>CM019066.1:156004404-156615385 GCA_009667805.1 Leptobrachium leishanense | reverse complement strand
TTTTAATTTCCATAGCTGCAGCTGGAGTCTGAGAGGCTATTCATAAGCAGCAACATTTATACATGTATGCAGGGGTCAGTCCTGGGAAAAAAAGTGAGGGAACTCACCACGAATTCCACAACCCCCATTACCGAAGAAATGTGGATGTGATATATATATATATATATGAGTATAGCAGCGCGTGTCGGTGATACAATTTTTATTGGCCTGGTTAACTTTACATTTGACAAGCTTTCAAGAGTGTAAACTGGAAACTATACTGATCAGTGAAAGGTATCACTATGTACAGGTATACTCGTGATTGTGGCAACTGGACTAACGCATTATATATATATATAATATATAATATCTCCAGGCACACCCCAGAATAATATACACAGTGCTGAACCCCCAGAATAATTACACAGCGCTGAGCCCCCCACAGAATAATATACACAGCGCTGAGCCCCAGAATAATATACACAGCACTGAGCCCCCAGAATAATATACACAGCGCTGAACCCCCAGAATAATATACACAGCGCTGAGCCCCCAGAATAATATACACAGCACTGAGCCCCCAGAATAATATACACAGCACTGAGCCCCCAGAATAATATACACAACATTGTGCCCCAGAATAACATACACAGCACTGAGCCCCCAGAATAACATACACAACACTGAGCCCCCAGAATAATATACACAGCGCTGAGCCCCAGAATAACATACACAGCACTGAGCCCCCAGAATAATATACACAGCACTGAGCCCCCAGAATAATATACACAACATTGTGCCCCCAGAATAACATACACAGCACTGAGCCCCCAGAATAACATACACAACACTGAACCCCCAGAATAACATACACAGCACTGAGCCCCCAGAATAATATACACAGCACTGAGCCTCCAGATAATATACACAGCACTGAACCCCAAGAATAATATACACAGCACTGAGCCCCCAGAATAACATACACAGTACTGAACCCCAAGAATAATATACACAGCACTGGTTATATGGATATATTTTCCCCAGTTCACAATGGATATTGCCCCAGCTCATATGGATAATGCCCCCCCCCAGCTCTCATGGATAATGCCCCCAGCTCTCATGGATAATGCCCCCTCTCATGGATATGCCCCCTGGTCTCATGGATATTGCCCCCTGGTCTCATGGATAATGCCCCAGCTCTCATGGATAATGCCCCAGCTCATGGATAATGCCCCAGCTCTCATGGATAATGCCCCAGCTCTCATGGATAATGCCCCAGGTCTCATGGATATTGCCCCCTGGTCTCATGGATAATGCCCCAGCTCTCATGGATAATGCCCCAGCTCTCATGGATAATGCCCCAGCTCTCATGGATATTGCCCCCTGGTCTCATGGATAATGCCCCAGGTCTCTCATGGATAATGCCCCAGCTCATGGATAATGCCCCAGCTCTCATGGATAATGCCCCAGCTCTCATGGATAATGCCCCAGGTCTCATGGATATTGCCCCCTGGTCTCATGGATATTGCCCCAGGTCTCATGGATAATGCCCCAGCTCTCATGGATAATGCCCCAGCTCTCATGGATATTGCCCCAGCTCTCATGGATATTGCCCCAGGTCTCATGGATAATGCCCCAGCTCTCATGGATATTGCCCCAGGTCTCATGGATAATGCCCCAGCTCTCATGGATATTGCCCCAGCTCTCATGGATATTGCCCCAGGTCTCATGGATAATGCCCCAGCTCTCATGGATATTGCCCCTGGTCTCATGGATATGCCCCAGCTCTCATGGATAATGCCCCAGCTCTCATGGATAATGCCCCAGGTCTCATGGATAATGCCCCAGCTCTCATGGATAATGCCCCAGCTCTCATGGATATTGCCCCTGGTCTCATGGATATGCCCCAGCTCTCATGGATATTGCCCAGGTCTCATGGATAATGCCCCAGCTCTCATGGATAATGCCCCAGCTCTCATGGATATTGCCCCTGGTCTCATGGATAATGCCCAGCTCTCATGGATATTGCCCAGCTCTCATGGATATTGCCCCAGCTCTCATGGATAATGCCCACTCTCATGGATATTGCCCCCTGGTCTCATGGATATGCCCCAGCTCTCATGGATAATGCCCCAGCTCTCATGGATATTGCCCCCTGGTCTCATGGATAATGCCCCAGCTCTCATGGATAATGCCCCAGCTCTCATGGATATTGCCCCAGCTCTCATGGATAATGCCCCCCAGGTCTCATGGATAATGCCCCCCAGGTCTCATGGATAATGCCCCAGCTCTCATGGATAATGCCCCAGCTCATGGATAATGCGCCAGCTCTCATGGATAATGCCCCAGCTCTCATGGATAATGCCCCAGGTCTCATGGATATTGCCCCCTGGTCTCATGGATATTGCCCCAGGTCTCATGGATAATGCCCCAGCTCTCATGGATAATGCCCCAGCTCTCATGGATATTGCCCCAGCTCTCATGGATATTGCCCCAGGTCTCATGGATAATGCCCCAGCTCTCATGGATATTGCCCCAGGTCTCATGGATAATGCCCCAGCTCTCATGGATATTGCCCCAGCTCTCATGGATATTGCCCCAGGTCTCATGGATAATGCCCCAGCTCTCATGGATATTGCCCCCTGGTCTCATGGATATGCCCCAGCTCTCATGGATAATGCCCAGCTCTCATGGATAATGCCCCAGGTCATGGATAATGCCCCAGCTCTCATGGATAATGCCCCAGCTCTCATCGATATTGCCCCTGGTCTCATGGATATGCCCCACTCTCATGGATATTGCCCCAGGTCTCATGGATAATGCCCCAGCTCTCATGGATAATGCCCCAGCTCTCATGGATATTGCCCCAGCTCTCATGGATATTGCCCCAGGTCTGGATAATTGCCCCAGCTCTCATGGATATTGCCCCAGGTCTCATGGATAATGCCCCAGCTCTCATGGATATTGCCCCAGCTCTCATGGATATTGCCCCAGGTCTCATGGATAATGCCCCAGCTCTCATGGATATTGCCCCCTGGTTCATGGATATGCCCCAGCTCTCATGGATAATGCCCCAGCTCTCATGGATAATGCCCCAGGTCTCATGGATAATGCCCCAGCTCTCATGGATAATGCCCCAGCTCTCATGGATATTGCCCCCTGGTCTCATGGATATGCCCCAGCTCTCATGGATATTGCCCCAGGTCTCATGGATAATGCCCCAGCTCTCATGGATAATGCCCCAGCTCTCATGGATAATGCCCAGCTCTCATGGATATTGCCCCTGGTCTCATGGATAATGCCCCAGCTCTCATGGATATTGCCCCAGCTCTCATGGATAATGCCCAGCTCTCATGGATATTGCCCCCTGGTCTCATGGATATGCCCCAGCTCTCATGGATAATGCCCCAGCTCTCATGGATATTGCCCCTGGTCTCATGGATAATGCCCCAGCTCTCATGGATATTGCCCCAGCTCTCATGGATAATGCCCCCAGGTCTCATGGATAATGCCCCCAGGTCTCATGGATAATGCCCCCCAGGTCTCATGGATAATGCCCCAGCTCTCATGGATAATGCCCCAGCTCATGGATAATGCGCCAGCTCTCATGGATAATGCCCCAGCTCTCATGGATAATGCCCCAGCTCTCATGGATAATGCCCCAGCTCTCATGGATATTGCCCCCCAGTCTCATGGATAATGCCCCCAGGTCTCATGGATAATGCCCCCCAGGTCTCATAGATAATGCCCCCCAGGTCTCATGGATAATGCCCCCGGTCTCATGGATAATGCCCCAGCTCTCATGGATATTGCCCCCCTGGTCTCATGGATATTGCCCCCCCCCAGGTCTCAGGGATACTGCCCCCAGCCCAGCTCACCTTTGCTGCTGCTTCTGCTCCTCTGCCAGCGCCGCGTGCTTCCTGCTTCAGTGGCCGCTGACAGGAAGTGCAGCCGCTCGCCTGGGAACTATGAAACAGCCAGGCGAGCGGCTCCACCTCCTGTCACCGGCCCTTGTAACAGGAAACACGCCGGCCGCCGGCAATGTGCGGCGGCAGCGTTTGGGCTCGGGCCACAGCGGGAACGTTGCGTTCCTGCAGCGTTCCCGCTGTGGGAAAAGTGCGGGAACGCCGTTCCTGCGCGTTCCCACTCGACTCGAGCCCTGCATGTATGACATCCCATTGTGTGCAGAAGGAAAAGGAATAGCTATAGCACGTTGCATATATAAGGATGTAAAGTTTGTGAGACTTTTTCACATGGAAAGTTACAGGGTTATTCAGAAAGCAGTGAAAAGCAGGAGAATGACTGGAAAATGGAAAATTCTAGGTCAAAATAGCCAAACCAGAAAAATTCTCCCATTCATTTCACTTTCCAAATCGACTATTTTGACCTAGATTTTTCCATTCTCCAGTCATTCTTCTGCTTTTCGCCATTCTCTGAATAACCCTGTATGATATATATAGTGAAAATTAAGATCACATGTTACTTGGTCATTTGGAATGAAAATTGTATTGTTTTAAAAGCAACTGAAAACAATATACGTGTAATAAACAACCATAAGGAGTCTAGAGAAATCTTGACTGTCTCCTCTTTCCTGTTTTTACAGGTATTTACATCTGCTGGCCTTCTGAATGGGGTCTGCATCATGCACCTTCAGCCATCACTCCAGGAACCAAAACGTTACTTAAGAAAAGTAGAACAGCATATCTTGTGGTTTTGTAATTGGCATACTGAATTCAAATATATAATAAGAGAAGACCACATCTAAACAGTTAGTAACATACCTTTAATTAAAGATTCATACTGCTCTTTGTTCTCAAAAAACACTTCTTCAAACTAAAAAAATATATAAAAACAACTACAGTTATTATTATAGTTTAAAGAAAAAAAAGAGAAAACTGACACAAAAGATCTATATAAAGGACATCTAGGACTGGATAACCCCAAGTGCTATGTTTCATGATTGGAAAAATAAGAAATCAACATAGTATTGTTACCAGACTGTATACCCTAACAATGTAAGAAAGTGTTACAGGGCTTGACAGATTTGCTTTGAATCTAGGAGCCAGCTACAAACTAACAAAGATTTACTTTCAACAACTAAAGATACACAATGCCATTTTTTTTTTGGAGTATGAGTATCAGTACTCTTTTTGCCAGGTACTCACCGATACCTTTAATGTCATGGGACGCTTTCCAATAAATAAAGTTTTTGCTGAAAGCCTGTCCAATTTATGATAGTATTGAAATTTATGGCCAGACACCCTTTTACCCACTGCAAACACAGACACACACCGACACACAACAGTCCTTGTATATAAATATATACAGTACCAGGGCTGGATATATTTACAATAAATGTAGGAGACAGGAAAAAAAAGATTGAAGCCAACTAGATGATTAGATGCCAGGCAAAGACTGCTTTTAGATTGGTGTAAAATAAACTGTAAATTTGGGAGCCAGGAGTAAAATTCTAGGAGCCAGTGGCTACCAGGCCCCTGGATTTGTCAAGCCCTGGTGTACACAGCCCATCTCCTGCTGATGAGGTCATAATAAACCCGAATAAGCTGTCCTAGAATGGCTGTGACTTGTTGCATAACCTGACCTTTGCTAAAAAGCCATGTGGTATGGCATTGCACTGGCAAGGAGGGTTCTGTGTTAAAACAGACCCAGGATGCATAAATTGCAGATTTCATTTGCATGTCCTACCCAGAGTTCTTTGCTGCATATGGGGAATGTAGCACATGAGCTCTGTGAAGCAGTTCTCTGAATTCCTGGGATGTGTAAATGTCTTCTACAATTATAAATTATAAAGTGCTTTCCAACCCTGGTCCTCAAGTACCTTTAACAGGCCAGGTTTTAGGCTGCTGTCAGACGAGCGTAGTGTTCACGTCCGTGATTGCGCCTAAAAGTACGTCCGAGATAGCATGACAGGAAGCCCATCGGAGCCCGTTACACGAAGTACGTCCACACTGAACTGCGGACGCACAACGGCCGCGGCCCACGGACGCAAGGCAGGCAAGAACGTACAACCGCTAGAACGGCCGCACAAAGTGCGCTGCGTCCGCAACGTCTGCATAGCTTTGTGTATGAGTGATGGAACCTGGTCAGACGGACTGCATTTATACGTCCAGCATTTTTCACGGACAAAATGGTTTTGCTTTTTATTTTATTTTCCCTTCTACAAAAATACATCAGTGAATAAACGGACTGTGTGGCCACTACTGTGTCTTCCGTACTGACGTACGTCCATGTGCACGGACGTACAGTCCGTAGAAATCACGCTCGTCTGACCCTAGCCTTAAGGGTTCCCTTGGGAAAATGCAGACTGAATCCTGCAATCACTGAGCAGCAAATCAAATCACCTGTGCTGTGTTTCAGATATCTGGAAAACCTGACCTGGTCGTGCATCCTGAGTATAGGTTTGGGAAACACTGAACTAGTGGATGACGAAAGTGTAGGAATGTTGAGGGAACCTTTTCTATTTAATATACAATTAGGGGTCAAGTCCAAGGGGAAGGCATGGAAACACAGTTCCACCATTAGTTTTTCAGTGGGAACTAAGTGTCCATAGGACCCATACACTATAAATGGATATGGATGCGCCTACCTCACAAAATACTTGTACTTCTCATAGATTGTAATTTCCTTTGGGAACAGGGTCCCCCTGAATCAGGCCATCTCATCCATGAGTGGAATTCCAATGTATCAACCCCTAGTGAAAAACTGATCTTTAAAGCGCTGCGGAATTTGTGGCGCTATATAAATAAAGGATAATAATAATAATATAAAGCCTGTTTTCAGGCATTCAATTATATCTTTCCCTGTTAAGTCACAATCAATATAGGATTTATCATATTTTCACTATAATCCACATAACAGTGTATAAATATAGCAGATTTGAGTGTGTTTGTGTTAATTGCCTGTTGAGAATTTCTAATTGGGGGACAGAAATCTTGAGTTCCCACACTTCTTTTTTTAAGAATTGATCCCTACAATGCAGTATTGTTTAACTATGTTGTGGTATGTTTCACACCATTTTTGTGTTGTACAACCATGAAAATCAAAGAAATCCTGAGGCAATAAAAATGGAAGCTCCAGCTCAGCAAGTTCCTTAGTGTTAATTATTGTGAAATCTGAATCCATGCATACACTAGGAGCCATGGCAAACACTGCTGTGAATAGACTCATAAGGGTCTTTAAAGAATGAAACTAATCCAGAGCCGTTTGGTTTTTATGTTAAGAAATCTTGAAGGTCAGTGGCGGAAGTACCAGGGTCGCAGCGGTCGCAGTTGCGACCGGGGTCCTGGCATTCCGCCACTGGAGGGGGGCCCAGCGCCGCCGCCAGATTCCGTCAAAAAGCGCCGGAATCTGGGAGCAGCGCCGCCAGTTGTTCCCCTCCCTGCGAGCGGCCCGCTGGCTTGCAGCTTGGCCGCTCGCGTGGGATGGGAACTAGCTGACCAGCGCACGAGATCTCGCGAGAACTCGGCTGCGCTGGTCAGGTGGTTTCCGGTGAGCGGCCAGGCTGCATGCTTTCAGCGGCCGCTCACCACATAGAGGAACGTTGGCAGCAGAGGAGCCTGAGGTGAGCTGGGGGGCCCTATATACCCATAAGAGCTGGGGGCAAATCTATCCATTAGCTGGGGCAGTATATCCATGAGCTGGGGCAATATATCCATGAGCTGGGGCAGTATATCCATGAGCTGGGGGCAGTATATCCATGAGCTGGGGCAATATATCCATGAGCTGGGGCAGTACATCCATGAGCTGGGGCAGTATATCCATGAGCTGGGGCATATCCATGAGCTGGGGCAGTATATCCATGAGCTGGGGCATTATCCATGTGCTGGGGCAATATATCCATGAGCTGGGGGCAAATATATCCATGTGCTGGGGCAGTATCCATGAGCTGGGGCAGTATATCCATGAGCTGGGGCAGTATATCCATGAGCTGGGGGCAGTATATCCATGAGCTGGGGCAGTATCCATGAGTTGGGGGCAGTATATCCATGAGCTGGGGGCAGTATATCCGTGAGCTGGGGCATTATCCATGTGCTGGGGCAATATATCCGTGAGCTGGGGCAAATATATCCATGAGCTGGGGCAGTATCCATGAGCTGGGGCAGTATATCCATGAGCTGGGGCAGTATCCATGATCTGGGGGCAGTATATCCATGAGCTGGGGCAGTATCCATGAGCTGGGGCAGTATATCCATGAGCTGGGGGCAAATATATCCATGAGCTGGGGCAGTATCCATGAGCTGGGGCAGTATATCCATGAGCTGGGGCAGTATATCCATGAGCTGGGGCAGTATCCATGATCTGGGGGCAGTATATCCATGAGCTGGGGCAGTATCCATGAGCTGGGGCAGTATATCCATGAGCTGGGGGCAAATATATCCATGAGCTGGGGCAGTATCCATGAGCTGGGGCAGTATATCCATGAGCTGGGGCAGTATATCCATGAGCTGGGTGCAGTATATCCATGAGCTGGGGCAGTATCCATGTGCTCGGGCAATATATCCATGAGCTGGGGGCAAATATATCCATGAGCTGGGGGCAAATATATCCATGAGCTGGGGCAATATATCCATGAGCTGGGGCAATATATCCATGAGAATATATCCATGAGCTGGGGCAATATATCCATGAGCTGGGGGAAAATATATCCATGAGCTGGGGCAATATATCCTGAGCTGGGGGCAAATATATCCATGAGCTGGGGCAAATATATCCATGAGCTGGGGGCAAATATATCCATGAGCTGGGGCAAATATATCCATGAGCTGGGGCAATATATCCATGAGCTGGGGGCAAATATATCCATGAGCTGGGGTAAATATATCCATGAGCTGGGGGCAAATATATACAGGAGCTGGGGCAAATTTATACAGGAGCTGGGGGCAAACATATCCATGTTTGGCCTGGGGGCAATATATATCCATGTGAGCTGGGGGCAATATATATGTCCATGTGAGCTGGGGCAATATATATATCCATGTGAGCTGGGGGCAATATACAGTATATATCCGTGTCAGCTGGGGGCAATACTATCTTTTTTATATTGCAGGAAAAAAAAAAGTAAAAATATAGATCTTTTTTTTGGGGGGGTTGGGGGGCCCTTCATGGATTCTTGCACCGGGGCCCTCAGGTTTCTAGTTACGCCACTGTTGAAGGTGTTCAAAGTTTACAATACAAACCCTTGGATAAGTTCTAACTACTTTTAAGGGGTTATTCACTAACCTCCGAAATGGCCCGGAATTACGCCAAATGGAGAATTTCACCGTTCGGTACAATCTTGGGTCAATTCGTCTATTCACTAATCTGTCAATTCACCAAATACAAGCGAATTGACAGTGAAATACAGTGCAATTTGCCACAATTCGGCAGCACCGATATTGTTCCATAGAAAACTATCATGCCTTCTATTCATAGAACACCAGATTGCACTGAAATTTTGGCAAAATGTCTTGATTTTCAGTGTTCAATGTAAAATGTACTTTTTTAAAGAAATAAAAAATTTAAAGTCTGTATACTCTTTTTAAAAAAAGACCTTTTTGAGATTTTTAGAAGATATTTTTGTTTTTTAGAGAAACTTTATCTTGTAACAGACGTTTTTATTATTTAAACACATTTTTATTGCTTTAACCTCCTATTGGTTAATAGGAGACTTATTTTCTTATTCCTTCTTCCTATAGTGTTTTGTAACCAATGATCGTTTCACATACCTCTTCACCAGCTACAGCCAGTAGCCATCGTATGGATTCCATCTTCCCTCTTCCATTAACGTAATGTAGCTTGGGTTTTTCAGCCATATTTAAAATTCTTGGGAAAAAATGGGGATAATTACAGACCACCCAGTGTCTAAATTTGTTGAGAAAACAGACACACACACGTAACAAGCAGGAGCACAGTGTTCAACCATTCATCACAAAGAATTCCTTGCTCCGGTGCGGCTTCCAGCCGTGTAGATAGTCTAGAATTGGAAGGTGTACCGTAGATACTCGGGTATAGCGCGACCCGAATATAACACGATGGATAGAGATTTATTATGGAAATGAGAGAATACTCAAGACTCGAATATAATGCGAGGAGCAAAATTAAAAAAGTAGACTGTACCGGTAAGCAATTAAAATCCTTCCAGGTTCTCTTATCACAGTCAGGATACCCCTCAGACCAGGGTGCTCTGCTCTAGAATGATTGTAGTTGTTACTAAGTATGAAGCCGCTGGCCACACGTCGTCTTACTTGCAATAAGATGGCAAGATGACCAATGCAGTGAATCATTCACCAATAGCCAGCACGTCGGGAGGTGTCGTTTTCTGACCTCCAGCTCCAGCAGACAGGCTCTTCCACTGCGTCATCCGCCGATAGTCAGCCCCCCCCAAACAAGCTCCTGACTTCACTGCAGAGGCGCTATGCGATTCTCTTCACATTCAGAATGTGAGGAGAATCGCACAGCGTGTCTGCAGTGATGTCAGGACGGAGCAATAACGGGGTAGGGCACACAGTGGAAGAGCCTGCCTGCTGGAGTCGGAGGTCAGAAAACTACACCTACCGGCATGCTGCATGGAGTGAGGGTACATGCTCGGTTTTAAGAGAATCTTGAATGATTGGCTTAAACCGAGCAAGCCCTCTGGCCGTGATGGATCCTACCTCTCTCTGGAGTTCCTGGAGTGTTTGCGGGTGTCAGGGAGCTCGCATTCACTTCAGGGAGACTACCAGAACTTCTGGGAACCTTGGGATCCCTGAGCAAGTCAAGTTTTTCTTACACGTGATGCAAATGTCTCAAATGTAACGCAACCCCTCCAATTTTAAGGTAAATTTTTGTCATCAAAATCTAGCGGTATACTCGGGCATCTACAGTAAGCGCACACCGGAGACTTATCTTCAAAGATGCTTAGAATGTATAACATATTTTGTTATTTATTAAAGTTATTCTTTCCTTATAGTTCCAGCTCTAGCTTTGAACACACACACACAACTTTCTTATAAGTGAAAATTCACTGTGTCCCCTTCACATTTTATACTTGTCAGCGATGATTTTTACAGAAGTTTAGCGTTGAAACAAATGCATCTTTATTTCATTATTTTTTTTTCAGAAAATACAAAAGCTGTTAATGTAAAATCAGGGACCAAACAAATATGATCCTTGTCAGGCGACCAACATGATCTCAGTCAGATCTTGTAACATTGCCAACCAGGACAAAAGAATTTTAAATATTTTCTTAATGAGACACAATGTAAATCTGCTGGTTTGCTTAAAACACTGATAAACTAAATTCTAAAATATTTTATAGAGATACAATCTGGTTTGCTCTATTGATTGACCAGAGGAACCTCACTGTGAGACATATTAAGCTCTTTTGTGTTTCGGGCGGTTGGCCAACTCTAGTTGTTTGTTTAAATGCGCAGTAGTAAAAAATTAAACTCAACATTTATTAAAAAAGGGACACTCTATTCAAGCTGACCATTTTATAGTTTTAAAGTGGTCAGGATGTGAGGCGTGCTAGTGGCAGAATCGCTGATGGAGAAGTGGAGGAGTTTCCTCCACCTCACCCTGCGTTACCAGCAGCCGGGATTTTTTTAAATTTCCGGCTGCCAGTCACTAGCTCTGCTTCATCATTCTTCGCAGGCTCTACAGAACTTGCATAGTGTGCAAGTCACAAAGCGAAGCGCAATTTGCAGTTCATTGTGCAGGAATGAAATTATGTTATAAAACTTCAGGGACTTCTGGGTTTGTTAGTCCCTGAGCCAAAGAGGAGACGCTACCTGCGGTGAGAGACAACAAGGGAAGTAAAAATCATCCAAAAAGAAAAGAAAATATTTGGCTAGAGGCTGTTAGCAGTGTTTGCCCCATTTTTTTAGGACAAAAAAGGAACTTAATTTTTTTAACAAAGTGTCCCTTTAAACCCTTCCATGTGGAGGACGTGCTCAGTGCGTCCTGCCGCATGTCCGCTTTGCTGTGGAGGACGGGCTGAGCGTGTCCTCCCTTTGCAGCGGCGATCGGCCGGGATTCCGGCTGATCGCGGCAGCCCCCCGGTGTGGGCTGACATCCTCGATGTCAGCCCAGCCTCCGGGACCCAGGCGGGCACGATAGACGTCATCGAGCCGGCGCGATGACGTCTATTACAGGCACCCCCTCACCATTGCGGGGAAGGTGTCTGTAGGGGAGGGGGAGGTCCTTCGGACCTCTTTCCCTCCCCATCCGTGCGGGCCACGAGTTAAAGGCGGGCACCGTTTGGAAGGGCAAAAAAAATAATTAAAAAACAGGGTTTTTTTTGGGGTTTATTAATGCAGCAATATTGTTCTCATTCCATTTATAATGTGAATAATGATGCTGCAATAAAGATTTTTTCTATGGGGGTGTTTGCTAAAAAACATGTAATTTCCCCCAAAAGAATTTTAATGACTCCCCATTTCTAATTTTTTTTACAAGCGCACATATATTTTCCCATAGAAAATATAACCGCATGATAAAATGTGAAAAAAACACTTTACACACTGTAGATGATTGAAAATTCAATTTTTATTGCATTTTTTGTTATAATATTCAGGCAGGACATGACGTATACATATAATAATGATATATTATGAGTCTGCCGGAAAGAACGATATATAATATGTCTGGGTTGTATAATAAAACGTGACTTCAAATCACGTTTAAACATGATGAGTGAAACCGGTAAAAATGAGCTCAGCACAGAGGTGGGAAATGGCTCAGCAGCGAAAGGGCTAAGCAGGGGTTAAGTCTTGCTGTAACGTGGAGGAACTTCATTCCTGCACTATTTGTCCAGTGGGAATGACGTTTTTGTTGTGCTAGTCAGGCAGTGTAGGATTCAAACACCCCAGAGAGGTGACTTGTGGTCACTCACCAGGCACAGCCAGTTGACCATTAAACGTTAAACCCATTCTTCGGAGCTGGCTTCTGGCTGCATAGAGGTGAGGGGTTTAGGGGGAAGGATCTCTTCTCAGCTGGCCAGGCTGCAAGATCTGATCTCAGCCATGCCTCCGAGACATGCCAGAACTACATTCAGCAGACCTGACGCAGGAGCACCTTGAGCTGCTGAAAAGCCTCCACTCTACAGCATGATCCGGCTTTAAGTACTTGCTGTGGCTGAAAAGTGCCACAGAGATGGCCTTAATATATTTACTATTTATAAAGGATTTTACCAGGAAGGATACATGGAGATTTCTCTCCTTTTCAAGTATGTCCTGGGTTAATTGGCTGAAGCACCAAGAAACTGAAAAGTCTGTGAAGGAAGTCATCACAGAGAATAGAGGCAGTATTAGAAGGTTTGAATCTAAGACTTTTATGTTGAGTGTCCTCACCAAACATGCAAGTATTCTTTGTGATAGCTACATGTAGAAAAGTATATGTTTTTACCAGGGGAGGCTTGTTCATAAGGGCAGCAGGATCAAAGGGGCCACACTGGTTTTCCCCTCCAAAAATCAAATAGTAAAATGAATGGAGTGAACAGTGGCGTTAGTGACAATAAAAAAATCTTGGAGTTTATTTCCCCATATGCGACTGATGGCAAAGTAGAAAGCATATGTTCCAACAGAGCATATCAATATCTATATGGAACTTTCTTTAAATTTGTCCTGTCTGAAGGTACTTGTCACATGCTCTCTCTGCCCCTTAACCAATTTATTAATTTAATTTCCATATGGGCATCTCAAACATCCTGAAATAAACTAAGGTCTCTTTTTGCCTGACAGAATTAAGGGTGAAGAATTACAGGCAGGAAGGACAGAGAGGCAGATACAGATCTATCCGGAAATTATTAGACACTGACAAGTTTTGTTATTTCACCTGGTTACCAAAATATATAATACTAGGTGGAAAGCCTGCCCAGAGGGCAGTCTATTGTTGTCGCCAGCTCAGAATTCACGTCCACATAGTTTTTTTTCAATGTCCTATCCAAGAGTATCTCTCTATATAAATGCGTTTGTAACGCGTCCATCGCCATCCCATCCGCAACAGGAGGGACAACTGAGCAGCTGTGATGGGCGCGCGCAGCTGACAGCGCATTACAAAGGCATTTATATATTAGAGCAGGTTCCTCTTCCCTCTTAGATTGTAAGTGCACAGGAACCGGACCCTCAGATTGTAAACTCGTGGGACCCCTTAGATTGTAAACTCATGGGGCTGGTATTATGCATGGCAGACTGGTAATATGGCTGGCAGACTGGTATTGTGCATGGCACACTGGTAATATGGCTGGCGAACTGGTAATATGTTTGGCAGACTGGTATTGTGCATGGCAGACTGGTATTGTGCATGGCAGACTGGTAATATGGCTGGCGAACAGGTAATATGGCTGGCAGACTGGTATTGTATATGGCAGGCAGACTGGTAATATGGCTGGCAGACTGGTAATATGGCTGGCGAACTGGTAATATGGCTGGCAGACTGGTTTTGTGCACGGGAGACTGGTATTGTGCATGGCAGACTGGTATTGTGCATGGCAGACTGGTATTATGCATGGTAGAATGGTATTATGCATGGCAGACTGGTAATGTGCATGGCAGACTGATATTGTGCATGGCAATGTGCATGGAAGACTGGTATTGTGCATGGAAGACTGGTATTGTGCATGGCAGACTGGTACTGTGCATGGCAATGTGAATGGCAGACTGGTATTGTGCATGGCAGACTGGTACTGTGCATGGCAGACTGGTATTGTGCATGGCAATGTGCATGGCAGACTGGTATTGTGCATGGCAGACTGGTACTGTGCATGGCAATGTGCATGGCAGACTGGTATTGTGCATGGCAATGTGCATGGCAGACTGGTACTATGCATGGCAATGTGCATGGCAGACTGGTACTGTGCATGGCAGACTGGTATTGTGCATGGCAGACTGGTACTGTGCATGGCAGACTGGTATTGTGCATGGCAATGTGCATGGCAGACTGGTACTGTGCATGGCAGACTGGTATTGTGCATGGCAATGTGCATGGCAGACTGGTGCTGTGCATGGCAATGTGCATGGCAGACTGGTATTGTGCATGGCAGACTGGTACTGTGCATGGCAATGTGCATGGCAGACTAGTACTGTGCATGGCAATGTGCATGGCAGAATGGTATTGTGCATGGCAGACTGGTATTGTGCATGGCAGACTGGTACTGTGCATGGCAATGTGCATGGCAGACTGGTATTGTGCATGGCAATGTGCATGGCAGACTGGTAACATGGCTGGCAGACCGGGCACTGAGGAGATGGAGGCCGGGCACTGAGGAGATGGAGGCCGGGCTTTAGGAGATCGAGGCCAGGCACTGAGGAGATCGAGGCCGGGCACTGAGGAGATAAACAAATCCGGTCCATTGGAGAGGCGCTGTGCTGTGCTGTGCGCCTCTCCAATGGATCGGATTTGTTTTGTCCCTCGCGCACGCCGGCTGAGCGCGTGCCGCGGCCGTTGGATGCGCGCGCAGCCAACCGCCGCTGGTTGCGCGCGCATGCGCAGTCCGTTTTTTGGGCGACGGACACGCAGGAGCTTATTGCTTTATGTTATAGATATATTTAAGTGATGAACATGGGCTTAGAGTGCAGACTATCCAGCTTTAATTTTCACATCCAAATTGGAGGAAGGGTTTAGGAATTGCAGCTCTTTTATATGTAGCCCCCTTTTTTTCAAGGGACAAATACTACTTGGACAATTGAATTAAAAGCTGTTTCATGGGGGGCGGAGCTGACTGTTGAACAGCGAGGTCGCACTCTGGATGTGCTCCCGAGATACTAACTATTTTACGCTGACCCTTGCGACCCGCTGTCCCCTGCTGAGTATATCCTGTTGGGGTGCATGCCTGGCAACCTGCTGACTTGTTTCTGAGCCATCTCGCTCCGTCTGGGGGCCATTTGAAGTGTTTGCGTGGTTTTGGGCCTACAGCCGGCGGCCATTTTAGATGCCTAACTCGAGTGTGGTGCAGTCCTCCACGTCTTCTTTGCTGCCTTCCCGCATGACTCTGGAGGTGATGATGGGGGTGATGCTTTGTCCAGCGGAGGGACCCCCCGACACATCGTTTGACACGGCCCCCTCCCTCCCCCGGGACTCTGTGTGCTGCGCTGCAGAGGTTGGATGCCTACCTGCTCTCCCTGATGGGGTCCTCCGGTGATGACCAGCCGCTAACCCGGGGAGACCTGCGCCGCTACCTCGATGTCCTGCGGGGTGTTCCGGATGATACCCCACGGCTGATGGAAGGTGATGTAGCGGAGGGGCGACTTCAGGAACCCAGCATTGTAGGCTTGCGGATGCCGACCGTCACTGTGGGGACTGGGTTGTCTCCTCTGGAGTTGCTGGGAGACGGCCTGAATGCCTCGACGAGCGTGGGGCACCAGAGCGCTGCGTATGGTGTTCCAGGAGGCGCACTTATATCGGCTGCTCAGCCACTGGAGGAGCTGCTGGAACCAGACGGGATGTACCTGCTAGAGGGACGGCGGTGGACGGGGAAGTCGGTGGATGGATTCACTGCTGCTGTGGAATGCATCCCAGCCCAGAGATGTGATGTGTCCCTGCTGGATGTTTTCTCTGAGGGGACTGCGTGCCTCGCTTTCTTATGGGACACTGGCTGACTCTTCCTGGCCTGATCGCCTCACCTTTCTAGCTGCTGATCCATTGTTATTGTCCCCCTATTTCCCATCTCTGACAACCCCCACCGTGATGCCTCTGCTGACATGCTGACTCTTTTGATGATTGCTGTTTTTATTTTTGTTTTTACGCCCTGCTGACTATATTTGACATCGTGCGTCCCCGTGTTGGACACTCTTTGGCGGATTTTGGCTACTTTCTGGAGATGTGGCTTTTCTGTGGTGGACTGGGACTATCCCCCCTTTTTTTTTTTTTTTTTTTTTCAATTTTATTTTAGGTGTGCGGGTCACTGGATTGAGCTGGGCGAGCCGTTGGAGGTGGATACCATGGCTCTGACTACCTCCTCTGGCCCTAGCTCACCCGGCCCTGTGGCCTCTTCCACGGCCTCCAGTCCCTTGCGGGGTTCTTGGAGTGCGCCGGGAAAGCCGCTTACATGGGCGATCCACCATCTTTCCCCCCTTTTTTTTTTTTTTCTCTTCTTCTCTCTCCCTGCCCTGATGTCCCATCCACTGATTACCTGCTGACATAACTGCCTCCCTGGTACTGCCACCCTGAAGAAAGTTGGAGTGTCCTACCCTATCCCCACTTGTAGGAGTGTTACCTTTTGCGAACCCTTGCTGTCTACCACTCTTATTTGTCATATTTGTTTCTGTTCTGTTAACTTTTTTGCAAAATAAAAATTTGAAAGATAAAAAAAAAAAAAAGCTGTTTCATGGACAGGTATGGGCTGTCTGTTATTTCATCATCAATTAAGCAGGAAAAAAAAAGTCTAGCGTTAATTCCAGGTGTGGCATTCACATTTGCAAACCGTTGAAGTAAATCCACAACATACAATCAAAGGAGCTCTCAGAAACAGACCCTCCATCATCAAGGTATCAGGAACATTAGGAGTGGCCAAATCATAGTATGGTACGTTCTGAGAAATAAAGAAGTCACTGGTGAGCTCTGCTGCAACAAAAAAAGGCCTGCACGTCCATGGAAGACAACAGAGGTAGATGATCGTAGGATGCTTTCCATGGTAAAGAAAAACTTCTTCACAACACTCAGTGAAGTGAAGAACACTCTCCAAGAGGTAGCCATGTCATTATCCAAGTCTACTATAAAGAGAAGAGTTTGGGAGAGCAAATACAGAGGGTTCACTACAAGGTGAAACCATTCATAAGCCTCAAGAATAGACAGGCCAGGTTAGACTTTGCCAAAAAATATAAAAAAAAAAAAAAAAGCCAGCCCTGTTCTGGAACTGCTTTCTTTGGACAGATGAAATTAAAAGGGGTTATTCAAAGAAAGTAAAATTTGCCACCGAATTGCACCGGTGCAATTTCGTGCCAGTTCGACTATTCAAAAAGCTGGCTATTCACCAAATATTGGCGAATTGCCAGCACAATATGGTGCCTTTTCAGAGGCCGTGAAATTCCCTGTAGAGAAGCAATGGTTAATCTATTCAGAGAACACCGAACAGCTGGTGAAAAGATGGCGAGATGCCCAGATTTTTGGTGGTTTCATTTGACAGGTTTAAGAAGGTGAATCCCATAGGTGCATTAATGCACCTTGATGAAGACGGACGTCGAAACGTGTTCTGCAGCTTTTATGTACGGTAATTTTATTAATAAATTTGGCCTATTTGTGTCCGGTGTGAAGTGGGTTTATCCATACACAATTTGCCTCCATATAACAATCAATGAGCCTCCGAGTCCCCGGTGTGTTTATATATGCTCCTTAAAAGACCTAATCAGCTGGTGCCAATATGCGTTCCATCGCCATGTGCCGACCGTCACCATCTTGGGTCGCTCCCGGAATGCCATGTTTCCTATTCGCATCCCTCCTATATCTCCTACGAGCGTTTCCTGTTCTCGTGACATCACTTCTGTTTTTGGCCGCCATATTTGTAGTCCATCAGTGTCTGCAGCTGCCATGTTTGTAGTACAGTATGCGATATTAGGTATTTACAGTCAGGTCCAGAAATATTGGGACATCGACACAATTCTAACATCTTTGGCTCTATACACCACCACAATGTGTTTGTTTCATTCCAACTCTAATGTGCTTTAACTGCAGACTGTCGGCTTTAATTTGAGGGTATGTACATCCAACTCAGGTGAACGGTGTACGATTTACAGCAGTTTGCAGATGTGCCTCCCACTTGTTAAGGGACCAAAGGTAATGGGACAGAATAATAATCATAAGTCAAACCTTCCCTTCTTAATATTTGGTTGCAAATCCTTTGCAGTCAATCACAGCCTGAAGTCTGGAACGCATAGACATCACCAGACGCTGGGTTTCATCCCTGGTGATGCTCTGCCAGGCCTCTACTGCAACGGTCTTCAGTTCCTTCATATTCTTGGGACATTTTCCCTTCAGTTTTGTCTTCAGCAAGTGAAATGCATGCTCAATGGGATTCAGGTCAGGTGAATGACTTGGCCATTGCATAACATTCCACTTCTGTCCCTTCAAAAACTCTTTGGTTGCTTTTGCAGTATGCTTTGGGTCATTGTCCATCTGCACTGTGAAGCGCCGTCCAATACGTTCTGCAGCATTTGGCTGAATGTGAGCAGATAATATTGCCCGAAACACTTCAGAATTCATCCTGCTTTTGTCAGCAGTCACATCAGGGGCGTCGCTACGGGGGTGCGGGGGGTGCGGCCCGCACCAGGTGACACAAAAAAACACAAAAATATTTTACCAGGAAGGATACATTGAGAATTCTCTCATTTTCAAGTATGTCCTGGGTAGGCAAGGCCTAGGCTGGCACTTTCCATGGGGTGGCAAAAAAAACACCAGAAAGAGAATATTCACAGAGCACTGAAATGACGCAGACATTTCAGTGTTCTGTTGTTCCCCGCACTTTAGGGAATCAAATTTCCCCAGTGAATTCACCACAGGGTCGCTGAAGTGCAGGGAATCAGCCACCGAATGCTGCTGCAAACCTGTCGCCTGCTGTTTTAAAAAGAACTACTGAATGAAAATATCTGGAATTAACATATACAGGTGAAACTCGAAAAATTAGAATATCGTGCAAAAGTTCATTTATTTCAGTAATGCAACTTAAAAGGTGAAACGAATATATGTGGTAGACTCATTACATGCAAAGCAAGATAGTTCAAGCTGTGATTTGTCATAATTATGATGATTATGGCTTACAGCTCATGAAAACCCCAAATCCACAATCTCAGAAAATTAGAATATTGTGAAAAGGTACAATATATTCTAGGCTCAAAGTGTCCCACTCTAATCAGCTAATTAAGCAATAACACCTGCAAAGGGTTCCTGAGCCTTTAAATGGTCTCTCAGTCTGGTTCAGTAGGAATCACAATCATGGGAAAGACTGCTGACCTGACAGTTGTGCAGAAAACCATCATTGACACCCTCCATAAGGAGGCAAAGCCTCAAAAGGTCATTGCAAAAGAAGTTGGATGTTCCCAAAGTGCTGTATCAAAGCACATTAATAGAAAGTTATGTGGAAGGGAAAGGTGTTGAAGAAAAAGGTGCACACGCAGCAGGGATGACCGCAGCCTGGAGAGGATTGTCAGGAAAAGGCCATTCAAAAGTGTTGGACTTTCACAAGGAGTGGACTGAGGCTTGAGTCAGTGCATCAAGAGCCACCACACACAGACGGATCCTGGACATGGGCTTCAAATGTCGTATTCCTCTTGTCAATCTGCTCCTGAACAACAAACAACATCAGAAGCATCTTACCTGGGCGAAAGAAAAACAGACCTGGTCTGTTGCTCAGCGGCTCCAAAGTCCTCTTTTCTGATGAGAGCAACATTTGCATCTCATTTGGAAACCAAGGACCCAGAGTATGGAGGAAGAATGGAGAGGCACACACTGCAAGATGCTTTAAGTCCAGTGTGAAGTTTCAACAGTCTGTGTTGATTTGGGGAGCCATGTCATCTGCTGGTGTTGGTCCACTGTGCTTCATTAAGTCCAGGGTCAACGCAGCCGTCTAGCAGGAGATTTTGGAGCACTTCATGCTATCTTCCGCAGACCAGCTTTGTGGGGATGCTGACTTCAATTTCCAGCAGGACCTGGCACCTGCCCACACTGCCAAAAGCACCAAAACCTGGTTCAATGACATGGGATTACTGTGCTTGATTGGCCAGCGAACTCGCCTGACCTGAACCCCTTGGAGAATGTATGGGGCATTGCCAAGAGAAAGATGAGAGACATGAGACGGAACAATGCAGAAGAGCTGAAGGTCGCTATTGAAGCATCCTGGTCTTCCATAACACCTCAGCAGTGCCACAGGCTGATAGCTTCCATGTCACATTGCCGCACTGAGGCAGTAATTGCTGCAAAAGGGGCCCAAACCAAGTACTGAGTACATATGCAGCTTATACTTTTCAGAGGTCCCATATTGTTCTATGTACAATCCTTGTTTTATTGATTGCATGGAATATTCTAATTTTGGGAGATTGTGGATTTGGGGTTTTCATGAGCTGTAACCATAATCATCCCAATTATGACAAATCACGGCTTGAACTATCTTGCTTTGCATGTAATGAGTCTCATGTATTAGTTTCACCTTTTAAGTTGCATTACTGAAATAAATAAACTTTTGCACCATATTCTAATTTTTAGAGTTTCATCTGTAAGTTCTGATGAATGATAATAAAAAGGTCTGTCACAGAAAAAAAAGAAAAATTGCTATTAGAAAAAAAAAATGGTTACAATGGATACAAAAAAAATAAAATCAATAAATAAAGAGATTTTTTACTATGGATTAAAGGAATAAACGGTTTATTAAATATTGGATAAAAACAGCAATATTTTTAACATTGAAACCTATGGTGTTCGTTCGCCCTGAATAAACCTGCCAAATGAAAACACCGGACATCAGGACATTTCTTTGCTGTTCAGTGTCTCTGAACAGATTAACCATTACTTCTCTATGAGGACTTTCACTACCTTCGAACAGGCACCGTACTTGCTGTCAGTATGCCAAAATTTGTGTAAGAGCATATCACAGAGCTCTAGCAATAAACCTCACAGTAATGTGCGCCGTGTATTATGAGCATTCAGTGTTATATGGGAGCACTAATTTATGAGTAAAAGTAGTTAAAAAAACCCCGTAAAACTCAGGGGGGGGGTGACACCATAAGTTACCGCACCGGGTGACACCAACCCTAGTGACGCCACTGAGTCACATCATCAATAAATACAAGAGAACCAGTTCCATTAGCAACCATACATGCCCACGCCATGACACTACCACCACCATGCTTCACTGATGAGGTGGTATGTTTAGGATCGTGAGCAGTTCCTTTCCTTCTCCAAACTCTTCTCTTCCCATCACTCTGGTACAAGTTGATCTTGGTCTCATCTGTCCATAGGATCTTGTTCCAGAACTGTGAAGGCTTTGTTAGGTGTTTGGCAAACTCTAATCTGGCCTTCCTGTTTTTGAGGCTCACCAACGGTTTACATCTTGTGGTGAACCCTCTGTATTCACTCTGGTGAAGTCTTCTCTTAATTGTTGACTTTGACACACATACACCTACCTCCTGGAGAGTGTTCTTGATCTGGCCAACTGTTGTGAAGGGTGTTTTCTTCACCAGGGAAAACATTCCTCGGTCATCCACCACAGTTGTTTTCCGTGGTCTCCCGGGTCTTTTGGTGTTGCTGAGCTCTCCGGTGCATTCCTTCTTTTTGAGAATGTTCCAAACAGTTGTTTTGGCCATGCCTAATGTTCTTGCTATCTCTCTGATGGGTTTGTTTTGTTTCTTCAGCCTAATGATGGCTTGCTTCACTGATAGTGACAGCTCTTTGGATCTCATCTTGAGAGTTGACAGCAACAGATTCCAAATGCAAATAGCACACTTGAAATGAACTCTGGGCCTTTTATCTGCACATTGAAATTGGGGTAATGAGGGAATATCACACACCTGGCCATGGAACCGCTGAGAAGCCAATTGTCCCATTACTTTTGGTCCCTTAACAAGTGGGAGGCACATCTGCAAACTGCTGTAAGTCCTACCCCATTCACCTGAGTTGGATGTACATACACTCAAATTAAAGCTGACAGTCTGCAGTTAAAGCACATTGTGTTTGTTTCATTCCAACTCCATTGTGGTGGTGTATAGAGCCAAAGATGTTAGAATTGTGTCGATGTCCCAATATTTTTGGACCTGACTGTATTTCTTGCGGTGGATTTCACAAGTGATCTCATTATCTATTGTGCTGGAAGTGGCCTTGAGGCATGGAATGAAAGCCCATATACCTACATATTCATTCACATAAATATAATAAGACTAATATACCTCTTAAAACCTTAATAAAACCATATTCAATAAAACAACCCATAAATATTTATTGTATTCAATATAGCGGGCTTAATACGTACAAAAATATACACCATACATCAAGTACACAATAAAAAGAATCTAAAAAAATTAAAACCATTACCGTAGATACTCGAGTATAGCACGACCCGAATATAATGCGATGGATAGAGATTTATTATGGAAATGAGAAAATACTCAATACACGAATATAACACGAGGAACAAAGTTTTCCCTTACTGGTAAACAATTAAAATCCTTCCAGGTTCTCTTAACACAGTCAGGCTCCCCCTCAAGCCAGGGTGTTCTGCTCTAGAATGATTGCAGTTGTTACTTAGTATGAAGCCGCTGGCCACCCGTCTTCTTTACTAGCGATTTAGATGGCCGGCGGAGGCTAGCAAATGATTGGCTTAAACCGAGCGTGCCCTCTGGCCATGATGGATCCCACCACTCCCGAATCCGGGAGTTCCTGAAGTGTTTGCAAGCATCGGGGAGCCCGCATTCACTTCAGTGAGACTACTGGAATTTCCAGGAGACTTGGGATCCAGAGCAAGGCAAGTTTTTTTTTTTTACATGCGTTGCAGATGTCTCGAATATAACGCGACCCCCTCCAATTTTAAGGTAAGTTTTTGTCATCAAAATCTAGCGGTATACGAGTCGAGTATCTACAGTACTAAAAACTGATAATTCGGGGGCGTGGCTGGGACGTCCAGGAAGATGGCCGCTTGTTCAGTGAGCTCCGCTGAGCGCGCCGCTTTTACCCCTCTTCCGCCGCACATCTGCACCCATGGGTAAAGCCAAGAAGCCCCCACACACCCCTGGCCCCCCAGATCCTACCGGGAGCCAGGAGAATGGGTCCATCAGGCTGTTTTTAGCCCCTCTCTTGACCGCTGAAATCGCTGACCCGGAATCCAATATGGCCGCCGCCGCATGCTCCTCGGCCTTCAACTCTCCAACACACTCGGTGAGTGTTTGGGACCCCCCAAATGACCTCCGCCAACTCCTACAATATCTCCCCAGTAAGGAGGACTTAGCCGCTGCCACTACTGAACTGGGGGCTTCCCTCCTCACAGAAATCCGCGCGCTGCGCACAGATTTGGGCGGCATACAGACCAGGCTACAGCACGTGGAGGTGACACAGGAGCAGAAGTCTGCCACGATAGCGGCCCATTCCTCTGCAGTAACTATGCAACGCTCCACTTTACAAATGATGGCCCGCCATTTAGAAGATGTAGAGAACAGAAATCGCCGTAATAACATCAGGGTTCGAGGCCTCCCTGTGCTAGAAAACTCACAGGAGGAAATAAAAAGGCACCCTCGTCGCTTTATTTAATGACATTCTGGACAGGGACCCTGCCGCGGATATCGAATTGGAACGCTATCACAGAGCACTGAGACCGAAAGGCCCCCCTGACGTACCCCCGCGCGATGTGATCTGCTGCCTTTTACACTACCCGCTGAAAGACTCCATACTGGCCGCGGCTCGGGGCTCTCGCACCATTGATTTCGCAGGAGCTAAGATCTCGCTCTTTCAGGATCTCTCACCCGCCACCTTGCAGTCCAGACGCATGTTACGTCCGCTCACGGCTGCATTGCAGGACATGAAACTTCAATACAAGTGGCTATTTCCATTTGGCCTCCAAGTTCGCACGCCTTCAGGACCGCTTAACCTCCGCAGTGAGCTGGACCTCCCGCTGTTTTTAGAGGAACTCTCCCTTCCACCGGACACGCTCCCGGCTTGGCCAGACCTGGCGATGCTATACATACCGCCGGAACAGGCTCCACCACGCCCGCGAAGATCCCGCCGCAGACGCCGTTCCTCCTCCTCGCAGGCACCGGTGGAGTGATCTGGCCTTCTTCTGATTCATCGGAGTGCTTTTCTGAGACCCCAGGACTTCTTCCTCCGCTGCAGAAGATGCCCTATGCTGGTATCAGCGCATAGCTGATTCGAAGACCTTGCCAGCGTCAGTATCCTTTTTATGTGTTGCTAGGCCTGAGGCACGCCCGACCGCCCAAGCCTCTTCCCAGACGGGCTTGTGTAACCCGACTGGTGGCGTGGGTCCTCCTCCGCCTTTATGCCTCCACCGGCCTATTCCTTCTATCTATGGCCCAAAGCACTGCACGACTCTTTGCGCCTCAGGGTTGACATGTGCGAGCCGACATTTTTTCTCTTTTTTCGGAGCACACCCATGTACGTACTCGATTTGGGGGCTGCGCGTTCGGCGCCTCCTGTGTGTTCTTTGATTTTTTATTTTTCCGATTTTTCATTCTGCTGTTTTTCTAATACCTGTTGCTGAGTTGCAACCTGATTTTATTGTTTTACTATTCGACTTCTGTGTTGACTGTCCTGTCCTCAGGTATACCCCCCTGAGTCAGTGCCTTCACGGAGGGGTTGGTGGTGCTCACACCCCCCCTCTGCGACCTGAGACTCCCCCGCGTCCACCAAGTGGCGTGCCGACCTGTCTCCTTAGGCACGCGCTCCTTGTGTATATAATTGTACCATTGTAATTGGTTAATTTTCTTTGTCTTTGTTCCCCTGTACCTGGTCTACCCCACTGGGTGCCCCCCATCCCCCTCCCCAGACCTTTCATATTGTTATCTCTCTCCCGAATATACCATGGCCACTGTCCCCCGCACTCTTAAAGTTCTCTCCATTAACGCGAAAGGCCTGAATATACCCGAAAAGCGCCACGCGGCCCTTAGGGAATTTACCTCACTTCATGCTGACGTTGTATTAGTACAGGAAACCCATTTCCGCATGCCCGGCCCCCCTCCTTTAAAAACACAAATATCCTATTGGTTATTTCAGTAATGCTGCAGCTGGTAAAGTTTGCGGCACAGCTGTGCTGTTTTCTCGCTCCACCCCGTTCAATAACCCAACCTCTTTGCTGGACCCCGCTGGTCGTTATACATTTGTGAAGGGCCAAATTGGTGCGCAATGGTACACTTTTGTCTCCATATACCTCCCAAACCGGCAACAACACACAGCCATTCGTTCTATACTTCGTCGACTGCAGGACTTCCAGGAGGGCATCTTAGTGGTGGGAGGTGACCTTAACCTACCGCTTGACGCTCGCCTGGATACCTCTAGAGGTGTCACCAGCACCCCACACACCATCCTCTGTCACACCCGACTTGCACTAGACTCCCTGAGACTGATGGACTGCTGGCGCTCGCTCTTTCCCTCCGCACGAGACTATACATACTACTGCGTGCCGCACCAGCTCTACACACGCCTCGACTACATCTTCCTCCCTTTTGGTAGTATGCACCTCCTGGAATCCGCCGCCATAGGCCCCATGACCTGGTCGGACCATTGTCCGGTCCTGATCACGCTATCCTCCCCCCTCGCCCGCCCTAGGGAGAAACTATGGCGCCTCAATGAATCTCTTCTTACTGACCCACAGATTAAAGAAGGCCTCCATGACGCACTACGCAACTATTTTACAGAAAATGACACCCCCGAATGCTCCCCGCAGATCATTTGAGAAACCCATAAAGCTGTCATCAGGGGATATCTCATCCAACAGGGCGCGCAACGCAAGAGAGAAAGCACTGAGCAGCAGGAATCCCTACTGCGGCGCATAGTGGCCCTGGAACGATCTCATAAACTGCACTTTGACGACAACACCTACGCTGAACTGCTGGACCTTCGGTCACAGCTCTGCTCCCTCTTTAATAACAGGGCTCAGAAAGCCTTCTTGACAGTACGTAAAACCTTCCATGAACATGGTAATAAATGCGTCAGACTTCTGGCTAACGCCCGCCGAACCCACCGACAGGCACTCTATATAACCCATCTTCGCTCCCCCCAGGGCACCACCGTTACCCTCCCAAAAGACATGCTTGGCCTCTTCCATGACTATTTTACTAAACTATACGGCCTCACCCCCGCCCCCAACCAGACGGCCCCTGACATCACCCAGCACTTCCTTCGCACCCATTTACGCTCGAAACTGACGCCGCTCGCGCTCATGAGGTCCTCCATTGAAGGCCCAATCACTGCTGAGGAACTGCATGATGCGATCAAGCGAACGCTGGTGGGTAAAACCCCGGGGCCTGATGGCCTTACTCTTAAATACTATAAAACATGTGAAAAATTCCTTTCTTGCGCCTGGCTGGCTTCCTTTAATGGCCTGACCGAACCTGCGTCCCATATCTGCCACCATCACGCTAATCCCTAAACCAGACAAGGATCACGCCCTGTACGCTAATTATAGACCGATCTCCCTCCTAAACCAGGACGAAAACTCTTTGCTAAGGTACTTGCCCTGCGCATCGCAAAACATATGAGACACCTGATTCACCCTGACCAGACAGGATTTATTCCGGGGAGGGAGGGGCGAGATAACACTACGCTGGCCATTAACTTAATTCATGCCGCTCAGAGACCCGGCACCGGTCCAACCCTGCTCCTCTCCACCGTCGCTGAGAAGGCGTTTGATAGGGTGCACTGGCCTTTCTTATTTCAGACTCTACGCCATATGGGGTTTGGACCCAATGCCCTGAGCTGGATAATTGCGCTCTATGACTCCCCTACCGCCCGCATTAACCTAAACGGCACCCTGTCCTCCCCATTCACCATTGATAACGGCACTCGCCAGGGATGCCCTCTTTCCCCCCTTTTATTTGCACTGTCCCTGGAACCCCTCCTTCAGGCTATCAGGACCAACCCTTCCATCCACGGTATTTGTGTTGGACGCCGCACATATAAAGTAGCGGCGTATGCAGACGACCTGCTATTTTTTATACAGCAACCCCAGATTTCCCTACCTTCACTCATTGAATTACTCCGCGAATATGGTTCGCTAAGTAACTATAAAATTAACACGACAAAATCGGAAATTCTGAACATTTCAATACCCGCCCCCCTTAGCACACACATTCAATCCACATTCCCCTTTCGTTGGTGTACATCCTCTCTTAAGTATCTCGGAGTCCACCTCACCCCAGCAGTATCAAATCTCTATGCTGCAAATTTCATCCCCCTGCTTAGGGTCCTGGAAAAAGACCTTGCTTGATGGGCCATCCCGCATATCACGTAGTTTGGGCGCATAAATGTCCTCAAAATGAATGTTCTCCCAAGAGTCCTTTACTTACTGCAAACCTTGACGATACATGTCCCCTCTGCCTTTTTTCGCTCCCTACAATCTCTCTTCATTAAATATGTCTGGGCCGGGAGTCGGCCGAGACTAAGCGTGGCGTTGTTGACGGCACCTCGCTCTCGTGGCGGCCTGGCTATGCCACACCTGCAATGCTATTATCATGCTGTCCATCTTCTGCGTCTGGTGGAGTGGAGCTCGGGTTCCTCCGGTAAACTATGGGTGGCCTTAGAGCATGAACTGGCGGGCCGCTCGCTCACCTCCCTCCCTTGGCTTTTAGGCACCGCTGCCCTCACTGACATTCCTGCACACCCGACAGTTTCAGTTACTTTGAACATCTGGCGTCGGCTGCAGAAGTCCACGCAACTGGACCCTTGGCCTTCTCCACTCCTCCCTCTTAGTCACTTGCCGGCCTTTTCGCCACAATTGCTGCCTCTCACCGACGCGGCCGTACCGCAGAACCCCCTACCTGGCCTGTACATTGATGGTGACCGACCTAAAGCCCCAAAAGACATACCATTGACCCACCCTGACTCATTTCTCACGACCTTTCATATGCACTGCCTCATAACCTACCTCCGCTCACTGGCCCCACTGGGCAAGTACACTCGCCCCCTGACCACATTTGAACAAGTGATCTCCCGTAAGACCCTTCCCCAACACGGCATCTCGACTCTGTATGGTGTCTTGCAAAACCTCTCTCCTTTCACACCCTCATATGTGGTGAAATGGGAAACAGACCTCCACCAAACATTCACGGAGGAAGAGTGGACTCAAATGTTCCTGCTCACTACCCAGTGTTTTACTGCTACTCGTGCACAAGAAACGGCCTATAAGCTGCTGTCGAGATGGTATAGGGTGCCCTCTATTATTGCTACATACTCGGCCGCGACAGACATTTCCTGCTGGAGATGTGGAGCACAGCGTGCGGACCTACTGCATGTTTGGTGGTCATGCCCAGTGTTGCAACCCTTCTGGACAATGGTTCATGATGCCATCAGCAATATCTCTGATTCTCCACCTTCCTACACCCCAGCAGCCATGCTGCTCCACCATACGCCAATGTCAGTGGACACCTACAGAAACTCCCTTGACATCCGTCAAGTGAATGCCGCTAAGGCAGTGATACCCAGACACTGGAAATCCCCGCTAGCCCCCACTTTTCGCAAATGGTTAGATGAAGTCCAACGTATCAGAGACATAGAGGATCTGATGCACCAATCCTCCGGCACTACTGCCAAACACTTGCGGCGTTGGTTTTACTGGTCCAAACCAGACTGACCCCCCTCACAATTCAGTAGAGCCCCCGTGATCGCAACTGAATAACAAATGACTGGCCATCCCCTCCTTTTTTTTTCCACTCCCTTGTCACAGGTTGTACCCCCCCTCTTTTATCAAAACTGCGCTACTTATGTTTACATGTATATATGTTGCTGAAAATGACGCATTGTAGAATACTCACTTTATTACCTGACGCTTATGTTTCATGCAATTCGTAACTACTTGAATGTGCAGCCGTGCATTTACTTTATTGTTATATAAGTGAAAAATTTCAATAAAATCTTATTAGAATAAAAAAAAACTGATAATTCAAAAGACAATACTTCTTAGAATTCAGAACCCCTTAAAAAAATGCCTTTAAAGAGTACCATAATTAAGTCAAGGTCCTTTGCCTTTTTAGGGTCCCCAATAAAACTATCCACCTAGACTCTTTTAAAGCTAATGGTCTCAGAATAGAACCTCCTCTTATATCTTTACATATCTTATCAATACCCAAACTAAGGAAATCTTCCCATTTAAATAATTCACATTTATTATAATATATAGGGACTGAATGATAATCTCTTTTATTCAGAACTACTTGTTAAGCCTGCCTGGAGGGCAGTCTATTGTTGTCGACAGCTCAGAATCCATGTCCACAAATTTGTTTTTCAATGTCCTATCCAAGAGTATCTCTCTATATAAATGCGTTTGTAATGCGTCCTTCGCCGTCCCGTCCGCAACGGGAGGGCCGAGTAAGCAGCTGTGATGGGTGCGCGTATAGCTGACAGTGCATTACAAATGCATTTATATATTAGAGCAGGCTCCTCTTCCCTCTTAGATTGTAAACTCACATGAGCAGCTCCTCTTTCCCCTCTTAGATTGTAAGCTCACGGGAGCGGGCTCCTCTTTTCCCTCTTAGATTGTATGCTCACAGACACAGGTCCCCCTTAGATTGTAAACTCACAGGCACAGGTCCCCCTTAGATTGTAAGCTCACGACACAGTTACCCCTTAGATTGTAAACTCATGGACACAGGCCCCCTTAGATTGTAAGCTCACGGACACAGGTCCCCCTTAGATTGTAAACTCACTGGCACAGGTACCCCTTAGATTGTAAGCTCACGGACACAGGTCCCCCTTAGATTGTAAACTCACTGGCACAGGTCCCCCTTAGATTGTAAACTCACGAACGTAGGTCCCCCTTAGATTGTAAACTCACGGACGTAGGTCCCCCTTAGATTGGAAACTCACGGACACAGGTCCCCCTTAGATTGGAAGCTCACTGGCAAAGGTCCCCTTAGATTGTAAACTCACGGACATAGGTCCCCCTTAGATTGTAAACTCACTGGCGCAGGTCCCCCTTAGATTGTAAACTCACGAACGTAGGTCCCCCTTAGATTGTAAACTCACAGACACAGGTCCCCCTTAGATTGTAAACTCACAGGCACAGGTCCCCCTTAGATTGTAAACTCACGGATGTAGGTCCCCCTTAGATTGTAAACTCACGGACGTAGGTCCCCCTTAGATTGGAAGCTCACGGACACAGGTCCCCCTTAGATTGTAAACTCACTGGCAAGGTCCCCCTTAGATTGTAAACTCACGGACATAGGTCCCCCTTAGATTGGAAGCTCACGGACACAGGTCCCCCTTAGATTGTAAACTCACTGGCAAAGGTCCCCCTTAGATTGTAAACTCACGGACATAGGTCCCCCTTAGATTGTAAACTCACTGGCGCAGGTCCCCCTTAGATTGTAAACTCACGGACACAGGTCCCCCTTAGATTGTAAACTCACTGGCGCAGGTCCCCCTTAGATTGTAAACTCACTGGCACAGGCACTCTGTATAACACACAACTCCCTCCCACGGCTCTGTATAGCACACAACCCTACTGACTGTGACCCGCACACCCTGAATATATAGAGGAAGTCTAAATAGACACTGTCTATTTAGAGATTCCTCTACAGTAATCCCCCGGTCACTCGCGGTTCTGCGTTCGCGGATTTTTTCCGCTTACCACGTGGTAGCAGCATCCCGGTGTGTCATCTATGGTTCCTTATCGAATATTGTTCCAAGGAGCCCTCGGCAAAGAACGGAAGTCCACCTCCCCAGGCTCCAACACATCAGCGCCTCCCAAACACACCCCTTTATGCAGCCCCCTGATGTGTTAGAGCCTGGTGAGGTGGAGTTCCGATCTTTGCCGGGGGCTCCTTGGAACAGTATTCGATAAGGAACCATATAGGGCACAACACCCCGGCAGAGAAGCTGCTCCTGTGCGTCTCCGGGCTCACGATCGTGGCCAGGGCATTCCCTTCTCTCGGCATCATTACGAGAGAGGAGATGCCGAGCCTCCTGGATCCCCGGACCACGCTTGCAGGGGTGCACAATCTGAACGATGCCGAGAGAGGAGAATGCCCTGACCACGATCGTGAGCCCGGAGACGCACAGGAGCAGCTTCTCTGCCGGGGTCTAAAAGTCTGGAGATGCACAGGAGCAGCCATTCTGCCAGGAGGATGGCAGCTCCTGGGTCCTAATGCCGCATGGCTGTGCTTTTTTTTAGCACAGCCACAATTCGCGGTTTTTCAAAATTCGCGGGGGTTGTTGGAACGTAACCCCCGCGAATTTCGGGGGATTACTGTATATATTCAGGGTGTGCAGGTCACAGTGAGTAGGGTTGTGTGTTATACAGAGCTGCGGGAGGGGGGTTGTGTGTCAGCAGGGTTGGGTCACGTGACAGCAGTGGGCGTGGCAGAACACCGGCTGCAGCGTCCCAGCACTCCGCCCCCCCAGTCACACGCTGGGACGGCTGCTTTCGTCTGTGTGTCTGCGGGGGGGGTGCTGGGACACTGCGGCCGGCTTGCGAACGACTCCTGGATACGCGCACAGCCGACGGGTAGAGGCTGCGCGCGCATCTGGCGTCTGTCCGAAGCTGCGCATCCGGTTTCTATTGGCTGCGTGCGCAGCCATCAGAAACCGGATGTGTGGCGACGGACAGAATGATTTTATAGTATAGATATTGTTTCTATGTTCTAACAGTTTAACCCTTAACATTCTGGTGGTGTGCATTTGATGTGAGTAGTAATCATGCCCCAGGTTGGTTGAGGAGTGTACTTTAAAAGGTCAGTTAGTTAGATTAAGGAGGAACTACTCCGAGAAAGAGGTATTCATCCAACAGGACAGAGTCATGAATAGACACAATACAGATAAAGGCTACCCTAGTTGGAGGACAGGAGCTAAGTCCAGGTGGGAGCATGCTGTGATAGAGCCTGGCCCTGGAAGCTGTATGTAGGTCTTCGGTTTCCCAATTGGTTGTTCTGAAAGACTGTGGCTCCATCTGCGATTTGGACTTCTCAGCACGGAGTGGTATCCTGGCCAGGCTCTCCTGCAGAAAACTACGCTTTAAGGACGATGTCTTTCCGGCTGTGGTGACTATCCGAACGAATTGTTTAAATATGCGCTGTTGCACACTTTTTATCCATTGTGTGCCACTAATTTTGTGAGTGGCTTCCTTTCTGTGGTTTTATGTTTTGTTAAATTTTTGACAGTATTACGCTATGTTCTTGTGTATGCTCTGATTCTAGAGGCTTTGTACTTCTTTGAAGATCCTGTATCAGCAAACAAACCTATTTGACCATCTATAAGGTTGTATTGTACTGCATGTTCTATTTTTTCTATATGTCTATATTCTAGCACGTTGGTGGAGAGTGCTGTGAACTGCAGTTTCTATTCCTCTTGGGGATACATCTTCACACTCTGTTTAGTATCGTTATAATCCACACACAAGAAGAATTCAAGGTATTTTTAATAAGTATTGGGATGTCTTACAGGCGGATGGGTCGTAAGACCACACCTGCCAGATAGACCAAAAAATTTTTTAGAAGGGCAGGTAATCTGAAATCCAATTTGGCAACAAGCTGCTTAAAAGAGAAGAGTGTACTAAAAACAGGAAATATCAACGTACACCCACTTGAGGAATAACCAAAGGACTTTTTTTTGTCTAGCCTTTAAATTCCAAAAGAAGAGTACATACAAATACCTTTAAATCAACTTGGACCAGGAAAGAAAATCAAAGCAATCATTTTATACTAGGGATGTACCGAAATTTCGGCCACCGAAATTATCGTCCGAAAATATTGCTTTCGGTTTCGGCCGAAATGGAAAATTCAGCCGAAAATCTTCCTTTCCATTAGGGCCTGGAGGCCCGGCCGAGCCGGGGGCTCACCTGAGCCTGGAGGCCGGCCGTGCAGCCTGCAACAGCCGGAGGACTGTCACTGCTGGAGCTCAGGGCTAAAGTAGGAGGATGTAGGTGAGTACGTAGGTGCAACCAGTCAGCCATGCATATTGTTTCTATGTTCTGACAGTTTTTATTACATTACACCAATAAAACCACATCTAGCAATAAAATAAGAGGTCCATAGGCTCACACGCAAAACCAAAACGAAAACAGGAAAAATGGTCTTTAAAAAGGGTTCAGTCTTTAGTCCTGTGGCTCGCTGAAAAGAGCTCTCATGTCCGTTCCGTGACATTTCTCCCCCTTCTAGAGTCCGACGGACACGGTTGGACCCACACGGGTCGACTTGGGGAAGTTGGAGCAGTCTTTGTGGCCCATAGTCTGTGGGAAGGAGGCGAGCCACCATGCTTCTCCATTTGTCCTTGCGGCAGTGCCTGGCGTGTTGGGGGTACAAGTCTTTAGGGGTACCCCCTCCGGAATAAGGGTCCTGTGGTCGGGGAGGGGTACCACCTGTACCACCTCCGGAGGTATCGCGAACCCGGGAAAAAAGGGTGCTAAATGCACGCGCCCCGAGTGCCCTGGTCAGCCGTTGGAAAAAACAGTGGCTGCATGGGGCCTCCGGGCCAAAGGGGTGTGGAGATGGGCAGAGTTGAAACAGGCTCTGCCCCAATGCCAGCGCGTCGGCTGGGGGGTTCAAGGCCGAGGAAGGGTCCCCGGGCAGGAGAGTGGCGTCCTCCATCTCCGGTGGGGTCAGTGGCTACGGAATAAGCAGCCCGGGTGTATCCTCTTTCTGTTCCCCGAGGCAGGCGGTGAAGGTTGGGCAGAGACCAGCGGCACTCTGTCCGGTTGCCAGCTCTTCTGCTGGGGAAGCAGGCGCAGGAACGACGTCCAGGCGGTTGGATGGGGTCAACGGCTGCAGGGTAAGCAGCTCGGGGAAATCCTCCTTCTGCTCCTCGGGACAGACGAGGGAGGGTGGGCAGAGGCCAGCGGCACTCTGCCCCGTTGCCAGCTCTTCTGCTGGGTAAGCGGGTGTGGGAACAAAGTCCAGGGGGTCGGATGGGGTAAGCGGCTGCGGGATAAGCAACTCGAGGGTATCCCCCTTCTGCTCCTCGGGGCAGATGGTGGAGGATGGGCAGAGTTGAAACAGGCTCTGCCCCATTGCCAGCGTGTCGGCTGGGGGGTACAAGGCCGAGGACGGGTCCCCGGGCAGGAGAATGGCATCCTCCATCTCCGGTGGGGTCAGTGGCTGCGGAATAAGCAGCCTGGGTGTATCCTCTTTCTGTTCCCCGAGGCAGGCGGTGAAGGTTGGGCAGAGGCCGGCGGCACTCTGTCCGGTTGCCAGCTCTTCTGCTGGGTAAGCGGGTGTGGGAACAAAGTCCAGGGGGGCGGATGGGGTCAACGGCTGCGGGATAAGCAGCTCGGATAAATCTTCCTTCTGCTCCTCAGGGCAGACGATGGAGGGTGGGCAGAGGCCAGCGGCACTCTGCCCCATTGCCAGCTCTTCTGCTGGAGAGGTGGGTACAGGAACAAAGTCCAGGGGGTTGGATGCGGTAAGCGGCTGCGGGATAAGCAGCTCGAGGGTATCCCCCTTCTGCTCCTCGGGGCAGATGGTGGAGGATGGGCAGAGGCCAGCAGCACTCTGCCCCGTTGCCAGCTCTTCTGCTGGGTAAGCAGACACTGGCACAGTGTCATCTTGCGGGGGTGGGAGGATAATTTCCTCTCTGGGCCACTCGGACCCTTTATGCGGCCCATTCTGGTCGCTTGGCACCTGCCGTGCTTCTTCTGACCTGGCCAGCTCGTCTACTGTGGTCCCGACGGGGACCCATGGGAGCATCTCGGGCTCCAATACTTCCGTGTCACTTGGACTGTCTGCTTCTTCGGCCAGACAGTCCCAGGTCATGGGACTTAGGCCTGACTGCGGAGCGTCGTCCAACAACCTTCTGTAGGCCTTCTCAAGCTCCCATTCGCGCTCTACCAGGAACTCCAGTTCCTCTATCTCGAAGTCCTTGCTCTCGTATGAGAGTTCCTCTTCCCGGCGTTCCAGTATCTCCTCCAACTGCCACTCTGACTCTTCTCGAAACCCGGGTCGTTGGCCATCCTTTCGTATAGCAGCCCTGTGCCGCCGTAGTGGAGGCCTGCGGTGGAGGCACAGTCGATGGTGCGGGGTAGCAGGGGGCCTATTAACCACTGGGACGCCCGGTAAGCGGCGTCCAGTGCGATCTCCTGCTGAACCAGGTATTGGAGCTCTGCCTCCCACTCCTCTGGGGGTTGGCCTTTCAGGAATGCTGCTCTGGCATTGTACTGCACTTGGTAGATGGCAGCGTCGGAGGGAGCATTGACACCATGGTAGTCCCTTTCATGGTACAGTGCCTCGTACCAGAGTTCTTGGCGGATCTCGTCCCGCCACTCGGGCCCAGAGGGCTCAACTGTAGATCCATGATACCAATCCAGGCCCTCCTGTAGCCTTCTTGGGAATTTAGCCCTCGTGTCTGCGAGGGTGCTGGAACAGTGGCACCACCACTCAATGAGGGGTGTGGCGTCCTCGGATGCAGCTCCAGGCGGGCTGTAAGCCTCCATCCAAGGGTCGCTGAGATGTGCGGTTTCCTCAATTAAAACTCCAGGCGAGCTGTAAGTCCAAAAAAAGTATCGCGGGGGGGGGTGTAGATTCCCTGGATGAAGCTCCAGTCGAGCTGTCAACCTCGAACCAGGGTTCTACGGGGTAGGGTTCAGGGGCAGGGTATTCAGTCCTTTTTGCTCAGAGCACCGCCATCCGCAGCTCGTGCTGACGGTCCTTCTCTTGCTCCTCTTCCTGCCGGATCTCCTGAATGGCGTTGTGTATAGCGGCTTCTGACGGGGCGGTTCCGAAGAGGGCTAACCGCTGCCGCACTTTCCTTTGGAAGGGATCTTCTGGGACCAATGCCTGGGTGGGTGGTAAGGTTGGCGTGCCCACGGCTCCCTGGTCCATTTCCTGCAGTTCCTCGATCAGGGCGGCTTTACTTTTTGAGCCCGGGGTGCCTCCTCGGCTCTCCAGGATGCCCCGCAGGGTGTCTTTTTTGAAGTTGGTGTACCCTGCCATGCTGAGTGCTTTTTCTGGGGGTTCAGAGAGCCTATCCTCACCACTTGCCACCAATGTGGCGGGATGGAAGTCCGCCTGCGGTCCTGCTCTATCTGACCCCCCCCCCCTTTGATGGCGTCCGGCCCGACTACCGAGTGGCACGGCACTCGGCGTCTCGAGCAGCCTGGAGGATGAAATGGCGTTGGTCCGGCGTCTGGAGAGATTGTGCGGTGTTGCCTTGGGGATCCCGTTCCTGGGTTGAGTGGTGATGCAGGAGACCGCTGAGTGTCTCCTGCAATAGTGATTATAGCTCTGAAATGAAGACACGAGACGTGGCTGTATGCTTTAAAACAGTGAACTGAATTTTATGGGTTTCAACAGGGTCATTTATACAACTTCACACAAACAGATTACCAACTCCCCCACCCACACAACCAGCACTGATTGGCTCCTTTCCCAGCCTCCTGTTCCCTATCAGGTCCCTTTCAGCCTTCCCATTGTCCAGGGATTAGGCAGATGAGGTCTTGGAAAAACCTCCAATCAACTGGCTTGCTGTATCCTCTATTTTGCCCTTTCAGGCTCCCCCATTGTCCAGGGGATTAGGCAGATGAGGTCTTGGAAAAGCCTCCAATCCTCTGGCCTGCTGCATCCTCTATCTTGGGGCATGAGATCCTTTGTTCTGTGAAACCATGCTGGGATGAGCAAAATGGCGACAGGGAAAATCACATACAAACAGTTTCTTTCATACTTTTACAGTCACATCATACAGGGTACATTTTTATTACATTACACCAATAAAACCACATCTAGCAATAAAATAAGAGGTCCATAGGCTCACACGCAAAACGAAAACAGGAAAAATGGTCTTTAAAAAGGGTTCAGTCTTTAGTCCTGTGGCTCGCTGAAAAGAGCTCTCATGTCCGTTCCGTGACAATTATATACAATAAATAATTATGAGGTTGCTTGACATCACGAGTACAGGAAACGCTTGTAGGAAGTATAGGAGAGATGCGAAGAGGAAACACTTTATTCGGATGTGACCCAAGATGGCAGTTGTTGGCACATGGTGGTGGAACGCTTATCAGCACCAGCTATAACTTGTGATTAGACCTTTTAAGGGGCATATATACTGGGGAGGGTCATTGATTGTTATATAGACAATTTTTTCCTTGAGAAAGTCACCTTGTAGTGACGAAACGCATTGGATATATGTTCTATTGTGTTTATATACAATATATAATGTTGCACCAGGGCTCAGAATTTCCACTCGCCTGCTCCCATTTGGAGAGTGGAAATTAAGTGAGGGCGAGTGGAAATCCACTCGCAGGCAGCATGATAAATTACAATTCCTAGGAATTGTAGGCCATGGACATAGCCATGGAGCATTGGAGTTTGAGATACCAGTTTTCAATGTCAGCCTCCACCTAAAAAGCAGATTTTTTCCCCTCCCCTGACCAGTGACCACCAGATCAAGCGAAGCATGTAACTTTCAGGCCCCTGCCACTCAGGGGGTGCACATGCCTTGGTGCACCCCCCCCCCCACAGTAACCAGTTGATGGTCCCAATCCTCAACTATTTTACTTGTCAAACCTGTCCCTGTTACATTCCTAAACTACCTTGTAAAGCTGTGTTGGTCCTTAGTCCTGTCTCTGCACCCCTGAAAATTTCCTGTTAGACCGGTCATTGTAATCAGTCCCCTATTTTCCCCTAAGCATGTATCTCTAAGGCTGGGGTCAGACGAGCGTGATTTCTACGGACTGTACGTCCGTGCAGTACGGACATCGTCAGTACGGATGACGCAGTAGTGGTCACACAGTCCGTTTTTTCACTGAAGTTATTTTTGACGGATGTAGGAGGGAAAAATAAATTACAATGAAAAAACATTCTGTCCGTCAAAAATGCTGGACGTATAAATGCAGTCAGTCTGACCATGCTCCATCACTCACACACAAAGCTATGCAGACCTTGCAGACGTGGCGCACTCCGCACGTCCGTTCTAGCAGTATTACGTTCTTGCCTAACCTGCGTCCGTTTGCCGCGGCCCTTGTGCGTCCGCAGTTCAGTGCGGACGTACTTCATGTGTCAGGCTCCAATGGACTTTCTTTCATGCTATCACGGACGTACTTTTAGGCGCAATCACGGACGTGAACACTACGCTCGTCTGACCCCAGCCTTATACTATACCTCATTGTACTAATGCTAAATTGAAAGCATTTCTGCTTTCACTTTCTGTCCATACAGCTGCAATACACATTATGGTCACACCTTGCCGCTGTTTCTCAGACAGGAGAGTCTCATACAGAGGATGCTGATCTGCTTTGGTTCCAGTGTGAATCACATTCAGCTTCTTTGCAGCTTCCAGCCACCTGACTGGCCCTCAGAATTTGAGTACTGCATGATTACTATGGGTGGGATTCACTAAATTTCATTACAACCAGGATGGTTCTTGTCACGGCCCTCGCTGCCGGCGCAGGAAGTGAGAATCTGGTTTTGCCAAGACACGAAAGGTGCTGCCTGGATTATAGTACTGCCTGCTGGACTTCTCAAGCTACAGGTGTCAGCTTTTGGCTTGTAATTAGGTTTCCTTAACCCCTTCACTACCAAGCCAGTGGTTTTGGAAAATCATTTTTAATTATACAGTAATACATACAGGCTTATTCAGAGAGCGGTGAAAAACAGGAGAATGACTGGAGAATGGAAAATTCTAGGTCAAAATAGTCAAACCAAAAAAATTCTCCCATTCATCTCACTTTCCAAATCGGCTATTTTGACCTAGGAATTTCCAATCTCCTGTCATTCTCCTGCTTTTCACCGCTCTTTGAATAACCCTGATAGTTATTACTGTAAATAACCTATTTGACCAGTAGATGGCGCCATCTCCTGCCAAATTGAGTTAGAAGTTTGAGCGGCTGGTCTATTTTCTTCTTTCTCTCCCTGCATCGGCTGCTGAAAGCCCGATGTTTCAGAGCATTCATCCAATGATTTTACAGGTGTTAGCTCTTCGGACATTATGCCCACAGGGCTAAAGCTTTGGGGGCACCTTCTGCAGCCCAAAAGCAAACAAAATTAGTTTGCAGCAAACAAATTTCATTTGCTTATGGGCTGCAGATTGGGATATCGCGTTATCGGGGCACCAGAGAGTGCCTTTGAAGCCAGAGATATCTCGATATCGGTAGTGAAGGGGTTAAAGGGAGGTCATGACCTTCCGTCCTTGCTTCTGCCTTGTTGTTTATCAGCCTGTCTGCAAGAAGCTTGCTCTCTCTGGACTTCTACCTGTATTTGTGTACCAAACATTTGGCTTTGCTTAATTAACTCGCTACCCTCTGCCTGCCCATGACCCTTGGCTTCCCTCTGGACTTTGTTACATGGACTACCCTCTTGATAACCTTCCCTTTTTTACCCTGCTGCCCACCGTGCTCTGTTGTCTTTCCCTTAGTGTACCCCTACCGTGTCTCCGGTATGTCCTCCCTGCCACCCTGGTCTCCAGTCTACACAGTGCCCCTGGATCCCAGTCAGCTTTATCCTGTCCCGTCTAGTGTCTTATGTAAGTTCCCCTGTATGGCTGTCCTATGCTCTGTGCTGTCTCTGTTGCCCAGCAGTATCCCTAGTCAGCCCTATTCCTGTGTGTCTGTGTTTTTTTTGCTTGCTTTAGTAATAAACCCCTGTTTTTCCATAGTATCCTTGCCTCCTGTGTGTCACTGGATCCTGGGCTTGAATCCGCCTCGCCACTCCATGACAGTGCTTGCCCAACCTGGGAGGAGATTCTTCTAACCCACAATATATCATATTTTGTGTTTGCGGTATCTGAGCTAGAAGAAGAAAAAAAAAAGCCGGCCACGAAGGCTGCAAGTTAAAGGGACACGCTACTCACCCTAACCACTTTACAATTATACATGTAAGTTGGAATCATGATTTTGTAAACACTTACACTAGCACTAGCACTAACACAGCATTTGTATATGGCAGCCTTGATTGTCGGCTCAGTTAGTCCACCTGGATCACATGTGCTCAAATAGAACATGCCCCTTTTGGGGGCGTTGCTGCCATGATGGCACAAATTGCATCACAGACACACTTTCTCAATGGGTACCCCCTCTCTCCTGATCTCAGAATTGCTGGTAGTTGGCAGGTATGAAAAAGAAGAGTAAAATATAAAAAGGAAGCAATAACATTTTATCCGAAGAGTGACCCATGAAAAAGTGTCTGTGGTCACAGTGCTGAAATAGTTAAAATCAGGGGATTGCAAACCCAAGTGAGAGTACTAATGCAGTGATTGTGTATGAGCAGGGCCGGTGCTAGGCTATTTTGCGCCCTAGGCCAGGCAGCTACTTGCGCCCCCCCCAAAAAAAAATACGTGGCATGTGTGAGCTTATCACAGAGCTCCACAGCAAAAAAAACCTCACACTCATACACACTGTACATTACTGTATCACAGAGTTCCACAGCAATAAAACTCACGGTAATGTACAGTGTGTATGAACGTATCACAGAGCTCCACAGCAATAAAACTCACGGTAATGTGTGGTGTGTATGAGCGTATCACAGAGCTCCACAGCAATAAAACTCACGCTCATACACACCGTACATTACCGTGAGTTTTATTGCTGTGCAGCTCTGTGATACGCTCATACACACCGTACATTACCGTATCACAGAGCTCCACAGCAATGAAACGCTCAGTAACGGCCAGTGTGTATGAGCGTATCACAGAGGTCCACTTCACCCACACACACAGAAGGCGGACACGCACACACACACACACACACAGAAGGCGCGCGCACACAGAAGGCGGACACGCACACACACAAGGCACACACTGGGCCCCGAATCCTGTCTCTTTCTTGTTGAGACCCTCACTGTCTCAGCAGCGTGAAGCGGAGCTCTGAGGCTCCGATAGTGAGGCCTACCAAAGGATGCCACCCCGCCCGTCACATTTCTTCCCCTCTGCGAGGAGGTTCCCTGCAGACGTGTCCCCAGTCAGGAGCCGGAAGTGAGGCCTACATGAGGCCGCCGCCTTCCGCCTTAACGGTGCAGCTGGCCATTACATTTCTTACCCTCTGCGAGGGAGCACCCGGTGGACGCTTCATGGCACCATAGGTCGCCGGTGGTACTCTTGGATCAGTACCCCGGCGGATCATTTGTTGGGGCAGCAGGCCTTCGGCTACTGAGACTGGGACAGGCAGCAAGCTGGCACATACCTGGTGCGTAGTGTAGCTGGGTGGTCCAGGACCCGGCGGGAGCCGTAGGAGCGTTGTCACTGTCAGTAACAAACAATTTGCTGGCTGCCATACCTCAGGATCCACCACGCGTCTTGATCCCGCACTCTCATGTGGACGCATGCGTGGGGCGTGGTCAGCATCGGCATCACACACTGTATCTATGCGCCGGCAGATGCTGCCGCGGCACCGGCGCTTACAAAAAAATAGTGAACCGTGTGTCGGCGGTGCAAAAATTTGCCGGTTTCAAAATTGTGGAGCTCTGCTGCGCCCTAGGCGGCCGCCTAGCGGCAGCACCGGCCCTGTGTATGAGCATGGCCGCTTGGCTGCGCAGTCCGGGATCCTGTCATCCTGGTGTAGTACATGATGTACCCCTTTTGGGGGCAAGGACTTGGTCAGTCAAGGTTGCCATAAGCCACCTTCCACATCTTAAACCTGTCAAAGTTGTCAATTCTGATATACTGACCATATCTTACCAGAACTTTAGTAATTCCATGTGCTAATTGAGCACCAAACCCCCAATATTTTTCTTGACACACATAATTTATTCATGCGTATGGGTAATGTGTAAAATTCAGAAGTCATAAGCAGCAAGTAAACAGCCAAGGTCTCTGTTAGATAACCAATTTCCTTCCTGAAGGATATCACATTAACATATGTCAGGGCAGCACCTTTCATGTGCTCTCCATCTCCAAAGTATCCAGTTAAACATGGTCGATCTAGCATCCATATGCTAATGTGAAAAAGAAAAATATTATTTTGGTTCCTTTGCCAAATTGTACCTTGTTAGGAACTCAGCTTAGATTTGCAGAGCAGTCAGATTTTTTCCCCCCAGTTTGCCCTAAAATTTGCAGGCCATCCTGGCTCTTATTAATTATCGATTAAGTTATGCGAATTAATCCTTCAAATTTCTTCTATTTATTTCTAACATTAAATGGATACATTTTAAAGTACCCACAAAACACACACAGATCTAGTGGGATGCACTAGGAATCGTATTTTTAGGCCAAAATATCTGATGTTTGGCAAATAGAAAAAAAATATGGTAAAATATGCTTTTAAAGTATCCCACATGGAAATGTACTCACAGATCCAACAGGCAGTTGCTCTCAAGGATATTCAGCAGCGGTATGCCAGAATTAAGATTTATACTAACAGTGTGGTGCCAGCAGGAGTGACTTGTGCTAGCAGGACAGACAGGGGAGGTGTCTGGCCAGCCCAGGACAAAGACGCCTTTAGCCCAGCTTCATACAGCCAGCCCCGTGATATCCATAAAAGGTACAGAAGACCTTTTGTAAAGAGAATTTCTGGCCTAAAACTAGGTTTTTGTGTTTCTTGTAAGCATGGGTACACAATAACATGAATGGGGCCAGTGTTACTACTCCGTGCATACCACTTAGACATCCAATATCCCAGGTAGAAGTGATGTAGGGCTAGGAACGTGGGAATCTCCGTGCGAGTTGGCCACATATCACTTATACACGTTGAACAGCACTTGAAACCTGCTGCCTTGCAGAAAGCAGAACATATAATGCACGTGGGAAGCCAATTAACTAATTAAAGTTGCTTATGCTGTCCTCATGTGCCTATTGTTGGGCTACACGAGGCTCGGGTCAGACGAGCGCAGTGTTCATGTCCATGTTGCCGCACATTTTAACATCCGTGGTAGCATACAATTGTGATAGCATACAATTACGAAGTACGTGCGGACGCACAACACAGACGCGGCAAACGGACGCAAGTTAGGCAAGAACGTAAAACCGCTAGAACGGACGTGCGGAGTGCGCCATGTCCGCATAGCTTTGTGTGTGAGTGATGGAACGTAGTCAGACAGACTGCATTTTTGACGGACAAAATGTTTTTTCATATTAATTTTTTTTCCCATCTGCATCAGTCAAAAAAACCATCAGTCACAAAAACGGACTGTGTGGCCACTACCTTGTCGTCAGTCAGAAAGTACGTCCGTTGTGCACGGACACACAGTCCGCACAGAATGCGTTCGTCTGACCCTAGCCTTAGAGTTTCCAGATCGGTCATGTTTTCCTGGACACATTCTGTTTCATGGAGAGGGGAGCACAAGGAAAAGCGATGCCCTGTGACATGTATAATTCATATGCTGCAGGAAGGAAATCCATTCCTGGAATTCCATTTTGATTTCTTTACTTGCAACATATGGACTCTGCAAGCTGGGGTTTTGTTTGCTTTTTTCATGCACTTCCCATCAGCTTGAACAAATTCTATCAGGGTTATTCAAAGAGAATCGAAAAGTCACTGCACGTTCAGTGACTTTTCGTTCTCTTCAATTCGGGCCGATTTGGGAATCCCATTTCGGCGACCCTGCGGTGTATTCAGCGAGCACCACAGGGCCGTCGAAGCGCAGGGAAAAGCTCTCCCTCAAACCCTCAAAACATCTAGATTAACCCACCGAAGACGCCGGAAAAACCCGAGCAGGAGCCGATCACACGCAGCGCAGCCGCTGGAAAAAGCCGACACCGCAGACGAGTGAAGTGAATAAATTAGCAAAATAGTTTGCTTGAATGTTTGAAAAGTGAAACGCTGTTTGCAAAGAAACTACTGAGTGAAAATGTCTGAAATTTACATATGAGGTCCAAGGAATTATTTTTTCTGTAACAGCCCTTTTTTATTATAAGTAAACTTAAAAAAGGAAAATCTGACTTTTTAAAATAAAATAAAAATCCAGAAAAATGCTTAAAATATCCAAAAAAATTCTATAGAGACTCTTTATTGCAGAATTTTATAATGAATGGTTTGTTAGATATTGAATTAAACCGGGAATATTTTTAACATTGAAGCCTATGGGATTCTCCTGAATAAACCTGTCGAATGAAACCACCGAATGGCAGGGCATTTCGGGAACCTTTCACTGCTGGTTTGTGCTCTCTGAATAGCTGAAGCAGTGCTTTTTTATGGGGATTTCACTGCCCTCGAATAGGCACCGTATGTGCAGGCAATTCGCCAGGATTTGGCGTATTGCCTGCTCTCTGGATAGCTGAATGGCCAAGAAAGGTAACCGAACGCTGATTTTCAGCATTCGGTTACCTTTTGTCAAGCCATTCGGATCTCTTTGAATAACCCTGTATGTGTCCAGGAAGACATGGCTGATCTGTCAACCTTGGGCTACATACGTATTCATGATTAGGTATAAGCCGAACACCCCCGAGTTCGGTTCGCATTCGAACTCGAACTCAATACAAGTCAATGGGGCTGAAAATTCGATTTTTAGAGTGCCCTCCAAGAGGGCATATATGCTATATATTTGCCATAAAAGGTGTATGGGGGTCCGGGTAGTGCCCTGGGGGACAGGAAACAAGGACAAAAAGTAAAAAAAAAAAAAACGTTTTTAAAGGGACAGTGAGTTTTCCATGAGATAAGGGTTAAAAATAAAAATTCCTTCAAATATCGTGCCTAGGAGGTCCCCATAACCTGCCCGTGAAGTGGCGGATTTCTAGGATGTATAGAAATATGTAAAAACCAAAAAAATGACATTTCAAATGACGGTAAATGCTTTTCCTTTAATCTATCCATAAACAACTGCTTGGGGCGGCAGTCTGTATGAAAAGAGGAGACATTTTCGGACATGCAGAAAAAGTTTACTGATTTTTTGGCTAAATTATGGTGAAACTTATGCAGGCTTTGGATGAAAGTAACAATAGGTGCTTTAAAATTGGGCCTTTAGCGTCGGCAACAGTGCCGTCACACAGTAACCCCTCTGAGGATATGAATCTGATACAGTCAGTGGCAGTGCACCCAAATATTGTGCCTTTGGTGCCAGGCCAGCAAGTGTCATCATACAGTAACCCCTCTGTGGTATTGTGGAAGAGTGAAGGGGTGGACCATGCGGTCAGGGCCGGTGCTAGACTATTTTACGCCGCAGGCAAGACCAGCTACTTGCACCCACCCCAAAAAAAAAAAAAAAAAAAACGACACAACATGAAACTGCTAAATTTATTTTTATTTAAGAATGAAGTTTGAAAAGCACCAATAGTAAAGGTAAAATAAATATAAATAGACTGTATTAAACCATTTTAAATTAACTCTATTAAACAAATTAAAATTAACTGTATTGAACAAATATAAATTAACGAAAAAAATATAAGAGTTGTCACGTAAGTTTCAATTTCAGACACATCAAAATTTTACTTTGCGTGCCTTATCCTTTGCAAATTTTCATCATGCCTATATATATATATTGCCCAGGCCAGCTCACATCATGCGTATATATATATATATATATATAATATATATATATATATATATATATATATAATATATATATATATATATATATATATATTGCCCAGGCCAGCACACATCATGCTCACAGTCAGATGCGCCATCATGCGTATATATATTGCCCAGGCCAGCTCACATCATGCGTATATATATTGCCCAGGCCAGCTCACATCATGCGTATATATATTGCCCAGGCCCAGGCCAGCTCACATCATGCGTATATATATATTGCCCAGGCCCGCTCACATCATGCGTATATATATATTGCCCAGGCCAGCTCACATCATGCGTATATATATATTGCCCAGGCCAATCCCCTGGTGGAGATATCGGGGTTCAAATGAACCCCCTATCTCCAGGCATCTAGGGGGGTCATGGAGGGTGTCAATCGAAAGGCCTGAGCATGGCCTTTCGAATGATACCCAACATAACCAGGTATAAAGTAAAAAAAGAAAAAGAAAAAGAAAAAAAAAAGTATTTTTTTTGTGTTATTTTTATTAATGCAGCAATATTGTTCACATTTCAATTATAATGTGAACGATGATGCACTAATGATTTTTTTTCTATGAGGTGCGTTTGCTTTAAATCACGTAATTCCCCCTACAAAATGTAACAAGTCCCCATTTCTAATTTTTGTACAAGCGCACCCTATAGAAAACATAACCGCAAACGCTCATGTGCTAAAATGTGAAAAAAAAACACTTTACACACTGCAGATGATTAAAAATTCAATTTTTATTGCATTTTTTGTCATAATATACAGGCAGGACATAACGTATACATATAAAAATGATATATTATGAATCTGCGGAGTCTGCCGGAAAGAACAATATCTAATATGTCGGTTATTTAATAAAATGTGGCTTCAAATCGCGTTTAAACGTGATGAGCGAAAGCGGTAAAAATGATCTGAGCACACAGCAGTGAAATGCAGCATATTAGAGGAAGATTTAGGAGAGAAATTAACACTTCTCAGAAGCAGACACCACACCCTCAGTATAGTCTACATACATACAATGTATCAAATTCATTACACCAGACTAAAATCACCTGTTGTTTACCGTTCGAGAACACAGGTCATTTAGAGGTGAGAATCTTTGCACTTAGACATTAGTTCTTAATTCAATATCTAATAAATCGTTGCTTATAATATTCTGCAGTAAAGAGTCTCTTGATTTCTAGATTTTTTTTGTATTTTTTAAGCATTTTTTATACTTTTTTCAAATTTTTTTTGCGAACTCGAACCGAACATGCCAAAAAGTTCGAAGTTCGCAAACTTGTGAACAGCCAAAGTTCGAATCGAACTCCGAACGGATCAAACCGAACAGCTCATCCCTATTCATGAGATATATATATATTATATATCTCATAATTAGAGACTATGGAGTCAGTAAATTTACACCGGACTTGGAATACAGAGTGTGATTCATTTCCGTGTAGTGTATGAATTCCATTTAATACACGCAGGTTTTGAGACCCCCGATCTAAAGTGTGCAGTATTCGTGATCAGCAAATACTGCACAGACAGCACTCCTCAGTCCACAGCACCCTCGCAAAAGGGAATCTCTGAGCCTCTGCCATCCATCTTTTGATGTGGTCCTCCATGACTCGCAGTATCCTCACTTTAACAGGTATCAGTTCTAGAGAAGAGCTGGGAGGCTAACTGCTGACACAGCAAGGACTCCGGGGTCAGACTGGCTTGATGAAGCCGATTCCCCCAATCCCTTAAAAATCCTGGGATCAGCTTCTCCGATCAGAGATCTCATCAGGACATCCCTAATTGTAACAGCTCATTTAAAAGGTCTAGAAACATGCTTTACAGAGCTCCAGGGAAAGTGTACGGCAGAAGTCAGAGACCAAAATCATTTAGATCTGCACACCAATATGAATTTTTATACATTTATTGACTGGTAGGGATCCATGGAACCTGTGTAGTTATGCAAATTGTCTTAACTAGTAAACGGATTTTCATACATTAGAGGGGTTATTTAGAGAGCAACGAAAGGTCACCGATATGTCAGTGCTCTCCTGTTCAACGGACTTTGGCGTCTTAAATTCGCCGACCCTGTGGTGAATTCAGGATTCACCACAGCAGTGTTTCCCAAACTTGTCCTCGGGACCCTCAACCAGGCCAGGTTTTAAGGATCACCTTGGGGAAATGCTGACCGAATCCTGCAATCACTGAGCAGCTAATCATATCACCTGTGCTGTGCTTCAGATATCTGGCAAGCCTGGCTTGTCAAGGGGCCCTGAGGAGAGGTTTGGGAAACAGCACCACAGGGTCCCTGAAGCACGGCGAATCGACCAGCCGACCACATTCTCCAACCGCCGCATAATTACATAGCCCACCGAAAAAAAATTACTGAATTCATCCAACAGACTGCCGAATTGATCTTTTTTTAAAAACAAATTTGAATGGGGGGGGGGGGGGGGTCGACCAGCTGCCATACTGGGGTCACCAAAAAAATCCCCCCCCCCCACCACCACACACACTGCAACTTTTAAAAGGCGATTTAGAAAAAAAAAAAAAACTACTGCATGCAAATAAAAAGGTCGGTTACAGGTTAAAATAATTTGTAAACATTTTGCCCAAAAAATCCAAAAGAAAAAAATAGGAAATGTTTTTAACATTTAAACCTGTCAAATGAAACCACTGAAAATCAGGGCATTTCACTGGCATTTTGTGGTTCTCTAACCATTGCTTCTGTATGGGGAATTTCACTGCCGCCAAACGTCAAAGTATTTCGCCAATATTTGGCGAATTACCAGCTTTTTGCATAACCACGAAATTGCACTGTACGGGAAAATTCACCGTTCGGTGCAATTTTATGGCCAATTCAGTGTTCTTTGGATATTCTTTAGTCAGTGTGATTTCATTGTATTGATCAGTGAAGTGCTTCCCTGCAGCTAGTGTTTTGCCATTTACAACATCAATCCCAAAACTGTATACTTCATATTAACTATAATCCACTTCTAAAACAATCTTACTTCATTCCATCATAACCACAAATTGATATTTTGGTCTCATCACAACAGGTGACCGTCTCATTGTTCCTCAGACAAATTACAAAGTTTTATTAGCCAATCCTAATCTCCTTGTGTTGGGAGACAGACTGTTTTTTTCCTTGAAATTCTAGTATTTAAATAAGCCTTTTACTGCAACTATAACACTTCCAGCAATCTTTCAAACCACAATGAGACATTTAATGTTTAATTGACTTCTGCGATCACAAACACTTTTTAATTCTATCACAGGTTCACCTTGTCTTGCACTCTGCCTCCTCTGGTTAAATTTTAACCTACTTTAGGATTACCTTCTTTGGGCAGTATTACAAAGTTGGTGCTAACTTAACCAGAGCTGTTGTAAACTGAAAACCTCCATAGGCTAGAATGGCTCTGGGAAGTTTACAACAGCTCTGGTTAAGTTAGCACCAACTATGTAATATTATATGGCCCTGAGTGTAGCAGTCTTTATGCAACGTTATTACTTTACATTGCTTTGTAGGAGAACAGGCAACACTTGTCAGTCATCTTACCAAATTCTATAGCTTACCCTATTTCTCAAGGAATAAATATACTGTACATGTAGTGCATTGTGTGATTTGCACAGTTAGGCATTTATACAGCGCCAGCATATTCCGAAGCACTTTTCAATGGGGGGGGGGGGGGACCGCGAACATGATAAACAAGGAAAATACAACCCAGCCCGTAGGATAGCTTGACTAGGAAATACAGCACTTTAACCAAATGCTCAGCCAGACATCCCGTGAGTTTACAATCTAAAGGACTGGGGTAAGTGAAACAAACGGGAGCAGAGGGAAGGTGAAGCTGGTGATTAGAAAGAATATATCAGGGCTTGCATGGGAAGGAGCAGAAGCTTGGGCTTAGAAAGAAGTGGAAGCAGCTGGAAAGTAGACCTGAAATTAGGACTGGGCCTGGGTGGGACAGCAGAGTGGAGAAATGTAGATCTGGTAGTGAATATGCTTTGTGGAGAAAGAAATATTTAGTAAGAGTGCTCAGGTTGTTCAATAATTTACAAGTAATACTATAACATTCAAAGACATTATGTTGTTTAATAATGCACATTAACATCTTAATGACAGACAGTACAGCTAAGCAGGAATTAGACAAAAATATGGCACATAGCTTTAGTACATTGCAATAAACAAAAGATGGAAAACAAATAGAATGTCTTCTAAAGTAGCAGTGAGGTAAGATACACAAAGTTGGGAGGATCAGGGAGCTCTGATTCCAGACAAGGAATGCTCCAACTTATGGTACACACTGTAAAACATAATTATTATAGGGGTTTACACCTCAGAAGCAAGTCAGATGTAGATTTTGTTTTTTTATTGGAACTGTAACAGAAAAAGTGTTCCTCTGCTAGAATATCTAGGTTACTCTAGTTTTGCTTTGAGGTCTATTCACTTTAGACTGAACCAATGAGATAAGATGTGTGCCGCAAGTCCTCATTCCAAAAGCATATTTCCTGGATCTCCAAGCCAGTTCATTAACATATGATGAACCTGCAGAATGCTGACAGCATGTCCAACATCTTCATAGAGCGATAACAACACTCCTCTTACTGGTGCTTTAAAAATTATAAAAACTGCATAACATAATGTATATACGAAGGAAAACTAAACGATCAGGATGGAAATAAGATTGAGGTCTGGTAATACAGGTGAAATCTTGTTGATGTAAATAAAGCAATATGAAGAGATACATAAAGCAACTAAACGACACAATTGCTTAAATATAAATTTGACAGTTAAAAGTAAATCTTAGGACATTGGCAAAATGAAGGGCTACAACTGCTCTACAAAGGCAACAAAACATGTACAGTGAGCACCTGTTAGAATTCTGAAAGTTAAGCCTCTATAAAAAATATACTTTATATAAAGAATACAAAATGCTCATCACTGAACAAATGGAATGATTGACCAGTTTATTCTTTGAAGGGGGGGGGGGGAGAAGAGACCTTCAGAAGATTTCTGCACTTCGTATTAACCCTTTATACAGCTCGCTCAGGGAAACTATAAAAAAAATATAAATCAGTTCATTACCGGTACTAAAAAGGTGTAGACGGAAAGATGTATAAATGCGTTGGAGGCATTTTAGCATTTTGTGACATACATTGAGCTGTAAAAGTGTATGGTCTCAAAAATATGTATATTGCTGCTTACTATAAAAGACATAACAAAAGGTGCAAAGAATATACTATGAAAAACAAACACAATTTTGAAAGTATCAAAAGTACTTGGCACACCTGAAACGTGTAGTGTCAGTTGAAGATAAATTAAATAAAGCATGTGTATAGCGTGCTGCTGGCTGCAACCTGAATATAGCAGGTCACCTGGCCAGCTTTGTCGTCACTGAAAATCCACCCGTCGGTGCTCGGCCATCATATTCACAATAGTCATCTCATTTTAATGCACTACTTCGATGTGAAGCCACAACATAATAAAGAAAAGGGTCTAACCCATTACAGAAATTATTCAGACCAATATGGATATTTGTATACGGAGACCATAGAATGGACCTGTCGGATAAGCTCTCAGTCAGCCTGTATGCGGTTTAATTGCACTTTGACAATGTTAACTACTACAGACTTATTTTACATGATGTTATAGACCTCAAGCAGTCATTTAGAGTAACAATGTTTGACTAGCCGCTTGTAACATTTGTCAGTTTTTTTGGATAGGACTGTCAAGCTCCCACTTAACAAAAACCCCATAATGCAACAGATTGTGTGGGCTCTTGGGCGTCCAGCTGAAGTGATGCATGGAGGCTGTCTGGTATAATCTGCTTCTGCCGAGTATATTAGATTTAATGAATCAGTTCCAGTCAATAAAAGTGATTGGTAATATCAGCACGCTCATGAAGTTTCTGAATGACATATTCCATGACGGAGAGTTACTGCTATAAAATATGTAGCTATTAAACATGTACAGTGTCAGGGTACAGCTATTAGTATGGGGTTAATAACAGAGACACCCTCCCAAACTTACAAATAGTTAATTGAAAACTTTGTATAAACCCAGTAAAAGGTCTTATGCTGTTGTGCTGTGGAATTAAAACAGCATATCTGAAAAACCTGACTTCCATTTATTATCAGTGTCTATTTTAATTCTATACCTCCATTTATTCTTAGCACAAACTATATGCTGCAACGTAACTATCTGGCATTAAAGATGCTTTGAGTTCATGTGCAAATGCCATGTTCACCTAATGTACGAAAGCACTTGGTTGTATTGAACTAAAAGGAAAATAAGAGGTTTTGGAGTCTTGGAATGTAAATTAATATGGAAAGGTTATTTTCAGACAGAACAGATACAAGCAGAAGTGGATTTTTTAAATTATTTTTAAAGATATAGAGCTGGATTCCAAGTCCTGAGCCCAGAAGTCTGAGTCTTTTCTGAACAATCTGCGTTCCCTGCATTGTGTAGGGAATGGAAATTGTGCACCGCAACGGGACTTGCAAACTTTATGTAAGCAAGTCCCGTAGCACTTGCGCAGATTCAATCCATCAGCTTTCTCCCTGGCAACCGCCGGCTTCGCAGGTGGGCTCAGGGAGGAGACGTCAGCACACTTCAGCGTGCGGACATCAAGCGACTGAAATGGTAACAAGGCAGATGGGAGTTTTGAATTTCCTGGCTGTCAGTCACTAACTCCATAAACTTTAGGTTTACAACAGCTCTGTCTAGGAGTCTAGCTTATAAAAATGTAAGTAATTATTTGAAAACTGGTCCCAAATCTAGAGCAGTGGTTTCAAAACCTGTCATCAGGGAGCACTAAGGTTGGGGTCAGACGAACGCAGTCTTAACGTCCGTGTAGCTGCACTTTAGTACGTCCTTGGTAGCAGATAATCATGAATAATGAAGGCCCACACGCGAAGTACGTCCGCACGGAAGCACAATGGACGCGGCCAACGGACGCAAGTTAGCAAGAACGTAAAACAGCTAGAACAGACGTGCAGAGTGCGCTGCGTCCGCATAGCTTTGTGTGTGAGTGATGGAACGTGGTCAGACGGACTGCATTTATACGTCCAGCATTTTTGACGGACAAAATGTTTTCTCATTTTAATTTATTTTCCCTCCTACATCTGTCAAAAATAACGTCAGTCACAAAAACGGACTGTATGGCCACTACTGCTTCTTCCGTCAAAAGGTGTGTCCGTACTGCACGGGCGCACAGTCCGTAGAAAACGCGCTCGTCTGACCCTAGCCTAACAGGCCAGATGTTGCAGATCACCTTGGGAAAAAGCAGACTGAATCCGGTAATCACTGAGCAGCAAACCATATCACATGTGCTGTGCTTCAGAAATCTGGAAAACCTGACCTGTTAGGCTGGGATCAGACGAGCGCACTATGTGCGCGTTGGGACGCTGCGACAGGGCTAGCCACACAGCGGCCGTGCAGCAAGCCTCCCTGACACGCTACGACGGGGCTGCAATGTGTGATTCTCCATAGGAGGATCGAGCCTTGCAGCGCTGAGCGCATTAACTGCGCTCAGCAAGGCAGCCAGACAGGCATCGAGTGGATGGAATGTCCACTCTCACGAACGTTCCTTCCGCTCTTAAAAATGCTCGTTTGACCCCGGCCTAATGCTCCCTGAGGATAGGTTTGGGAAACATCTCTGGGCTTTTGTGTAAATCTGTTCCACTCGCCGCCTCATATCTGATCTGTCAAGCGGTAAAATGATATGATAAAACCAAGAGATGCACCAAGCTTCCTTAGCACACTCTTGTTCCCATGCAGCAAACAGATATTGGTTAAATATTTTCTGCGTTTAAATTTTCTGCATTAAATGACTATATTCTGCATTTATGTTTGTCAGTTTGGATTACAGTTTGTATACCTTCATTTACTTGAAAAAGACATTACATGTTCATTTATTTTAAGACATTTAGCGACATAGGAGTCATAAATACCATTAAAAGTATCTTTCCCTATTTGTTAGCACTGCGGGTGTACAATGTTGTTCTCACCCCGTTGAAACAAGAGGATTATAAACTATTAATGCTTTAAATATCAATAGGAACTGCAAATGATTGGCCAGCAACATATTGCAGATATTCTAAAACTAAATAAACAATGTATATATGCAGGATGTGGACCAGCAAGTTCAAAATAAACCCTCCTATGTCTGTACATCATAACATTTCGTCCAACCTATATTGCCTGTTCATGTGAGCATATCAGACAATGCTTCATAGAGTAATAAAAGTGCTGGAGGTGCTCCCCCATTTTTAGTGAATATCAAATGGTGGCGTCTATTTACAGTAGTAATAAAAATGGCACCATCCTAAAATATATATGTCTAAAATTATTCACATCAGAAAAGAAAACAAAAATTCTTTGTGGCAAAATATATTTTGTAAAAAAGAAAGAAACCATGGAATTGTAAACCAACTATTCGACATCCAGTTTAAAAAAAGTTCCTTCAGTGTCAATTGAGATTAGAAATCAGGCACTGGTACGGAGTGCAAGTTGCCCTCAATGTCTTATCTCCGTCCCCCGTATTTGGATACCCAGTCTGTCCTTCCATGAATAGGTGGTATAGAAGGTGGGGCTCTTGGGGCTAAGCTTGCACTGCCCTTGGAAGGAGAGTTGAAAGAAGATGCTTCCAGGTAAGATCCAACAGGTTTCAGAGGTCCATATTCTAGAAAAAAAAAATGATCTCCAATACATTAAAAATAAGTACAGGCTTTGGATGCATACAAAGCAAAGATTATATCCACGCGATCATGCACACAAGTAGTTTAGCGTAGGCCGACTGAGCAAACGCTTTTGTTTTGAGAGGAATCTAAACTACTGAAAGTGGACTAGTTGATCATCAGTAGGCCGGGTCAAACTTCTTACTGCATTGCAGTGGCGAGACTCTGTACATTATAATGTGAGTTAACACTCTAGACAAAAGGGAAATAAAAGAGGTGGGGGGTCTGCAGGGGGTAATAATGAATTTCTCCGGTTTTCTTTTACCACCCATTTTTTGCTTACCGTTTCCCTTTAACAGGATATAGACCAATCCGCTTTTGCTCTGATCATACAGGTTTTAATGTCTGAAGCTATTTATTTTGTGTATGTCTAGATCTAATCAGGAGGCTTTCCTCTAAATAGTCTAGATATGATGGTTGAAATAATGTCTATGAGCTTCGTGGGTTGTGTCTCCTAAATCTCATTTCTTCTGTGAAGTTTTGGAACTATGATCAGATTCCTATAGGATGTTCCGGTTGCACATCGAGTAGCCGGTGTAAAGCATATTTTGTGGATAACCACTTTAGGCAGTAATTCATATGCATCTACCATGTTGACTTTTAGAGTAGGAACAGTAAAGCCGAACCCTTATTGTCTTTTACAACCTGATACCGCCATGAAAAGAATACCAATAGAAACATAGAAAAATGTCGGCAGATAAGAACCTTTCGGCCCATCTAGTCTGCCCAATTACATGGATACTTTACCTGGATTTATCTTTTGTTTAGGATAGCCTTAGGCTATAATATAAAATGTAATACATACACACTAAGGCAATATACAAACACATACTGAAAGCACTTACTAGGAGGTGGGTCTGTATGTGGCGCCAAAAGCACCTTGTGGCCTGCATAACCCATTTCTTTTCTAAAAAAAGACGGGGTGTAAGTAACAGCTGATCCATTGCTCCCCGAATGCCCTGAAAGACAAGATAACAGACCTGCTGTTTAACTATTGAACAATATATGACAACGATGAGCATTTTGCAATTGAAGAACATATTTGAAGACATCTGATACGGTTTAATGGCCGTGCTGCCAATTTTAAAAGGCAGGACACAGAGGCTTCATATTGGCAGTCTCATTCTTGTTCTATTAAGGCTAGGGTCAAACGAAAGCATTTTTTGCGTCGTCCGTAAAAAAGTGCGTCCGAATGCATTGATGTATTTTTTCACGGAATGCGCGAAAACGGTCATACGATGCGCATTTTCGTGCGTGATTTTTTACGGATCGTCAATAAAACCCTTTTTGTGTCTGGACATTATGTAAGCTGGACATTAGCAACATCTGACGTCTCCTAATCACGCACACATGCCGCTAGCGGACGCAGCGCACTCTGTACGTCAGTACTAGCGGTTCTACGTTCTCAAAAAAAATGTGTTAGTTTGCCACTTTCATGCGGCCGTACTTCGTATATTGTCCGTCATTTGCTGCTACTGCGACCGTGATTAAATGCGCCTAAACGCACGTTAAAAATGCGTTAGTCTGACCCCAGCCTAAAACAGCAGCAAGACCGATGGGTAAAAAATAAAAATAGAGAAGGAAAAAAAAAACAAAAAAAAAAAAAACACAAAACTGTACAAACTTGCAACTATGGGAACTATTCCCCACCTCAGACCCTCCCCTCCCGATCAGAAAAAAAAAAAGAAGTGTCAACTGTGCTCATTTCTATATGGCTCCATGTGAAACAAAACAGAGGTTTTGGTTTACTTGAATGGACATTGAACTGTAAGCTCACCTGCCGCGTCAAGGCACCTCTACCGGGAGTATGGGGAGTCCTACCTAATGAAACAAGAAGCCGCTCCTCTGAGCAACTGTACATTCTCAGCGAAGAGGCAAAATGTGGGTTTTATTTTGCCCTCACCAAATAATTCCACTTTGGGGTTAAAAACAAAAATATGGAAAAGGAACAGCAGCAAAAATGACCTAACTGGTGTTAGAACAAAATATACATACAGAAAAGTTGTGCCAGACCCATGCCCATCAGGGCAACTGCAATGACCAGGAGTAACAGCCCAGGTCAAGTATAAAAGAGAAGAAAGAAAAGTGCCATCTGCGCTCATTTCTATATAGCATCCCCTCTATATAAAAAGGTCTGTGCGCAGCTTCCATCTTCCACTTTCTTGCTGCTCACGAGACATAAGTTTTGCTCTCCCTGCACTAACTGGGTTTCCTGCAGGAGGTGTGTGTGTGTGTGTGTGTGTGTGTGTGTGTGTGTGTGTGTGTCTGTGTCTGTGTCTGTGTCTGTGTGTCTGTGTGTCTGTGTCTGTGTGTCTGTGTCTGTGTGTCTGTGTCTGTGTGTCTGTGTCTGTGTGTCTGTGTCTGTGTGTCTGTGTCTGTGTGTCTGTGTGTCTGTGTCTGTGTGTCTGTGTCTGTGTCTGTGTGTCTGTGTCTGTGTGTCTGTGTCTGTGTGTGTGTGTCTGTGTGTGTGTTGGCCTTTGGATGCTAGGGATCGCCTGCGGGTGTCCCATATTTTATTCCCACGGCTTTCGCTCCTCACGGCCGATCTGATCGCTCCGCGTTTACACTCTGCCCAAGTCTCACAGAACTCTCAAGGGACTTGGCAGTGGCAATCTTGGATTTTTTCCTTAGAGAGGGACATGGATTGCCCTAAGCCTTTACGCTCTGAGCACCCTGGCTGCTGGTCAGCACGCTAGAGGGGCTGGCATCCCCACTGAACTGCCTGCCACATACCATGACCGTGGAATGCATACTGCGGTATACCTGCCCAAAAAGCCTAAAACTCCTATTCTCCTGGCTTACTCAGATTCTGAAGAGGAAATCTAAAAAGAGGAACTACGGAAAACCCATGCTCTAAGATATGACTAGCAATTGGAGGCTGACATCTCCATGCCTTCCTTTCCTGGTGCCCCACAAAAAGAGGTGATATAAGACCCATAGAGTAACCCTCTACTCAATTTCCAGGATACTAAATCATCCCCAATCATCTACGTAGTTTCCCCTTCCTCACGTAGCCAAATTGGTGGACACCAAGTTTAGGGTCCCCTTTGATCGCGCCACCAGAGCAAAATTAAAGGCTGAAATGTCCCCAACCTACTACAGCAGGTAAGACTTGTGTCACACCGACGGTTGGCACTCACTTTGAAAAATTTCTGGGCTGCCGAAGTTGGTCAGTCAAGAAAGGGATTGGACCAGGCACTACGAGCATGCCATGATAAATATTTGGATATTTTGGACCCGTTGGTCCTTCTTTTTGAGTTGATAGAAGACTCAAAATTGGGTAATAAACCTCTAGATCCAGAAGTGTGGGGGGAGGGGGGGTTAGCTCTAGAAAGCCATGTGTCTATATGGCAACGTTAATGCGGCTATAGAACGCTGTAAGGTGATATTGATTAAAATGGAGTGTACCCCCAAATGATTTTGAGAGCCTAGTAGTGAGAGGTGGTTTTTGAGCTCCCAGTTTTTGCCATTTCCCACATTGTGTTTCTCTTTTAGCTTTAGCCTTGCTCCCCTTTAGCCTTGCTCCCCTTTAGCCAAGCATTGTCCTTAATTCCTCTTTAGTTTTAGCCCTGCTGGCCTCTCCCAACTTCATGGTCTGAACCCTGCTACTCCAGTATACAATGTTCCACCGCCAGTAGCTGCACAGTATCCTGTTACTTGTCTACAAGTCCTGCACAAGTTCCAGTGTGTGGCTACCAAGTATCCTGACTGCAAGGACTCGAACGGTGTAACCCACTATTGGTAGTCATACATTGTATTCATTTATATACTGTACTCGTGTTTATTCTGTTTGTTCACCCTCAGCGCTTGGGATGCAATTCCACTAAAGTTTGGGTCCCATCCTGGCGCATGCCAGGTGCCACCCTGACAGGACTAGGTTTATGGATCAGCCTGGAGACCGTGGTTTGTGCCTGGCAGCGGGGTGTACTAGTAAGCCCTGCTTGCCGGCGGCTGTGGCAAGCCCCTACTCCGGCCCATCTACATAGCTGGAGACAGCCCGAGTTCAGGCAGTCCCGCGGCAGCCAATGGGGCGCTCTTAGTGCCAACTGGTGAGCGGGACTGCAGAGGCCCATAGATGCTAGCAGGGCGTGCTATGCAGCCCTACAGCGTTAAGAAAATGGTCAGTAAAACTCATCATGCTTTTTTTTTTTTTAATTTCCTGCAAATGAGTGGGAGATGTTAGGGCTCTCTATTTTGTCGTTGGATCTTTCCTGCCGAATGGTGTCAGTTTTGACATTCTAGGCAGACCAAGACCCGCAATCTCTCCAGCCTTTTTTCCCTGCGATTCCCCTTAAGACTTTTACTGTGTCCCATTCGTTGTTTGCAGGAGTATAAAAGGAACGTACAAGGTTTATCTTGTTTAAATCTCCTTATCGGTTTCCTAGCGAGATGGGTTTTGGAACTTGCCGGCATTGAGGAGTCTCTGTTTGGTACGCATTCTGTTAGGAGCACTGTAGCCTCTAGGGTGTTTTCTTCAGGTTGTAGACCGGAGATCTGCAGTGATCCGCTGATTGGACCAGAGAATCCATGTTTTGTGAATTATATTTTAGACCAATTTCTCATTGGTCTGATAACTTCTTGTCTGGTTGATTAGTGTTGGCTTTGACTTCAAACTTACAAATCTGAAGCCTCAGTGTCCTGCCTTTAAAATTAATAAAATTCTAACTTTCCATCATGTAATAGGAAAATTTAGTAAGGACACGGTGGCGGATATTTCCCATCCTTTAGTTTTACCCTCCCTGATGTCTTGTGTTTTCTGTTTATTATGTACATTCCAATTATTTGTCAATAAAGACTCCTTATAAAGACTCCTTTCAAAGCACAATATTGTTTGGGGTATACATAACATGTTATGTTTGGCGCTTTTGTGACAATCTTATTTTCATGATTTATCGATGTCCATTTCCGATGGCTTTTCTTCCCGTTTCTGCTTTCTTTCAGCTTCCCAGCCTTCTTAATTCAAATGGTTCCTTCTGGTTGGTGATTCTACGTTATTTCTTCCTAAATTCTGCTGTTGGTCCATTTCCTCTTCGCGCAAGAAAGGAGGAAGATGGAAGCTGTGCATGGACATTTATATGGAGGGTATGTACTATCAGGAGGGGAGGGTCTGAGGTGGGGATTAGAGAAATGAAGAGACAACACCTCCAGCGCTGCCTAGTTAGTGCACTAGTGCTACCACTTCTATAAAGAACACAGACTACAGACGTTTCGGGGACACAGCCCCTTCTTCAGCATGCAGTGCCCTCAAACAATAAACAGACCATATACACAAAACATAATAGGTAAAGCAGAGGAAGACACCCCCAATCCCACATGACCCAGATAAGAAGTAATACCGATGGGATCCGTTTAATAGAAGAAAAATATGGGTGTAGTGTGCATGTGTATCCCCCGTGACATCTCGCAAGAATGCAAAAGACCCATAGTGCGTCTGCTCGGGATCGCAAACATTTCACATTTTCTTGATAGGCAAATCAAGTAGCAGATTTGCATCAAAATGTCATCCGGACGTGCCGAGATATAGCAGAAGTGGACTGGTTTTGTCTATCTTGATGAGACGTTAACATTCATGGGTGGGTTGGTGGGTTAGACGAATGCCAGCAACGTTTAGAAAAAAATACCCACATCTAGTAAAATAACACTTTGGGCAAGCTCCCCAGTATAATGGATGGACAATACAATCAATCAGTATAAATGGGTTGAGGAATAGTTTCCATGGTTGGATGTTCGGTCAGTTTTTTCTATTTTCATTTTTTACTGGTCTGGTTGCGGTTTAATAAAGCAAGACAGAAACTGCAAGTATTCGCCTCCTTGTCCTTAGGAAAATGGTGTAATTATTGTGTGGATTTTTATCAAGAATAGTTTTGTCTCAGTTTATTCTGATGAACAAAATTGGACTTTGACCTCATTAAGTAATGGAAAAAGAACCATTCTACCAGCAGCATAAATGAAGACATTATTTTGTTCTTTTCACAGTATGTTGTGGATCCCTGATTCTCAGCTTGTTCATCTCAGCAGAACTAGGTTTTAAGAAGTTATAGGGAGGTAGATCGGGTGTAATTTGACTCTGGATGTGCAAAGAGCCATCTCATCAGCCAACACAACAAGCTGACATAATATTATGATAAAATGTCCTACCTGAAGTCTTGCTGCTCTGACTTGACACCATGCCCAAAGGTTTGAGGGCCGGACGAATGTTTGGCCAAGGATTGCTGGGATTCGTCATCTCTTGGCTGGGATTTTCCAATACACTATTTTTGATAAGCAGACCTAAAAATAAATCACCTTAAATGTTAGACAGCAGCACACATGAATCTACATGGGAAAAATGTGAAAAGGGCTTGACAGAAACCTGTTTAGCTGTGATGTGATAGAACCCCCTTTTGGTCAAGGGCATGCAAGCAATAAAAATATTTAAAATGCAGTGTAGATTAACGCTTTCATTGCTGAATCGTTTCACCTCTGTGCGCTGAACACCGTTTTGTGCTCATCATGTTTAAACGCGATTTGAAACCATATATTTTATTGTACGACCCAGACAAATTATATAGCCTCTTTTTTTTACGGCAGATTCATAATAGATTATTATTATTTGTATACGTCAGGTCCTGCCAGAATGTGCAAAAAAAAAAAAAACAAAAAAAAAACCCACCACAATGTTAAATGTGTATTTCCATTAACCTCCCTGGTGTTAGGATTCTGACATCTTTTAGATGTCAGAATGGTAACGATTTTTTATTTTTTTTTGTATCCCCCTAATGAGTGTGGCTTGTGGTTAAATTCCTATGCAGGAAGCGGCAACCCCGAGCCACACTCGGGATGCCTTACCTGTCACTGTGCTCCCCCGCTGTCCCCCGCAGTCTCTTCTGGCGTTCGCGACCTCATACTTCCTCGTTCCCTTCTCGCAAGAAGGGAACCAGGAAGCAAAACGCCATGATCGCTGGAGGAGACTACGGGAGACAGTGAGGGAGCGCAGCGACAGGTAATGTATCTCTATCCAGCCTGAGTGTGGCTCGGGGTTACTGCTTTCAGAGGTGAAATTTAAGCCACACTCGGGATAACCGCCAGGAAGATTAAAATGTCGATCTACAGCATGTAAAATAATTTTAGAAATGGGAACCCCGTTACTGTATTTTTTTTGTTACAGAAAATACGCGATTTTAGGTAAAACTGAAAGCCATTTTTACCAGTAGAGCTGCATTAATAAAGAGGTTTTTTGTTTTTTTTACACTTAACCTGGTCATGTTTGGTATCATTGGGAAGGCCATGCCCTGGACCCCCCCCCCGATCTCCACCATAGGAAATCCCTGCGCAGCTAGGGGTTAATTCCGTGACTTCATCGTACCCGTGCACGATGAAGTCGGCGGGCAGGGGGAGGCCCTGGAGGCTAAGCTAACATCCAAGATGCCAGCCACCTCTGGGAGAAGTCCGCGATCCAATGCCAGATTGCAGACTGGCACCTAAGGGGTTAAAGAGGGGCATCGCTGGAATTGTCAGACTGATCAGCGATGCCTTTCTTGTTTCTGTAACTTTTCTCGATCGGGGGGGGGGGGGGGAACGGGACCAATTAACATGTGGGGGACCGCCTCAACACATTGTGGTGACACATGAAGATGTTCCCCAAATGTCGTCTGCAGCAAAAGGGTTAAAGGGACACTACCACTAACAGTACCTGGTAATAGATTACTTGTGCATTACAAACAAAACCAACTTATAACGCGCATGCAGCTGTGTTTTTCCTCTATGTCTGAAGTAATTGCATGGAAAAAAAATATAATGTTAAAGTATAAATGTTAAAATAAATAAAATATAAATATGTTAAAATATAAAATATGTTCTCCTGTCTCCATTTTGTGAATTTTTCCTATGATACAACATTTACCAAAATCTGTGCAAAAGTTTTACTTTACTGCTGTGGTTTAGCTTCTACAGTATTTTAGAGACAATGGAGTGGTGGAGTTGTAACAGATCTCCGTACCCCCACTGGGTCACATCTGTTAATGCCGCTGCCTTGCCAGACCCACTTTCTCCCACCAGCAGTCTTTCGGGCCTTTCTCAGCCATTAGCCAAAGCTTAAAGATGGGTAAACTGAAAGCACTGTGATAACTTTCCCCAGAAAGGAGTCAGCATGCAGATCTTGAGGTTAGAAGAGTCACACTGGGACTCTGCCTTCAATGAGCTAAATATATACAGCACCAGGAGCAGACTAGTGGCCAATGGGAAATTCCTTCCTGGCGTCTTGGACAGGTAATGGAATGAACTTTGGACACAAAGAGTTGCGCATCATTGCAACAAAACAGAACAATAGTACAGTGGCAAGAAAAAGTATGTGAACCCTTTGGGATTACGTGGAGTTTTGCATGAATTGGTCAGAAAATGTGCTCTGATCAACAATTTGAAAAACACAGTCTGCTTAAAATAATACAAGACAAACATGTTTTCATGTTTTTATTGAACAGAACATGTAAACATTCACAGTGCAGGGTGGAAAAAGTATGTGAACCTTTGGACTTAATAACTGGTTGACCCTCCTTTGGCAGCAATAACCTCAACCAAACGTTTCCTGTAGTTGCAGATCAGACCTGCACAATGATCTGGAGTAATTTTGGACCACTCCTCTTCACAAAACTGTTTCAGTGTAGCAATATTCTTGGGATGTCTGGTGTGAATAGCTCTCTTAAAAAGGGATACTCTAGGCAACATGACCACCTAAGCTTTTTTAGGTGGTCATGACGCCCTGAGTATTCCCCTGCCTGTCCCCCCTCCCTCCGCTCAGCTGAAAACAGCTGAGAGAGGCGGACGACTTTACTCCGCCCTCCCAGCTGTCAGTTAGCAGAGCGGGATTCAGATTTCCCGCTTCTGCCGACTATTGCCGGGTAGGAGACGTCATCGCGCTGAAAGCGCGATGACGCCTCCAACTCGCCGCAGTAGCTGGCGGCAGCCTGAGGATTAGTGTTGCGTGCATCCTCTTGCGCGCAACACTAATCCTCAACAGATTGGCTGGTTTACGTGAGAGGCGCGTATGCGCGCTTCTCACGTAAACCAGAAGGCAAGTGAAAGCAAGAAGGACAGGAGCGGAAGAGGGAGGGGAGTATAATTTTTTTTTTTTTTTTTTAAAAAGACGCCGTTGGAAACAAGTGGATTTTAGGGTAAGTATTACAGTTGAAAGAAAAAAAAATCCCTACCTATTTATTAAGGGAATAGGGATAGTTTAATGGAAACAAACGGGGGGGGGGGATTTTTGATTGGAGTGTTCCTTTAAGGTCATGCCACAGCATTTCAATCGGGTTGAGGTCAGGACTGTTGACTGGGCCACTCCAGAAGGCGTATTTTGTTTTGTTGAAGCCATTCTTTGTTGAATTACTTGTATGCTTTGGGTCATTGTCCGGTTGCATCACCCATCCTCTGCGGAGCTTCAGTTGGCGGACAGATGGTCTTACGTTTTCCTGCAAAATGTCTTGATAAACTCTGGAATTCATTTTTCCATCAATAACAACAATCCGTCCAGGCCCTGAGGCAGCAAAGCAGCCCCAAACCATGATGCTCCCTCCGCCATGTTTTACAGTGGGGATGAGGTTTTGATGCTGGTGTGCTGTGCCTTTTTTCCTCCACACATAGTGTTGTGTGTTTTTTCCAAACAACTCAATTTTGGTTTCATCTGTCCACAGAATATTTTGCCAGTAGTGCTGTGGAACATCAGGTGCTCTTTTGCAAACTTCAAACGTGCTGCAATATTCTTTTTGGACAGCAATGTCTTTCTCTGTGGTGTCCTCCCATGTATTCCATTCTTGTTTAATGTTTTCCTTATTGTAGATGTGTCAACAAAAATGTTAGCATGTGCCAGAGATTTCAGTAAGTCTTAAGCTGACACTCTAGGATTCTTCTTTACCTCATTAAGCATTCTGCGCTGTGCTCTTGCAGTCATCTTTACAGGACGACCATGCCTAGGGTGAGTAGCAAAAGTGCTGAACTTTCTCCATTTGTAGACAGTCTGTCTTACCATGGACACATGAACATCAAGGCTTTTGGAGATACTTTTGTAACCCTTTCCAGCTTCATGCAAGTCAACAATTCTTGATCGTAGGTCTTCTGAGAGCTCTTTTCTGCGAGGCATGGTTCACATCAGGCAGTGCTTCTTGAAACCAGTAAACCCAAAACTGGTGTGTGTTTTTAAAGGGCAGGACAGCTTTCAGCAACACATCCAATAATATCACACTGATTAGACTCAAGGTTGGCTCACTTCACTCCTGGCTCCAATTAGCTCTTGGAGAAGTCATTAGGCTAGGGGTTCACATACTTTTTCCACCCTGCGAATGTTTACAGTTATGTTCAATAAACACATGAAAACATATATGTTTGTGTTGTATTATTTTAAGCAGACTGTGCTCTTCAAATTGTTGTGACTTAAAATGTGCTCTGATCTTCATCTATGACCAATTCATGCAAAACTCTACGTAATCCCAAAGGGTTCCCATACTTTTTCTTGCCACTACATTGTGAAGATACACAGGGGATTCAGATTATGGGGCAATGTTTGCCAGCAAGACAGGCAAACGAAGACCACACCAACCTTTAACAAATGAAAACGGCTACAGCGCCCAAACAATACTCTTATTAGCAGATATTATCATTGTTGTTTGTTACGAACAAGAACAGTATTCATGCCTAGCAAAGACACAAAAACCTTGGACCTAGAATTGAAGGTACAGGGTGACTTCAACATAGGAGAGGTCAGGGAAACAATATAAAACATCAGGCCTGCACCTCCCAAATGCATCTCTAGGTCCATGTGCCCCAAGTTCATAGTGACTAGTCAAGAAAGTGGAACTCCATCACAGGAGTGAATGGTTAGAAAAGGCTATTTTGTTCTGTATGCTACTTTAGAGAAGTTAGAGAGCTACCTCCTGGTGATTTCCCCTGGATCCATCCCACACAATACAATGCTGAGAGTGGGCTGCCCGACCCATAGACTCCATTCTATGCTTAATGCCACACAATGAGGAGCAAGTACAAAGATACTGGAAGGGCAGTTCACAACACAAAAACAATTCTCTAAAAGGTGTTGAAATAATCAAGTTACTAACCCTTTTTATAGGGACTCCTTAAAGAGACACTACCATCAAAAAATGAAATGCCCTGGTTTTGTTTTTCAGGTTTAGTTAATATTTTCCTCTATATGTGTCACTGTGTTTGTGTTGTAAACTAACCCCCCCTTAAGTATCTTTAACCCCTTCGCTGCGGCGGATGTGTGGGTAACGTCCTCATGACTCTCGCAATATGCGTAGGACGTTCCCCACATATCACCCGCAAGCAGGAGCCCCGGCGGAGATACTCACCTCTGTCCGAGGTCCCACGGCGTTCTGGCTTCAGGGAAGCCAGGCGCTGAAGATAGACGTCGGGGGCCAGCCTGACGTCATCGCGCCATGTGCGATGACGTCATTTCAAGATGACCCCCCCCCCCCCGGCAAAATCGCCTGAAAAGGGAGAGGGGGATCCTTTTGGATCCTGCTCTTTTTTTTAACCCCTTACGTGCCAGATAGTGATCCAGCGCCGTTCGGGACCAGATCGCGATCTAGCTCTGGTGGGGGCCGCCATCTTGGATGGAGGCTCCACCTCCGGGTTCCCCCTCGCCTCCTGACATATCGCGCATCGCACGATGAGGTCAGATAGCCGGGGAACCCCTAGCTGCACAGGGATTTCTCCTATATCTCCAGAAGCGTGGCAGCTAGGGGTCATGTAGGCTGTAATTCCAAAGACCTGAGCATGGCCTTTCAAATGATACCACACATGACCATGTTCAAAAGTAAAAATAAAAAATAAAATAAAAAAATTGTGTGTTGTTTTTATTAATGCAGCAATATTGTTCACATTTCAATTATAATGTGAACAATGATGCTGCACTAATGATTTTTTTCTATGGGGTGCATTTGCTATAAATCACGTAATTCCCCCCTAAAAATTTAACAAGTCCCCATTTCTAATTTTTGTACAAGCGTACCACATAGAAAATATATATAATGTGGGAAAAAAAACCAAAACACACTTTACACGCTGTAGATTATTAAAAATTCGAATTTTATTGCATTTTTTGTCAGAATATACAGACAGGACATGACGTATACATATAAAAATTATATATTATGAATCTGCCGGAAACAATATATAATAGGTCTGGGTCATATAATAAAATGTGGTTTCAAATCGCGTTTAAACATGAGCGAAACCAGTAAAAATTAGCTCAGCGGTGAAATGCTTCATCACTGAAGGGGTTAAATCACTGGCTCCTTACTGGGTAGCTTTGGCCATTGAATGGAGTCTAGGGGTCAAACACCAAGTCAAAAAATTGTATTGTTTGGGATGTATTCAAAGGCCATCACCAGGGGTAAATTAGAAGTCTCTTAAGCTCCCTGTTTTAGCTCATTTAGCTGCCGTCTCCTATCTGGAGTAGCTTAGACAACACAAAACACCCCCCTGCAGGCATATTTAAGCATTCCCTCCTCCGTCTCACTGTTAAATACTGTAGATTAGAGAAACCACAGCAGTAAAATGTTTCATCACGGGAAAACTCAAAAGAAAAAAAACAGCAGCATGTGTTTTATGAGGTGATTTTGTTTGTAATACCCAAGTAATCTAGTTACAGTTTATGTAAGTGATGGTGTCCCTTTAAAAACAGAACCTACTGTATATGATTGCGCATGCAAAATTATGGCAGTATTTGCTGAGATGTCACCATTTGTTGAACAAGTCATGGATAGAGATGAAGAGTTTTGTTTACAGTTCTCCATTTCTTGTTCCACAGAGCAAATAATGAAATACCCTCTCCTATCTCTCAAGATAACGTAAATCTCAGTGAGTGTGACACATACGTGTTAAACACCAGGATATCATCCTCATGAAAGGGATGTATCAAAAAGGTTGGAATGCTACATGTGTCAGTATCAGAAATTGCACTTGCTGGTGCTAAATGCACAATAATAAATATTATATATTGTTATTACATTTACACACACAGGAATAAGAATGAATAAAATTGCTACTGACCAGGTAAATACCTGGAATGTTTCAAGTAATGTTGTTTAGCGGCTGATGCTTTCCTGGATGCTGCGGTGTCCTGCCGAGAGAATGAAGTGTGCAATGCGCCAGCTGTACCGCTATCTGCCTGCTTCAAATCCACAATGCTTTCAAAGCTACACACAAAACAAAAGCACATTTTTAGTAACTGGAAAGAAAAAAAAAAATTTGTGACTCCATCCATGTATGGCAAATACTAGACCATCAGTAAATTCTAAGCAATAATTTATCTAAACACATGTACATTCCTCATATGGGAGCTTAATCAAAGAATGGCTGCGGGAACATATACTTTATACAAGATCAGCAATCAAGTTTTAAGTGAGGAACACGTTAATGCAAGATATATTAGAGATCAATTTTACTTCTAATTCGCTCATCCTCCTACTTTTTACCTCATCATATAATACCCTACCTTGTCCCCTGAACCTTTTTATTATGTCGCCCTATTTAATCACATCTAGGTTTTATAGTTTTTGATGAACTATTCAGTTTTTTTCCTTTCACAACTGTCCAATTTTAATTTCTTCTTTAGGTTTGTTGGCCTTATCTTGCCTAGTCCAGCCGCAATCTATGGTTTATATTTAAGAAAAACACCAGCTTCTAATACTTCATTAGTGTACACACACTTTAATGAAGTGCTTACTTTCATTAAACAAAATAAAAATTTCACACATTTTTCATAGCTTTCATAAATGTGGTTATATAGTCCCTGGAGTTCTGCACATGTATCATCCATCTCAAAGAGCCAAGCATCAATCACAACACCTCAGTTAGCTCCGAGTGCAATAACACTGACTGGTGGATAACAGAAAAATTACACCTACAACAAAGCATGTTTTTATACACACTTTGATTTAGAACAAGTCAGTATGATCACCTTTAATAGCATCAGTATGTGTATCACCTTTGCAACCACACTTATTTCACATGCAGTCATAAAATATATAAAAGGGCACACTTTACCTACAAAGTGCGTCACCACTCGGCCTCCTCTTCTCATTCATCACTTTGGTTTTGGTGCCTGAAGTGACATGGAGGCCTTCCAAATCATCCCACTCGTCAGCTTCCTTGATCTGTCGAGTAATCACACCCCATCTCCTCCTACCACTTAGGTTAAGGTCCACTTTGGTGATTTCGGAGTCAGCTGCTCCTTTTGGCACCTAAAACATATATATGTTCCAAACTCAAAATGTGATATTGCAATAACTTTGTGTTTCATTGTTCTTAGACATTTTTTGCTCACCCTAAAAATTAAAAAATAAACAATACACAATGGTAGGGAGAAAAAGGTCATCTGGATGACAGATTTCATGAGCAAAAAAAACAGGTGAGCCAGCTGCTATCCAAAATATAGCTATTTAACCATCTCCACATCTACATCAACTGAATGCCAACAAGATTTAGATCTCACAAGATCTGAAAACAGAGTGGAAACTGTTACAATTTGCCATTAATGAAGGGAGTGATCACATATACAGGACTAGACACACTGTCTGACAACTAGGTAAAATAATCAAGTCTTTAGGGTCCCTCTAAAACAGGACTTTATGAATTTATATCACGTACAGAAACCCTGGAAGACAAGATCACAATGTGAGCCTCATGGGTAGTGTAGTAACACAGTAATCTGGGAGGTACAAGGTTGCTGACCCCTACCCTACACCCTTTTATTCCCCATATTCTTACATATACATGTAGAAAATGTCATTGTGCATTTAAAAATTTGCAATTCTCAGTGGTCGCTCAAGTTGAAATAAGCAGGTGTCCAAAAATAAAATATATATACATATATACAGTGGCAAAAAAAGTATGTGAACCCTTTGGGATTACGTGGAGTTTTGCATGAATTGGTCATAAAATGTGCTCTGGTCTTCATCGAAGTCACAACAATTTGAAAAACACAATCTGCTTAAAATAATACAGCACAAACATATGTTTTCCTGTGTTTATTGAACATAACATGTAAACATTCACAGTGCAGGCTGGAAAAAGTATGTGAACCCCTAGCCTAATGACTTCTCCAAGAGCTAATTGGAGCCAGGAGTGAGCCAACCTTGAGTCCAATCAGTGTGATATTATTGGATGTGTTGCTGAAAGCTGTCCTGCCCTTTAAAAACACACACACCAGTTTTGGGTTTACTGGTTTCAAGAAGCACTGCCTGATGTGAACCATGCCTCGCAGAAAAGAGCTCTCAGAAGACCTACGATCAAGAATTGTTGACTTGCATGAAGCTGGAAAGGGTTACAAAAGTATCTCCAAAAGCCTTGATGTTCATGTGTCCACGGTGAGACAGACTGTCTACAAATGGAGAAAGTTCAGCACTGTTGCTACTCTCCCTAGGCGTGGTCGTCCTGTAAAGCTGACTGCAAGAGCACAGCGCAGAATGCTTAATGAGGTAAAAAACACACAACACTATGTGTGGAGAAAAAAAGGCACAGCACACCAACATCAAAACCTCATCCCCACTGTAAAATATGGCGGAGGGAGCATCATGGTTTGGGGCTGCTTTGCTGCCTCAGGGCCTGGACGGATTGTTGTCATTGATGGAAAAATGAATTCCAGAGTTTATCAAGACATTTTGCAGGAAAACGTAAGACCATCTGTCCGCCAACTGAAGCTCCGCAGAGGATGGGTGATGCAACAGGACAATGACCCAAAGCATACAAGTAATTCAACAAAGAATGGCTTCAACAAAACAAAATACGCCTTCTGGAGTGGCCCAGTCAGAGTCCTGACCTCAACCCGATTGAAATGCTGTGGCATGACCTTAAGAGAGCGATTCACACCAGACATCCCAAGAATATTGCTACACTGAAACAGTTTTGTGAAGAGGAGTGGTCCAAAATTACTCCAGATCGTTGTGCAGGTCTGATCTGCAACTACAGGAAACGTTTGGTTGAGGTTATTGCTGCCAAAAGGAGGGTCAACCAGTTATTAAGTCCAAAGGTTCACATACTTTTTCCACCCTGCACTGTGACTGTTTACATGTTCTGTTCAATACAAACATGAAAACATAGGTTTGTGTTGTATTATTTTAAGCAGACTGTGTTTTTCAAATTGTTGTGACTTAGATGAAGATCAGAGCACATTTTATGACCAATTCATGCAAACTCCATGTAATCCCAAAGGGTTCACATACACAGAACTATTAAAATTTACACATACAGACCGGTGAGCAGATAATAAAAAGAGAGGGAACATGGCATTTCTCATGGTTTAAAATTTAAAAGACACCATTTAGCATGGAAATGGCATCCATTTGTTTGTTGCATTTTATAGATCATGCTCAAGCCAAACTGAGCTCATTTCCAATCGCATTACAATATAGGACATAATTACTTTAGAAAAAGCTCTAAGGACAAAGTCCTTGCACCATAATCACAATTTTATGCTGCAGTGACTAGGGGGCTTTTATCCCTTTTAATTCGTTCAGTGTTCCACTTTACGTGGCTCTTGATTGTTTTTGATAAAAGGAGTTGGGGCATGTTAAAAAAAATTACTGATAGCTCATAAAATAAAGTTTAATTAATGCATGGTTAATCAACTTTTTCAAAGAAAGCCTTAAAAATTCACAGACGTCTTCTTCCTTATTACTTACATGTAGGGGAGCCCTGATGTTTATAGAAGGCAGATGAGCCTGGTCAACTTTACCCTTCTCTTGCGACTCCGCAGTTGAATCTTTCAGGGATGTGCTCATTTTGAATGGATAAACATTTGGTCGCACATGCTGTAAGGCTCTGGATGACAGACGGGGTTGATGCTTTGGCAGTGGCTGAGATGGGGGCACTGGCACGATATGTGATGGGACTTGTTTCTCATGGAAGTCCTTAGGTTTTGCTACATCCTGTATCTGTGGAGATGTTCCTAGAGCATGGCCGATGAGAAAATAGGGGTATCTGAGAGCCTGAAATGTAAATTACAGTTAGTTTAACTTGACCCAATTCCACAAATATTCAGATCTGAATCTCCGTTGTGGTGAATGCAATCACACTGCAAGCTTCAAAGCATAGAATACTAAAAACACATGATAACAAATAAAAAAACACTTCGGGAGTAATTTAAAAAGCACCAGTGTTTGCTGCTGTAGTAATGGCGACAAACATCAGGGGAAAATCCAAACAGCAGCAAGAGGAACATCACAGTGAAGCTTCTCCTCCCGTTTTTTGGATTTCCCTTTTGTGAAATGCAGTAAACACCAGCAGTCTTTGTAAACACCCCTCTATTTCTCATTCAGGAAAAGCAACAGATCCGCACTCCCGGAAAACTACTTTCTTTTAAAAATTAAGAGAACAGGTATTGAAACTCCTAATAAATAACCCCTTATTGTAGAGGTTAAAAATTAGAGAATTTTTGCTCTAATCCAGTTCACATAGAACAAATCAGATAAGGGAAAAAAAAGATGCGTAGAGAAACAATTAATTTAGAGTGCTCATAGCTTAGTGTTTTTGACTACCCATGTCAAAATGCTTAACTTCCAATAGTGCTGGATTGAGGCGTTCCAAAATCCAAATTTTAAATATTTGCATTGATCCTTGAGAAAAAAAATTTTGCAGCTAAAACCTTTTGCTCATACCTGTGCTCACCTGAACAAATGCATGTATTAGTTATAAGAATTCATAGACCGTTGTAAACCTCTACAAAAAAGGCCCAAACACTAACCTGGCTGGCTGTTGGCCTTTTCTTGGGATCCCACTGCAGCATGTCTCGCATGAGTTGGATCCCTTCACTGCTTGCATTGGGAATGAGCGTTTTTAAGTTGGTTGGTACAAATTGGGGCCAGCGAAAGCTCATAGCACTGGCTAGCTGATAGCCCTCCGGCCAGTCATTCTACAAAGTAACAGTAAATAATGTTATGGTTTCAATAACCGTTTGGAACATGAACAGAAACTTAAATTATGCCTATGCCCTACACCTTAACAAGGGTCTGAAAACCAGAAAATAATTATGAGAAAAAGGACTTGATCGTGTTTTGATACTTTTGACACTGAAATAAACTTGTATGAGAGAATTATGTGACAAGGGTTTTTGTGTCTATTGTATTATTTAAATCACACGGCTTTCCAGGGAAGACAATTCTAGACAAACAGAACAGTAAATAATTGAATAAAAAGGAATAAATACACAGATTAATTTACAAAGCTTGAACCAAAAATTCCCTACAAAAGTATCTGTAATGCAGGATTTCCAATTTGAACACATACAGCTTTGATGTGCATCAGATAATTAACACCGTTTAATTGCAAAGAGCAAACCAACAGTTGCAGCCTATTACAGGACTTTACCTTCTTTGGGGTTCCCAAAACCTGGCATATCTTGAATATTGTATCTATTTCGCTGGAACCTGGAAAGAGAGGCCTGAGAGTATACACTTCAGCCATGATACAGCCAACTGCCCACATATCAATTGGAGAGTTATAGTTTGTAGACCTAAGAAGAACTTCCGGTGCTCTGTACCTGTGATTAAAAATAAATAAAAAAAATATATGTGCTCGAAAGTTCAAGATTAACAACTTTTGAAAATTAAGACAACAGCAAGCATATAGTAGAGGAGCTTCCTCCCCCCTCCTTTTCTTTGATATACAAAGTAGCATTGTCCTTACTTGTTTGGATAGTGGGGTAGAGGGTATTTATATTAATAAAATAAAACAAATAAAGGTCAAAAGATTCACGATTAGGCTGGGTTCACACCTCAGCGTTTTTCAAACATGCACGATCGTGGTTTCTTTTACGCGCATACGGAAAAAAGCACATTGCAGCGTGTTCGCGGCTATGTCTATGGCCGCGAACGCGCGGCTATACGCCCCAAAGAAGCTCCCGTACTTCTTTGGGCATCGGACGTTTTGCAGCGCATTCCTGCGCGCTGTAAAACGTCCAGGTGTGAACCAGCCCCATAGGAAATCATGGGATTTCCGGGGTTGAGCGTTTTACAGCGCTAAGGAAAGCGCTGTAAAACGAGGAGGTGTTAACAGGGCCTTAGTAAAAAGGCAAATTGCTGTGTCCTACTTTCCAAAAATAGGAGCAGTAGTTGTGAACCCTGGCTACATGTACTAGGATATGCGGTAAAACTAAAAGCTGTCTGATTTTCAGGAGCCATGTACTTCAAAAACATCTGGGGTGCCAAGGTTTGCTATCACTGGCTTTGAGGTTGCACCACAAATAAATAATAGAAGTGGCTACACTTATGCATGACAAATAATGTAGTATGTATAGTATGTATCCAACACACTAAAATTGTGACCTTATAGTGTTGGATTTTCTAGTAAAAATAAATAAACCTTATTCCAATATGGCTAGTCCTTTTGGCGGGCGGGGGGGGGGGATTCCATGAAGCTTTCAAAAGAACAAAATAAATGTTGCAAATGGATCGGCACACAGCCCATCATTAAGACAAATGTAAAGGCATAGGCCTGGAGTTGTGGGTGGAATTCTTTGCCTCCTTAAATAATTACCTTAATCCATGCAGGGCTCAGTGTCATTGGCAGCTGCAAACATCCCCTCCCACTTTTTCCAGCCTATCAATTACACTACTAGGTATTCCCTCTCTTTATTATAGGCAGACCTTTAGCGTCAGTTCCAGGCACATAATCAACAGACTTTCCTACCATTAAACCCCGACCACAACTCCGTTAGCAGCTCAATGATTCACCTTGTGTTAATCCTAACAAAACTGTGTATAAAGTTTGTGTAGTGGAAATAAAATACTTCTACAGGGCATCAATATAACTTGCTCTGTTGCTAAATGTCATGTCTTTTGTTATTCTTCTCCAGAGAGGCCTTTCCAATTATTTCTTTAATAATTCAGTTTGTACAGCAGGTTGGTAGTGGGTACCAGGCTATTTAATCCCCCCACCTCTCAATTTTTTGTTGGTCAAACATAGCTTGTGATCTTAGCTTGTTGCAAGTGAAAAACCAGTTGACCTCATAAAGTGTTACTACACCTTCATTGATGAACACAGTAAGCACCGTAATAGATCTATTGGATTCAACTATGAATATTTACCATCTTGTAGACACATAATCTGTGTAAGGTGGTCTGGATCTTGTTTCACGAGCAAGCCCGAAATCTGCAATTTTCACAAGTTCTGGTCCAATGCAAAGAAGGTTTTCTGGTTTTAAGTCTCGATGAAAGAACCCTGGAATTCAAATAGTACATATCAGTCCCACAGTGAGTTCACAAATAAAACGGAAAACTTCACTTATTGTCAGGTTAAGGGAGACGGGCAAATGTAAGAAAAAAATATTAAACAGACAGAATGTTCTACATTTAATTGGCATCTAAAAAATACTTTGCAGATTATACATGGCATTTAGACCAAACCAGGATGCTCCATTTGCTTTCTATCAGGGTTATTCAGAGAAAGGTGAAACTCTGGAGAACTTTAGAAGTGAAAATTCTAGGTCGAAATAGCGGATTTGGAAAGTGAGATAAATGGGAGAATTTTTCTGGTTTGGCTATTTTGACCTAGAATTTTCACCTATCCCTGAATAACAGTGCTGAGCTTGTTCTATAAACTTATACATAGCCGGGCTTTCAGGGAGATTCAAGATACAATTCTAGAACTAAAAGCTGATAGCGGACTCCTGATACTCCGAACACAAAAATGCATAGTCCCTTGCAATGAAGAAACAGGATCGCAGTTATAGCCGTTCTAAAAAAACAATTTGTAGGGCATGAAAATATAAGGGGACCTCTCAAAAACTGAATTTACAAAGTGAATGTAAGAGGCTATGAATGCTTGTGCTGCCCATCTAAACATATCACAGCAAAAGCAGCAAATTAAAAGTCAGTCATGAGGTCAGGGAAATCTAGTGATTGCCACCAAGACTTGCTATATTAATTGTGAAATATAATGTAGCCTACCGTATTTGTGTATAAAAGCAAGCCCTTGTATTATCTGGAACATTATATTTCTGATTATAGATTCTGGAAACAGCTTGTTTCTGTAGAGAAAACACGAGGTAAATTGATTTACAGTAATAAAAACAGAATACTTCAACAGTAATCTTAAAGATCTGTAATTTACCATCTTTAAATTAGTATAACACCCCCCCCCATGTAAAATACAAAATATGCACACAAGCATTTGTTTTGTATATTTATTTGGTAAAGATATCTGGGTTCTCAAACACTTCATTAGTCATTATTACAGTGGTATGTGTTGCAAATGTTACATTTGTTACAGTGGGAAAGAGATGTGGGGAGTAATACAGAATAGTACAGGCCCCCAGAAGGGTTGACCAAGAAACATAGGAGGAAAGTAGAAGACGAGCAAAGGGAAATGTTATGATAAACGTGGTTTATGTGTAACAGAGCGGTCTATCTTCGCTTGTCCATTAAATTAAATGAAGTGTCCAAGATGTAACAGGCGTTGGGATAGAACATACCGATCTCTCATTAGTTGGTAAAGATTTTCTTTCATGTACTCAAACACAAAATAGAGGTGGTCATTTTCTCTGATAACTTCCTTCAGTTTGATAACGTTGGCATGGTTTAACTTCTTCAAGGACTTGGGAGAAAAAAAAAAGGATTAGTGTCATCAGCACCGTAGCGATTTCACAGAATAAATATCTGAAGGGAATCACAACAACAGGTAATCCATTCAACAGATGGTTTAATACCACCTCGACGTGCAAGGTTTCCCAACTATCATTGATTGAATGCAATCTCTTGGTAATGCGTTATTATATATTGCTGGTCTTGTACAAACATTAGATTTTCAAAAGAATACATGGCTTTCACTTTAAAAGTGAACCAATTTAAAGAACTGAGAGTAGTGTTTTTCGTGGTCTCAAAGCAAATACTTTTCCTACTAATTGTGCACACAGTGTGAGTATTTTGACCAAACCATCATTTTTATGCATATTGTCGAACTCCAAGCTGTATAAACTTGAATGCTTATTGGATTAAAGCATATCAGGTGATGTGTATTGAGGGAGAGTGTGGTTTTAGGAGATCAATACGATAGATATCTATCTATCTATCTATTAGTGCATAATTATTAGGCAGCTTCTTTTCCTGATAAATTTCTTCGGTATAGATATTACCTTAACCTCTCGAAGGTCCATGCATTCTTCCCAGGAGTAAAATTTCCTTTTCATCCTAAATTAGAATACAGGAGTTTAAATCTAAGGCACCATGGCCGACACAGCACTGCATAATGTACAGACTTTTAAAACCTGCTTGACCCCAGAAGAACCAGCCAGGTCCTGACAATAATCCATATTAAAGACTTTTAAACTTTGAATTGAATTACTTAAAGCTGTGCAATGGTCCATGAAGTTATTCAAACCAGGTTTTAAATATGGAATACTTCCAAGACCTTAACCAAGCAGTAAGGAGGGAAAAACAAACACTTATTATTTAACAAGCATGACTAGTTAGCGTTCACTTTTAAATACAAAGCATTAAGATAGTCCAATCTCCTTTGAATGATCCAGTCATCTACAAATTGTGCAGATAACATTCGGGTGGTCTCATCGCTCATATATAAATTGTGTTGGTGAAATAGTCCAATAAAAATTACACTTTCCGAAAGAATGCCTCCTGTTCTTACCACATGGTGGCTGAAAAACCATCAGGGAGGTCAGCTTACCTCCATTTCTTGTGTGTGCACTGGAAAGGTGGTAGCACCTGGAACATATGTTATATCAGGGGTCAGCATCCTTGGCCCTTAAGATGTTTTGTAAACTAAATCTCCCAACATGCTCGGGTAGTCATTGGCCTGACCAAGCCGAGCATTATTGATAGCTAAGGGTGGTATATGATGGGTCAGCCCGAAACATCTGGGGTATTGAGGATGCTGGCACCATCTCTAGAACAGTGGTTCTCAAACATGTCCTCGGGACCACACAGCCAGGCCAGATTTTACAGATCACCTTGGGGAAATACAGTCGGAATCCTCCAATCAATCACCTGTGCTGTGCTACAGCTATCTGCAAAATCTGGCCTGGTTAGGGGTCCCGTGTAGAGGTTTGAGAACCACTGATCTAGAAGATGCTGAAGCATCGTTTGCCTGACATCACTATAGGCAAACATGCACATGTCCATATATGTAGTTTTGCATGGTTTTTCCTCACCTTCCTACTAAAGCTTTAATAGAGGCCACAAGTGATTTATAGTCACTACCACCTTTGCTAACGTAAAGGGTGCCATAAGGGGTAAGAAAATGTTCCAGAGAAGAGATTTACGGAAACTGAAAAGAACCACAGCAATGATATTAATGTACATTACCGAGGCAAATTGAAACCCCTGGACAGCGGATTACAAAACATACACAAAAGAACTACAATGGAAGCTACTGATCAATTTGATGCAATTAAACATACATCAAATGCACCAGTTCCACCAGTTCTCAGGTCATTGTATTACAGATACATTGAGGATGAAGGTTCTTTTTCATTTTGTGTTTGTTGTTGTGAATAGTAGTTAAGGCTCATGAATACAATGGTGAGGATTTACAGCTTTGTCAACCTTTCAAGCGTTTGCATTTACCCATGTAAGCCCTCACATACCTACTGCAATCATTTTAAACCTAATGTTGCCATCAAGGTGCCTAGTGTTCAAAGCAGAAGACTCACTTTTTTATGGCGACCAGCTCTCCTGACTCGACACTCCTTCCCAGAAGGACAGAGCCATAGGTGCCATCCCCAAGCTGTTTTATCGTTGTATAACGATTCATTGTGACAAGGCGGGGATGGACTGGACATTTCACCTGGAGCGAGCAACTACGACCGAGTCTTCGTCTGAGTGGATCTAAGGTAAAAGAAGCAGTCCAATCTGCTGTTGCGCATTTGGGGTGAAGTTCTTACTGGCATCGTCTACAAATGTCACGGCAACCTGGAAGAATAGGAACACAGAAACACCAACAATTTGGATATGTGATCTGAACATATAAAGACTGCTGGCTGCATGCTTTGAGTCCATCGGTTAGAGGTACAGTTGCATCCTACTCGGCAATAACCAATCTCATCCAACAACAAAATCTGTACTTATTCATTTTGATGAATGTGATCTGCAAGACTAAACAGTCCACTGATAGTGACAGGAGAAATGCGATGTTGCTATGACACAAGTGCCAACATGCCCATATGACATTGGAAAGACCTACATTGCCCAAGCAAGGCTTTTCCAGAAACTAAGAAATCTCAGTATATATATTTTAGTGATTTGTGCTATAAATCCCATATTGCCATGTAAAAATAAAACAAAAAGTGTTTTTGTTAAAGCCCATTAAAGAGTAAAACCCACCTGGCCCCATCAAGACAACCTCTCAAGGTAACCAGATGACACCACAAACGCTCCTCCTGCTTTCTCTCAGCTGAGAGATAAAATACGGTAATAGGTCAAATCTGGAACGCAATGCATGTTTCATGTATATTTCTACACCTAAAACCCAAATAAAAATAGTATGAATATATAATAGGTTAATAATTATACCCGCAAACACAAGATGTCTGTAAATTCCTCAATCCGTCACTTTTCCTAAAAAAGGGAAGCAATCCAAGTACTAAAAAGTATCTGACATCATTTGAGTAGAGCAGAAAAATCCCTGTGGTTCCTTTCATGTTACTGTATCAAATGTAAAGAGTGCTTAACCTGCGTATATTAAACCTAGGAGCCTGGAACCAGACAATAAAACCTATTAGATTTGTGTGGAAGATGTTAGGTTTATAACAGCTCTGTTTAAGATACAGCAAGTTTGGAATAGAGCCCTTAATGTTCAACCCCTGTTATTAGCTGGAAATGACATACAGAGTATTAAAACCAGAGGAATAGAATACAGAAAGATGATCTTTCAACAATGCTAAAAAAGCAGTTTTAGCGAGAATAAAATTAAAACAAATATACATAGTAAAATTTACAGTAAGTAATTGTGTACAAATTTAAAATGTACCATTAATGTTGATAAAGAGATGCTTGCATTTTAAATACTTTACGGGATAGCGTTAGAAGATATGCCGAACTTCAAACAAGTTGTTTGAAGAACACAATAGATTTTACCTGGATTTTATTGACTTGCAAGGTAACATCCCGATAGAGATCATAAACTCAGATATGTAGGTATGTATGTCCTTTTCCTGCTTTTAGAGATCACAGTGTTACCAATAAAGAATGGTGTATGCTTGGCCAGGCTTTAGGAGAACAGACCGCACTGTACACCCTGATGTATACTGCCAGTCACTTCCTGCGTAACAAGGCAGTTCGATAAAGCTTTATTATTGAGGCCTCACTTAGCAACGCTCAAGGAAGAACGCCAGCCAACATCAATAAAGAACAATGATCTGAAATCGAATTACATTTACCGTGCAGGTTACAGCATGGTCTCACACATTTATACCTGGGAGCTAATGACACATTTTTAAGAACCAGGTATAGATTTGTGTTGAGAAACAAAAGCTATAAAAACGTAAGAACCAATGGTAAATTTACAGAGCAAAGTGGCCATTTGATCCCTGGAACTAGGCAATAATGATTAACAGGGTTATTCAAAGAGCACCAAAATGTCACCGACATTTCAGTGCGCTCTGATTTGCCGCACTTCAGCAAGTACGATTCGCTGATCGTGCCTTGAAGTCAGCATTCACCACAGGGTCCCCGAAGTGCAGTGAATCTGCTGCCGAACGCCACCGCCAACCAGCCGCCGTCAGCATAAGAAAAGGTGCCTGTGCCATGCTAATAAGAGTAAGGATTACTGCATTAAAACAAGGTGGAAGAGGTTAATAGTTTTTTGTTGCAAAATGTCCATTTAACCCCTTGTGAAGGAAAATAAGCATATACTTTCAATCCTCAAAATTCTTATTTAACCGGCTGGGTGGAGTAGAGGTAACATCACTGCTCTATAACCATGGAGAGAGACTGTGGAGACACAGGTTCGATCCCGGCAAGAGCACCTCTCCAGTTAGGCCTGTGTCAGACGAACGCAATGATCACGTCCGTGTTGCCGCACATTTTAACATCAGTCATAGCATAAAATTATGATCAATGGAGACCCGCACAGAAGTGCGGACGCACAACGCACGTAGCACCGGACGCAATTTAGGCTAGGGTCAGACGAAAGCAGTTTTAACGTGCGTTTAGACGCACGAAATCACGGCCGTTGCTAGCAGCAAATGACGTCCAATGCCGGGGAACACACGAAGTACGGCCGCACGAAAGTTCGTCTGCGCAACGCAAGTGGCAAACGAACGCATTTTTTCTAGAACGTCAAACCTCTAGTACGGACGTACAGAGTGCGCTGCGTCCGCTAGAGGCGTGTGTGCGTGATTGGGAGACGTCAGACGCTGCTAATGTCCGGCCAACATAACGTCCAGACACAAAAAGTGTTTTATTGATTATCCGTACAAAATCACGGACGAAAAGGCGCATCGTATGACCGCTATCGCGTATTCCGTGAAAAAATGCGTCCATTCGTTCGAACGCACTTTTTCACAGACAACGCGAAAAATGCGTTAGTCTGACCCTAGCCTTAGGCAAGAACGTCAAACCGCTAGGACGGACACTCAGAGTGCGCCACGTCCGCATAGCTTTGTGTGTGAGTGATGGAACGTAGTCAGACGGACTGCATTTTTGACGGACAAAATGTTTTTTCATATCATGTATCAATTTTTTTCATTTTACATATTAATTTTATTTCCCATTTACAACAGTAAAACAAAAAAAACGGACCGTGTGGTGTCTACATTATCATCAGTCAGAAAGTACGTCAGTTGTGCACAGACGCACAGTGTGCTCAGAATGCGTTCGTCTGACATTAGCCCAAGTGTCCTTGGGCAAGACACCTAACGGTACATACTCGCCACCCAGGACATACTTGAAAACGAGAGAAATCTCATTTGTATCCTTCCTGGTAAACTCCTTTCTCAAAAAAATAAATAAAGACTGACTTTAAAAATCTCTAGAATGATCTTTCAACCCTGTCATTACTAAGTAATTTTCAAAAAGAAAAAAAACGGTCAGGTACACAGTTTTTTGGAAAATTAACTAATTATACAGCAAGAAATATTTGGGAATATTGTCAATGTATTTACGGTAATAAAATGAAACGTATCTGGGGAGCGCAATTCGATATGCTCTGGAGTCTGGATGTCTCATATAAGTTCGTAATACATCATATGATGATATATAAAAGAAGCAAAAAATAAAGGCTCATAGTACAACACTGCGATACATTGTAGGTGAGCGATATACTATATGATTATTCCACTCACAAATGTAGAGCCCTAGCACTACAACACATTTGTGAGTGGAATAATCATATAGTATATCGCTCACCTACAATGTATCGCAGTGTTGTACTATGATCCTTTATTTTTTGCTGCTTTTATACATCATCATAAGATGTATTACGAACTTATATGAGACATCCAGACTCCAGAGCATATCGAATTGCGCTCACCAGATACGTTTCATTTTGTTTATTCTATGGTGTGGGGGAAACCACTAATTGCTGGTGTAGCATTGGAGTTGGGGTGGTTGTGACGTGTTGTGTGGCGCTTACCATTTATTTCACGATATTTACGGTAATAACCTATTTAGCAGGCAGCTGGCTATCTAGATCCATCTTCTGTCCAAATGAAGTTACTGCAGACAGAACTGCAGCCTGTGGCTCCATGTATCAGCAGCGGAAAGTCCGAGGTCATTGAATTAGACGATTTTAAACAGTTTTAGCACCTTGAGGATTATACCCACAGGGCTAAACCTTTGGGAGCACCATCTGCAGCCCCCCCCCCTCAAAAAAATAAAAAGATAATTTCCATAAAACCCCAATTTAATTTGCTTTTGCCCTCATCAGCTGTAGAGCGAAAAAAAAAACAATATTTGGCACCTGACTGAGATAACTTGGGTCTTCGAAGACAATCAAGACCATTGGGTTCATCTATGCAATGTGAAGAATTGTCGATATTATAAAAGTACTGATTAGGGATGCACTGAAATTTCAATTAAAATCAGCCGAAAGGCAGAAACAGCCGAAAACACAGCCGAAGCCTGGGCCAGGAGGCCGGCCGAGCCGAGGGGGGAAATATCTAATAATAATTTAATTTAAGCCTCCAGAACTGGTCATTTTGGAATTTTTTAAAAAGATTTTTCTTCTTTTTTATAAAGACATTTTTCTTTTTTTATTTGTAAAATACTTTAAAATTTTGTTACAGATCTTTTTATTATTTTTTCACCTCTTGACGAGTGGGTATGCCTCGGTGCAAGGTGCCGCCGCGGGCCTCTGATTTGGCACTCGCACGCAGCCGATGAGTGTCATTGGCTGCAGAGAAACTTCAAAGGGTTTTTAAACAGTGAGAAAAAGCTGAGACCTTATATTCGTGGAAAGTGGAACGGTCACCAGTAATACCATCAGTATCCATTGAAGGAATGGTTCCAGGGCTATGATATAATAAGGGTGACAGTAGGCATCCCTGCCGCATCCCATTGTAGACTGAAATTGGGTCAGCGAGAGTACTGTTACCTCGAAGAAAACCAGTGGGGTTTCAGTAAAGTGCAGATAACCACGAGAGCCATCGGGGTCCTAGGCCCAATTTGGCCAAACCGATAACAAGAACAGCCAATCCACTCGATTGAATGCCTTTTCGGTGTTGACCGAAAAGAATAAACAGGGGAGACATACTTTTCTCTGCGAGGTGGATCAAATTAATAGCACTCAGAGTGTTATCCCTAGCGCCTCGTAGGGGGACGAATTCCACCTGATCAGGATGGATAATAGTAGGGAGGAGGGGGTTGAATCTCCAAGGTCAACATCTTGCCAGTAGCTTAATATCATTATTAATGAGGGAGATGGGTCTTTCCCAGGTTTAGTGAGGAGAGAAATAGTAGCTTGGAGCACCCTGGGAAATTCTGAGTCATTGTTAAGTGTAGGTGTGGGCCAAGGGACTGTAAGAAGGTTTTATAGTATGCTACAGAAAAAACATCCGGGCCCGGGCTCTTGCCTGAGGGGGTGGCTTTAAGAGCCTCTGACAGTTCCTCCAAGGTGAAACGGGCATCCAGAGGCTCAGCCTACTTAGGTGAAAGCGTCACCAGGGTGGAATTAGCTAGATAATCTGCAATGGACCGTGAAGGTAGGGGTGAGTGTCTAATGCAGTGGTTCCCAAACCTGTCCTCAGGACCCGCTGACATGTCATGTTTGCCAGATATCAGAAACACAGCACAGGTGATATGATTTGCTGATCAGTGATTGCAGGATTCAGCCTACATTTCCCCAAGGTGATCCTTAAAACCTGGCCTGGTTGAGGGCCCTGAGGACAGGTTTGGAAAACACTAGTCTAATGTTATACAGGGATTGGTAATAGGTACAAAATTCTGTGAGAATGTCATTAACTGGAAGGTGTAGCCATCTGAGCGTCTCAGCATGGGTATAAAAGTTGCCTGATATTTCAAATGCAGTGCCCTTGCCAACAATTTACCGCAGCTGTTAGTATGTGCGTCTGGTGAACAACAGCGATCGGCAAGCCTGTTGATGCCAGATTCTAGGCGTAGCGACGTTAGCGAGGCTTATTGCTCCACCGAGGGTGATACTTTATGTATGATCTCTAAAGCCTGAATATTAGCTAGTAAAGACTGTATTTTTTCTCCCTTCTCCCTCTTACACTGGGCACCCAACTATACAAAATATCCTCGGAGAAAACATTTGTGAGCTTCCCACAATATAGGGGCCGTCACCTCACCGTTATCATTATCAGTAAAATACTGAGCAATTGCCTTCTGAATACAGTCACGTTGGCCAACGTCCTTCAAAAAAGACTCATTAAGGCTAGGGTCAGACTGAGGCAGTGCGAACGCGCGTGCAGCCGCACTTAATCACGGCTGCACTAGCAGCAGATGCCGGGCAATGACGGCCAATATACGAAGTACGGTCGCACAAAAGTCCGGCTGCGCAACGCAAGTGGAAAATGAACGCATTTTTTTGAGAACGTGAAACCGCAGGTACTGACGTACAGAGTGCGCTGCGTCCGCTAGCGGTGTGTGTGCGTGATTAGGAGACGTCAGACGCTGCTAATGTCCGGCCAACATAACGTCCAGACACAAAAAGAGTTTTATTGATGATCCGTACAAAATCACGGACGAAAATGCGCATCGTATGACCGCTATCGCGTATTCCGTGAAAAAATGCGTCCATTCGTTCGAACGCACTTTTTCACAGACAACATAAAAATGCGTTCGTCTGACCCTAGCCTAAGGCGTCAATGACAATGTCGGTTCGGTAAGTCCGGGATAGCGAGAAGGAAACTGGTGCTTGATCCAACCATGTGATACTCCCTATCACTACCGATCGGAGCAAGTGAAGGGTGTGATGACTTAGCAAAAATAGGTCAAAGCGGACGTACGTACCGGCTGCCGGTGAGTAAATAGTATAATCACGCCCCATTGGGTGCATCACCCTCCAGCAGTCCACTTAGGCTGGGGTCAGACTAACGCATTTTTAACATGCGTTTAGGCGCACTTAATCACGGCCGTAGTAGCAGCAAATGACAGGCAATGACGGCCAATATACGAAGTACGGCCGCACGAAAGTCCAGCCGCGCAATGCAAGCGGCAAACGAACGCATTTTTTCCAGAACGCAGAACCGCTAGTACTGACGTACAGAGTGCGCTGCGTCTGCTAGCGGCGTGTGTGCGTGATTAGGAGACGTCAGACGCTGCTAATGTCCGGCCAACATAACGTCCAGATGCAGAAAGTGTTTTATTGACGATCCGTAAAAAAAAAATCACGCACGCAAATGCGCATCATATGACAGTTTTCGCGCATTCCGTGAAAAAATACGTCAATGCGTTCGGACGCACTTTTTGACGGTCGCTGCGAATAATGCGTTTGGAAGGTATGCTATAACTGATGGAATCTATGCTGTTTAGATGGCTGTGTTATCCCCGGGTGTGTGGCAGACTCGCCCGTGGAGTCCGGCGACATGTTAAAATCCATGCCACAAATGAGAAGACCATTGGCAAATTTATCTAGTTTCCCCATGGGGCTTGCACAACATGGAGCATTGGCGGGAGTCAGGAAGGTATAGATTTGCTAGGGTAATAAGTCGGGAACAAAAATAACCCTTCACATATAGGCCCTTCGGGTCGCACATCTGGGAGGCAGGAGTAACGGGTACATGGGAAGCAATACAAACATTGCCTCTCTATTATACAGTCCTGTGTTTTATTGGATTTATTCAGACAGCACAGTTCCCATGAAGCTGAAGTTAGCTCCTTATTCGACCAGCTTCTTATTCTCACACTGAAGATAGCTTCTGATTCAGGCAGCTTCTTATTTAGTGACTGAAATTGGCTGCTTATTCGCCAAGATCTTATTCCTCAAAGAATAATGTCAATAAAAAAGTATATCGAACAATTGGACAAATTCTAACACATTCATATGATGAAATAAATTTATCCAGATAACTGCCCCCCCCCACTCGTTTCAATGGTAAAAAATGAATAAGTAACTGATGATTTTCTCTATGAAAATCATCTTGGCTCACCCCAAACGGACTAGTTTTCTATCAATTAGACTGTTCTCTATCAGAAAAAACATAATCTGGCCCGAGCCAAACATTATTGATTAAGCAAACAGGCATCAAACCTAGCCCCCCCGCTCCATTAAATACAATGATAAAAAATAAGTAACTGATGATTTTCTCTATCAAAATCATCTTGGCTCACCCCAAACGGACTAGTTTTCTATTAATTAGACTGTTCTCTATCAGAAAAAACATAATCTGGCCCGAGCCAAACATTATTGATTAAGCAAAAAGGCATCAAACCTAGCCCCCCCCGCTCCATTAAATACAATGATAAAAAATAAGTAACTGATGATTTTCTCTATGAAAATCATCTTGGCTCACCCCAAACGGACTAGTTTTCTATTAATTAGACTGTTCTCTATCAGAAAAAACATAATCTGGCCCGAGCCAAACATTATTGATTAAGCAAACAGGCATCAAACCTAGCCCCCCTCGCTCCATTAAATACAATGATAAAAAATAAGTAACTGATGATTTTCTCTATGAAAATCATCTTGGCTCACCCCAAACTGACTAGTTTTCTATCAATTAGACTGTTCTCTATCAGAAAAAACATAATCTGGCCCGAGCCAAACATTATTGATTAAGCAAACTGGCATCAAACCTAGCTCCATTAAATACAATGATAAAAAATAAGTAACTGATGATTTTCTCTATGAAAATCATCTTGGCTCACCCCAAACGGACTACTTTTCTATCAATTAGACTGTTCTCTATCAGAAAAAACATAATCTGGCCCGAGCCAAACATTATTGATTAAGCAAACAGGCATCAAACCTAGCCCCCCTCGCTCCATTAAATACAATGATAAAAAATAAGTAACTGATGATTTTCTCTATGAAAATCATCTTGGCTCACCCCAAACGGACTAGTTTTCTATTAATTAGACTGTTCTCTATCAGAAAAAACATAATCTGGCCCGAGCCAAACATTATTGATTAAGCAAACAGGCATCAAACCTAGCCCCCCCCCGCTCCATTAAATACAATGATAAAAAATAAGTAACTGATGATTTTCTCTATGAAAATCATCTTGGCTCACCCCAAACGGGCTAGTTTTCTATTAATTAGACTGTTCTCTATCAGAAAAAACATAATCTGGCCCGAGCCAAACATTATTGATTAAGCAAACAGGCATCAAACCTAGCCCCCCTCGCTCCATTAAATACAATGATAAAAAATAAGTAACTGATGATTTTCTCTATGAAAATCATCTTGGCTCACCCCAAACGGACTAGTTTTCTATTAATTAGACTGTTCTCTATCAGAAAAAACATAATCTGGCCCGAGCCAAACATTATTGATTAAGCAAACAGGCATCAAACCTAGCCCCCCTCGCTCCATTAAATACAATGATAAAAAATAAGTAACTGATGATTTTCTCTATGAAAATCATCTTGGCTCACCCCAAACGGACTAGTTTTCTATTAATTAGACTGTTCTCTATCAGAAAAAACATAATCTGGCCCGAGCCAAACATTATTGATTAAGCAAACAGGCATCAAACCTAGCCCCCCCGCTCCATTAAATACAATGATAAAAAATAAGTAACTGATGATTTTCTCTATGAAAATCATCTTGGCTCACCCCAAACGGGCTAGTTTTCTATTAATTAGACTGTTCTCTATCAGAAAAAACATAATCTGGCCCGAGCCAAACATTATTGATTAAGCAAACAGGCATCAAACCTAGCCCCCCCCGCTCCATTAAATGCAATGATAAAAAAATAAGTAACTGATGATTTTCTCTATGAAAATCATCTTGGCTCACCCCAAACGGACTAGTTTTCTATTAATTAGACTGTTCTCTATCAGAAAAAAAATAATCTGGCCCGAGCCAAACATTATTGATTAAGCAAACAGGCATCAAACCTAGCCCCCCCGCGCTCCATTAAATACAATGATAAAAAATAAGTAACTGATGATTTTCTCTATCAAAATCATCTTGGCTCACCCCAAACGGACTAGTTTTCTATTAATTAGACTGTTCTCTATCAGAAAAAACATAATCTGGCCCGAGCCAAACATTATTGATTAAGCAAACAGGCATCAAACCTAGCCCCCCTCGCTCCATTAAATACAATGATAAAAAATAAGTAACTGATGATTTTCTCTATGAAAATCATCTTGGCTCACCCCAAACGGACTAGTTTTCTATTAATTAGACTGTTCTCTATCAGAAAAAACATAATCTGGCCCGAGCCAAACATTATTGATTAAGCAAACAGGCATCAAACCTAGCCCCTCGCTCCATTAAATACAATGATAAAAAATAAGTAACTGATGATTTTCTCTATGAAAATCATCTTGGCTCACCAAACGGACTAGTTTTCTATTAATTAGACTGTTCTCTATCAGAAAAAACATAATCTGGCCCGAGCCAAACATTATTGATTAAGCAAACAGGCATCAAACCTAGCCCCCCTCGCTCCATTAAATACAATGATAAAAAATAAGTAACTGATGATTTTCTCTATGAAAATCATCTTGGCTCACCCCAAACGGACTAGTTTTCTATTAATTAGACTGTTCTCTATCAGAAAAAACATAATCTGGCCCGAGCCAAACATTATTGATTAAGCAAACAGGCATCAAACCTAGCCCCCCCCGCTCCATTAAATACAATGATAAAAAATAAGTAACTGATGATTTTCTCTATGAAAATCATCTTGGCTCACCCCAAACGGGCTAGTTTTCTATTAATTAGACTGTTCTCTATCAGAAAAAACATAATCTGGCCCGAGCCAAACATTATTGATTAAGCAAACAGGCATCAAACCTAGCCCCCCCCCCGCTCCATTAAATGCAATGATAAAAAATAAGTAACTGATGATTTTCTCTATGAAAATCATCTTGGCTCACCCCAAACGGACTAGTTTTCTATTAATTAGACTGTTCTCTATCAGAAAAAACATAATCTATGTATAATACTATGTATGTCTGCGGTGGGGAAGGGGGTAAAAGAATATAATTTTTTTGTTTTGATCCTTCCCCCCCCAGTTCGGTGGCATTCGATGGATCATCTGCTTTCGGGGGTCTGGGACAGCTCCCGTTCGGTGCACTTAGGGGACCCTGTGGTGAATACTGAATTCAACGGAGGGTTGTCAAACTGGAATTGGAACAAGAAAGCACTGAAATTACACTTAAATTTCCATGCTTTTTGAATAAACCTCCAAGTGGGTTTGAATATTAGTGAATTCTGATTGATCTGCATTGATGATATTTTGGCACTAAACAAAATCACCGTTCATAAACAAGGGCAAACACACTTACAAAGACCAAGACACCTCCACACACGAAGTAAGACACAGACAGACCCTGATTCCCACACACAGTGGCAGATATTTATTTTTTTTTGAGAAAGGATTTTACCAGGAAGGATACATTGAGATTTCTCTTGTTTTCAAGTATGTCCTGGGTGGCGAGTATGTACCGTTAGGTGTCTTGCCAAGGACACTTACTGGAGAGGTGCTTTTGCTGGGATCGAACCCATGACTCCACAGGCTCTCTCCATGCAGAGCGGTGACATTACCTCTACTCCACCCAGCCTTTACACAGAACCTGACTGCAATCAAGTCTTTTCTTCATCTTTTTAGGGGAGAGTTCAGCAGGCAGAGAATGCTGCCCTTGGAAGTGTCCAGTCTCATTGCAAATTCACAACCACCACTGCTCCTCATCTGGAATCACTGGGTCATATGAAAGGGTATTGAACAGAGTGGTTCCACATAGCGTACCATGCTGTGATTGCCACACCCACAAAAATAGGAGCAGTTAATTTGTTTCCATGCCTCACTCTGATTGGGCAGCTTTGACAACTGTACAAGTCCATTGGAGAGGCCCTAATGCCACGGTGTCATGTTTGACTGCACAGGTCGAACACCACTAAGTCCGCCCTGAACCATTAGTTGTGAGTTATATGTTCATTTAGGGTGGATTTCTTTTTATCTAAAATGAAAACATAAACTGATGGCATTATTGATATTTCATGCTGATATAAAAGTGACATCTCTTTGTATAATTTTCAGGAAAATACATCGCTCAGTGATACCAAAGCTGCCAATAGGTGGCTTGAGGACAACAATCAAAATTTTTTAGGTCAAGTACAAAAGCCAATAATATTCAGCATGGATACAAAAGAAATTGAAGAAATTATTAATCAGTATGAAGAATATCAAAACTCCACACAATATGAAACTGCAGCAAATCATCTTGAGCCATTTGTTTTCAGTTTTACAAACAAAGATGATATGCATTTATTTTTATCAGAAACAAGAGACAAGCAAAATCTTCTTGTCCATGCCAGCTGTGAATCACAAGGTTAAAAAGGTTGTTTGTGGGCGTGTCCAGATCTCAAGGAGAGCAGCCACAATCCTGAGCCGCGTTCAATACCTCAGCCGCTGCAAGTGCTAAGTTAGCAACCTGCAATTGAACGCCGTTCAACCGCTCAGCGCTCAGCAGTGCTAACCTAGCACTTGCAGCGACCCGAGGAGATGCTGCGAGTAGCTGAGTGTGACGTATTAAAGATGGCCGCCACCATGAAGCAAGTAACAATTCCGTACAGCAAGATGGCCGCCGCCACAAACAATTACATAACAATTCCATACAGCAATGTTAATTTTCTGTTTTTTGTTCACCAAAGCACAAAATATTTATTTATTATTTCCCCCTGCACATAGACATAGATTACAGTTCAATTTAGATTTTGTTTCAGAAGTTAACATAACGTTTATTCAATAAAAACTATCATTTGTGCATACAAAACGGAATTATTCTGACTGCTTTCCTTTATCATATTTTGTCCGAGTGATCGAAAAAAAATCTGAATCTTTCGTTAAGAAATCGTCGGCCATTTTGGATTCAAAATTCACATCCAAAGCGTTCAATGAAACTGCTGCAGCAAACTGAATTGCTGCGCTGCAGCAATTCTGCAGCTGCTGAGGTATTGAACGGGGCTCTGCTGAGCTCCATGCCGCAGAGCCAGATATCAGGTCCTGAGGTCGTTTTTATTGCCTGAGATTGGCACAATCTCCTCAGGGCATTTGTCTGGAACTCTGGCACCCGATTGACTCACCCTGTGGCTGTGGGAACAGAGTGGAGCACCGATTCACACTCCTTTTCTTTCCGACTGGCTGAGGCAATGGCCATCTTGCAGCCTGTGCTTGGGGTTCCTACAGCATGGTTCCTTCCTGTGTGCACCATCCTTACTGGCATGAGAAAGAAATCAAGGAAATCTGGTGAGACAGAGGGATCATATCTCCTAGATATCAGGGTCTCGCTGGGCGTTGGGCGCGAAGGAGGGATGCGGGACCACTGTTGTGGGACCTCGGCGAACTCCGAATCCTCTGACGACCCCATTGACAGGGTTGAGTGTCGAAGCTGCATAGGCGCAGGGCCGGGCTCCGCCACTCACTGCAGTTGACCTTCAAAAGGTCATGGATGACTTTCGGGTTTGTGACACAGCGACCTGAACGAGATATGCTCTGCTGTGGAGTCCATGCAGACTCGGGTTGCTGAGGTCCATTCCCATTCTCAGGAGACGGTGGTGGTGGCGCTGGGCACAACGGATGCTACAGTCGCAGATCTCCAGATGCAAGTTGTCCGCTTCAGCTCTGCGGTCCTGGCCTTGGAGAATTGGCACCAGCGCTGGAATATCCACTTGCGGGGTATCCTGTATTATGTCTCTGATAAGGGGCTCCTCGCTTATCTGGGCAACTTGTTGACTCACCTTCTTTCAACACTGCGACCTTCCTGGACTCCCCTATTGTTTCAGCTATGCGTGTTCAGAAGGCTGCCACTGCCAGGCTCCTCCCGCATGATGTTATATTGACCACCAGAGATGTGCTTACCCAGTCTCGGATCCTTGCAGCGGCTGGCCCCACTTTTAAGGTCACCTTTACCTCTACTTGTATCACCTTTTATTGAGGCTTACCATTTTTGGCGTTGGCTGCATGGCGCGTTTTGGCGATGTCACAGCTCTGCTATGGGGCTGTGGGATTCGACATCACTGGGGCGCCTCAGGTTCTCATGATGTTACCTGGGAGGGAAAGGCCTACTCTGCCGCAACCACAGAGGCAGTGCAGGCCGTTTTGACCATCGTGGGGCTCTTGGCTGCTCCACATGGTCCCCCAAGGGTCTACCTTCAGAGCCCGGATGAATGACTCCCTTCTACATCTGTTTTTCCTTGGGATAGCTGGGACTGTTCACCCCAATTTTTCTGAGGCCGTGCTGCTCATTTTTGTCTGTGATTTCACACCCTCCACCATTTCCCCTTTTTTTTCTTTTTTTGTTTAAGTAGCTTGACTTATGCTGAAGGCATTTTTTATTTCTCCTCATTTGCTGTGACATTCTGAGGATGTTTTTGATTTCCCACATTTTTCACCCTCCTCACCGCCCAACTATTTATGCGGGGTTCCCTGTGTGACCCTTTTTATCCAGGATTGACGTGGGAGTCTGGCTGGGGGTGGTGGGTGGTGATCCACCTTTTATTTATTTTTTAACGGAATACGCGATAGCGGTCATACGATGCGCATTTTCATCCGTGATTTTGTACGGATCATCAATAAAACACTTTTTGCGTCTGGACGTTATGTTGGCCGAACATTAGCAGCATCTGACGTCTCCTATTCACGCACACATGCTGCTAGCGGACGCAGCGCACTCTGTACGTCAGTACTAGCGGTTTGACGTTCTCGAAAAAATGCGTTTGTTTGCCAATTCGTTTGCCAATTCGTATGCTGCCCGGCATTGGATGTAATTTGCTGCTAGCACGGCCGTGAATTAGTGCGACTAAACGCACGTTAATACTGCATTAGTCTGACCCTAGCCTTAACGTTTTATGTGCCAATAACTTGAAAGTGACGGCTGTTCTGTCACACTAACGTTAGCGCTCACCTGCGCGAGCGTTAACCTTAGCCCAAGTAGTTAACGCAAATTAGAATCCAAACGCTAACAGGTTAAGTAACCCGTTTGCGTTTGGTATCTTGTGCTTCTCTGCGCGAGGTTACTGTACTTTGCGCTCCCCATGTTAAGTATAGGGAGCGCAAAGTGTTAATCAGCGTTAGGATTACAAAGTCCCAGCGCTGATTAACGTCTGGCTGCGATTAACAAAAAGTTAACCAGAGCAAGGACTTGGTGGTAACGGATTCCGCTTCTAAAGAATACGTTAACACCAGCCTAAAATTTTTCTTAAAACTCATATACTCACCTCCTGGTTCGCGGCGAAGCCTGCGGCTCTGTCCGCCTCCTCCTCAGTACGGTGGTAATAGGGAAAAACTGGGGGAAAAAGTCCCCCCAGTCTCCCCCTGCGTATCACTACGCTGACCGGCCGGATCTCGCAAGACGAGCTCCAGCAGGTCATGTGACCGCCGGCGTCTGTTTCAATTGAGTCCTATGGAGAGGATGCGTGTGGCTGAGCTTAAAGCATGAGATACACTGAGCGCGTAGCGACGCACAGCGTAGTGAAGCAAAGATTTTGCAGGCTTGACTTCACGACGCTCCGCCTCGCAGCCAGGCTACACTGCATGATGTTTGCTTCTCTCCGTACTGGACAGGAATCCACTAACTAAATAAAATTGTACACACAAAAATCTTCTATTTTCACAAAAGTGCATGTCATATAGGCAAAAAAGTTTCTATTGAATAAAATACATAAAAATTACTGCCAATTTAATAGGAATAGTATAAAAAAGGTAGTCCTGATCATATAGCAACCCCATGTCATGTATAAATATATTATAGGGACGCAGGGAGCGCTATGTATAGAGTAGGGATGCATCAAAACCAAATGCATACTACATATTAATTAAATAATTTATTTTATAATAAATTATTAAATAATACCACATAATAAATAGAAAACTAATAGAAAACTAGTCCGTTGGGGTGAGCCAAGATGATTTTCATAGAGAAAATAATCAGTTACTTATTTTATCATTGTATTTAATGGAGCGGGGGGAGGCTAGGTTTGATGCCTGTTTGCTTAATCAATAATGTTTGGCTCGGGCCAGATTATGTTTTTTCTGATAGAGAACAGTCTAATTAATAGAAAACTAGTCCGTTTGGGGTGAGCCAAGATGATTTTCATAGAGAAAATCATCAGTTACTTATTTTTTATCATTGTATTTAATGGAGCAGGGGGGGCTAGGTTTGATGCCTGTTTGCTTAATCAATAATGTTTGGCTCGGGCCAGATTATGTTTTTTCTGATAGAGAACAGTCTAATTGATAGAAAACTAGTCAGTTTGGGGTGAGCCAAGATGATTTTCATAGAGAAAATCATCAGTTACTTATTCATTTTTTACCATTGAAACGAGTGGGGGGGGGGGCAGGTATCTGGATAAATTTATTTCATCATATGAATGTGTTAGAATTGTCCAATTGTTCGATATATTTTTTATTGACATTATTCTTTGAGGAATAAGATCTTGGCGAATAAGCAGCCAATTTCAGTCACTAAATAAGAAGCTGCCTGAATCAGAAGCTATCTTCAGTGTGAGAATAAGAAGCTGGTCGAATAAGGAGCTAACTTCAGCTTCATACAGTTCCCACCTTGAGAATGCAAGGTGCTCTTTTCATTTTCTATTTGGGTTTGGGCTATAGTTGAATGCCCATGGTCACCAGTGGGGGAAAGCGGGAGACGGTGTGGGGCCCCAGTGTATAAATTTCCATTGCACTCCTATTCTCTCCTTGCACTGTAAATACTTGGCTCATATTTTATTCATGACCACTTCTTTGTAACCCCAAATCTGAGTCCTTTCTTATTTTTTCAGGGACTGCTATACAAACCCTTCTACTTCAGCCACCCATAAGCTTTGGCAAAGAACTGGAAAAAACACGGAAGATTGTTTGTGGGGGAAAAAAAAAATCTAATGTTTTGCAAGGGAGCAACATTAGTAAATATACCCAGACAGGGTACTGAGATCGGTCACAAACTGCATTTGGCAACATTGAAACTGTGGCACCTTTTGAATAACCTCCAATTATAAAATTGCACATTTCAAGATCATCCCTTTAAATAACTGTCTAACTTTATAGATTAAGCACTGCTCACTGTGAGGTGACATATGCACACCAAGGCAGCATACAACTTAACTTCCTCCAAAACAAATATTCCTGAATCCATATCCGTTCAGGTGAATGGTGCCACCATTACTTCTACCTCTCAGGCTCGTTGCCTTGGTGTCCACTTAGAGACTGATCTCTCCTTCACTCGTCACATTTAGTCGCTAACCAAAATCAAGCTATTCCCACCTAAAAAACATTGCACGTATCCACCCCTTTCTCAATCAAAACTGCTAAAATGCTCATCCAAGCTCTTATTATCTCCTGCCTTGACTACTGTAACCTCCTTCTCGCTGGCCTTAAGAAATCCCAGGCTCTCCCTCTGCAGTCTGTTATGAATGCCAGTGCCAGGCTCATCCCCCTCGCCACACTTTGTCAATCTCTACACTGGCTCCGTTTCCTTTAGAATCCATTTCAAAATATTGGTGCAAATGTACAAAGCTGTCCATAAACGCAGCCCATGACTACATCTCCTCCCTTATTAACAGGTGTATTGCGCCTGACCACATTGCTCTGCCAATGATCTGATGTTATCTCCCTGTACCCCATCTCTTCGCCAAAAATGCCCACTTCTTGTGGAACTCCCTCCCTAGCAACATTAAGCTCTCATCTCTCCAGTCCTTCAAAAAGTCTCTGAAAACATTATTTTAGAAAAGCCCATTGGCTCGCTCCACATTCCATTGAAACGTTTCTTGTCTCTACTTGCACCCCACTACTTGACATACTCTGCCACTTACCCTCATCTAGTGTGTCACCCCTCTCCTCTTAGATTGTAAACTCTTTGGCAGTGTCCTCTCTCCTACGGTTTTGTGTTTAACTAGTATGGACATTTATTATTCTGCCTTTCCCATTAAACAGCTCGCTTTATAAATACCTGTAACTAAATAATCGTGTACATATCACCAAGTCAGGAGGAATTGTGAATGGTTATTGTAGTCTAAATTGGCAAACCCAAACTGGAAATGTCTCCAAACCTGGCTTTGCTGCTTTTGTCTGCACTGTGCAGATTCCAGTGACTCTCCATGCCTGCCCACACCCAAAAGCTAGAGAAACTCCACGGCAGCCTGCCAGATAACGGAAGGTTCCACTGCGAGTATTGACTGACCTGCAAATACACAGAGTGGCATGCCCTATCACACACAGCCAGCCTCGCCACATAGCACCATGAACAAGCAAACACACTCACCTACTCCAGGCCTCCTGGGGCTACTATGTTTCTCTACCATAAAATCACTTCCGGTCTCTCCCTGCTTTTCTATGTAAGAGCTCTCCGTCGTCTCTCTGGTTCCTATCTGTACCCACGTTTCTAGTCTCTATTCCCGGAAAACAATGTTGTAAACATCCGCGCCGCGCTCTCTCGTGGTTCCTAACTCTCTGGTATCGTTCTATTCCCAGTCTCGATCTTTCTAGTTCCGGTGCCACTCTAGCCTCCCAACTCTATGATCTTGATGTTGTGGCTTTGCTACCGTGTCCAAGTGTAGCGCTCAGGGATACGTCGCTTTCCCCCTCTCGGTTCCCCGGGACCCACCGCACAGTCATGGCCGCCGTCCGCAGGTCTCGCGCTGACTCCCGCTGCGTCCTGCGCTTCTCCGACCGAGAACTGTGCTGAACCCCGGGAAGCTGCTTTCTCCGTTCACAATGGTAACGGCAACGGGCCCTGGGCGGAGTGTCTGCGGCTGCATTGTGTGACTTTACAGGGTGACGCTATACTGCCAGAGCGGTGTGTGTGGCGCCATGTGTCTGCCCGTAGCCCGCACACTGTGTGAGTCAGCAGTGTGACTGTGCGGGGCCTTCACGCACCCAGTATTCTCACCATGTATACGATCCGCACCGCTTTACAACACACAGGACATAAAACAGGAAGAATGACACATTACATCTGGGGTCAGCACCCCGCAACCTTGACCTCCAGATGTTTTGCCGATAAATCTCCCATGATACTTAGGTACTCATGTTGACAGAGACTGTAGGGAAATGTAGTTTCATAACATCTGGAGGGCCCTGATGCCTGCATTATAGCGATCCTGACATTGACAGCTTCACTAACTCATTTTATAATTAAATCTCATCTCTACATTGTGCCAACCATACCACCTGCTAATCTAGTGTAGAAACCGCAAATTGCCACTTAGCTCCTGCACTGAACGATGGATCAGAACTGCGCGCATGTGCGATTCAATCCATCTGGCGCCTCTCTGACACCATTTGTTAGTGTGGGACAGTCTCAGAGGGTGAACGATCTGGTGACCAGCAACTAGGGATGCACCAATACTGTGTTTTTTATGTACAAGTACCGATACTTTTTCAGGTACTCACTGATACAGAATACTGATCCTTTTACTTAAAGTCATGTGATCGCTTTCCAATAAATAATTTAGGATGTTGCTGAAAGTCTGTCCAGTCTTTATTAACATTGAAATGTGTGGCCAGACACCCCATTTACCCATTGCACAGGCCTGCACACACACACATATGTATGTGTATATACACACGCACACAAACCTACCAGACCTCTGATACAGACACTGGGGCGGCTGGCGGAATGCTCTAATGGAATTCTACCGGGCCCTTGTGGCTGACTGCGTTCCATTGAGCGGCCGCTGGCAAAGGTTTAGAACGGCCACTCGGCGGGAACCTGCAGCTGCGATCTTGCACAGTTCGAGATCTCGTAAGAATGAGGTTTCCAACGAGCGACTGCTCAAAATCTCCAAATACGCACAGAAAGTGGTTTCGCGCACTGGGTTTTCTGTGCATATTTGTATATTTTGTTGTATTTCCAACCAAGTCATTTATTGCTGCTGTCTCTTTCTGTGTTTTCTTTTTCCATCCCAAAGTAGAAATGTGGGTGAGGGTATAAATATAAACCCACCATTCTGTCTCTTAGCGGAGAAGCAGCAGGAGGACGTGTAGTTGCAGTGAGCAATTTTTGGTTACATTAGGTTAGGACCTACCTTGAAAGCGGTGCCTTGACGTGGTGGGTGGGCTTAACACTTTAATGGCCATTTAAGTAAACTAAAACCTCTTGTTGTTTTGTTTCGCATGGCGCTACGGGGATAAGCGCAAATGACAACCTTTTTTTTCTTATGCTTCATATATGAAGTGGATACATCTGGCATACGCAGCCCCCCAGGTAGGAAATTAGTGCGTGAAACCGTTTTCTGCGCATATTGGTTCACTGTATGTGTTTAGCGCTCCATGTAGGGGGCGTGGCTAGCCTGTGTGTGCTAATGGATGGAGGAGGAAAGGCGGCAATATTGTAAAAAATAGGAGCGTTGAGAAAAAGGACTTTGCTGGGATAAGAAGCAAAGGGCAGTGTGAGCAGCTATGTGACTTCAACAGATGAACCACTAAGCAATTTTCTACAAAAATATCACCTGAAAACCACGTCCTGTGACATAGGGCATAACAACCCTTCCCGCCCTGCAATAAAATCACCTGTAAGTGTATCGCCAAATTCGCACGAATGTCACAGTGACTGGTTTTTGGTGGTATATTTGTGGAAAGCTGCTTGGTAGAGAATATGTGCTATAATCTATTTATTTGCTAAATCATATTTAGTAACATTTTTCATTATTAAGCGCCAACACATTCCGCAGCGTTGTACAAAGATGCAATGGGTAAAGTCAGGGTAAATCTACAATACATGAAGCGGACAGGTCAGTATTCCTGCCAACAAATAGAGGAGGACAGGAGGGTCCTATTTCTGTGGGATCGTACAGTCTAGATGGGTGAGGGGTCAGAAACAGGAGAGGACTGCAGTGGTGAGTTAATGCAGGGAGAGGTGAGGACTGTTTTACATTTGATATTATCCTGTCAAAGACTCCCTTTCACTCAGCAAGTTATTTTATGCAGCATATTGTCAGATCATCATTCTTTACACCTTAAAATTATTAGAAGTATGGTCTGTGCTGTGTGACAGCCAGAGCGGTGTCAGATTCTCTGCATGCATGACCTATATAAAGTTTCTCCTATCTGCTTGCATGTGTCGGGGTGGTGCATATGGCATGTATATTTAGAACCTGGCAGCTTCCCAGACTCTTCTATCTTCTGCATCGTACTGTGCACCATAACAACTTGTCATCCTGTGATACGCTATGATGCAAAGAGCTGGCACATCCGAGCCCTTATTCCAGCAAGGTTAATACAAAACAAAAAAATCTTACTAGTTCCCAATTAATGGCTGTGTAGCGGCTAAGCTTGTATTTATAGGCAGGTGATAATAAATGCCAACCGCTAGTATTCTCTCTGCTGTCCGTAGGATTATATGGAGACCTGCGTGTGACCTTGTGTGTGCGTAATTGTGGGATCACATATTGCCGGTGGAAAGACACTGGAGAACAATTTGTTCTACATGTCCTTTGATCAGTCAGTCAGAGGAGAAAGTGTACTGTGTCCCTTTCATCACCATGGGGTGAGGGTTATGTCCCCCCCCCCCTGTTTGTGATATGTTTTAATAATGAAATAAGTGGTGATGTAGTAGACAGGAAAGGGAGGGGACTCCCGTTCATATTTCATAACCTGCAGCTCCACATCTACATCTGGTACATATACAGTACCGTAGATACTCGTGTATACCGCACGTTTTTTTAGCAATAAATCAAGCTTAAAACTGTAGGGGTCGCGTTATACACAGGACAGCTGTGAGGGAGTGAAGATCTGATTGCTTCCAGGAGCTGTCTGACACCTGCACGCTCTGGAATCCCAATTTAACCCTGCAGCCCTGACTTTAACTATTATCCCTTAATGACTGCAGCTAGGGATGCACCGATACCACTTTTTTAAGATCGAGTACCGATACTTTTTAAAAGTACTCACCGATACCGAGTACCGATACTTTTCTTTAATGTCATGTGACGCTTTCCAATAAGAACAGACCATATAAAAATGCCCCCAGCTCACATGTATATCCCCCCCCCCGAAAATATATATATATATATATATAATTTCATACTGCCCCAGCTCATGGATTTGCCCCAGCTCACACATGGATATGCCCCAGCTCACACATGGATATGCCCCAGCTCACACATGGATATGCCCCAGCTCACACATGGATATGCCCCAGCTCACACATGGATATGCCCCAGCTCACACATGGATATGCCCCAGCTCACACATGGATATGCCCCAGCTCACACATGGATTTGCCCCAGCTCACACATGGATTTGCCCCAGCTCACATATGGATTTGCCCCAGCGCTTGGATTTGCCCCCCCAGCTCACACATGGGTATGCCCCCCAGCTCACACATGGGTATGCCCCCCAGCTCATAGATATGCCCCCACATGGGTATGCCCCCCCAGCTCATGGACCGGACCCCCCGGGACGATACTTACCTTCCTGGGCGCCGCCCGGAATGTCTCCACGCGTGTGCTCGTTGGAAGGATCCCAGCCGCGACCACGTGGGACCATGTGATCACGGCTGGGGTCCTTCCAACGAGCGCGCGCGTGGAAACTTTCCCGGCGTCGCCCAGGAAGGTAAGTATCGTCGCGGAGAGCAGCTGCAGGGCCTGTCCGAATGCTCTATCTGCATTCTGACAGGCCCTGCAGCTGCTCACTGTGTTCATACTTACCTTCCTGGGCGCCGCCGGGAAAGTTTCCGCGCGTGCGCTCGTTGGAAAGCCCCCAGCCGTGATCACATGGTCCCACGTGGTCGCGGCTGGGGTCCTTCCAACGAGCGCACGCGCGGAGACATTCCGGCGGCGCCCAGGAAGGTAAGTATCGCAGAGAGCTCCAGGGGCGGATGTCCGAATGCCGATAGAGCATTCAGACAGCCGCCGCAGCCCCTCGGATGCCGGCAAGCCGGCTCAATGCCGGCTTCCGGTATCGGAAAAAATATCGGGGGGTACTGCACGAGTACCAAATACTCCTGCAGTACCCAGTATCGGCCCCGATACCGATACTAGTATCGGTATCGGTGCAACCCTAACTGCAGCCCTCAAGTACCCCTGTACAAAACAACTCTAATACTATTCAGCCCTCTATTAACCTTTCAATCCAAAAACCTACATTAACCTTTGCAATAAAAAAACATAAAATTAACCCCTTTTAATAAATCATTTCTGTATGTCACAATTTATCATATACTCTGCTTCATATAAACTATTAATTTTTCAAGGTAAAGCAAGTTTTTATCAATTTCAAAATGTGTCTTTTTGTAGTGCATGAGTATATGCATAGGTTCCTAACATATACAGTTGTGTTCAAAATTATTCAACCCCCACTGAAATTGAGTGTTTTGGCCAGTTTGACATTGATTTTGATCATTCAGTCATCTTGCTTAAAATTAAATCAAAGCGGCACGTGTAGGTCAGACAAATATAACATAACATTTATAATGAAATAACCACAAATGTCTTTTCTGTGCTCACATCATTATCAGTTTTATTCAACCCCCAAGTGACATTCAATCTTAGTACTTAGTACAACATCCTTTTACAGTTATAACAGCTTTTAAATGTGAAGCATAGCTTGGCACAAGTGTCTTGCAGCGATCTACGGGTATCTTCGCCCATTCGTCATGGGCAAAAGCCTCCAGTTCAGTCACATTCTTAGGCTTGTGCACTGCAACTGCTTTCTTTAAGTCCCACCAGAGGTTCTCAATCGGATTTAAGTCAGGTGACTGCGATGGCCACTCCAAAATGTTCCAGCCTTTAATCTGCAACCATGCTCTAGTGGACTTGGAGGTATGCTTGGGTTCATTGTCCTGTTGAAAGGTCCAACGTCTCCCAAGCCTCAGGTTTGTGACGGACTGCATCACATTGTCATCCAATATCTCCTGGTACTGAAGAGAATTCATGGTACCTTGCACACGCTGAAGCTTCCCTGTACCTGCAGAAGCAAAACAGCCCCAAAGCATGATTGACCCCCCCCCCCCGCCATGCTTCACAGTAGGCAAGGTGTTCTTTTCTTCATAGGCCTTGTTCTTCCTCCTCCAAACATAGAGTTGATCCATGGGCCCAAACAGTTCTAATTTTGTTTCATCAGTCCACAGAACACTATCCCAAAACTTCTGTGGTTTATCCACATGACTTTTGGCATACTGCAGTCGACTCTTCATATATTCTTTGGAGACAGCAAGGGGGTGCGCCTGGGAGTTCTGGCATGGAGGCCTTCATTACGCAGTGTGCGCCGTATTGTCTGAGCTGAAACTTCAGTACCCACATCTGATAAATCTTTTCTCAGTTCCTCAGCAGTCACACGGGGACTTTTCTCCACTCTACGCTTCAGGTAGCGCACAGCAGTCAATGTCAGCATCTTCTTTCTGCCACGACCAGGTAGCGTTTCAACAGTGCCCTTTGCCTTGAATTTGCGAATGATGCTTCCTATGGTCTCTCTTGGTATGTTTAACATCTTTGCAATCTTCTTATAGCCATTGCCCTTCCTGTGAAGAGTAATCACCTCTTCTCTTGTCTTCCTGGACCATTCTCTTGACATCACCATGTTTGTAACCACACCAGTAAATGTCTAGAAGGAGCTGAGTATCACAGTCATTTTAAAGCTGCCTAATTGGTGCTTATTATGCTTTATTGCTGCTCCGTGACATCCACAGGTGTTTTCAATACCTGATTGAAAACACTTGAATGAACCTCTGTTCTTCAGAGTGGTAGTCTTTAAGGGGTTGAATAATTGTGTCAGTGAAGAATTTAGAAAAGAAACATTTACTACTGTATTACAAAACCAATTGATGTCATTTTAGTTGCATATGGTTCTTTAAAAAGTCTGTGTAGGATTTCATTCTGAATACAATTACAAATGTACACTAAATTCCCTAAAACCCTTTACAGCATTGGGGGTTGAATAATTCTGAACAGAACTGTACATACACATATACATACATACATATATATATATAATCTTATTAAATGCAATTGCAATAATTAAATCTAAAAAATGTGCCCTTATACCATACCTGCGCTTATGGATTTTATTTATTTAGTTTCATGTGCAGAAGTTTATCATAAGATAATTATATTCCAAGCAATCAAAACGCTCAATTACATCTATTACCATTCTAAAATAGCCACGATAAAGCATTACCTCTCACTCTGCACCCCTGCTCTCTAACAACCATTGAAGGAACGAGGGTGAGAGTGGGGTGGAATGAACATGAAATGAAAACATGGAACAACAGTAACTTTAACAGACTTTTGTCGTGTTTTGGAAAATTTATACTTTCATAATTTTGCTCCTAGCGTTATATTCGAGTCTTGAGTAATATTCTTATTTCCATAATGAATCTCTACCCCTCGCATTATACTCGGGTCGCGTTATACTCGAGTATCTAGGGTATATATTTCTGTACTGCATACATTTTGATGTCATGAAAGTCCTAGTAAGGTGTGTGGAACTGAATCGTTTCAGGTAGGGTTGCACCGATACTAGTATCGGTATCGGGGCCGATACTGGGTACTGCAGGAGTACTTGGTACTCGTGCAGTACCCCCCGATATTTTTTCCGATACCGGAAGCCAGCATTGAGCCGGCTTGCCGGCATCCGAGGGGCTGCGGCGGCTGTCCGAATGCTCTATCGGCATTCGGACAGCCGCCCCTGGAGCTCTCTGCGATACTTACCTTCCTGGGCGCCGCCGGGAATGTCTCCGCGCGTGCGCTCGTTGGAAGGACCCCAGCCGCGACCACATGGGACCATGTGATCATGGCTGGGGTCCTTCAAACGAGCGCACGCGCGGAGACATTCCCGGCGTCGCCCAGGAAGGTAAGTATGAACACAGTGAGCAGCTGCAGGGCCTGTCCGAATGCCGATAGAGCATTCAGACAGGCCCTGCAGCTGCTCTCCGCAACGATACTTACCTTCCTGGGCGACGCCGGGAAAGTTTCCCCGCGTGCGCTCGTTGGAAGGCCCCCAGCCGTGATCACATGGTCCCACGTGGTCACGGCTGGGGTGTTTCCAACGAGCGCACGCGCAGACATTCCCGGCGGCGCCCAGGAAGGTAAGTATCGTTGGGGGGGGGGTCCATGAGCTGGGGAGCATACCCATGTGTGAGCTGGGGGGCATATCCATGAGCTGGGGGGCATACCCATGTGTGAGCTGGGGGGCATACCCATGTGTGAGCTGGGGGGCATACCCATGAGCTGGGTGGCATACCCATGAGCTGGGAGGCATACCCATGTGTGAGCTGGGGGGCATACCCATGTGTGAGCTGGGGGGGCATAACCATGTGTGAGCTGGGGGGCATAACCATGTGTGAGCTGGGGGGCATAACCATGTGTGAGCTGGGGGGGCAAATCCATAAGCTGGGGGGCAATATCCATGTGTGAGCTGGGGCATATCCATGTGTGAGCTGGGGCAAATCCATGTGTGAGCTGGGGCAAATCCATGTGTGAGCTGGGGCAATATCCATGTGTGAGCTGGGGCAATATCCATGTGTGAGCTGGGGCAATATCCATGTGTGAGCTGGGGCAAATATCCATGTGTGAGCTGGGGCAAATCCATGTGTGAGCTGGGGCAATATCCATGTGTGAGCTGGGGCAATATCCATGTGTGAGCTGGGGCATATCCATGTGTGAGCTGGGGCAAATCCATGTGTGAGCTGGGGCAATCCATGTGTGAGCTGGGGCAATATCCATGTGTGAGCTGGGGCAAATATCATGTGTGAGCTGGGGCAATATCCATGTGTGAGCTGGGGCAAATATCCATGTGTGAGCTGGGGCAAATCCATGTGTGAGCTGGGGCAAATCCATGTGTGAGCTGGGGCAATATCCATGTGTGAGCTGGGGCAATATCCATGTGTGAGCTGGGGCAATATCCATGTGTGAGCTGGGGCAAATATCCATGTGTGAGCTGGGGCAAATCCATGTGTGAGCTGGGGCAAATCCATGTGTGAGCTGGGGCAATATCCATGTGTGAGCTGGGGCAATATCCATGTGTGAGCTGGGGCAGTATAAATATATATATATATATATATATATATATATATATATATATATCTCGGGGGGGATATACATGTGAGCTGGGGGCATTTTTATATGGTCTGTTCTTATTGGAAAGCGTCACATGACATTAAAGAAAAGTATCGGTACTTGGTATTGGTGAGTACTTTTTAAAAGTATCGGTACTCGTACTCGGTCTTAAAAAAAGTGGTATCGGTGCATCCCTAGTTTCAGGCAAGGGAATTTCTTGACATATAAGGTTTCCATTTCGCTGAAAATACGGCAAATTATTCACTATTTAGCGAATGGTCACCGTATTTTTCTAAAAACTGAGTTGTCTTACGTTGGCGAAAACCGCTGTATTGCGCCTATAACCGCTGAATTTGCATCGGTAAATTCCACCGAACGGTAAAGTAAAAAAGAAAAATGATCCTAATAACAGCTTAAATCAATAAAAATGTGTCCAATTAATAAAAAAAGGTTCTTTAAAAAATAATGAAAAGGTAAAACAAAAACTTATGTCTAAAAAATACAAAATGGTCTTTTAACGAATAAAAAGGGTTTTTGCAAAAAGTAAGAAGAATAAACAGTCTTAAAATAATTAGAAAAGGATATTCCTTTTTGTCATTGAAACCTATGGGATTCGCCTGTTTAAACCAGTCAAATATGCATTTTTCCGTTCTGTGAATAGAAGACATGATAGTCTTCTATGGGACAATTTCGTTGCTTCCAATTTGCGGCAAACTGCACTGTATACGGCAAATAGACAGCATAGCGAATAGACAAATTGCACCGAACAATGAAATTCACCATTCGTTGCAATCCGGGGCCAATTCAGAGGTTAGTGAATAACGTCTTTTATAATTGGATCAGATGATAGGAGCTTACAATGTGCAGAGCCCTCTAAACCCCTTGTCTCCATTCCTATGTTTGTTTATTTGTGTCTTGTACCCTTTGATTATTGTAAAGCGCTGCGTAAATTGTTGGCGCTCTATAAATAATGATAATAGTAATAAGATGAAACCATTCGCACCATTCTCTAAGTGGCAAGTAGATATTATTGATGGGTGCAGCCTGGTTCAAATCGCAGAGTTGTACCTGTTAGCATAGGCTTGACTTTTCGCATCGGCAAACATCAGCTATATCCGGCGTTTTAACAGATTTTTCCTTGCAATTAGTCGAGCCACTGACCAGCACAACTTTGTGATATGAGCCAAACTCTGTAAGTGCCTGTCCAGCTGTAGTCAATGAAGACCTGAGTTTCGTTATGGCAGCGAAAGCGCAACACTTGTCGGTGGATTTTCCATTGGCACATCTTTGCCTGTTCAAGTGTTTCTTTTATTGATTTATTATACTTAAATACAGGCGGAAGGAGATGAGGATTGTTATCCTGACATCCTGAATACGGCTGAAAATGGAAGACCTGGAGAAACCAATCTTCAGGTGTGTTGAAGTTTGCATCCTGCGTTGTCTTCTCGACGTTTAGCATTGCTAGTGATCGTTTTCATAGATATGTGTTTCCATTTCTCCAATCGTTTCGATAAGATCAATGTCTGTCTCGACTCTACAGCCCTTCCGGTCTTGTACAGCAATGCAATAACAAGGAAGTTCTAGTGACGTAAAAGTTTACTTCAAACGTGACAGATTGGCTGTGTAATCATCTGAAATATTGCTACATGTTTAAATAAAAGTGCCTTGGGCTGTAAGAGGTGCCTAGTCCACCTGCTGTGTCCTTGATTGTTGCAGTCTTCATTTGCTTTTTTATTTACATTTATTTTTTGTTAATCTGTATATTTGTGTTTTGTTTTTAATATCTTGCCTTTTATTACTTTATTTCTGTACCTACTGTAACAATTCAATGTTCTTGAACCCAGGACATATTTAAAAACGAGAGAAATCTCAATGTATCCTTCCTGGTAAAATACTTAAATATATTTTTAAGAACTCCTTTTTTTTCCAGGAAGAGCTGCAGTTGTTCCGAGCACGCTGGATGTCTGAACTCGCTCCCGGACTGAGTTCTGGAGGAGCAGATACTGTGCCCCGCAAGGCAGCAGCCAGAGGGCCTGGTGGAAAGAGCACAGATACCAGAGTAAAGCAGGATTTGCCGAACGAGGAGAAGGTGAGGGTCACGTCTGTTTACCCTATACATGACTGTTCTTGTTGGTTAGGGTGCTTATATGACTTACAGGAATATGCTCCATAGCAGAAATTGGGGTATATTTTAATGTAGGGCTCAAACAAAAGAAGTCGATTAATCGTCAATAATCGATAATTTATTTGCAAAGTATTTTACCAGGAAGGATACATTGAGATAATGAAAATCGTTCACAACTATCGATTAATCAGTTGGTTGTCTAATTTATCTGCGTTCAGAGTCAGACTGAGTTAAATGTTAATACCCTCAGACACTACTTCGGAGCTGATTGTAGGATTTAGTTCTAAGATTATGTCAGACAAAACCAGTTTGTTTTTATTTAGTTTACAACAGTAGCAGAACTATAACACAGACCCTGTGTGGAGGAGCTGTACGATGGTGTTTTATCTTTACTTGGAGCTGGAGTCCTGTGCCACCCACCCCCCCCACCCCCACAAAAAACCCCACCCCCCCCCCCCACAAAAAACCCCACCCCCCCCCCTTCACTCTTTCTTGTCCATAGTTGCCATCCCTCCTTTTGGACCAGTCCCTTCTTAACAAACTTCCTCCCAAACTCAGGGCTGATCCCTTGCACAAACTCCCACCCCATCTCCTCCCCCCACTCCGTTTGTTCATGAAATTATTTTTAGGGATGCATGATACCATTTTTTTTTTTTTTAAAGACCAAGTATGAGTATTAGTGAAGCACTGAAATTTAAATTTCTGGTCGATACAAAAACTTCAGGATCAGCTCGCCCGAAAACCGATACTGAAAATCAGTCATCCGAATCCAGGCCTGGAGTCCCGGCCAATCCATGCTGTCGCTGCATTCTGCCAGCCCTCACATATCGCCTGGCAAGCCAGCCCAGTTCTTGATTTCAGTACCGATACTAGTGTATGAAATTTTGATCATCTCACTGGGTTAACTCTTTGGGAATTGTGGACAAATAAACCACACAGATAAGTGTAAGTAAAAATATCCAATATATTTATATTGATATTGTTGATAGTCAAATTAGGTAACTGTTACAGTTTAAAGAAAACAAAAACAATATACAGATTCACATGGTAAAACATATCACACATGATGGAATTATGCTACTTAATCCCATGGCTTGGCTTTACACCCCTCGATCATGGCGTCCCTCTGCTCTGCTGGCCTGTCTCAGACAGCACCCACACCAGGCTCCTTGGGCAGACTTCATTGGACTGTCTCCAATAGAATGACCACTGCGTTGACTCCCCGCCTTTGCGCAACCTTTAAACACTTTTTTCCCCCCCTTTGATCTCTGCACTCCCCCAGCTATTCTAGTAGTGAGTGACTCTTACAGCCAAAAATGCATTTTTTGCAGCTGTTCCTTTTACCATGTTTTTGTTTTTAACCCCAAAGTGGGAGTATTTGGTGAGTATTTACATAAAACCCAGCATTCTGCCTCATAGCTGGAGAGCAGCAGAGGAGCGGCTTATGGTTTCATTAGGTCCTCACCTACCCAAGCGGTGCCTTGATGGGGCAGGTGAGCTTAAACTTCAATGGCCATTCAAGTAAACCAAAACCTGATTGTGTTTTGTTTCACAAGGAAATCTATAGGATGAGTAGTGTGTTCCTTTAAATAATGTGCTTCATTTAAGCAGATACATTTTTTTTTCTTGATTGTACATTATCACTGAATTCTTTTAACTCAAAATGCACATGTAATAATATATTCATATGTTATACAGGCAAGAGACCTTTTTCTTAAAGCAGCAGAGGAGGAGCAAAATGGAGCGCTATATGAAGGTATGTCTCCCCGCCGCTTCCCTATTGTTTCACTTACCTTTGTCCTTTAGATTGTAAACTCACAGGATGTCTGGCTGAGCACTTGTATAAAGTGCTGTATCAGTAGGGCAATTACCCTACAGGCAGGGCCATCTGGTTCCTTATGTGTTTTTATTATGTCTCATGTCTGTACTCCCTCATTGTAACGCGCTACAGATTCTGTTAGCGCTATATAAGTATCTGTAACTGTATGACTTATATATATATATATATTTTAGAAGTTTATATTAGTGATGTACCAAAATGAAAATTTCGGGCAGATTCAGAAAATACGGGATTAGCTCATCCGAAAACCAATACCGAAACTCCGTCATCTGGACCTGGAGGCCCGGCCGAGCCTCCAGGCCCAGGTTTGGATGACTGATTTTCGGCTGGTTTTTCCTTACGGCTATTTTTTCCTTTTGGCCGAAAGCACCATTTTCGGCCTGTAATTTCGGTGCATCCCTAGAATATACTATAGGGGTTGTTCAGAAAGCATGACATTTCAGCGCTTTCTGGTTTGGTGCACTTCAGCAATTCCATTTCACCGACCCCCGCGGTGAATTCAGTATTCACCGCAGTGTCTCCGAAGTGCCCCGAACATGGCACCTGTTGGAACTGTAGAAAAAAACAAACAAAACGTAACTCTGCTATTCTTCTGATAGGTGTCTAAATAATACTGTAAAGGTCCTATAAAAAAATAATCTGTTACAGTATAAACGCCTTTTTAACCCCTTAATGACCCCTGACGTACCCTGTACGTCCTGTCCTCGGGTCTCCCTTAGACCCGCGGATGTACAGGGTACGTCAGCGGCGCCAAATCCCCCTCCCGCCCGATACTCACCTCCCTCGTCGGATCCCACGGCGATCTGGCAGGGAGGAAGCCTGCCCATGTGATTTACATGGGCAGGCGAGGCTGATGACGTCGCCACGCTGCGTGGTGACGTCATCAGAAGGTGCCCCCATGTGTTTCAATGGAGGGGGGGGCTCCTTCGGAGCCCTCTATCTCCCCAACCATTGAAGCTAGGGAGATGCCGTTTGCACCGCTGGAGAGGGGAGAGCCTCCCCTTTCCAGCGGTGTATGGCATTAACTGTTTCGCCGCCGGATCACGTTGCGGCGCCAATTGGCGCCAAAACGTGATTCAAACCTGGAGGGGGCTGACATCTTGGATGTCAGCCAAGCCTCCAGGTCCCCCCCCACCCACTGACAACCTCACCATATGTGTGAGGATGTCAGTGGGCCAGTTAACCCTCTAGCTGCCATGTAGAGATAAGGGGATCCTAAGGATCCCTTTATCTCCCGATCCATGGCAGATAGATGGTCATATTTGCCATCATTTGAAAGGCCTGATTATGGCCTTTCAAATGATACCAAACATGACCAGGTTTGGTTTTAAAAATAAAATGTAAAAAAAAAAAATAATAAAAAAATTAAATAAAATAAAAAAATGTTTTTTTTTTCAAAAGTTTTTTTGTCTGGGGGGAGTTTAATTAAATAGGACCTAGGCTGTTATCTAAAAATAATTAGCAGAAAATGGTCAGAATGAGCGCAGCGCACATAGGTGAACTGTCTCAGCAGTGAAGGGGTTAAAAAGCAAACGCATGTAAAAATTGGGTATTTCTATTCTCGGGACAAAATTTTGAACCTATTTAGCCGGGGTCTTTTTGGGTGGTTGTAGATTTTGGGGATTAAATTACGAAAAAGTGTGTTTTTACCATTTTTTTCCTCATATTTCATATTTTTTTTTATAGTAAATTATTCGATATGATGGAAATAATGGTATTTCTAGAAAGTCCATTTAATGGCGGGAAAAAGGGTGTATAATATGTGTGGGTCGAATAAACGAGTAAGAGGAAAATTTGACCTAAACACTAACAGCGCAGAAACGTAAAAACAGCAGCGGTCACTAAAAGACGGATTTGTGTAAAACCGCCTGGTCACTAAGGGGTTAAAATAAAATTTAAAAAAAAAAAATGGAAATCTAAAATTTTGTCTACAAAAAGGTGTTCCAAAAAATAAATAAAGACTGTTTGCTGAAAATTTTAAAAAATAAACTACTGAATAAAACCAAAATGAAACTATAATATTTGTTTACATTGTATCCTGTGGGATTCGCCTGTTGAATCGAACCACTGAAAATCCGGGTATTTCACTGTCACTTCCGCGTTCTCTGATTAGATTAACTATTACTTCTCTATGGGACAATTTCGCTGCGGCCAAAGATAGCCGATCTGCGGCGAACTGCACCATATTTTGCTGTCAGTTTGCCAGTATTTGTTGAATTGACAGCATAGTGAATAGACAAACTGCCAGGAAATTGCACAGTACGTTGAGATTCGGTGGCAAGTTCGTTGCTTATTGAAGAACCTCGTATGTGTATTTTGGCTGCTGGAGTACCTTGGTGGAGAATGTTGAAGAGGTTGGTTAAGTGCACAGCTTAATTGTTTCTGTGAGCACACCCCTCCCCCAAAGTCATCCTAAGAAGGAGAGACATCAACACAAACCAACAAACAACCTCAGCTTTTGTGACTTCAGTCCTTCCACTAAGAGAGGCAGGAGTGTGAATTAAGCACCAGGGCAGATTTTTTAATGGCGACCAGGTGGGATTCCCCCCCCCCCAAGCATGGATTTTACATAGTGTGATCGTCATCCCCCCATGTATAATCTGTATGTCATTTTAACTACCGTATTTTTCGCTCCATAAGACGCACCTGACCATAAGACGCACCTAGTTTTTAGAGGAGGAAAACCGGAAAATAAATATTCTGAATGAAATAGTGTAATAATGGATATACTGCCCCAGCTCGTGGATATGCCTTAGCTCACACGTGGATATGCCTTAGCTCACACATGGATTTGCCCCAGCTCACACATGGATTTGCCCCAGCCAGCTCACACATGGATCTGCCCCATCAGCTCATGGATTTGCCCCAGCTCACACATGGATTTGCCCCAGCCAGCTCACACATGGATTTGCCCCATCAGCTCACACATGGATTTGCCCCATCAGCTCACACATGGATTTGCCCCATCAGCTCACACATGGATTTGCCCCATCAGCTCACACATGGATTTGCCCCATCAGCTCACACATGGATTTGCCCCATCAGCTCACACATGGATTTGCCCCATCAGCTCACACATGGATTTGCCCCAGCCAGCTCACACATTGATTTGCCCCAGCCAGCTCACACATGGATTTGCCCCATCAGCTCACACATGGATTTGCCCCAGCCAGCTCACACATGGATTTGCCCCATCAGCTCACACATGGATTTGCCCCAGCCAGCTCACACATGGATTTGCCCCATCAGCTCACACATGGATTTGCCCCATCAGCTCACACATGGATTTGCCCCATCAGCTCACACATGGATTTGCCCCAGCCAGCTCACACATTGATTTGCCCCAGCCAGCATGGATTTGCCCCATCAGCTCACACATTGATAATGCCCCAGCTCACATATGGATATGGCCCAGCAGCTCGTGGATGTGCCTCCGCTCACCTGCCGCCGCCGCGTTCGTCTCCCTCTGAGCATGCGTCCGGCGGCAGGAAGCTTGGGCACTCGCCTGGGGGAGCCACGTGACCGCGATCTCCGCGGTCACGTGGCTCCCCCAGGCGAGTGCCCAAGCTTCCTGCCGCCAGACGCATGCTCAGAGGGAGACGAACGCGGCGGCGGCAGGTGAGCGGAGGCACATCCACGAGCTGCTGGGCCATATTCGCTCCATAAGACGCACCCACTTTTCCCCCCACTTTTTGGGGGGAAAAAAGTGCGTCTTATGGAGCGAAAAATACGGTAGTTTATTTCATAATGGCTACCATTTTCCTCTTTTAGCATGGGTTGCACTTTTGCTAGGCAGTCTGCTTGTGATGCATAATACCGGTAGTAGGAGTTAAGACTCTGATAGGCCGCGATCCTGGTACATGCCCCCTAATAGCATCTGATGGTTTATGACTATAGCCTCCTACCCATTGCATGTAGATCTCAGTTAAACCTTAGCATGTGCTAATAGGCTTTTTGGATCAGTTATTAACCCCTTCATCACAAACTGTTTTTTCCAAAAAAACACTGTTGTTAGGAACCAGGGTTTTTTTGGGAAAAGCATTAATTTTACAATATGAAATATTTGAGAATATTCCCAATGCATTCTTTAATGTAATAATCTATTTGACAGGCAAATTCGTTGGCTGCTGAAAGTCCAATAAGGTCAATCAGCGGATTTTTAACAGTTTTAGAACCTTGCACAGTATGCCCACAGGGCTAAAACTTTGGGGGGGAGGGGGCGCCTTCCAGCACAGAAACAAACAAATTTAATTTGGTCTTCTCCTGCACAGACGCAGTCGAGATGACTCAATATTGGGCACCTTATGGTGCCGTTAAAGACCAAAGTTATTTTGATCTAGGGAGTGAAGGGGGTTAAAAGGAAGTGAATCCAATGTTTTGTGAACATATTAAAAATTGGACACAGTCTAAATATGATCTTTGTATGCAAGGGAAGAATACAGTGTGTTGCTACAGACACAGGGTCTGCTGGATTAAAACGTAACTTTTACTATTCAAAAAAATAAAAACATGTGAATCACCAAACATGGATTAAATAAAACATAGAAATAGATACTCTTCTGAGCGTATTCCTAGTCCAAATACTATGCTCTGGGATCCTTGATGTGGTCCCAACCAGTTAGTCCCTAATATAAACGTACTTGAATGGACAGGAATAAACGCTCTTCCCTTAAAATGGATAGAGAGGAAAAGCCTGTATGTAGAGGAAGGAGGAGAGTGCAGAGTGAATGCACCTCCTCAGACTTACTAAACTTTAGGATCCTTAGGATGGTCCTGTAACAGCCCTAATATACAGGTCCCTATGACACACAAACACCAGTAAATACTGGTACGGAGAAAGAAAAAAAGGCTGCTATCCTGCAGTGATAGCTGTCAGCAATTCTCACGTGTGTAATTAGTCCATAGTTGTGGGATGTGAGTGAAAGAGGTTTAAAATGTAAATTAAATTGTCATGCCAATAGCTCTACGCGTTTCACCTAGCGGCGTCATCAGGAGCGTGGTGGCAGCATGATGGGGGGCAGAGAGTGAAAAAGGTTTCATCATGCTGCCACCACGCTCCTGATGACGCCGCTAGATGACACTTGAAGCCCATGTCCAGGGTGTGTGTGTGTGTGGTGGCTCTTGATGCACTGACTCCAGCCTCAGTCCACTCCTTGTGAAAATCCCCAACACTTTTGAATGGCCTTTTCCTGACAATCCTCTCCAGGCTGCGGTCATCCCTGCTGCTTGTGCACCTTTTTATTCCACATTACTTTCTATTAATGTGCTTTGATACAGCACTTTGGGAACATCCAACTTCTTTTAAAATTACCTTTTGAGGCTTTCCCTCCTTATGGAGGGTGTCAATGATGGTTTTCTGCACAACTGTCAGGTCAGCAGTCTTTCCCATGATTGTGATTCCTACTGAACCAGACTGAGAGACCATTTAAAGGTTCAGGAACCCTTTGCAGGTGTTATGGCTGAATTAGCTGATTAGAGTGGGACACTTTGAGCCTACAATATTCTAATTTTCTGAGAATGTGGATTTGGGGTTTTCATGAGCTGTAAGCCATAATCATCACAATTAGTTCAAGCTGTGATTTGTCATATCTCATATATTAGTTTCACCTTTTAAGTTGCATTGCCGAAATAAATTAACTTTCGCACGATATTATAATTTTTCGAGTTTCACCTGTATACTATAACGACTTAACTTGCAAACATATATATACACAGTCCTATCCTTAAATCCTTATATACCACACTTAACAGAATATATGTCTACTCTCCAACAGAAATGTGCCCAAGCTGATACCATGATCACTGGGATTTCTACACTATGAGGCGTAATGGGGGTGTATTCTGTATTCAGTTGGTTATCTTAATGTGAACTCGGTGGAAAGCTGGAATATCAATCTAACGCATCTAGATATTTTACAATTACTTTTCCTGTTGTGCCTAACAGCCCTGTCATGTAAAGAGAATCACAGAAAATATAGATCCAGGAATGTTTTGTTGTATCATCACTGCTGATACCTGCTAGTCTATGAATTGTTCACCTTGGCGTATAGAGTAAAACAAAAATAATTGACCCAGACCAGGAAGGTAACAATTATCTATTTTCTCCAGATATATATATATAATACCATTTTATGCTTTTTTTTTTTATTGTCCTCAGCCATCAAATATTACCGACAAGCAATGCAGCTGGTGCCAGACATAGAGTTTAAAATCAATTACAACCTCTCTCCTGATGCTGATGGAGTAGGGAAAAACTTGTATGTATCCATTATTGTGGTTTTTTTTAATTTACATTTTTTCAATACCTTGTTTGTTGTAAATATACTGTTTATTAAATGGTAAATGAATAACATATTTAAGGGGTTATTCACTAGGCAACTGTGTTGCACACACCAGCAAATATCGCCAGTATTGCAGCACCGACAAATGTCTGCACTTCACAAAACTAAGAAGCAAACCGCACGATAGGCTTCACTGTTGCTCTTTGGATCTTAGTTTCGTGAAACGCCAGCGTTTGTCACGCTACCCCCCCCCCCATACTGGTATTTGCAACACCTTCGTGTAGTGAATAACCTCTTCAGTGTCATTTTGTTTGAATATCAAACAAAGTTCTCCCATTGACCGTTTTGAAGACTCACAAAAGCCTCCGTCCTGACCACTGAGGCCGGGTGTCAGGCAAGCGTTTTTGAGAGCGGAAGGAATGTCCGTGAGAGTGGACGTTCCTTCAACTCTGACGCCCGTCTGGCCACATCGCTGAGTGCAGTTAGTGCGCTCAGCGCTGCAAGGCTCAATCCCCCTATGGCGAATCGAGTTTTGCAGCCTCATCGAACGCACGTCGTAGCACTTCGATGGGGAGGCTTTCAGAATATCTGCAACACGCCTGCTGTAGCGCTCGCAGTTCGTATGCGCGCTACAGCGTTTAGCCAGCCCCGTCAAAGTGTCACAATGGTGCAACGGACGCAAAGAGGCACATCAGCGCTTGTCTGACCCTGGCCTTAAGTGGTGTTTATATATTGTAATCTGGCTATACATTGTATTGTTGTATTACAACAGTCAGGGAGATGGCAGAATGAATGTAGGGCTCAGAGACGACTCCCTAATGCACTGGGAGAAGACTGTTATAATAGAAGAAAATCCCCACACAGGGAAGATATAAGGTGTTACTGTAGTTCAGTATGTAGTCATTGTGCCTCTGTATGGATATTATTTTTACTTTGTGTAGCATTGAATGGAAACTACATCCGAGAGGAACTGTTAATGCCCAGAAGTATGGTATCATTCCATGTGTACTCGATTTTAGAAACATAGAAAATGTCGGCAGATAAGAACCTTTCGGCCCATCTAGTCTGCCCAATTACATGGATACTTTACCTGGATTTATCTTTTGTTTAGGATAGCCTTATGCCTATCCCATGCCTGCTTAAATTCAATTACTGTTTTGGCCTCTACCACTTCAACTGGAAGGCTGTTCCATGTATCCACCACCCTCTGTAAAATAATGCTTCCTGATGTTACTTTTAAACCTTTGCCCCTCTAATCTAAGACTATGTCCTCTTGTTTTGCTACTTTGTTTCATTTTAAATATACTCCCTTCCTCTACCTTGTGGAGTCCCTTTACGTATTTAAATGTTTCTATCATATCTCCTCTGTCTCGTCTTTTTTCCAAGCTGTACATGTTAAGATCATTAAGCCTTTCCTGGTAACTTTTCTCCTTCAAGCCGTACACCATTTTAGTAGCCCTTCTCTGAACTCTCTCTAAGAGGTCTATATCCTTCTGGAGATACGGTCTCCAGTACTGCACACAGTACTCCATTTTTCTGTGCGCTCCCTGCCCTCATCACTCTTTATTGTGTTTCCCATTAAGAATGCATACCATCCGTCAACTACTGTAATATTGAGGACACAATCCTGTGTGTGTAGAAAGCTTCGGCTTAACAGTATTATCATGTATGGAAAAATTGAGTGAAACCATCCATTTCTGAAAGTATGTATGCTTTTTAGCTATGCTAGAAGAGCACAATAACAATTTGTTCACCAAATTATATATATAATATCCTGTTTTAGATAATATGTTATTAAAAATGGTTTAGTAAGAGGGTTGACCATCCAGTGAAGATTTAGCAATGAAGACTGGCTTATGAATTTGATGGTCTTTGTGTCAAATACAGTAAATATGGTACAAATAAAAACGGGCAACTATTCTGCTCATGGGTATATGTAGTGATCGGCGACATTATTAGCCATGCAGCTTAAAAATCATCTAATATCTGTATGTTGCATAATGCTTCTGTATGGAAATGACAATGAGTGTGGGGCTGTGGTTTTTATTTTCATTACAAATACAGGATGAGGGCAGGGTGCGCGCAGAAAAATGGGTTTTTCCCCTGGATTTACCCAAACCTTAGATTAAAGGGAATGCAAATGCTTAAAGGAACACTCTAGTCAAAAATCCCCCCCCCCCGTTTTTTAACATTAAACTATCCCTATTCTTTTAAGAAATAGGTAGGGATCTCTTTTTTTTTTGTAAATGTAATACTTACCCTAAAATAAACTTCTTTCCAACAGCGGTTTTTTTAAAAAAAATTTATACTCACCTCCCTCCTCTTCCGCTCCCGTCCTTGTTTCTTCCACTTGGCTAATGGTTTACGTGAGAAGCACGCATGCGCGCCTCTCACGTGAGCCAGCCAATCAGCAGGCTTCCTCCCGGCTCCCTCTGCTGAGGATTAGTGTTGCGCGCAAGAGGATGCGCGCAACACTAATCCTCAGCCGCTGCCACCAGCTACTGCGGCGAGTTGGAGACGTCATCGCGCTGAAAGCGTGAAGACGTCTCGTACTCGGCAAAAGTCGACAGAAGCGGGAAATATGATTCCCGCTCTGCTGACTGACAGCTGGGAGGGCGGAGTAAAGTCCTCTGCCTCTCCCAGCTGTTTTCAGCTGATCGGCTGAGCGGAGGGAGGGGAGACAGAGGGCGGCATACTCCGGGCATCATGACCACCTAAAATAGCTTAGGTGGTCATGTTGCCTAGAGTATCCCTTTAATTTTTCCATTGTATTTCAATACAATATCTTGTATAGACTTTTAGGCAGTGAGAGGGTTAAGCAGCTCACAGTTCTTCACAATGGTAAATATTTATTTATTTATAAAGTATTTTACCAGGAAAGATACATTGAGATTTCTCTCGTTTTCAAGTATGTCCTGGGTTCAAGAACATTGTATTTCTGTAATGACTGTAAAAATTCAAAGTAATAAATGCAAGATATTAAAACCAACACAAATATACAGATTAACAGAAAATAAATAATGTAGGAAATAGTCATTATGTTACATGTTTACAGGTGCATTCTGTACTGAGGTATGTAAATAGGGAACTCGAGTGACTTTAGACTGGGGGAAGATTTGATGGCGTCTGGGAGGTTATTCCATATTTGTGGTGCTCTGTAAAAAAAAGAGGATCGAGCCACTTTTTGTATTGAAGGTAAAGTTTAGATGAGAGTTTTTCGATGTGGGGGCGAAAGGATAGATTTGGGTCTAACCACATACCTAGATGTTTGAGAGAAGTGACTGTGGTCAGTGTGTCATTTGATTTTGTACCAACACATAGATGTGTGTATATATATATATATATATATATATATATATATATATATACACAGTATAGTCCCTGAAGGCGGAGTCAGGCACCCAAACCTGAGGGTTTACTGGCAGGAAAGGCTGTCAATCAGACCTCTCCTGAATGTGTTCCTTTGAATGTTTGGGACAGCATTGTACAGCTCTGTCATTGCTGACCTGTCAGTGGATTTCAATACACTTACACTGAGAGGCATTCGATTGATTGCTCAAATAAGCTTCTGGCAAAGTGAAGTGACCCTGTCAGAATGGTAATGTGCACAGGGCGAGCCTGGCCCTGCATTACTGGGGAGCCCCCCCCCCATAACTAAATTAAGGGTGAGAATGTGAGCCCGCTGTCACACACATGTACTCCTCAAATTGCACATGGCAGACACTTAAATGAGCCTGGGCATAGACGAGTCAAGTATATTTTTATACGTTTAACAAGTATCACCTCAGCACTAATTTGTGAATCTCAGGTCGGCTCAGTCCTGGTTGAATGATCCCCCTGAGCCCATGGATTGTGAGCAGGAGCCGCTCAGAGGACACTCAGTCGCCCGTAACCGGTAATACACCCTCCGCTGGATGGCGCACATGCATGCCATGAAATAGGAAGGTTTACATGGAAAGATGATTGCAGAAGCTGTCTATTTGCTGCCATTAAGACCATGAGTGCACACACCATGTGTTGGGCCCAGGGATGAGGGAAGTGTCTGCTGGATGGGTTCATGTCACAAGCCTTGCAGTGTGGGGGTGTCAGGGGAGCCTCACTCAGCGGGGACCACATAGACTGAGCTACCCCAAATCCTAGTGTCCACGTGGGTGAGGTTCTCCCCCTGCATGAGTGTGATGGGACTTGCTGTTCTGGACTCTCTCATGCGAGATGATGGTGTGCTGTTCGGTCTCCTGTCGTTTCCAGTGGCTGCAGAACATGTAGATACTCTGGATCTCCTGCTGCACTGTGTGTGCAGGGCAGGGCTCTCCTGTGATCCCGCGCGAGTATGGGGTGGGGGCAGCCTGGAAGGGGAGGGGAGGGTAGGGATGGCGATGTGCTGCGAATCTCTCCTCCTGGCTTCACAGCGTTCGCTTTCTAGTGGTTACAGTGGCTGCGCGCCCCCTGCTGGCCTCGGGGGTCACTGCGGACAGCCCGTGTTACCGGATCCCTCCCCCTGCTGGCAGATATCCTGTGTACATGCCGTGGGCAGGGACGCCATTCTGAAACGTCACCCTGAACCCGGATGTTAAGGCAATAAGGAACCAAAAGTTTGAGGCCGGTGGTTACCCGTCGTCCTGCCGTTTTTCTCATGTGGCAGTTGAAGGGTTAATGTGAATTCCTGCACGAGCTGTGCATGAGAGGAGTGTCCCTGACCACCTGTTTACACCCTGTGCATACTGTGTGACCTGATGTCTGTGTTATGTGGACAATTCCCTGGGTTATAACAGCCCCCCCTTTCTCCCTGCAGCATGGACGACTCCCAGGATGACAGCAAGATGGCCGACCTCCTGACGTATTTCCAGCAGCAGCTGACCTTCCAAGAGCCCACCCTGAAGCTCTGTCAGCCGGAGTATGACTTCAGCCAGACTCATATCTCGGGTACGGTGATATCATCCCAGCCTCCGCAGCCAGTCCCGTTTTAAAGGGGTTAAATGGGATGGAGGGGGTCAGGAAGCATTAATGTTTAACTCCTTGATTCCTTTAAAGACTCTCCTAAATCCAGCACTGGTCTCCCTCTGATCTCTGCAGGACATGGCAGGTTTACAGGTCTGCATGTCATGTGGCCAGGGGGCCCTCCCAGCCAATCCAGTGGCTCTCAATGCAGAAAGGCTTTGACACCATTGGATGCGGCTGGGATTTTAAATGCACCAAGCCCAGGAAAGCTGCGGGTCTGGGCAGGACTGAACCCCTGCATTTGGTTGGCTTAATCTGTTAATCCTAAATGCTTTATGACATATATTGTGCTCTTGCGGTGTGCAGTCCAGCAGTAGTAGCGGTATATTTATGCTTTTTTCCAAGACGCATGCACGCCAGCTTCATCAACACCAGGCTGGATTCCCTGTCATTGAACAAGCATTATTACAGTAATAGTTTGCTGTTTTTCTTTCTAGTGCTTCCAATGGAGGTGCTGATGTATATTTTCCGCTGGGTGGTTTCCAGTGATCTTGACCTCAGATCATTAGAGCAGCTGTCCTTGGTCTGCAAGGGCTTTTATATCTGTGCCAGGTATTTCACTGAAACATTTCAGATGCTCATATATTAAACCGTGTGCGTATGTGCTGATCCCTTCGCTTTTGTATTGATGGCAATATTTGGAAGAATAAAATTTGCATTATTAACTTTTGTCACTCTAAAGTGATTTTTCTGCATTCCATATACTTTTTTTTATATTTTTCAGACCATCAACTTGTGAAGTGTAATTGTATATTTGTGTTCATTTGTACATGTGCACAGTATTTCTCATTTTCTTGGTAAATGTATCCACAATAAAGCATATTATGTTTGATCTATCATGACATGCCCTCCGTCCTGTTTAACCTCTAAGGCCGGGGTCACACAAGCGCACAGAGTGTGTCCGTGGTGACCCCTCATAGCGTTATGATGGCTTGACTGGGAGGACCACACTGTAATGTGCGTACTAATATCACACATTAGAATGGGCGTGCAGCTTTCCTCCCTGTCGAACCGCTACAACGGACGTTGGACGGCTTTGTAGGGCTGAGCACACTAACGTGCACTCAGCGTGGTGGCCACACCGGCCGCCAAGCCTGTTCTCACGGACATCCCTTCCACTCTCGTGTGACCCCGGCCTTAGAGAGCATTGCCATTTTTCAAATTTGCCAGTTTCCAGTGTAGGGTTACTTGTGATGGCCCTGGTTACTAGCCCTGGCTGGAATCTCACAGATCTGCCTGTCATTCTCTTTGTTCAGGGATCCAGAGATCTGGCGCCTGGCTTGTCTAAAGATATGGGGAAGGGGCTGTGCAAAGCTGGCCTCTTACTCCACCTGGAGACAGATGTTTCTGGAAAGACCTCGTGTTCGTTTTGATGGTATGTATGCACATGGGCAAAATAAAGCGCCCCCCCCCCATAACTGGTTTACTTCTTATTAATGAGTTTATGAAGAATTCCCTTTTTCAATCGGTGATCTTGTTCTGTCACATTGATCTCCTTGTATTGTTAAATGTGATGACATACACTTGTTGTCACACTATCAGTACTTTTGGAATACAATGTTTGTGTCCTGAATCTCTGGTCTGTGTGCGGATGCTGCATGCATTGGAGTGGTTTGGTACTATTGCGTGTAAAATCATGAACAAGCACAAGACAATGCATTGTTACTCATACACCCCAGGGTCCTTACACATCACATGAAGACCTTTCCTGCTGGGAGTTGGGGGTCCTTGCTCTTAGGGTGGGAGAGTCCAGATCTTTAGCAGCGGAGCTGGATTGAATAGGCCTCTGTTCCCCCTTTTCCTGAACTCAGATGGTGTCGCAGTGAGGCTGAGTGATTGCAGGATAGCGAGTGGGGTGTCAGGCGCTCCCCCCTTCCCATTCTTTTTCTTCTCGCTCTTCCTCAATCTGTCCTTCTTATCTTACTGTTGTTTTAATAAGTACAGTGATTAAATTGCCTGTTCTTGCCCGGATCTAGAGCACTCTAATTGGTCATTTTATGATACTGTATAAGACTGAGTGTTCCTTCGGTCATAGATTTCGTGGCAGGCCAGATGTCCATGAATAGTCTCCTGGTGTGCAGCCAACGTGTGCTTTGCCTATGGTGGTATATCTATCCTGCTATCCATTCTTGAATAGAATTCAGATGTCATTTTGATCTTCACCTAAATGAAAATTGCTTTGACGTCTATGTTCTCATCCTTTTCTTGTTTGATGTGTTATATTGTAATTACTCAATTATTATTATTGTCATCATTTATATAGCGCCAACAGTTTCCGCAGCGCTTTACAATAACCAAAGGGAACGAGGTAAACGGACATATGATGGAAACAAGAGGTGTAGAGGGCCCTGCTCCTAGGAGTTTACAATCTAGAGGGATTGGGGTTGAGGAAGACGAGGGGAATTTTACTAGATCGCAGGATCATTAGTGCCAGTGGTTTAGGAATGGTGGGGCCATAAGAGCGGCTTCAATCATGTGTGAGTAGGTGAGCAGAGGGATGAGTTGCATCAGTGATGTGGTACGTTAATGTGAAGAGATGGGTTTTGAGGGATTTCTTGAAGGTCAGGGGAGAGTTTGATAGGGCGAGGCAAGTCATTCCACAGGACCAGAGCTGCTCTTGAGAAGTCTTGGAGGTGAGAGTTGGCCATGCGTGTGTATTAAAAACTTTCAATACCAAATAAGACTAATCAATTTACAATTTAATTAATTACCTCTTTTATTACTCACTTTTATCTTGTTCTTAACGCAAACACACTTTATTTGCAATGGTTTTTTTCCTCACATACACGTCGCTTAAGAGACTTGCCTTGAGTCTGTTTTGCAATGGTTTATTATAGAAAAGAAAGATACATCTTTTTCCCACCTTACGAAGTATAGCTTGGTGTAAGACTTTAGCGCCCCAGTAAACTGAAGACCTCGTGTGCTTTCAAATATGGGAGTCAAAGTGCAGATGACAATTTTCTGGTATTTTTTTAATTTTTTTTGTATTCAAAATTTTTATTTTACGAGAAAAGGGTCACAGACTGACCGGCAAAGTGTGCCTCGCAGGGCCAGATAACATACTCAGCTATGAAACAAATAAACAAGTACAAGGCGTTGAATGGGATATATAGAGGTCAGCAAAATCATCTCCAAATGGGGGGTCTCATCAAAAACTGAAAAGGGGAATGGCCTCGTAGGGTCAAAAAATAAAGCATAATGGAGCGATGAGTCATCAAATATGGTCATGTAAGACCATAACATGTCATCGTATAGGAAAAGCGAGACATCTGGAAACAATAAAAATAATAATAATAAAATAATATATATATATTATGTATAATTTTATTTTATATATATATATATATATATATTATTCTGGAAACAATAAAAATAATAATAAAAAATAAAAAATATATATGTATGTATGTGTGTGTATTGACAGAGAAGTCAAAATATAGGGGGGGGGATAAATGGGGGGTAGGAGAAAGTGGCAAAGGCCAGGATTGTGCCGACCCTGGTAAAATCCCCAGCGGCCAGAAGACCGCGGGAGAAAACCACAGGGGGGGGGGGGAATTGGCACCAGGCCCAGGCACCCTAGGGCAGTGGTCCCCAACCCTGGTCCTCAGGGCCCCCTAACAGACCAGATTTTGCAGATCACCTTGGGGAAATGCAGACTGAATCCTGCAATCACTGAGCAGCAAATCATAACACCTGTGCTGTGCTTCAGATATCTGGCAAACCTGGCCTGTTAGTGGGCCCTGAGGGCCTGGGTTGGGGACCACTGCCCTAGGGGACCAGCCGGACACCTGGCCTCGGCTGTGTCCCCCGAGTCATCCCGAGGTAGCCAAATAATAATAAAAAATAAAAATTATAAAAAAATAAAATAAATTAAAATAAAATCACACAGAGGGACAACACATGGAAGGGTATACAAATAGGCAGCCCCAGCCAGGGAACGTCTTCAAAAGAGTCAGCTAAGCCACACAAAAAAGGGGGGCCAGAGATGTCGGCAGAATAGTCCCGGAGCAACAAAGTGTCCACAAAAGCCGTACGTCGTTAGTAAATAGCAGGGGGGGGGACGCAAAATAACAAGGGGGAGAGGAAGGGAAAAAATTATATATATATATCAGTTTTAACTCTGCTGTAAATGGCGTAAGAGAAAAAAGAAAAATGAAGAGTCAACGTTTACCCAGCGGAAAACAGAACGTCCCTGAATAAGGGGGTGTCATCAAAGAAAATAAAAATATAACAGCTATAATTGACCTGGCATCAAAAACGTGGCGGGAAATCTAAAGGCCTCAGCCAGCGTCACGGAACTCCAGCGGCCTGACTCCAAGCCCAGCGTCACCCAGGGTCTCGAAGAGTCGGTCCGACCAGGCTCGGCATCGGGGTGCAGCCTGGACGATTCCATCAGCGCTCCGCGGGCCCCATCCTGTCTCATCGCAGACACAGCAAAGGCAGTATCACAAGGCCCAGGTAGGCTCCTCAGCCCGCCGACCGGCAGCCTCCTGGGGGTCCGTCGCGGCTCCTGCACAGTGGGAAGAACATCAAACCGTACAGGGTCTTCTGCCTCCCTATCGGAGTCCCCAAGCTGCTGCACCTCGTTCGCTTCACTCTCCCGCACAGCATCCTCTGCTATCCCTCCAGTCTCATCAGTCCGCCACATCCCACCATTGCGTTGCTCCGGGTCTTCATCCTCCACCACGGGGATGTTGGTCACGTGGCCGGCCGAGGATCCCTTCTCCTGCGCAGTGCCAGCCGAAGCTTCCTTCTGCTTACCGATCCCCAGCACTGCCGTCAGCCGGCGCCATTCACCGCGTGTGAGCGGGCGCTCGTCATCCGTCCCGGGCAGCATCTCCAGACAGGCTTCGAGTTCCCCCAGTACGGCTTCCATGGTTCTGGCAGGGGAAAGGTGAACCAGCTGCCGCCGGTCCGCGCTCACCCCCGCAATCGGACAGCCTCAGCAGCCAGGGGACAGGGGCCCTCCGTCCCCACGGCTCACCGCAGCTGTGTACCCAAGCAAGTAGGTCGCTGGTGGATCAGGCTGCACTCGTGCTGGAGCCTAGGCCCCAAGATGGCCGACTGCAAAGCATGCCCGGCAGGGAACAGAGACCCAAAGCGTCTCGTCTCTGGTCCGGAGGGGGGACTAAACGGGCTCCGGACAGCGCAGCTCCGGTGGCCAGCCATAGTGGTACCTCAAAGTAAGTAAAATGTCTCGTAATAGTCAGCTGGAGGTCCCCCAAAGAGGCAGAAGTGCGGAGCTCCACCAGGACACGTCGGCCTCCGCTGGTAGCCGGCCACGCCCCCCCCCCAATTATCTGGTATGTTTTAATGCATGACGCGGGGCTGAATACGAACAGTGTATGCTGCCATCCAGTGGTAAAGGGGGTGTATAGCACAGAACTTATTCTTTGTTTCTTGTTCTTTCAGGTGTGTACATCAGCAAGACTACATATATACGCCAGGGTGAGCAGTCTTTGGATGGGTTTTACCGAGCGTGGCACCAAGTGGAATATTACAGGTTGGCATAGCTTTCTATTTGGAGAAGTCTTAGAGCTGTGACTTAATCAGTCTTTTACATAGATTTTCCTAATTTAAAAGCAATTCTAAATGGTTTGTCCAGAGGAAGGTATCATCAGGTTGCATTGACTGCATTAACTTAGTGCTAATGTCCGTGCATATGTTTGTATGTTACAAGTTAGAGACCTAATAAGTGAATATTGTCAGCTGATCATGGTGCTTTGATTAAATGGGAGAGTCGCCACACTTCTCAGTTATGAAATTAAATGTTATAGAGAACAGATCGTCTATCGTGTGTTTTTTTTTTTTTATTTTATTTCCAAATGTTCTATATCAATGATACATTCATTGTTTCATACTCATCTCAAAATATGAGGTTTCTGTTTTCTGATCTATTCATTTGTATAGAAATCTTTTGTCTTCTTCAGATATATGAGATTCTTCCCTGATGGTCACGTAATGATGTTGACGACTCCAGAGGAGCCCCAAACAATTGTACCTCGTTTACGGACTAAAAATACAAGGTAATGCAGCGATTTAATATGGTCTCTAAGCATTTTAGTCATGCAGTTTTTGCACGCAGCAGCCCAAGTGGGTTACAGTTGTAATACTAATCATATGTAACATGAGCATGTAGAACAAATCCTATCCTCTGTAAGTAATGCATGTACAAATAATCCGATCTACTATTATTATTATTTATTAAGCGCCAATACATTCCGCAGCGCTGTACAAGGTGTAATGGGTAAAGACAGGACAATTCTACAATACATACAGGAGACAGGTCAGTATACCTGCCAGCAGATACAGGAGGATATGAGGGCCCTATTCCCGTGGGAATCTACAGTAGATGGTGAGGGGATTAGAAACAGGCTTTAAAAGACATGACACGCTTGTTATGCTCAATGAAGATTTATTGGTTACATGACAGGTCACACAAGACATTAAAAACACATTAATAAGTTATAAACGTGGAAAATGTGGTCGCGGCCGAATCTGCAGTCAAAAATGTAGGTAAGTAAATCTAGACCTATCCATGGTTACGTGTCAGAACAGTTTGCTTGGTTCTCATGGCCAAGAACTAGGATTATCATCTTTCCTTTTAGGCATATTTCAATAGACATCTCTGTCTATGCATATAAATACCAAATTATTATCCAGTATAGCTGTAATTTAAAGGGATACTCTATTGAAAAGAAGAGTTCCCTTTTTTTTGTCCTTAAATAATTGGGCAGAGGCTGCTGACAGCTTTTGCCCAATTATTATTTTGTTTTCTCAATTTTTTTTTTTTTTTTTTTTTTTTACTCCATTTGTCCCTCATTGCGTGCAACTCCTCCTCTTCAAGCTCGGGGATTCTGGAAGTCCCTGGAGCTTTCTAATGCAATTCGTGCTCTTAGGCAAATTGCATAGCATAGAACTGCAAATTGCGCAACGCTATGGGACATGTGCACTATACATATGGAAGTTCCGGAGCGCCTGTGCCAAACAATGGTCCGGAGTTGCATATGTATAAAGATCCAATCAATCGGCTGCCTCTCTGAGACCGCTGGCTAGAGAAGGTGGCGACGGCACACTCACTGCGTGCTGATGTCACTAGTGAACTAACCGGTGACCAACAGCAGGGAAATTCAAAATTCTCACCTGTTTGTGACAGATGGTGGGATGGAGGAAACTCAACATCAAACAGCAATGTCTCCAGATTGATTGGGGGGGGGACAGGACAGGGACGCTCCTTGCATGCTGTCCATGTTAAAACTATAAAGTGGTCAGGATAAGTAAAGTGGTTCTATAATGGATCTTTGCATCAACAGTACAGCTCTTAGAACAAGGTGCAACATTGAACACTTTTCATCCTGGCTTTCCTGTAACAGTGCTAGCTATTGAAATATGCTTTTTAGTATTTTTATTACTGTAGTTGATGACAGGGTATAACGACAATTCTTGTGATGTCTGTTCATTCGGGAGATCCTGATGCTTATATGGCGATAAGATTTGTTACTGTATGACTGACTCCTATTTTGCTGCATGTCTTGGACTTAGGTATTTATTGAAGTACTACACGTTTGCTGTGTTGATTGGTCCATTTTTTTCCCTCATAGAACTGATTTTATTACAAGACACAGATTCACATTAAATGCCAAATCTCTTTAATACTGACTCCAGCAGCAAGAAAAAAAAGGAAAAATAAAGGTGTCCTTAGAAGTTTCCCCCTTTAACTCTGTCATGGTACAGTCCATCGCCTAGCAACCACAGTTTATATAAGGCCGATGCAGCAGAAACACTTCCTCTTTCTTGCTGCTCCACTGGCAGATATAATTTTTTATGTTTTGTCTATATTGTTCTGTCTTTATTAAAACTGTGTGAATTGGTTGTATGTATACTGTTCCAGGCTTTCACTGTTCACTTTATTGGGTATTTCTTTGGAGTCTTCTCTTAAGGCTGAATTAGTTATTTTTCTAATCACATGGGCTTTGAGGTAATTTACAACACTTAAGTGCCAGAGGTTGCAATTCCCACAGATACCAACCTCATGGTGAATACACTTCCACTTCCCTTTTCTACTCCAGGGGCACCAGCGGGGGGGCAGGGACTCACATTTTTTCACTATGTGGACACAATCAAAATCAGACCCGTGGGACCTACAAACCGTTCCAGGGTATTACATAGATTTTCTATCAATCCCAATATGTTTTTAAAAAGATGAATCCTCCATGATTTGACCGAAGGTTCAGGTCCTCTTAGCAAAGAGAGGTATTCAGCATTTCCCATTAGATCTGTGTGTGGCAGCAATTTTTTTTTACTTGTGTAGAAGAAAGGCGTCAGCTTCCGCCCAGGAATAAATCCGCAAAATTTGACCGGTTTCGTCCATATAATGACATTTCAGAATGGAAGGAATCCATGGTCTTCGAGACTTCTCTGGAGGACTGGATGGTGAAGATGGATAGAGGAGCTGCTGTACGCTAATGGTTGAAGAATTTGCTTTCCATGTATATAATCATGAGTTCAATACCCTTGTTTGCTTGTTTTACAAAAAACGACTGAAACAGTTTTTGTGGGACGTCCGCAAGTCAAGTATCCGTTGACGTGCCTTCTAATTGGCCTGTCCTCTCTGAGGCACTGAAGAGTGTAGGTTCAGGAAGTAGGCAGCGCCAGACTTCGCAATTTCTTTGCCAGCTTGAGTTTACGCGATTAGCGTAGCGTTTAGCTACGCAAATTGTGTAGGCTTAGGGAGGACAGGCTGCCGCTGCTGTGAAGAAATAATGTGCGTAGAGGCAGACTGCAGGAGAGCGCGGAGCAGGTGAGTTTAAGTATTTTTTTTTTATATTTTATTATTCAGTAGTGATTTAAATTAGTTTCAATTTCTGGGGCGATGGTAGACAAAGAGACACTTATTAAGAGCAAGAAGTATCCCCAGTTTTCCTATAAGTTCTAATTAATTTCATATGTTTCAATTACAGTTTATTTTATTGGGTTTTTGCCTCACCAGCTCTTTCGTTTTCTCTGGTGCTGTGATTACTGCACTATCCATTTTTGACAGGGTTCAAGAGGAAACTTCTAAGTACTCCTTTATTTTTATTTTTTTTCTTTATTACGGACTTCAGCAGCAAGAAAACCAAGAGATTTGGCATTTAATACTCGCCTCAGTGTTTTTAGTAAAATCATGACTTCACGTCATGAGTCAGCGAACTCTTTAATTTTAGTACATGAAATCCATGTACTGTTAATAAAACAAAACAAAAACAAACACCACCCTCGATTCAAACCACACAGTTTTGTCTATAACTGTAGCATCTCTGCAAAGATATTACAAAAATGGCACAACTGCTTCTAACACATACTTGGTATTGCTGGATCCATGTCTTTATGACTGTCATAGTTAATTTTAGTAATTTAAATAATGGTCTAGGCCAAGGATGTCAAAATCACAGCCCTCTCAGATGTTGATGCCTGCAATTCCCAGAATTCTCAATGCAACAGATGACCAGGGAATCATGGGTGGAGTATTTTGTAAACCTCTATGGGGCTGGAGTTTTACAGTCCTGGTCTAGTATATCATGTGACCATCAAGTGAAAGATTGTAGACAGAAGCGAATGCCAAGTGAACTGGGCCCTTTTCCATTTTGCTCATTTAGGCCGGGTGCACACCAGCGTTTTCTTCTGCGCACAGTACGCACGTTAAAACGCACTGTCCGGCGCAGCATTATGATTCTGCAACGGGGCCTGTCACATGCTTGTGCGTACGCAGGATGCCTCCACCTAGAGATCCTCACCGTCAATGTGCGTCGACGGGGCTGCAAGGCGCGATCCTCCATAGGAGGATCACGCTTTGCAGCACTGAGGGGGTGGCAGGTGGGTGTCGAGTGGAAGGAACGTCAACTCTCGTAGACATTCCTTCCACTCTGAGTGCGCTCATGTGCACCTGGCCTTAGGCTGGGTTCACACCTGCGCGTTTTTTGACGTGCGTATCGCGCAAACGTAAAAAAACGTGCGAACGCGCATTGTAGTGCGTTCACGCTGCAGTGTATGGCTGCGAACGCGCTGCAATATGCCCCAAAGAAGCTCCTGTACTTCTTTGGGCGTAGGGCGTTTTACAGCACCTTCCTACGTGCTGTAAAACGCCCAGGTGTGAAGGGGCCCCATAGGAAATCATGGGATTTCCGTGTTTAGGCGTTTTACAGCGCACAGGAACGCGCTGTAAAACGCCCAGATGTGAACGGGGCCTTACAGTGTGCAAAATAACAGTCACTTCATGTGTTTTCTATGTTGCAGAATTGAATCCGTGCTGCTTGGCCATTACCGTTTATCTCAAGAAACTGATAATCAAACCAAAGTATTTGCAGTGATCACCAGCAAGAAGGAAGAGGTCTGTGTGGCTGTCCTAGCCGTTCTGGTTCATGTCCTTTTAAATTTTATGAACTATGGATTTCTGATTTAAGACTTCACGTATTTGAACTTTATATTTTGTATCAACCGCAAGATCTATGTTTTAGAAAGTGATGAGATTTTAGCCAGTCAGTGGGCAGCATCCACATGCATACATCCAATTGTCTAATGTAACATTTTGTGGATGAATAGTCAGATACTATGGGCCATATTACATAGTTGGTGCTAACTTGACCAGAGCTGTTGTAAACCTCCCAGAGCCATTATAGCCTATGGAGGTTTTAAGTTTACAACTGCTCTGGTTAAGTTAGCACCAACTATGTAATATGGCCCTATATTTTTAGTAAAGGTTGCAGCAGTGAGCAACTTAAAAAAAATCTGGCCTGCTTTCTATTTGTAACAACATTTTATTTTCTTGTTATTTTAAATATAAAGAAACCAAGTGAGTTCCAAAGGTATCGCTATTTCCGTCGCTCCCCAGTGCAGGAAACTGATCACAGCTTCCACATGGGGCTACAGATATGTTCAAGTGGTCGCCATAAATTCAACAGGCTTGTATGGATCCATCATTCTTGCCACATTACATATAGGTAAGTTGCAAATCGGCCTCAGTGGTTATAATATATGTGTTGGGTGTATGAATGTACTTGGCAGTTATTCCTCCCCCACTGTCATCACAGAAGCGTTAGTGTCAACACCGTCAGTAATAATTTGCTTATTTCTTCTCAACATTACATGTGCAACACAACTATTGATATTTCGAAAATTGCTGCATTACTGTATGTCTGTTACTGGATTTGTCAGTGGTCAGAGTTTCGCATTTTCCTGGCATATGCTGCGTCATGGACTCTTCATTTCCTAGGACATGCTTGATTCCATTTCCATAACATTATGTTTGTACTGATTGATGGTATTTTTAATAAAGCAGGCCTGTATTGTTGATGCCCACACTAGTAAATTATCTTGGCATTTTTTAAGTATACTCACTATAGTCAGTAATGCAGGTCTATCTGCCATGAGGGCTTAGTCTGTATGTTAGAGAAGGCTTGATGCTTAGTAGAGATGCACCGAAATTTCGGCAACCGAAATTATTGGCCGAAAATGGTGCTTTTGGTTTCGACCGAAATGGAAAATTCAGCCGAAAAATTTTCCTTTCAAAATAGGGCCTGGAGGCCCAGCCGAGCAAGGTGCTTGCCAGCGTCTGAAGGCCAGCCGAGCAGGGGGCAGGCCCAGGCCCAGGTGACGGATTTTGTTGGGGAGGGGTGAGAGCATTGCACATACTCACCTACATTGGCCCTGTGTCTTCTAGCGGTGGCAGTCCTCCTGCATCCAGTGTCCTCTCTCCGTTGGTCGCTGGTATGACGTCACAGAAGCCTTTGACCTTGGGTCAAAGACCTTTCGTGACGTCATCCCGGCGACCGACACAAAGAGCGGACGCTGGATGCAGGAGGACTGCCACCACTGGAGGAGCTCAGGGCCGATGCAGATGAGTATGTGTAGCAACATACTCCCCTACATCCCCCTACTTCAGCCCTGAGCTCCAGCAGTGGTAGTCCCGTGGTGACTGTCCTCAGACAGCCAGCTCCCGCTCTCCATCAGACGCAGGGATGACGTTGCAGAGGCGGAAGCCTTTGACCCGGTTGTCTGCAGGGTCAAAGTCTTCCACCTCTGCGACGTCATCACTGCGTCTGACGGAGAGCGGGAACCGGCTGCCAGAGGACTGTCACCACGGGACTGTCACCGCTGGAGCTCAGGGTCGAAGTAGGAGGATGTAGGTGCAACCAATCAGCCATCCGAACCTGAGCTTGGAGGCTGGCCGAGCAGCTTGCTTGGCCGGCCTTCGGGATCAGGTGAGTCCCTGGCTCGGCCCAGCCTCCAGGCCCAGGTTCTCATGTCTAATTTTCGGTATCGGTTTTCGGATGAACCGATCCCGAATTTTCGGTATCGGCCGGAAATTTCCATTTCGTTGCACCACTACTGCATAGTTGATGTCAGAATTGGAACGCTCTCCAGAAGGTTACCTCTTGCGCCATACATCTATTTCGAAATACAAACACTCTCTACTGAATTATCTTCTATATGTGGCACGTGCTGGTACCCATGCATTCTGAGGCACCCAGAAACCAGGTGTACCCTTCAAAACAGGAAACCCAGGGTTGAAACTATTTGCATGATTAACTATATGATTGGTTGACTGGATGGGTATTGCTGAGTGGTACTTGGTGACCTGGTCCCCTTGGATCTTACGAGTTGATGTCATAGCCTTGATAGGGTGAGGGACTAACTACATTTCAGCCATTTCTTCTAATTTACTGCTTTGTTCCTTTTTGTTACTCTCTTCCTCTAAACTGTGGAAAAAGAACAAAATATTAGAGGGAAAAGACACCAAAAAATACAAATTGGAGACCATGGGGTATAGGTGTATAATGTGAAGGAAAAAGGAGTAATGCACTGTAGGGAATTTCACTAGCCTTCCTGGTTCTTGGGCATCCTTTTGCAGCTCTTACTTTAGGTGCCAGCCAAAATTTTCAAAGTTCAGGATATACCCCCTTTTACCTCTTGAGCTCCCCCTTTACACTCCCACATGAATCCTGGGTTGTTCCTCACACTTGCGGTTCTGTTTCTACCTTTTTATCGGCCATGACGGGTAGTATATTTTATATGTTAGGTTAAATCTGCGTTTCTGACAGTGACTTTGGATTTTCAGAAAAAAGGATTGAAAAGAAATTAAGAATTATAATGTCGTTTTAGGCAACATATTATAAAAGCTTTCTTGTTTAAATTTTCTTTCAAATTTTTTTTATTATTATTATTATTGAAGGTGTAATTATAACATTCCTTTTAATTTTTTTCCCGTCAGATCTACTGGAGAGACCGCAGTGACTGCATTTGATATTGACAAGATGTACACGCCGCTGTATTTCGCTCGTGTGAAGAGTTACACTGCAGTGGCAGAGAAACCTCTTTAATATGGTTTTGTTTTCCTGTTCTGTTTCTTGCATGATTTCGACAGATTTTATTAGAGCCTACTCACAGCTTGCTTTTTCTTAATTTTGTTTCAATTTCTGTTTCTTCCCGGTCGATTGCTTGCTGCAACTATTTTAGGTTTTTGTTAGAAGGCAGGCTAATTTCTTTTCCTTTTATGATGCTCTCCCTTTTATAATAAACATTCACAAAGGAAAGCATGTACAGAATGTTTTTTTGGGGTTTATTTCTTTTTCCCTTTCTCAATGCAGGATTTCTCTTTTAACCCAGTTGCACCTTATCCCCCCCCCCCGACACCCGTTAAATGCAAACTACAACAAACCTTAATAATTCTGAAGCACTTAAAGCGTTTTGAACAACTAATCTGTGATAATTGGGGATTGAGGCCTTTTCTTACTCAGAGGAGTCCGACCTTTTATGTTTTTTTGTTTGGTGAGCTTCAATGGGATACTGGGGTATGTATAGATGTTCTTATTATCGACTGCTGGTATGAAAGCTTATGCTTTCTTCGATTGCTGCTTCCTATGTTATGCATTATCTAATCACAACAAGTAATGTTGGTAATTTCACTGTAAAACAGAGGAATATATCATTTTATATATGTAGGCTAAATGGTCTTTTCACTAAACCAGCAGTGTATGCAAAAGACAGGTAACACCTAGCTCTGCGGCTGTGTATGTAATGGATACCTTGGTTCTTATATGGCAAGTTTAGTAAAAATAATCCATGCATTTTAGTGAAATGTTCAGCAAATAAGTTGTTTTGATCACAATGGATCTAATGGACCAGGATCTTGTAATGATCAAAGTAAAAGTCACCTCCGTCCCTATTGACATTAATAGACATTAATGTGTATATTCTATGCAAATATGACATGGTATTATTTTAGAATTCTTTCACACTACAGAGGTAAATAATAAAACTACACTGTACTGTTAATACAGAGGAGTCCCATAAACCTAAAAGGGCCATACGACCAATGCTTTATAGGCATTCATTTATAGGCTAGAGGTGCTGCTGCCTTATTGTTGTAAGTGCAAAATGGTGAATGTTCATTGACTGTTAGAAAAAACAGAAGAATAATTTTCAATATTCCACCATCAAATGAACTCGGCAACATTTTGACCATTCAGATCATTTTATCAAGCACTGATAAAGACCTGAACTGTTGTAACATTGCCATCCAGTTGATGGTGATGTAAATATTGAAAATCTATTTTTGGAGCTGCAAGTCCTTTTTCTAATTTCGGACATTCCCTGATCCTGGCGATGGCCAATATTCTGCACCCATAGTACCTCGTTTAGGTAACGGAGTGCCTATTTTCTGCAACACTGTGTGAATGTGCCTCTCCTGACATTCAGAGCAGTGTTCATGGAGGCAAAGAAAGAAGGAGGATCGTTCAGGTAAGCAGAACTCTTTCAAGACCCACTGACAGATGAGACTGAGGGCTCTATTACATTCTTCGCGCAAAAATGTGCGCATTAACGCAAGGGGAAAAACTCAAATTACGAAGTTCGCTCACAAAATGCACGTTAACGTCTAACGCGAGTTACCCTGCGCGAGCGAAGGTTTGTGCGCGCATCCCATACTTAACATTGTGAGCGCAAATTCGTTTGTGCGCTGGTACGCGGCTGGTATTACAATCGATGCGCAACTTTTTACGAACGACGTTTGCGCGCATAATTTTAACGTCTGAAAAGCTGGTGGTAACTGCAAATCTGAACATTCTGGCCGAAACGAAATTGTGTGTGCTTTTTTTTAATTGCTGCGGCATATATACTCAGATTGATTTTGGCAGGCGCAAAAACTGAACCGGAGATAATTGTGGTTCTTAATTCTGATTGGCTGAATCGCGTGATAAAGCAACCTGCCCACCGATTTCTGCGCGCAGCATTAATTTGCGCTCGTTTTTGCGCGTCTTTTTTACGCGTGATATTTTTTTGACGGCTTAAAAAATGCGCTTGGATCGTAATACCTGTGTTAATTTACACACGTTAACGTTCAACGCTGCGCGCAAAAAAAATTGCGCTGCACGTACGAATTTGCGCGGAGAATGTAATAGAGGCCTGAATATGTAAGGACCAGAGATAAGGATATCCACCATTTCTGTGACTGTCTCAGCCCTGGCAAACTATCATTTAGTGAATAAACTATTTAGCCTTGTAAAATAATTTGTTTCATGAAAGTTCTTTATAAATATTTAAGATTGTGTGTAATTCTGAGGTTTTGAATTTAAAGTTTTCAATACAAAGTTGTGTAGTCTCTGTTTATGTATTCTTTCGTAGCAGGGTTACACTGTCTGTCCAAGGACTGTCCTGGGTTAAATGTCATAAAAGCATAAAGTTCTGAATGTTTTGTGCTTCAGACTTTATTTTATATGAAACATTAATACCCTCAGATTGTTGAAATATGTGCTTGATAATAAATGTTGTCCTTGCAATTGACTTTTCTTGTTTGTGTCTTATTTTGAAAGCTATTTTAACTTCTTTAAACCCAGGTTATAAAGAAAACTACCCTACATGCTGGTTGTTGGATATGACAGAACCTCCAAAACTTGAAAACGGAAACTTGGCCACAGACGTTTTGTTGTTGATACTGGATTTGCTCAGTGTGTTGTTTTTCCCCTCCTTTTTCCATAGAATTGCTGCAAGCTGAGAATTACCTATTTTATATGCAGGTAGTAAGACCGTAAATAGAGAGAACATGTACTTATCTGGAGCCACAGGGGTGAGCGCAAATGACAACCTTTTTTTTATGTTTTATACATTAAGTGGACTGGATACTTCTGGTTTACGCAGCTGCCATGGTAGGGAATAGGGGCAAAACCGTTTTTTCTGCATAGATGTATATTTTGTTGTATCCCCAGCCAGGTCATTTTTTTTGCTGCTGCCCCTTTCTGTGAAAAAGAAAAACAATCTCAAAGTGGAATTGTTACTGGTGAGGGTATAATTATGAACCCACCAGTTTGCCTCTTGGCTGAGAAGCAGCAACATGTAGTTTGCTTAGAAAGCAGCTTTTGGTTTCATTAGGTTAGTACCCACCTAACCAGAGGTTCTGGGACAGGGCAGGTGGGTTTAGCACTTTAATGACCTCGGTTTTGTTTTGCATGAAGCCACAGGGATAAGCGCAAGTGACAAGCTTTTTTTTTTTTTTTCTCTTCTGTTTTATACATGAAGCAGGCTGGATATTTCTGGTTTACCCAGCCACCCTTGTATGGAATGGCCGCAAAACCAATCTGGTGTTTCTGTTTTACTAGTCACTAATATGATTCAATTCTGATAAGACTGTGATTAAAACCCTTTTCCTACCTTTTCTTGGCCATTGTGATAAAGTGCATGGGGTCACCTGTGATGGCGTGTACACCCCCTCTAACCTTTTCAAAGAGGGATATGATGTTTAGATCCAGGGGAGTGTTGGTGTACAACATAATGAAGTCCAGGAGTTTGTTTAGGAAAACTCTCAACACACTGGTCAGCTGTAAATCATTAGCAGCAGTAAAATAAATCACTGCCTGCTCTACAGTCAGAGAGAGGAGCCTGTGTGGAGAGGAAGTAGCTTGTTATGTTCCAAGCAGAACGTTTATACTGAATGCTGAAAACTCTGACGCTTCTAAGGTTGGTGAAGCCTGTGTTTTGTTTAGTTTAAAATCCTGATCGTAAAGGATCTCTTGGGTTAGTAAAAGCTCAAGAGGAGCCAGGATTTTGTTTTGTAGGGTTGTTTTTTGTTTCTTTTGAATGCTGATACTGCTGCCTGCTGAAGCAGTCAATACAATAAAGTTACATAACTTGTTTATGCAACCCTAGAGGACCGTGCTTTATTAAGGACATACTATCCAACGCGGGTACAAGGATTACACCATGATTTTGATTATTCCACACCTCTGTCTAAAGCTGCATCTCCCATTGGTAACCACTAGATTCCGTGATGACCACTTTGTTTGAATCATTTCTACTCAAGCACTCTGGAGTTATTCTTTGACTATTAACACACTGATACAGTGACCCTTTGGGCTTAGATTGTTCAGTGTTTTGTAATTTAACTGAAGCTTTTCATATCCCACTTACTCGAGCAGCTGGTGAGGAGGGAAATTGTGCCATAGTCAAACAATAGCCTTGGCCTGGGAACCCTTATTGTTGTGACGAGTAGGGATGAGTCGAACACCCCCGAGTTCGGTTCACATTCGAACTCGAACTTTTCAAAAGGTCAAACACGAACTCAATACAAGTCAATGGGACTCAAAGTTCGATTTTTAGAGTGCCCTCCAAGAGGGCATATATGCAAGATATTTGCCATAAAAGGTGTATGGGGGTCCGGGTAGTGCCCTGGGGGACAGGAAACAAGGACAAAAAGTAAAAAAAAAAAAGTTTTTAAAGGGACAGTGAGTTTTCCATGAAACAAGGGTTAAAAATAAAAACGAAAAATTCCTTCAAATATCGTGCCTAGGAGGTCCCCATAACCTGCCCGTGAAGTGGCAGATTTGTAAGATGTATAGAAACATTTAAAAATAATGTCCGGGTCCGGGTAGTGCCCTGGGGGACAGGAAACAAGGACAAAAAGTTTAAAAAAGTTTTTAACCCCCTTCACTGCTGACGACGTGTGGGACACGTCCTCAGTTACTCCCGCTGTATGCTGAGGAGGACGTGTCCCACACGTCATCAGCTTTGCGGGACCAGCGGCGGAGATACTCACCTCTCTGTCCGGGGTCCCGCGGCGTTCTGACTTCAGCGTCCTCAGACGCTGAAGTCAAGCTCCTCCCGACGTAAATGACGTCACTTCCAGGCGACCCAGGGCCAGTGCAAGCATTTTTATCTAGTCAGGCGAAGGTGCATTTTGGTGCCCCCATCCGTGTCATGTCAAGCCAATCAGGATAGAGGTGCCATGATTATATATATATATATATATACACACACACTAGGGTTGCTCATATAAGTATATTTGCCCCCAGCTCATTTGGGTATATTTTCCCCCAGATCACATGTGGATATATTTGCCCCCAGATCACATGTAGATATATTTGCCCCCAGATTACATGGGTATATATTGCCCCAGCTCATATGGAAATATTTGCCCCCAGCTCATATGGGTATATTTGCCCCCAGATCACATGTGGATATATTTGCCCCCAGCTCATGGATATATTTGCCCCCAGCTCATGGATATATATATATATATATATATATATTTGCCCCAACTCATGGATATATTTGCCCCAGCTCATGGAAATAGATATATATTTGCCCCCTACTCATGGATATATTTGCCCCAGCTCATGGATATATATATATTTGCCCCCTACTCATGGATATATTTGCCCCCAGCTCATGGATATATATATATATATATATATATATTTGCTCCCAACTCATGGATATATTTGCCCCCTACTCATGGATATATTTGCCCCCAGCTCATGGATATATATATTTGCTCCCAACTCATGGATATATTTGCCCCAGCTCATGGATATATATATATTTGCCCCCAACTCATGGATATATTTGCCCCAGCTCATGGATATATATATATTTTTTGCCCCCAACTCCTGGATATATTTGCCCCCAGCTCATGGATCTAATATATCCATGAGTTGGGAGCAAATATATATTAGATCCATGAGCTGGGGGCAAATATATCCAGGAGTTGGGAGCAAATATATATTTGCCCCCAGCTCATGGATATATATATATTTGCCCCCAGCTCATGGATATATTTGCCCCCAGCTCATGGATATATATATATATTTGCCCCCAGCTCATGGATATATATATATTTGCCCCCAACTCCTGGATATATTTGCCCCCAGATCACATGTGGATATATTTGCCCCCAGCTCATGGATATATATATTTGCCCCCCAGCTCATGGATATATATATATATATATGCCCCCTACTCATGGATATATTTGCCCCCAGCTCATGGATATATAGATATATTTGCCCCTACTCATGGATATATTTGCCCCAGCTCATGGATCTATATATATTTGCCCCCAGCTCATGGGGATATATATATATATATATATTTGCTCCCAGCTCATGGATATATTTGCCCCCTACTCATGGATATATTTGCCCCCAGCTCATGGATATATATATATATTTGCTCCCAACTCATGGATATATTTGCCCCCAGCTCATGGATATATATATATTTGCCCCCAGCTCATGGATATATTTGCCCCCAGCTCATGGATATATATATATTTGCCCCCAACTCCTGGATATATTTGCCCCCAGCTCATGGATATAATATATATTTGCTCCCAACTCATGGATATATTTGCCCCCAGCTCATGGATATATATATATTTGCCCCCAACTCATGGATATATTTGCCCCAGCTCATGGATATATATATATTTGCCCCCAGCTCATGGATATATTTGCCCCAGCTCATGGATATATATATATTTGCCCCCAACTCCTGGATATATTGCCCCCAGCTCATGGATATATATATATTTGCCCCCAACTCCTGGATATATTTGCCCCCAGATCACATGTGGATATATTTGCCCCCAGCTCATGGATATATATATTTGCCCCCAGCTCATGGATATATATATATATGCCCCCTACTCATGGATATATTTGCCCCCAGCTCATGGATATATTTGCCCCCAGCTCATGGATATATTTGCCCCCAGCTCATGGATATATTTGCCCCCAACTCATGGATATATTTGCCCCCAACTCATGGATATATTTGCCCCCAGCTCATGGATATATATATATTTGCCCCCAACTCATGGATATATATATATTTGCCCCCAACTCATGGATATATTTGCCCCCAGCTCATGGATATATATATATATTTGCCCCCAACTCATGGATATATTTGCCCCAGCTCATGGATATATATATATATTTGCCCCCAGCTCCTGGATATATTTGCCCCCAGATCACATGTGGATATATTTGCCCCCAGCTCATGGATATATATATATTTGCCCCCAACTCATGGATATATTTGCCCCCAGATCACATGTGGATATATTTGCCCCCAACTCATGGATATATTTGTACCTAGCTCATGGATATATATATATATTTGCCCCTAGCTCATGGATATATAGATATATTTGCCCCCAGATCACATGTGGATATATTTGCCCCCAGCTCATGGACATATATATATATATTTGCCCCCAACTCATGGATATATTTGCCCCGAGATCACATGTGGATATATTTGCCCCCAACTCATGGATATATTTGCCCCCAGATCACATGTGGATATATTTGCCCCCAACTCATGGATATATTTGCCCCCAGATCACATGTGGATATATTTGCCCCCAACTCATGGATATATATATATTTGCCCCCAACTCATGGATATATTTGCCCCCAGCTCATGGATATATATATTTGCCCCCAGATCAAATGTGGATATATTTGCCCCCAACTCATGGATATATTTGTACCTAGCTCATGGATATATATATATTTGCCCCTAGCTCATGGATATTTATATATTTGCCCGCAACTCATGGATATATTTGCCCCCAGATCACATGTGGATATATTTGCCCCCAGCTCATGGATATATTTGCCCCCAACTCATGGATATATTTGCCCCCAGATCACATGTGGATATATTTGCCCGCAACTCATGGATATATTTGCCCCCAGCTCATGGATATATATATATTTGCCCCAACTCATGGATATATTTGCCCCCAACTCAGGGATATATTTGCCCCCAGCTCAGGGATATATTTGCCCCCAGCTCAGAGATATATATATATTTGCCCCCAACTCATGGATATATTTGCCCCCAGCTCATGGATATATTTGCCCCAACTCATGGATATATTTGCCCCCAACTCAGGGATATATTTGCCCCCAGCTCAGGGATATATTTGCCCCCAGCTCAGAGATATATATATATTTGCCCCCAACTCATGGATATATTTGCCCCCAGCTCATGGATATTTATATATTTGCCCCCAACCCATGGATATATTTGCCCCCAGCTCATGGATATATAGATATATTTGCCCCAACTCATGGATATATTTGCCCCCAGATCACATGTGGATATATTTGCCCCCAGCTCATGGATATATATAGATTTGCCCCCAACTCATGGATATATTTGCCCCCAGCTCATGGATATATATAGATTTGCCCCCAACTCATGGATATATTTGCCCCCAGCTCATGGATATATATATATATATTTGCCCCCAACTCATGGATATATTTGCCCCCAGATTACATGGGTATATATTGCCCCAGCTGATATGGAGATAATTGCCCCCAGCTCACATATGGATATATCTGCCCCCAGCTCTCACCTGCTGCCAGGCCCCCCAGGCTCCGCCGGCATTCCTCATGGTGGTGAGCGGCCGCTGACATGATGCAGCTTTGCCACTCGCCGGGCGGGAACCACATGACCAGCGCAGCCGCGTTCTCACGAGATCGCGTGCGCCGCTGGTCAGGTGGTTCGGCCCCTAGCACTGCGCCTGGTCTCCCCGGCCGACCAAGATGGCGGCGCTTGGGGCCGGGGAATTCCGCCCCCACAAACTGGCAGGAAGCCAGATAGTAAGGCGGCTGCCTGTGCCGCCTTACGCCAGCGCCGGCCCTGCCCCCGGCAATTGCCGGGAGATCGCCTGGAAGGGAGGGGGGGTCCGTTCGGATCCCTCTGCCTCCCGTTCGTGAGGTCCCACAAAAAAAGCCAGGCACCGCTTAAAAGGGGAGAGTCTCCCCTTTTAAGAGGTGCCTGGCTTTAACCCCTTAGGCACCGGGTCGCACTTCAGCGCCTTGCGGCGCCGAAGTGCGGCCTAGCTCCGGTGGGGGCCGCCATCTTGGATGGCGGCTTCACCTCCGGGTCCCCCCTCACTGCCTGACGTCCTCACACATAGCGTGATGATGTCAGATAACCCCGATATCTTCAGAACCGTGGCAGCTAGGGGGTCATGGAGGGTGTCAATCGAAAGGCCTGAGCATGGCCTTTTGAATGATACCCAACATGACCAGGTATAAAGTAGAAAAATAAAAACATGGGTTTTTTTGTGTGTTATTTTTTATTAATGCAGCAATATTGTTCACATTTCAATTATAATGTGAACAATGATGCTGCACTGATGATTTTTTTCTATGGTATACGTTTGCTAAAAATCACATAATTCCCCCCAAAAAATGTAATAAGTCCCCATTTCTAATTTTTGTACAAGCGCACCCCATAGAAAACATAACAGCAAATGTTCATGTGATAAAAGGTGAAAAAAAACACTTTACACGCTGCAGACGATTAAAAATTCAAGTTTTATTGCATTTTTTGTTGAACATGACGTATACATATAAAAATGATATATTATGAATCTGCCGGAAAGAACAATATATAATATGTCTGGGTCGTATAATAAAATGTGGCTTCAAATCGCGTTTAAACATGATGAGCGAAAGGAGTAAAAATTAGCTCAGCACACAGCGGTGAAATGCCTCAGCAGTGAAAGGGTTAAAGGAACTGAGTTTTCCATAAAATAAGGGTTAAAAATAAAAATGAAAAATTCCTTCAAATATCGTGCCTAGGAGGTCCCCATAACCTGCCCGTGAAGTGGCGGAATTGTAGGATGTATGGGAACATCGCCATCACAGCCCAGACCCACACACGACACCTGGCACCTCCAGTCTGCATACAATGTATCAAATTCATGAGACGGACTAATTAGAAGCACATGTTATTTCCAAACACTAATTAAACACCTGTTGTTTACACCGTTTGAGAGCACAGGTCATTTAGAGGTGAGAATCTTTGCACATAGACATTATTTTTTAACCCCTTAGTGACCGGGCGGTTTTACACAAATCCGTCTTTTAGTGACCGCTGCTGTTTTTACGTTTCTGCGCTGTTAGTGTTTAGGTCAAATTTTCCTCTTACTCGTTTATTCGAGCCACACATATTATACACCCTTTTCCCCGCCATTAAATGGACTTTCTAGAAATACCATTATTTCCATCATATCGAATAATTTACTATAAAAAAAAAAATGAAATATGAGGAAAAAAATGGTAAAAACACACTTTTTCGTCATTTAATCCCCAAAATCTACAACCACCCAAAAAGACCCCGGCTAAATAGGTTCAAAATTTTGTCCCGAGACTAGAAATACCCAATTTTTACATACGTTTGCTTTTTAACCCCATCACTGCTGAGACGGTTCACCTATGTGCGCTGCGCTCATTCTGACCATTTTGTGCTAATTATTTTTAGATGACAGCCTAGGTCCTATTTAATTAAACTCCCCCCAGACAAAAAAACGTTTAAAAAAAAAACTTTTTTTTTTTTTTTAAATTTCATTTATTTTTTAATTTTTTTCCTTAGGATCCCCTTATCTCTACATGGCAGCTAGATGGTTAACTGGCCAACTGACATCCTCACACATATGGTGAGGTTGTCAGTGGGTGGGGGAGGACCTGTAGGCTTGGCTGACATCCAAGATGTCAGCCCCCCCTCCAGGTTTGAATCGCGTTTTGGCGCCAATTGGCGCCGAAACGTGATCCGGCGGCGAAACTGTTAATGCCATACACCACTGAAAAGGGGAGGCTCTCCCCTCTCCAGCAGTGCAAACGGCATCTCCCTAGCTTCAATGGTTGGGGAGATAGAGGGCTCCGAAGGAGCCCTCCTCCCCTCCATTGAAATGCATGGGGACGCCTGCTGATGACGTCACCACGCAGCGTGGCGACGTCATCAGCCTCGCCTGTCCATGTAAATCACATGGGCAGGCTTCCTCCCTGCCAGATCGCCGTGGGATCCAGCGAGGGAGGTGAGTATCAGGCGGGAGGGGGATTAGGCACCGCTGACGTACCCTGTACGTCCGCGGGTCTAAGGCTAGGGTCAGACGAACGCAGCTTTAACGTGCGTTTAGCCGCACAAAATCACGGCCGTGCTAGCAGCAAATGACGTCCAATGCCGGGGAACACACGAAGTACGGCCGCACGAAAGTTCGTCCGCGCAACGCAAGTGGCAAACGAACGCATTTTTTCGAGAACGTCAAACCGCTACTACTGACGTACAGAGTGCGCTGCGGCCGCATAGCGGCGTGTGTGTGTGATTGGGAGACATCAGACGCTGCTAATGTCCGGCCAACATAACGTCCAGACACAAAAAGTGTTTTATTGATGATCCGTACAAAATCACGGACGAAAAGGCGCATCGTATGACCGCTACCGCGTATTCCGTGAAAAAATATGTCCGTTCGTTCGACCGCACTTTTCCACGGTCGACGCGAAAAATGCGTTCGTCTGACCCTAGCCTAAGGGAGACCTGTGGACAGGACGTACAGGGTACGTCAGCGGCCCTTAAGGGGTTAATTCAATATCTAATAAACTGTTGCTTATAATATTCTGCAGTAAAGAGCCTCTTTATTTCTAGATTTTTTTTGGTATTTTTTAAGCATTTTTTTTATACTTTTTTCACAATTTTTTTTTTCGAACTCGAACCGAACACGCCAAAAAGTTTGAAGTTCGCGAACTTGCGAACAGCCAAAGTTCGAATCGAACTCCGAGCTGATCAAAGAGGTCCATCCTTCCATAATCCCAGAGAAGATCCCTAGGACTAGGTACAATGGTGCAGTGATCACAAGGTATGAGGCACCATGAAAGTTTGTGTGAAATGTGACAATGATATATTTGAGTGTTTACATAGTGATTTTTTTTATTTAGTATATGTTTCATTGTTTCTCTTTGAGGCATCCTAAGGCCTCAGCAATGTTTGACATGACCCTGGCTGGATCAGCCTGTTGAGCCATTCTGGTTATGAAGTGAAATAAGTACATTGTAAAAAATACATACAGAGACATTTTTCCTACAGTTGTGTTCAAAATTATTCAACCCCCAATGCTGTAAAGGGTTTTAGGGAATTTAGTGTTCATTTGTAATTGTATTCAGAATGAAATCCTACAAGGACTTTTTAAAGAACCATATGCAACTAAAATGACATCAATTGGTTTTGTAATACAGTAGTAAATGTTTCTTTTGTGAATTCTTCATTGACACAATTATTCAACCCCTTAAAGACTACCACTCTGAAGAACAGAGGTTCATTCAAGTGTTTTCAATCAGGTATTGAAAACACCTGTGGATGTCACGGAGCAGCAATAAAGCATAATAAGCACCAATTAGGCAGCTTTAAAATGACTGTGATACTCAGCTTCTTCTAGACATTTCCTGGTGTGGTTACAAACATGGTGAAGTCAAGAGAATGGTCCAGGAAGACAAGAGAAGAGGTGATTACTCTTCACAGGAAGGGCAATGGCTATAAGAAGATTGCAAAGATGTTAAACATACCAAGAGAGACCATAGGAAGCATCATTCGCAAATTCAAGGCAAAGGGCACTGTTGAAACGCTACCTGGTTGTGGCAGAAAGAAGATGCTGACTTTGACTGCTGTGCGCTACCTGAAGCGTAGAGTGGAGAAAAGTCCCCGTGTGACTGCTGAGGAACTGAGAAAAGATTTGTCAGATGTGGGTACTGAAGTTTCAGCTCAGGCAATACGGCGCACACTGCGTAATGAAGGCCTCCATGCCAGAACTCCCAGGCGCACCCCCTTGCTGTCTCCAAAGAATAAGAAGAGTCGACTGCAGTATGCCAAAAGTCATGTGGACAAACCACAGAAGTTTTGGGATAGTGTTCTGTGGACTGATGAAACAAAATTAGAACTGTTTGGGCCCATGGATCAACGCTATGTTTGGAGGAGGAAGAAAGAACACCTTGCCTACTGTGAAGCATGGCGGGGGGTCAATCATGCTTTGGGGCTGTTTTGCTTCTGCAGGAACAGGGAAGCTTCAGTGTGTGCAAGGTACCATGAATTCTCTTCAGTACCAGGAGATATTGGATGACAATGTGATGCAGTCCGTCACAAACCTGAGGCTTGGGAGACCTTGGACCTTTCAACAGGACAATGATCCCAAGCATACCTCCAAGTCCACTAGAGCATGGTTGCAGATTAAAGGCTGGAACATTTTGGAGTGGCCATCGCAGTCACCTGACTTAAATCCGATTGAGAACCTCTGGTGGGACTTAAAGAAAGCAGTTGCAGTGCGTAAGCCTAAGAATGTGACTGAACTGGAGGCTTTTGCCCATGACGAATGGGCGAAGATACCCGTAGATCGCTGCAAGACACTTGTGTCAAGCTATGCTTCATGTTTAAAAGGTTCTCGCTATCCATCTTCTTTCTGGCTTGTTATAGTAGCTACTAGTGTGATCTAGGAACGGAGCTGGTTCTCCAATATATGCTTTTTGATAGTCCATTTGGGTCTATGCTCACTAGCCAAATTTGAAACCCTGCAGAAGTAGTCAGCTATATTTTTTTGTAACTCTCCACTTATCCAATTACCAAAGGTAGCTCCATGCTGGAGCCCAGCGATTTCACTTAGGGATTTGTGGTGCTTTTATTGCATTCGTGTGTGTATGTTCGTTCTATGTTAAGTTTTACTTTTATCCTTGTACATCTACTCTGTGACAATAACTGGGTTATCCCCAGGCAACTTAAGGATTGACTTATTTGTCTATACTTTTTGGATAGCTCACCCTGATTAATCATTATACACAGGTTGTTATTACCTCTTTCTCAGACACAACTGCCGCAAATCTGTAGCTCACGTCTCCTCTTGCTGCTCTCTGCTGATGCTTCACACAAGATGAACGAGACCTGAGGTGTAAACTGGTGGCCACTATCAATTAAACGACATGTTCGGCATGTATCAGACAGTTATTCAGCAAACGCCAGTATGTTGCCACGGTTGCAAAGAGGGATGCACCGAAATTTCGGCCGCCAAAATAACCCAAAATCGTCAATCGTGGCAGTAAGAATATTAGACAAACTAATGGTTTCTTCATAACTTCTAACAATGAGAAAAAAGAGTGAGAATATTCCGGGAGGGTTTTATGGGTGTGGATCATGTTTAGCATGTAAAAATTGAGGTCAAAAGAAGAGATACATAGAGAAGATTGAAGATCACACCGTATATAAGATCAAACAGATACTGACATGCCAATCCAAAAATGTGATTTATACACTGACGTGCCCATGCGGGTTGAGGTATATTGGCAGGACCATTAGATCTCTCCATGTGAGGATTATGGAACATTTAAGAAAGGTTTTTACGAACATTCAGTCTCAGCACATTTTAATAATAAACATGATTGTCCCCCCCTGTGGGGCTCTCATTTTGTGCTATGAAGAGGGTGGATAAGGATTGGAGAGGGGGAGATTTTATCAGACGGTTTAACCAAGAAGAAATTAAAATTATTTTTGATTTCAACACCTTAATACCTAGGGGTCTTTAATAAAGATTTTGAAATATGTAATTTCTTCTAAAAAGACGTTTTTGTAATCTGTGAATGATTGCCTATTAACTAAATAGGATAATGTGCCCTTTGGGCTCTGTAGATTCCATAAAACGGCTGATGCTCCTTGCATGTTAAGATTATGTACAGTACAGAAGGTGATAAAAATAGGGTGAGTGTAAAGAAGGTGATAGACATAGAGTGAATGTAAAGATCTATAATACGGTAGATGTACACTAATTGGATTGAATCTTTCTGATCCGCCGAGGAATGGAACCGGAAATGGAGAGGAGAGAAATTGTGATCCATCCACAGTGTAACACAAATGAGAGAAGTGTTCCAGGAACCAAGAGGACGAATAGGAGCCGGCATTATATTGTGCAATAAGATGGGGGACACCAGACGCAATGGACTGCAGTTCCCGATTGGAGAAGGAAGTCACGTTCGGAAACCAGGCGGAATGGAACGCAATTGGAGGAGAAACTAGCGACACACGGAAATTATCCCAGAGGATTTATATAAAACGTTTATGGGACGGTTTGTGTTTGTCACTGCCGCTGATGAAGCCAGAATTGGAATTGGCGAAACGCGTCTGGCTCTATTACTTTTATTCTGTTATATAGATGTTAATAAATATTTTTCTTTTATCGAACTGGACGAATCCTTCCTCTTTTCTGACTGAGGGTGTTGGGGTCTGCCACTCAAAAGACCAGGTTCGGTGAGATGCTTTCTTGGAGGTTGTGCCTGGACTAACAACCTTGATTTGCATAAGTGGGGGTCTTACTGTAAGACCCAGAAAAGGGTGAGTAAGGTCCATCACTAGTGCTTCTTATGCTGAAACGTCTTTTTTGTACTACGCCATGGGATGTATGTACTTCTTGTGTCTTTGAGGTATCAAAAAACCGAGAGAAGAGAGGCTTATGGGTAGGCCCAAGTAACTATCCTGCTGTGCATATACAAGAGCTTGAGAGCTCTGGACTGTGAGTTGGCCCTTCATAGGATTTAATATATCTATATGAACTGTGTTGCACTACGATATATGCTTTATTTTTGTCTCTATTGAGGTTGAAAAATACAAAAACCAGAGCTAAAACGCTGAATTTCCAGGTGAAAAATAATACCGCTGACTGAAGTTAAGTACACATAGGTGTGACGCTGGACGCTCACTGTTGGTTCGTTTTTAAGTTTTATTGTTTAGGGTGATGGGGAGCACCTTTTGGTCAATTTGAGTGACAGTGATATACAGCTCCCTTTTGGGATATATATTCTTTTATTTTTAACTTCTCCAGTGCGCCACAAGATCTACGTGTTTTAAACACCGGCAGTTGCTGAGTGACCCCCATCAGGGCCATCTTTAGTCCGGGACAAATAGGGCAGCTGCCCCAGGCCCAGTTATTGGTATGGGGCCCAAGGCATCTGCTCCGAGCCCGCAACAAACAGGGCCTCACAGGCTGTCTCCCCTCCGTGGTGACATGTGGCCGCAGAGAGGAGGTGAGGCCTCGCGAGAGATGCGTTTGGAACCTCCCCTCCTCTTCACCATGCAGTTCCCTCCTACAGAGAGAAAGCAGGCAGGGCTGAGACTACAGCATGATGCAGTAAGAAGCAGAGCTCTGCTTTAGGACCCCTTGCTGCCTCACCCCTCCATCACCCACTCCCTCAATTTTCCTCCAGCTTGACTCTTGAACAATTCCATTTGATTTGTGATTAAATGTGTATATATGATATGTGTGTATATGATGTGGTGATGTGTATATATTATGTGTGTGATGTGGTGATGTGTATACATGATGTGGTGTCACTGCTGCCTTGAATAATGATCAGGAAAGAGAGATTTGTTTTGCTATTATTTATTATACAATTCATACATTATCTGTCAGCTGTATTGTCTTGTTTTATTATTTTTATGGCTTTTGTGCTGAACAGAAAAAACATTGAAGTTAAAAATAATACAAAGTTCACAGAAATCTAAAATAATAATATAAAGAAAACAAGTCAGCAGGAATAGTGAGAATTAAAAAAGCAGTGGAGGCTCGTCCATGGGGTCAGATGGGGCAAGGCCCATCAGTTTTCCCAGATAATGAAATGGAATTGCCCATTGGGGTGCTTTTTGCCTTTGGGCCAGCCTGGGGACATTTCACACATGCCCTGTAGATCACAATAGGTAGGAGTTGCCCCCAGCCATTGAAATAGCTTAAGGACGCATTAGGAAAAAGTCCATGGCATATCCTCATATGTCACAGAGTCTCTGACAAGTTGCGAAGTCCATCCCCACAACAGAGAAGGTTGAGGAGTGGCCAAACGCTGAGCAGTGTGACAGACGTTGTTGAGGTAAGATGTGTCTCATCTCCCTCCCTGCTTCCATATTAAATAAGTGTACTTTGCTGCATTAAAAAAAATGTAAGTATTATGCTTAATATTTTTCACTGCAGCAGAGCACGCTTATTTGACCCTTTTTAGAGCAGCCTGACCTGCTCCGTTGTGACCGGTGACTGGATTACATAGAAGTAGTTAAATAGGAGTAGTTATAGGGCCTTGCTCTCTTCCTATAATAACACAACATTCGCCGAGAGAGGGGTCCCACTCCCATCACATTAAATATTTATTTGTTGGATAACATGGGGTCGACAACCTTATAACAAACTGCCTGTCTGGTTTCTGCCCCTACCTGTATCTTAATATTTCACCCTCCATCTTCCAAAATAAAATTCACAGTAATGTGTGCTGTGTTTAAATGAATCACATTATCCACAGCAATAAAACTAACAGTAATGTGCGGTGTGTATTTTTGTTAATGTAATTAAACCTTTCATGGTAATCTTGCATGGAGTGAGTGCTTATTTGTTTGTGAATCTTGTAATGTGACCTAATGTATTTATATCTTTTACAGTGTTATTCCTTTTTCAAGGGGTTTAATGACCTGCATTTGGCTGACAGTAGGACATTTTCAGCAGGTAAATTCCACTTGTTCAAGGGGTAGGATTTAAGAAATGCGTGTGGGTCCTGAGCAAAGGCGTATAGTCAGATGCCCCCCTCCCCCCACTTCACATTTCACCACAGCTGCCACTGTTCAAAAGAGAACTGATGTGCCACCAATCTGGAGTCGTTAAAAGTTGATTTTAGAAATTGATCTCTGAGCCATTATGATAAATGATATTTCAGATTGCATTCAGAAGAAAATTTGCACGAGGTATACACTAGATTCTCTATGGATCCGATTTTTTATTTTTTATTTTTGGATGCCCACTCCAAAAGGTTAATCAACGTCTCTACAGTATCTGAAGATCAAAGTATGAGCGACACTAATCAGATCCCTTACAATCAATATTCATTTTATAGTATGGTAGACTTTGTGTAACGTGGGTTGTAAGGAGGACTGTGAGAATAGGGTCAAAGGAACCATCTGTGATCTGGTCAGTGTCTTCATAAACTGCGCTGCAGCTGTAGAGCTCTCACAGAAGAAAATTGATTCCTCTGTCCAAGTACATATACCGCCAGCACTGTGTAAACCCCAACTCCACATCACTTGACAGACCTATTAACAGCTGGTAAAGTCGCAAGCAGCATTTTACCAAGTAATGCTTAATTTGTAAAATGAATGCAGTATGTTTCTAAGAACTACTGTAGATACGAGTATACAGCTAGATTTTGGAGACAAAAATTTACCTTAAAATTGGAGGGGTCGCGTTATATTCGAGACATCTGTATCGCGTGTAAGAAAAATGAAAAAAAAAAACTTGCCTTGCTCTGGATCCCAATTCTCCCGGGAGTTCCGGTAGTCTCGCTGAAGTGAATGCGAGCTCCCTGATGTTTTCAAACACTTCAGAAACTCCCGGATTCGGGAGAGGTGGGATCCATCATGGCCAGGGAGAAAGCTTGGTTTAAGCCAATCATTCACCTCGTTCCCCTCCGCCGGCCATCTAATCACTAGTAAAGAAGACTGATGGCCAGTGGTTTCATACTTCGTAGCAACTGCAATCATTCTAGAGCAGAGCACCCTGGCCTGAGGGGGAGCCTGACTGTGTTGAGAGAATCTGGAAGGATTTTCATTGTTTACCGGTACAGTATAATTTTGCTCCTCGCGTTATATTCGAGTCTTATGTATTCTCTAATTTCCATAATAAATCTCTATCCATTGCGTTCTATTCGTGTTGCGCTATACTAGAGTATCTACGGTACTTAAAATAGCTTTTCTGTAAGGCTTTAAGTGCATACCTGACATTTGCTAAATGATGGATAAAAAATGGCTAACGGCATTGGGACATTAATAATTATAATTAATAATATGTATAAAACCTATGGCAAGTGGGTGGTAAAATAAAGCAGGGAAATTAAAGAAGATGAATGGAAAACAGTACAAAAAAGTCATGGGAAATGAGCAAAGTAGAATTTATCAATGGGAAGTATACATTACAAATTATATATAGTGAGATGACTTCCTAGATTTGTCGCGAGATCCAAAGATAATAATATTGCCATATCACGTCTGAGATAAGGCTTTTGGATTCCCTGGGTTATATCTGATTCAAGGTGAGGTTAACACAGGATTTCTAATATTTCTTAAAAGTTTGGGAAACCTGTTCCTATCTTCCTGAAGCTTGATTAGAATGCAAACAACTTTCTTGCTGGATCACAATTTCAAACCATCTTCAGAAATAGAATAAAACCATTACAGGCAAGGAAATTGCCAATCTAAAATTTAGAATGCTTACACTACTATTTTTTTTGTTTATTTTTTTTAACATTCCTTTTTACCTGTACAATATGTGACTCCTGCAATTCCATTTCTTTCCAGAGAAATTACTCAGAATGCAATGACTCTGCAGTGTGTATTACATATTTATCTTTAAAATCATTATCCTTCAGTTTTCAGGCATTCTATGGTGATACATTAGAGCAGTGGTTTCCAACCGCGGTCCTCAAGTCCCCATAACAGGCTAGATTTTAAGGATTACCTTGGGGAAAAGCAGACTGAATCCTGCAATCACTGAGCAGCAAATCATATCACCTGTGCTGTGCTTCAGATATCTGGAAAACCTGACCTGTTGGGGTACTTGAGGACCGCGGTTGGGAACCACTGCATTAGCGGAATAAAGTATACTACTTCTTTCATTTCAGGTTGCTGTAGTATTTCTGCATTAAAGCATTGAGTGTGGAAATTAAAATGATAATAAATTCAATTAACACGACAGAGCACTGCAAATTGAATATTTGATGCTTATTACTAATATATGGAATATTGTGCTCAAAATTATTGATATAGACAGTTTATATTTAATGTACAAGGTTTGACAAATCATTATGATCCATTTATTTTTTACACTTTCTCTGGCAAGCATCCTGCAAAAAAGTTTATTTTCTTTTATTAAGTAGATGTGGCATGTTGTCAGCATTATATGGTCCAATTAATACATCTTTGCAGAGGTAGGCTAGATTTCCTATTCAACACTAAAACTCTTGTATCACATCACTTTCTCAGAGCAAGAATGGATTAAAAATCACAAATCCTTTTCTCCGTTATCCATTTCTTTCTTCAAATGTATGTCACATATCACCTATTAGATAGGTGTTTGTAGATATAAAACTTGACCAGACGTTGACACTTAACTCCTTCCATACTTCATGATGCCTTACATCCTGAAATGTGAATTGTCTTCAGTTTCATTGAATTAGCTTTACTTTGAAGGCAAATTTTAAAAAGGGGCTTCGGTGCACCATTTTTACTAGTGCAGGATGTCCGTGTGACATCTAGATGATTCTATGATATATGTATAGAGATGACAGGAAACTGAAGAAATTCTGTTATCACATTGGTTTACTTTGACAAAGTTGGGGAGAGGTAAGTTGGACTATATCGGAATAGGTTGGACTCTTCCTGAGACATGCAGCCTTTTGTCGTAGCTTCCAGAGTTGGGTTTTGTTGACCCACTGAGCTGTAACAGTTATGCAAAGACGTTATGTCCCAACACAGGTTTTCCAAAGATTGAGTGTAACTGGAGAAATGTTGACCTTTTACAAACAATGTTTTGTTCCATGTTTGCTCATCTTCATTCCATAAATCAACGTTCGGGGCAGAATTTGTCCATTCATGATCGCTGTATCCTTCACTCTCATACTGATTGGATCTTCTGGGGTTTTTACTCCATTCTGCATCGCTCAGTGGTTCCGTGAAACAAGACGTTTTCCCAAAGCTGTAGTTCTTGGTCATGGACAAGCAGTTATTCAACATGTTCTCTACGGAGGACTGTTCAATATCCATATCATTAAAATCATAAAACGGTATATTATTTAAGACCTCATTGGTTTGGTTCTCTTGGTTATGCATTTCACCTGTTAGGGACTGATACAAAAGTACAATTCAGTACTAGTAGTAATAATATATTTCCAGATCTCTGTTAATGCTTGAGTAGAACTACTGAAAAAGAATAAAGTTCAACCAAAATAGTGCAACTCTGGAAAAGTCTAGAGTGGATGTAAATTGAGAAGGAACGATGACTATTGTAAATGTGCATGTGTGACACTTACTGATGGATAACAACCAAATCAACTTCAGCTATATGTAACAAGGATACATCATTAGGAGAGACCCTTTTAATGCTACTGGGTCCTTTTAAGTGCAATCTGAGCTAGCTACCTCCCTCTGTGGAATTTTTCCAATAGCTGTTATAACCTGCTCACCCTTCTAAGGGTCTCTACTAGTCTAATAGATATTCTGTTCTTAGTAAGCAGGTAATCTATTTCCAGACTTTTCTATACCCAGTGAACTCTTGAAGTCTCACTGTTCTCACCTGTCTCTGCTTATGCAGCAATCTAATGTAGCTCTATCTAGTCTGCCTCTCTCAACATAGTAATCCCTACTATATTCATTCCATATCCTCTGCTAACGTGGTAATCAATGACACACTTATATGAGAGACCCTTCCAATGTTATTGGGTCTTTCCAAGTTAGATGTACTAACAAATACAAGTCTGTCAGTTTCCCCGCAGTTCTAGGCAGCTCTGACACACGTTTTCTTTTTAATTCTCAGCAAACCCATTCAGAGCTTGATTTTCACTGTTTCTTTTCCTTTGGTGCCCCTTAGTGGTCCAAAGTGTAAATGTCCGTCTGGTCCTTCTAATCCAATAAAAGTTAAGTTTTAATATACTTTGTATCCACCATCACTGATCTATTGTAAGTGTGAAATACGCAATTTATAATTTTGCAGGTCCCTGCTTTCTGGACATAAGTACTTCTCCTATGGGGTCCTTAGATATTGTGTTGATGAATATAACATTATGAGTTCCAAGGGTTCATCAGTCATAAATTTTCTAAATAGTTGAAAATAGGCAAGTCACTGTTATAGTCAAGGTATCTCACAGGGTTATTCAGAGAGCGGTGAAAAGCAGGAGAATAACTGGAGAATGAAAAATTCTAGGTCAAAATAGCCGATTTGGAAAGAGAGATGAAAGGGAGAATTTTTCTGGTTTGGCTATTTTGACCTAGAATTTTTCATTCTCCAGTCATTCTCCTGCTTTTCATGCTCTCTGAATAACCCTGATAGTCTTTTTTTTCTTAGATAACCCTTTAAGCAACAGTTGCAGTATTGATAATTTATTCATGTGTGTTGAATTCTGGAGGGCAATAATCTGTGACTGTACATGATTGTCACTACCCTGTGGCACCAACGTGTTGATTCGCCAGTGCGCAGCTGGCATTCATAAACTTACAGTAAGAAAAGGAACATTGCAGAGCTGCTCTTCCTCACTCACCCATCATTGCACATTGGCGCAGTGGCCTAAGGAAACTGCTATCCAGACATTGAGCGACAAGGGGGTGGGTCCGATACCAGAAAGACCTGGAAATTGAGTTCCTCCATTATTGTTAAAGAGGGAATGGAGTTTCCATTGGTCTTGCACTCTGTTCTGCTTTTATTCAATCATATAGGGCACTATTACATTCTTCACGCTAAAATGGGGACGCTAGGAAGAAAAACCAGCGCCCGCAGGTTTCTCCTTAGCGTCCCCGTTTTAGCGTGATTTTACGATGTAGGCGCTGGAAAAGCTGCCTGCATCGTAATCCGGCGCTAAGCTCCGGGATACGCGTGGCAGCGCTAAACGCCGCCGCGAGCATCCCATCGATGGAGTCCATAGAACTCCATTGAGACTGATGCTGCCGGTCACATGACCTGCAGGATCTCTCCTCACGAGATCCGGCAGGTCGGTTCAGTGATTCCGAGAGAGGGAGACTGGGGGACTTTTTCCCCCAGTCTCTCCCTGCTCCTGACGGCCAGAGGAGGCGGTTGGAGCTGCCATTCTCACCGTGGGATGGAAGGTGAGTATGAAATTTATTTGGGGGGATTTTTGGCTTGAGTGGCAGTGGAATCTGTTAGCACCAAGTCCTGGCTGTGGCTAACTTTTGGGTTAACCACAGCCAGACAGTAATTAGCATTAGTAAACTACATTGTATTACTAACACTAATTAACTCTTTGCACTCCCCATGCTAAGCATAGGGAGCGCAAAGTACAGTAACTTCGCACTGAAAAGTGCATGATCCAAAGCTCTAACGGGTTTTTTAACCCATTAGCGTTTGGATTGTAATATGGTGCGCCCACGCTAGAGCCACCAATGTTAACGCTCACACAGGAGAGCGCTAACGTTAGCGTGAATAATGTAATAGTGCGCTTATTATTTAGTTGAAAAACCTATGGATAATTATTATGATTATCATCATGCCTATATATATCTATGTACATGTTTGTGTATATAGGCAGAGTTTTTTTTTTTAGGGAATCATAATGCATACATACTTTATATGATGATACAAATGCATATATTAATATCAAATTTGATCATGATGGGATCAGAGGGAGATGACAATGTTTGATTGGGGGAAGAAATATTGGTGAGTTACTACACCTATGCTTTTTAGGTCCTAGGCCCTGAGCATATTTAGTAGGAATGTACATGATATTTGTACATATACCATTTGCCATAGATAGTTAGTGTATACATAAAATCTTAATTCTAACAAATACCTCGTAGTATGTAGATAAATTTACCCAAAAGGGTTATGAGTGTCAAAAGGCGCTGTGAGTATATGAATATGGGACTAGGAACAAATCAAGAAACATATACTGCAGCTCACCAGTAAGTGTATCCCTCACTTAAATATATAAAATATATAAAACCACAAAGAAACAACATGCAGTACATGTGTATTACAGAAGCGCACAGAAGTTATTCCATCTAAAATCTAATATACGTCTCTCTATTGGTAAAGATCCCAAATATTCCTCTTAGGTTATATCACACCATTGTTATAATCTCCAGTCCAGTCCCTATAGCAGAAAGACAAAAAGGGGAAAGGGCCTGATCGCGCAATACAGTCTGTTGTATATGGGCAGGACAATAGATTACAAAAATTCCACTCACAAGGAAAGAGCTCGACTGACTCGTATTATGCGCCTTTAAGCCTCTGGGGGCTCCTCCCATCAATGGGGTATTGTACATCTTGAAGCTCTCTCTTGTGTGGTACCTCAAAGAGAGCCATATATAGTACAGTGTGTATATATATATATATATAGATATATATATATATATCCCGAAACAGCGCTGTCCTAGGAGTGGCTTTGACCAGTTGCATAAACCTTATCTCTGCTAGAAAGCCACAGTGTGGCATAGCGTTGATTTTAGGGTTCTGTGTAATAACAGATCCAGGATGCATAAAAGTGAGACAGATGTCATTTGCATATCCTACCCAGAATTCCTTGCTGCATATGGGGAATGTGGCACAGGAGCTCTGGGATGCAATTCATCGAATTGCTGTGATGTGCAAGTGGCTTCTGCAATAATAAACAAACTTATTATAGTGTGGAGACTTTTTATCTCACTTTTTGTCCTCCACCACAACTCTTTTTATATATATATATATAATCGTCCTGTCCTTATACACCAGACAGTATTGTGCGATCAGGCCCTTTCCCCTTTTTGCCTTTCCGATATAAGGACTGGACTCCAAGATTATAACAACGGTGTGATATAACCTAAGAGGAATGTGACAGACCAAGGCTGCAGGGGTTATATATTTCTCTGGCAATCTGTTTGTTTGGGGGTGTTGGGAAATTCCTCCAGGAGTCTAGGCATAATGGCCAGTTACCACAGAGAGAAACTACCTTTGGTTCATTAATGCCCTATCCCCTGATGTCTGTGAATTATTCCCTCTGTATAAGAACACTTTTCTTTCTGTATAGTGTAGAAAGATTCCTTTGTTTTCCCTGCTTCCCTCAACCTACCCCCCCCCCCCCATCTCCTAGGACCTAGCAGACTGTGTAAAATAAGATTGCATGTGTTGAATGTCTCTTCCTATTGTTCTGTACTGACGTTATCTGATCTAATCTGTAATGTATTCTGGAAGGGGGGTTGTCTCTCAACTGTGTTTTACCTGTGTGTTTTTTCAAATAAAGAGTCAGTCTTTGTTTTGCTGCTCTACAACACTGGTCATGCCTGGTGATTGTAGAGAAAGTTTGGGGGCTGCTAAAGCTGGATTTCGGGGTCCAGCTTGGCAGTCAGCGTGCCAGGCGGTCTGTCACAAGGAATATTTGGAATCTTTACCAATAGAGGGAAGTATATTAGATTTTAAGTGGGATAAATAACCCATAGTGACATGGGCATGACAGCTTCACTTTAAGCTGCTTTAGCAGATTAGTCACTCTGAAAATCGACATGAAAAAACTTGATATAATGGACAATAGATAAGACAGAGATTAATATTTTTTTTACTATATTAGAAGGAATCAAAGTACAAAACCGGTGAGTGGACGGTTACAATTAATCATGCTTCAGGCAATGCCAGCTTTTTTTTGAGATCCAGTAGGTTTGAATAACCCTTTCCAGATGTTTTAGTTTTGCGTAAGGTGATCATAGTATATTATAAAATGACATTACTTAAATTTTTAAAAAGAAACAATACATTACAAACTAGATGCTGAAGGTGAAGCCTTGATACTTGATGCAGTGGAACCTGTTTGGAGCCTGATCTGCGTATACACAGATTTTTTTTGAAAACCGAGTATTTCGAGTAAAATGGCCCCAGGGAAGGGGAGGAGACATAGTTGGTGGAATGTTGAAAGGAGAATTTGAATCATTTAATAGAGGCTATTACATGAATTCTTATATAAAAGAAGTGGATGGAGGAGACAGCTACTAGCACACTATGACAGTTTGACTTAAATTGTCATCTCTTTAATAATGGAAGGCTGTCATATGATTTAGAAAAAAAATCATCAAATCAATTTCATTATTCAATACCTCATCTGTTTTAGTCCTTTTAAGCCCAAGGGAATTGGATAAAATTGCTGGACGTTTCTTGTGTCTGGTCTTATTGGTTTCCGATTCAAACTTTGTTTCTGGTTTTGGATGATCATGAACTCCCTTTGTCTTTAAGGTAATAAAGAACATGTTATGAAAAATGTTGCATATTATCCATGGTAAGATAATAACATTGAGTTAAATGCCATCAGCATGTTTGATGAGAGCAAAATCTTCCAATTGAGATAAAAATCTGAATCAAATTAATCCTCAGGAGCAAGATTTGGGAAACAGAAAAAATATATATGCAAATGTATACAGCACATTTCAAACCATTGGCGTTTTTTTTAATTGAAAACAAACAGATATAAAGAAAGGTGTGTATAGGAGGGGGAGGCTATTGGGAGGCTATGCAGTATGGAAAATCTGGGGCGTGTTTTCCATTGTTTTCTGTACATTCCCCCGTGTGTGTTTTTCCAATTGTAAACTGTAAAGTCCTTGTCAGTTTGGTTTTCTCCCTGCAAGGAGCTCCGATTATTGAGTGGGTGGTTTTGTGCCAGAACCAGTACTTCTTCAGCATACTTACGGCGAGGGGATGTACATGGATGCACATGGATAGCCATCCTGGGTACTGGACCCCACATCACAGATGCTACTTTACGTAATGCTCATAATCTCTACAAGCAAACGCTTACTGCAGAAAAATTCCATGCCTATAAACAGGCCAAGAAAGATCTTGAAACCATTACAAATACTAACAGGGTTATTCAAATAGCTCCGAATTGCTTGAGAAAGGTAACCGAATGCTGAAAATCAGCGTTCGGTTACCTTTCCTGGCCATTCGGCTATCCAGAGAGCAGGCAATTCGCCAAATCCTAGCGAATTGCCTGAACATACGGTGCCTGTTTGAGGGCAGTGAAATCCCCATGAAAAAGCACTGCTTCGGCTATTCAGAGAACTCAAACCAGCAGTGAAAGGTTCCCGAAATGCCCTGCCATTCAGTGATTTAATTCAGCAAATTTATTCAGGAGAATCCCATAGGCTTCAATGCTAAAAATATTCCCGTTTTAATTCAATATCTAATAATTCATTATAAAATTATGCAGTAAAGAGTCTCTTTATTTATAGATTTTTTAGGATATTTTAAGCATTTTTCAGATTTTTTTTTTTTTTTTTTCTTTTTAAAAGTCTGATTTTTTTTTTTAAGTTTACTTATTTTTTCTGTAACAGCCCTTTTTATTATCATTCCCTGGACCTCCTGTGTAAATTTCAGACATTTTCGCTCAGTAGTTTCTTTGCAAACAGCGTTTCACTTTCACACATTCACACAAACTGTTTTGCTAATTTATTCACTGCCTCTTCTGCGGTCTCCGCTGCTTCAGCTGTGTGTGATCGGCTCCTGCTCGGGCTTTTTCCATGGTTTTCGGCAGGTTAATCCAGATGTCGTTGAGGGTTTTCGGCGTGCATTCGGTGGGTTTTGCGGTTCGTTTTCGTCGGGTTTGCGGCAGCTTTTCCCTGCAATTCGGGGACCCTGTGGTGTTTGCTGAATACACCGCAGGGTCACCGAAATGGGATCGGCAAAAGGAACCGAATTGAAGAGAACCAAAAGTCACCGAACGTGCGGTGACTTTTCGAATCTCTTTGAATAACCCTGTTTCGCTCAGGAGCATCGTGATTTTCAATCCCAATTTTTCTATCGTTGGGGGGCAGGTCAGGAAAACCTTTGGCCAGAATGGCCGAATTTAAACGGTAACGACACCTTATAATGAGGATCACCAAGACTGATAACACTCACACCTCTTCCCCTCAACACATACAGTAAATTACCTTTTTTAACAACTTCTTTAAATCATGCTCTTAACCCTATACATAAATCCCACATTGAGTGCCACATTTTTCAACCGCTCCTCTCTCTCATGTTTCCAGGCACATCACAGGGAAATCTTAAATTAACCCATAACGGTGAATGAGGTAGAGATGGCTATTCTGTTACTACCTTCGGGTAAATCGCCAGATCCTGATGGTTTTTCTGCGAACTAATATAAAATCTTAAAACCACAAATGCCCCACCTAAATGGCTATGTTCAATGCAATTTACATTTCACATATCCCGATAGATTCCCTGAACAAAGCCCAAACAGTCCTTATTCCCAAATCCTGGAAACCCATGGATCTGCACACCTCCTACTGCCCTAGTTCCTGGCCACCCACCTTAACACTTTTCTCCCTGATATTCTCAACAGACATCAATTGGACTACGTACATGGTTGTCATGTGGTCATAGGTATTCGGAGGGCCATAGCAGTAGTTGTTGCATCATGATCCATTCCCCTGCCTTTTTACCCAGCCCTTTTAAGACTTGGAACAAGCTTTTGCCATTGTTCCATGGCCTCACTTACTTTCAATTCTTTACCATCAATGTATTGGTCAAATACTCATACAATTCATTCAAGATATAATTTGTTACCAGCCTCATTCCTCCCCACCAATGGCCTAGATTCCTCTTATTACTTCCTGGGAAGGAGTGTGTCAAGTCCCTCGCCGCCGATGTCAAAGGAGGTCCAGATTTGGGTCTGTGCCATCCTGAAACCCAGCAACATGTTCCAGACCATATTTCTGATCCAGCCCTGTACTGCATCTAGTCCCCAAGGGGGTTATTCAAAGAGCACCGAAATTGTCATCTCTTTGTTTGCTATATACTCACAAATAAAAATTGTCAAATTAAAAAAAAAATGGACTGGAATTCAGTGGCGTCACAAGGGGGAGGGTGGGGGGCAGCCCGCACCGGGTGACATCACCCTCTAGGGTGACACCCTAAAAAAAAATATATATATTTTTACTTTTGCAAAGTATTTTACCAGGAAGGATACATTGACGTTTCACAAATTTTCAAGTATGTCCTGGGTAGGCAAGGCCTAGGCTGGCACTTTCCAGGGGGTGGCAAAAACCCACCACTAAAGGGGTTACTCACAGAGCACCGAAATGACACCAACATTTTGGTGTTCTGTTGTTCACTGCACTTCGGGGAATCAAATTTCCCCACCCTGCAGTGAATTCACCATTCACCGCAGGGTCCCCGAAGTGCAGGGAGTCGGTCAACGAATGCTGCCACTACAAACCCGCGGCCTGCTGTTTTCAAAAAAACTACTGAACGAAAATGGAATTTACATATAACGTCCTATGATTGATAATAAAAAGTTCTGTTACAGAAAAAAGAAAAACCGCTATTAAAAAAAAAAGGGAAGAAAAATTTTCAGAAAAAATTCTGGAAAATGACAAATAATAATTTTAACATTGAAACCTATGGGGTTCGCCTGAATAAACCTGCTGAATGAAATCACCAAAGATCAGAGCATTTCAGTGACATTTCTCTGCTGTTCGGTGTTCTCTGAATAGATTAACCATTACTTAAGTTCTCTATGGGGATTTGCACTGCCATCGAACAGCACCGTACTTGGTAGCAGTTTGCCAAAATTTGTCTGTATCACAGAGCTCCAGTGGCGTACTTAGGGGAGGGGCGGGCCGCCACAGGTACCAGTGATTATTGGGGTGTCATTAGGGGGTACTAGGAGGTGGCACTGTCACTGTGTGTCAGCTTTGAGCAGTGTTCTCAAACAACGAGCAGTGGAGCAGGGCGTTTGCATTAGGAGAAAAAAATCCACCTCTCCTCCCTCCATAGCTCCTCCCCTGCCCCGCAGCAGCTCTGGGAGACGGGAGGGGGATGTAATTAGTGTGCAGAGAGAGAAGATGACAGTAAACAGCAGCTAAACGGGGGGTATCAGCAGAATATGAAGCCCTGTCTGCTTACTGCTGTTTAAAATGGACCTTTCCTTAACCAGCAATGCAGTGATCAGAAATTTGTCAGATCTGCCTGGCTCCTGGTGAGGTCCTGCATAGAGGGGGCAGGGCTGCATTCACTGCATCACCAGGGAATAGGCAGCCCAGGGTAAAAAGGGACTGGGAAGAGGGAGTCTTAAAAAACTGGTATAGTAAAGAAAAAAGACCATAGCAGCATCTCATACCTGAAAAACCACACCCATTCTCTACTCAGCAACTCCAATCGACAAAACCAACCATCCAGCACACACACACACAACTCCAATCCACAAAACCAGCCACCCAGCACACACATGCACAACTCCCATCACACAAAACCAGCCACTCACACACACAACTCCCATTACACAAAACCAGCCACCCAGCACACACACACAACTCCCATCACACAAAACCAGCCACCCAGCACACACACACACAACTCTAATCCAGAAAACCAGCCACTCAGCACACACACAACTCCAATCCACAAAACCAGCCACCCAGCACACACACACACACACAACTCTAATCCAGAAAACCAGCCACTCAGCACACACACACACACACACAACTCCAATCCACAAAACCAGCTACCCAGCACACACAACTCCCAACACAAAAAAACAGCCACACACACAACTCCCATCACACAAAACCAGACACACACACACACACACAACGCCCATCACACAAAACCACCCACACACACAACTCCCATCACACAAAACCAGCCACACACACACAACTCCCATCACACAAAACCAGCCACACACACACAACTCCCATCACACAAAACCAGCCACCCACACAACTCCCATCATACAAAACCAGCTACCCACACATAACTCTCATCACACAAAACCAGCCAACACACAACTCTAAACCACAAAACCAGCAATCCAGCACACACACACAACTCCAATCCACAAACCAGCCACCCAGCACACACAACTCCCAACACACAAAACCAGCCACCCGCACACACAACTCCCAACACACAACTATTACACAAAACCAGCCACCCAGCACACACAACTCCCATCACACAAAACCAGCCACCCACACACACACACCTCCCATCACACAAAACCAGCCACCCACGCACACAACTCCCACACAAAACCAGCCACCCACACACAACTCCCATCACATAAAACCAACCAACACACAACTCCCATCACACAAAACCAGCCACCAACACACAACCAGCAACCAACACACAACTCCTATCACAAAACTAGCCACCCCAACACACACACAACTCCCATCACACAAAACCAGCCTACACACAACCAGCCATCAACACACAACTCTTATCACACAAAACCAGCTACCCCAACACACAGACACAACTCCCATCAACAACATGTGTACTTTTGCTCATAGCATGAGGATGGATATGTTGTGAGTTTGCAAAATCCCTTAAAAATAACAATTATTCAAAAAGAATCTACAATCGCCTCTTATTGCACAGCCCAGAGGACGCATGATCCACCATCGGCAGATTCATAATATATCATTATTATATGTATACGTCATGTCCTGCCAGAATGCTATAACGAAAAATATTTTTGAAACCATTTAAAAAAGTGTGTGCCATTTTTTTTCTTTTACATGTTAAAGTTGGGGGGGGGGGTGCCAAATATAGGATCCGCCACGGGTGCCAAATGTTCTAGGTACGCCCCTGCTGGAGTTCTTTGAGTAGCTATATCTTTTTTTAATTGAATATATTATAGTTCATACTTGACCACTTTACATTTTAAGACATAGGACTTTAGGTACACCCATCATTAATTCATCGAAAAGGGGGTACCCGTTCCCACAGAGCAGCTAATCAAATATATGAACTCAAAAAAAAGTCACCTGAAAATATATGTATGGTCCTTCATGCCTCCAGAAGTTGGTAACTGGAAAACCACCATGTCCTCGACAAGAAATGAGCTTCAATGATCCATTACAGTATGCACAGTGTTTGCCTAAGAATATAGAAAGTGTTGTTACATCCACATGGGAATTACTGTGTTCTCACAAACAAACTCTTTTGTAATGAAGAAAAATTATAATGAACTAAATGCATAGATGCTGAGGATCAAAATCAGAAAATCTACACATACATTACCATCACAATATGACTAGCTCAAACCTTAAAATTGCCATAAAATGGGGCTGAATGATGTTTGCCCATATTTCTTTTTTTTTTTTTTCTTCATGGAGAGACTAGACAATGATACTTGTTATTTCTTTGCTTTTTGGACTCTCCAGCTAAAATGTATTTGAATGCTACAAACATAAATTAAATCTTGCCAATCCCGGGTTGTAAGCTAAAATATTTAAGGTTACTATCGTACTTAAAGTTCCTCCTTCTGAGCTCTAGTTTACCTGTTCTACATTATGATCTAACAAACAAATTCAAAGGCCACAAGCATGAAAACCTTACATTCCATTCCATGTACACAGCTGAAATTAAGTTGAAAACTGCCTTTCTATGATATTTGGAATATTGTATTAGCTGACAGCTGAAACAGTGAGATCTCGCTTGAACCTCAATAGATCCATTCCTTCTCTGTCTACTTTTGACACATCTTTAACAGACCCTCTAATTCAAGAATCTCCAAACTTTGAATTTCCCTGTACGTTGCATTTTCATGGCCATTCGACTATTCAAAAAGCTGGCAGTTCGCCAAATATTGGTGAATTGCCATTGAAATACAGTGATCTTCGGCAGCAGTGAAATCCCCAGAGAAGTGATGGTTATTCTATTCAGAGAACACCGAACAGCACAGAAATGTCAGTAAAATGCCCTGATTTTTGGTGGTTTCATTCGACAGGTTTAATCAGGCTAATCCCATAGGTTTCAATGTAACCAAATTCCCAGTTTTTATTAAATATTTATTCAACTTGTTATTCTTTTTATTTTCAGCAAAAAGTCTCTATTTATTTCCTTTTAGGATTCTTTAAGGCATTTTCTTAATTTTTTTGGCGAATTTTCCAGATTTTTTAAAATAGCGGGTTTTTTTTCTGTAACAGACCTTTTCATTATTATTCATAGGACCTTATAAATTATTTCTAGGCATTTTCATTCGTAGTTTTTTTGTAAACACCTTTTAAACATTGCAGGTTTTTTGTAAAAAAATTTACGCTCTTCGGCGGCTTGTCGGCTTTTTCCGGTGGCTGGTCGACAGTCTGTTCTGCAAGTCATAGGCTTTTTTCGGATCGATTCGGCGGTTTTGCGGCAGATCGTGGGATGCATTTGGTGGTTTTTGGAGTTTTTCAGATCGATTCGGTGTTTATTCGGAATGATTCTGCAGTTTTGCAGCAGTTTTTTGATGTGTTTTCGCAGGTCGATTCGGTGCACTTTGGGGACCTTGCGTGAATGCTGAATTCACCACAGGGTCACTGAATTGAACTCACCGATGTGCGGTGATATTTCAGTGCTCTCTGAATAACCCTGTATGCTTAATGTGTGGCAAAATAATATAATACATCACTGATCTCTACCCTTTGTCAGTAATTACAGGTATTATTTTGTTTCACTTTTTTTAGTCTACTTTGGGAGTCGCTTTTCCTGTTAATCTCAGAGAAATGTATCTTTTTTATGTGTTTAATGGATGAGGCAAGGTTCTAAATTGAAAGCAGTCAGCATGAAAACGAATAGACTGTTCATTTTAATTTTAAATACACATACTTTGCTGTTTTTGACGTGCTTTATCACAAATGGCAGGCCTAAGGTAGGTTTTTCTGCCATCTGGGGCTGTACAGTCATTGCTGCAGACAAGAACACCAAGGCAGGACTTCTTTAGGATGCGAGAGTTGTGGTTATTAGTGTTGCGCATGGCCCAGCCACTCAGATGCCTCTGTGCATTCCTGTCTGAAGAGCTGTATATGTGTTTCACATAGGAATCAGGCCACTCCTGAAACCAGTCCATTTGTTCTGGGTCCTGAAAAAAAAAAGACACAACACTTAAAGTTGTTGAGTGAAGATTTCAACAGAAGCAATACCTCCTAAGTGTATTATTATACTTTATTTACATAGCGTCAGCATATTCTGCTGAACAATGGACACGATCAGAGGCATAACTAGAAAGTTTACCTCAGGGCCCCGGTGTAAGAATCCACGAGGCTCCCCCCCCCCCCCCGCGAGAGAGTTTTGCATTTTTACTAAAAACATTTTGCAACCTGTATACATGACTCCGGCAGTATCCAAAAATTGCTGGTTTCAAAACCTAATAATACTATAACCTATCGCATAGTAACCCTATTATATTATTACCATAGCATTAAATTCCATAGCTAATGAATATATTATAGGGATACTAGGCGATAGGTTATAGTATTATTAGGTTTTGAAACCAGCACCATTTGGATAGCGCAGGAGACATGTATACAGGTATTTTTCGCACTCTTAAAATGGTCATACAATTTGGAAATATTTTTTGAAGAACGGGTTATGGGTCCTCATATAGATTTCTCATGTGTTATGGTAATTTTAACTCCACCTTAAAACATATGTTTCCCCGAAAATAGAACATACCCCGAAAATAGGACCTAGTGGGTTTTTGTTAACTACTAAAAATATAAGACCTACCCCCGAAAATAAGACTGGCAGGGTTATTCAGAGAGCGGTGAAAAGCAGGAGAATGACTGGAGAATGGAAAATTCTAGGTCAAAATAGCCGATGTGGAAAGTGAGATGAATGGGAGAATTTTTCTGGTTTGGCTATTTTGACCTAGAATTTTCCATTCTCCAGTCATTCTCCTGCTTTTCACCGCTCTCTGAATAACCCTGCTAGTTGAGACCAACTTGAGGAGCCACGGGGGAGAATTGCCGGCACCAGAGGCTGCAATACTGTATGTATGTTGAGCAGGATTATGTGATTCCCTTCATGGCTGCGCTCGGATTGCGGTTATGTGCAGCGGGATGGATTGCATGGCTGGGCAGGGGAGCAATACCGGCACCAGAGAAAGTGAGGCGGCAGCGGAGGAAGCAGAGCTGCGTAAGCCGATACTTCCTCTAGCGCGGCTCCTGTCACAGGCGGAGTGATACCAGATGCACACCACCTGTGAGGAATCGCTAGGTAGTGAAACATACCGGTATTTTGACCCCCAGAGAAGACGAGTGCAAAAAGAAAGAGCTATAACTGTAATTGAATAAATGTATATTGTACATTAACCTGCCTGGCGGTATTCCCGAGTGTGACTCGGGGTTAAATTTTGCTACCGCGATCGGTAACCCCGAGCCACACTCGGGCTGGATGCATACACACCGCATCCTTCGCTCCCTCGCCGTCTCCGCAGTCACTGCAGTGTGACGCAGGGGGGTGGGACCAGGCGTCAAATTCAAAATTTGAAAAAAAAAATACTGTAAAAAACATTTTTTTCAATACATTTTGCTGTGCAGTGGGTGCTGGGAATTCCTGTCCAGATAAACACTCGTTTGCCAAATTAATACAGGACACGGGGTACCAAAAAAAGTGTATTTATTCTGAAAGCAGCTTTACAGAAATAAAAGGCGAATAAAATAATTTCTAAAATGTAATAAGGCTTTGCAATACAAGTTTCGCTGGTGCTTGTCCAGATTCACCAGAGAAACTTGTATTGCAAAGCCTTATTACATTTTAGAAATTATTTTTATTTGCCTTTTATTTCTGTAAAGCTGCTTTGAGAATAAATACACTTTTTTTGGTACCCCGTGTCCTGTATTACTTTGGCAAAGGAGTGTACATCTGGACAGGAATCCCAGCACCCAGAGCAAAGAGGCATGTTTTTGGTTTGATTAGATTATTGAATATAATTTATTTCCATTATTTTTGGGATAATAAATTATTATTTTGTGTTTCAAACCTTCTCTGACTCCGTGTGTTTACTAGACTCTTACTTGCACGGATTTCAGTGAGTTATTCCTACAGAATACAGGCTTACTATATAAAACACCACATTTCGTTTCCAAAAAAATTTAAACGCTTTTAGACACAAAATTTTGAAAAAATTAGACCGCCAGGGAGGTTAAAAAATTTAAATATAAGACCCACCCCCGAAAATAAGACCTAGTGTGATTTTTTGGAGTCCAAAAAAATATAAGACGGTGTCTTATTTTCGGGGAAACACGGTAAGATCTAGTTTAATAGCCCTCCCCCTTCTTTTATAACCCTTTTTTAACGAAGTTTTTTCTTTTATGGAGTTTTTACAAAATGTTTTAAGTAAGAATGCAAAACTCTTTCTCCATTTAACTGAATAGGTTAATAAGAGAATGCTCCTTGATCACCCAGCCTCTGTAGATACACCAATAGGTGGTAGAGATTTGCCAGCATGCGATTCAGAGGAATGTCTGTATAAATTGTAAGAATAAGAGAGTGAGAACACATTATATTTAGGTTCTGTTTAACCCTTGCCTTTGTTTGTGCTAACTGCTACATTAGGAGGATGGCAGAGAAAGATACTGACAATCCAGGAGGGTGAAATGCCTCTAAGCTGGAACACATACATCACACATGAGCGACCAGACGCTGCAATGAGACACCAGGAAGTGTCAGACTCATGATGGATAGCCAGACAAAAAAATAACAAGGCCTCTGTTACCTAATTAACCCCTTAAGGACCAATGACAGAACTGTCCAGTCAGAAATGCATTGACTTTAAAGATCCTTGGTCCTTAAAAGGTTTAAGAGCCACCACTGGCTGGGCCCCCCTCCAGTGGTGGAATGCCAAGCCCCGGTCCCAAGCGCACGCTGCGACCCTGGTAATTACACCGTTGGAAGATACATACAGGGTTACAATAAATTGAGATTGAACAACATTAGATAAACCAGTTTCGGAGGAAATGAGGGCCCTATTACCATGGGAATTTACAATCTAGAAGGGTTGGTGGTGGAAAAAGGAGGAGAGGATTGCAAGGTGAGAGTGATGGACTGGTCGGAGCAATGAGGTGTATTAGGGAGTCAGGTGGTAGGCTTCCCTAAATAGGAATGTCTTAAGGGATCGTTTGAAGGAAGGGAAACTAGGGGAAAGTTGACAGTACGAGGGAGAGCATTCCAGAGGATGGGGGCTGCACTTGAGAAATCCTGCAGTCTATCATGGGAAGAGCTGATGAGGGGAGAAGCTAGGCGCAGGTCACGGTTTGACCTTGGGGAACGGGCTGGGGTGTATTTGGTGATTAGTGAGGACAGGTAGTGGGGAACTGAGTCAGTGAGAGCTTTGTAGGTCAGGGTAAGGATTTTGAATTTAATTCTGCAGTGGATGGGGAGCCAGGGAAGGGATTCGCAGAGGGAAGCGGCAAAGACAGAGCGGCAGGTGAGATGGATGAGCCTGGCAGAGGCATTTAGAATGGATTGTAGGGGGGGCGAGGCGGAAGAGAGGGAGAACAGCTAGAAGATTATTACAATAGTCAAGTCGGGAGATTACAAGAGCGTGGATGAGTTGTTTTGTGGTGTCAGCGGGAAGAAATGGCCAAATACTGAAAATATTACGTAGTTGTAAGCAGCAGGAGGAGCAAAGAGACTGGATGTGGGGGATGAAAGAAAGAGCAGAGTCAAGCGTAACTCCAAGACAGCGAACCTGGTTTGATAGGGAGATAGTGATACCATCAACCATGATAGAGAAGTCAGGAGGTGGGGAGGCATTAGTGTGAGGAATTAGTAGAAGCTCAGTCTTGGACATGTCAATCTTTCTTTAGGTGATGAGAGGCCATCCAGGAGGAGATGCCAGATAAACAGTCGCTGACTTTGGAAAGTACAGGAGAGAGATCAGGGTTGGACAGATAAATCTGAGTATCATCAGCAATGTATGTTGTTTTAGAGTCACAGTCAGGGATCAAGAACTAAAAAAAGAAGTGTGAGAACTCACCTAGATTTCTCTTTCCCCAATTAGCAATTACTAACTTGCAGTTAACTCAAACACCTACTCAAATCTGATATATTTATGTATATATGTGGATTTCATCAAACATTTGTGATAGATCCAATATTTATTGCATCTTATTAGGTAAACCTATAAATGAACAACCAAATACAAGCATTTGGGACCAATGAAAACTGAGTTCCCTCTGCAAAAATAGTGGAAGAATTGCATTGCCACATGTTCTCCCTTGACCTGATTCCAGGTCACAATATATATGTTGTTATATGTCTCTGATATATTACGTAATTTCTTCTTTCCTTGAGTTATCTAGTATTATGATACATTGTATGACTGAAGAAAGTGCAGCTTCAATGCAAAATAACACAGAATAAAGGAAAAAGCAGGGGTTATTATCCTACAAGTCACAGAGTTACTAATTGGTTTTAATGTGCATCTGGCATATACAGCAAGTTAGAACCGACTAAGCTGTAAATTCTGTAGGTGTTTATTATCATTTTACTGTAGCTCTGAGTATAGCAATACACATTGAATGGAAATTTCTTTTTAATGGTTGGAAGTTTTAGAGGTCAGTGGGTGTGTTTTGAACAAACAGAAAAAGTAATAGGGAGTTACAGATTAAACACTGTTGAGAAAAAAATCATAAAATGTTGCAATATACTACACACAACACTTCCTCTGTGTGGGAAAATAAATTACAAACATAAGGGGTTATTCAGAAAGCACCAAAATTTCAGTGCATTTCGGCGCGCTTCAGAGATTCCATTTCGCCAACCCTAGGGGTTGCAGGGTCCCCGAAGTGCCTCGAACACCGAGCCGCTGATCAGACCGCCGAACAAACTGCCAAACACTGCTGGACTGACCACTGAATGCCGCCGAATCGCAGAAAAATAAACAGTACTCAGCTATTCTTCTAAAAGTTGTTTAAACCAATAAAAATGCACAAAAATATGCGGAAATAATAAAAAAGTCCTATATAAAAAAAAAAAATATCTCTTACAGAATAAAAAAAGCCTTTAAAAAAAATTGGGAATCAAAAATTTCATCTACAAAATACCAGAAATACAACAAAATGTTCCAAAAAATAAATAAAAAGACCGTTTGCTGAAAATGAATGGATTAAACAGTTGAATAAAATAAAGTAAGAATAATAATGTTTCTTTACATTGGATCCTATGGGATTCGCCTGTTTAAACCCTGTCAAACTGAATCACCGAAAATCAGGGCATGTCACTGACACTTTGGGAACTCTTTTGTTCCCCGCACTACGGGGAGTTAAATTCGCTGACCCTGAGGTGACTTCAGCATCACCACAGTGTTCCCAAAGTGAAGGAAAAAGCTGCCGACCACATCCGCAAACCTGCCGCAAAACCGCTAAAAAAAAAACCTCTGCGAAACCACTGGAAAAACATTGGATCGATCCGATAAGCGGCCAAAAATTTCCTCACAACAATGCGCTGCAAAAATCCGAAAAAAGCCAATGATCCGCCGACCAGCCGCAGGAAAAAGCTGACAAGCCAATGAACGGGGTAAAAAAAATAAAAATATCACCACAACTTTTAAAACGCGTTTGCAAAAATACGACTGCATGTAAATACCTGGAAATAATATACTGTGTCAGGTCCTATGAATAATAATAAAAAGGTCTTTTACAGAAAAAAAACTGTTTAAACAAAAATAAAAAAATTGGAAAAAAATATTTTACTGAAAAAATCCTGAAAAATCCTTAAAAATAAATAAATAAATAAAGTGACATTTTGCTGCAAATTAAAAGAATAAACGGTTGAATAAAAATTTAATAAAAATTAGAGATTTGTTGAATACATTGAAACCTATGTGATTAAACCTGCTGAATGAAACCACTGAAAATCAGGGCATTTCATTGACATTTCACTGCTGTTTGGTGTCCTCTGAATAGATTAACCATTGCTTCTTTATGGGGAGTTCACTGCCGTCAAACAGCACTGTATTTCGTTGGCAAATCGCCAATATTTGGCGAACTGCCTGCTTTCTGGATAGCCGAATGGCCACGAAATTGCACCGTACGGGGACATTCACTGTTCGGTGCAATTTCGGAGCCAATTCAGCTCTCTTTGAATAACCCCTATATTAACATCTCACCAGTCGTTTGGGAAATGCACCTGCCCAGTGCATGGTCACTTTGAATAACTTTATCAGAATCCTCACCTGTCAACAACAATGGGCATTATACAGTTTACGTTAGGACAGGGATCTCAAACTTTGGCCCCCAGACGTTTATTGACTACAATTCCCAGAACTCTTTAAATGCAGTAGATAGCTAGAGAATAATGGAAGGTGTAGTTCAGAAACATCTGTGGGGCCAGAACTGTGTTAGGGTCAGGGCCAGATTTTGATCTCTATGGGCCTGAAGCTGAATATTTTGGTGGGCTTTTTCTGGAATTTAGTGAAATGAAAACATATTTTAGGTCATTTAATAGTACAGATACGGTTATATCTACCAGGCAGATACTGTGTAATTAATTATTCATTCAGATTTCAATCATTTAAAGAGTGTAAAATATTTTTTTCTCATTTTATCATCCAAACCTTTGTGGTTATATGTTCTACAGGGAATTTGTGTGTAAAAAAAAAAAAGGTGAAATGTAAAAATATAACTTTAACAAAAAAAATGAAATATTTCCCTTGTGTTTTGGAGGATGGTGTTTTATGAATAATATGACTATTAGGGCTATTCAGAGAGAGGTGAAAACCTTGAGAATTGCCAGGAGAATGAATAATCTAGACCAAATAGCCAATTTGGAAAGTGAGATAAATGGGAGAATTTTTCTGGTTTTACTATTTTGACCTAGAATTTTCACTTCTCCAGTCATTCTCAAGGTTTTCACCTCTTTCTGAATAGCCCTCTATTTATAAACCACTGACCTTGCACCCAGCGTGGGAATTGAGAAGGTGAGTAATGGCAGTCGTATTGCTCATTTTATACGTGACAAATTTACAATGCCATCGCATAGGAACTAAAACGTTTTTTTGGTTTTCTTTTAGATTTTACATGGTCGTGTTTGGTATCAATGCAAAGGCCAGACTCTGACCTGTTCAATGACACCTCACTTGACCTTGTGAGTTGTAAAGATTAGTGACGCAGGGGTCCAAAGTCCCCCCCCCCCAGTGCTCTTCGCTACAGTGCGGCGGTTTAGGTTTTTGATGTAACAATTCGTAACAACGGATTGTGCCATCACCTCCACACTTGTTGGTGAAATGAGAAATGTGATGGTGAGCGAGAGTAGCATCATTGTTCATTTAATAATTAAAAAGTGAAAAATGTTGCTGTGTCAGACAGAAAAAATGGAAATATTTATATTATTTTATTGTAACATTACATAAAACCTGGTCATCTTTGGTATCATTGGAAAGGCCATGCTGTGGCCTTTCCAGTGATACCCCTCACATGACCCTGTAGCGGCTATGGAGTTGGAGATACAGGGGTCCAAATGCCCATCAATGCAGATATTGTTATCTTTTCTCTGGGCCTATTCTGGAGCATGGGCCCGGAGCTGCTGCTCCATCAGCCCCTATGTTAATCCGGCCCAGGTTGGGGTAGTATTGCAAATAAGTTCATTTTCTGTGTTTGAGATTTCATAGTTACAGTATAGGTTTATCAGTTTTTCATGTCCTTAAAAGAATCTTTTAGCAAACCCCTTTGAAAGAAGCATTGGATTGCTGATTTGGAAGTTTTTCTTAGGGAGGGTACATTCTGATTGCAGCATCACCGGTGTATGTTTAAGCTTTAACTGCATTTACTGTCAGAAAGAGAAAATATTTTGTTAAATTGCTGGAGAGATTCAGTCTTTGTTTTCGATAGACTACGGAATCTCACTGAGTTTGCACAAAGTAATGGAATGTTCCGTTTTTAGTAGGTGATGACATTATGTAAATGAATTGGCAGGGAACAAACAGAAGAATCAGAGAGATTACAGGCAGTCACTCCTCATGCCCTGCTGAAATTGATATATAAATACCGAACCTGTTTGCCCTGTTTATACTGCTCCTATCTGCTCTGTTCTGCTCTGGAGTTGTCACTCAAATCATTTGAAACAACAGTTCATTTCTCAGATTTCCTGGAGAAGTCAGTCAATCCAATGCCTCCTGATGCAAATGCATTGAGGGTCATTGGACGACAAGCTCTGCACATCATTGCAATGTTGGTCAGAACCCTGGAAGGCTGTCCAGCATAAAATTGCATTTTTGTGTATATCGTTATTCTGAGATACTTAAAATATCAATGTGATGTCAATTCAGTAACTTAAAAATTTTCATTTACTGTAGATACTCAAGTATACTGCTAGAATTTGATGACGAAAATTTACCTTAAAATTGGAGGGGTCGTGTTATATTCGAGACATCTGCACGGCGTGTAAAAAAAAATAAAAAATTGCCATGCTCTGAATCTCAGGTTTCCCGGAAGTTCCGGTAGTCTCGCTGAAGTGAATGCGAGCTCCCTGATGCTTGCAAACACTTCAGGAACTCCCAGATTCAGGAGATTTGGGATCCATCATGGCCAGAGTGCACGCTCGGTTTAATCATTCACCTCGCTCGCCTCCGCCGGCCATCTAATAGCTAGTAAAGAAGACAGGTGGCCGGCGGCTTCATACTTAGTAACAACTACAATCATTCTAGTGCAGAGCACCCTGGCCTGAGGGGGAGCCTGACTGTGTTAAGAGAACCTGGAAGGATTTTAATGGTTTACTGGTACAGTCAAATTTTGCTCCTAGCGTTATATTCGAGTCTTGAGTATCCTCTCATTTCCATAATAAACCTCTATCCATCGCGTTATATTCGGGTCGCGCTATACTCGAGTATCTACGGTACTTGTTTTACAGAAATATTGCTGGCTGAAAAGTTCTAAACACCAGACAGAAACACTTAGGGCCCTAATACATTCTTCGCGCAAACGTTTGCGCGCGCGCAAAAATGCATTATCGTGAGGGGCAAAACCCTTTGCGCTGAACGTCACATTACAATGTCAGCGCAACAAACGCGCGTATACGTCTACTGCGGGTGAACCTGCACGAACGCTGCGCGAGCTTACTGTACTTTGCGCGTCCTATACTTAACATTGTGAGCGCAAATGCGTTTGTATTATCATCCGCGTACCAGCGCACAATCTATGCGCATTTTTAACGCAAAGCCTTTGCTCGCATAATTTTATCAACTCCTAAAAGCTGATGTTAATGGCAAATTTTATCAACCTGGCCGAAACCAAATACACCAGCCCAAAAAAAAATACGCAGCAAAGAATAGTTACACATTCTACACATACCAAACCAATAAATTTGAGAAGTTGTGCGTGCTTTTTTAATTGATGCTGCATATATGCGCAGATTGACTTTGACAGGCGCAAAAACTTAACGTGAGACAATTGTGGTTTTTGTGGCTTAATTCTGATTGGCTAAATCGTGTGAAAAAATGGTCCGCACACTGATTTCTGCACGCAATGCAAAAGGTTACTTTTTGTGCATGTTTAAGGGTTTCTTTTAGGATTAGAGTTTTCCCTAACCAACAGATTCTGCTCCACATTTGCAACATTTTTGGCAGATTCTCCTTAACTTTTGACATGAATGTAGCCAAACGCAAAAGCTATGGTAACATTTTGTAAAAAGGCATCCCTGAAGGGATCTATTGGAGATGGCTACCTTTTTTAGGGGTCTTTCCCCCAACAGATTATCTTTGGTGCATGTAGTCTGCCTTGGGTTCCTTCTACTGCCCTGCCTCCTCCGTGTTCAAATACTCCCTTGTTCTCAGGTTTGAAACCAGAGATTATGGAAAACCAAGAATAGAAAAAGAAATAATACATTACTTACAATGCTGAAGCTGCTGAAAAAAAGCTAAGATGAGTTCAGATTTGGATATTTTAGTCTAAAGTGGTCAGAACAATTCAGTAAAATACTGTACAGCTAAATGTACATGGAATTATTAAATTTGTAAAATGGTTATATGAACATATGTACGTTCCACATGCAAAATGTAGAATGGTACAGAATTAACAATTGATGGAGGGTACAGGAACACACTTGCCTCGCAAACCTTTAGGCCGGGGTCAGACGAGCGCAGTTCAGATTGAAAGGAACATCTGTGAGAGTGGACATTCCTTCCACCCGACGCCCATCTGGCCACCTCGCTGAGTGTAGTTAGTGCACTCAGTGCTACAAAGCACTATCCTCCTATGGAGAATCACACTTTGCAGCCCCGTCAACGCGCGTCTGGTGTTTTGACGGGGAGGCTTTGTTCGCGGACGTTTGTTGCGCGCCCGTTCGTGTGCACTCTCAAGCGTGTGACCGGCCCTGTTGCAGCTTCACAACACTGCGATGGACACGGTAGGCAGGTCTATACAGGCGCACCTAGTACGCTCGCCTGACACCGGCCTTAGCATCCACAAAACCATATATTAAAGGAATACATTAGGTTGCAGATGATTCTCTTTTCACTGTATTATAGGGGTAGTGTATTACAATTCATTAAGCAAAAATTTTATATATTATAGCAGTATGTAGTGATACCTGCTTTACTGGACCAATGCTACATTTAAATACAAGTATTTGAGAGTATAACTCTCTTCTTCAGGTCTGGAAGCTATACAGAGCAAAATCATAGAATTGAACAATAAAGAGCAATCAGTAGGCGAGGGGGTTTAGGATGAGTTCTCTGTTTACCCTACTTGACCATACTATTTCACTATTATTATTTACAACAACCATCGTAACCCCCCCCCCGTCTGTTGGCTCTTTATCGTTAAATTCTATGATTTTGCTCAGTATAGCTTCCAGACCGGAAGAAGAGAGGTATAGTCTTGAAAGCTTGTCTTTTAAATGTATCGTTTGTCCAATAAAAAAAGAATCACTACATACTGCTACACTCTGGTGATTTTGGCATCTGGACTAACACGGCTTATCCAATCTACACTATATACTCTATAGATACATTGCGCCCATTATGCTCACTGCTGGACGCAGCCATTGCTTGACTCCTGTAGGTTGACACTTCGGATCTCAGCTGGCAGGTAACATTATTGGCTGTGCCAATGCAGTTACCACGAGGGTAGCACACTGTAGGAAAGTATGAGAGGATCATTTTTAAAGATATGGAAATGAAGAAATGAAGCAGATGAAGTGAGATTTGGAAAGGAAGTTTCTAACATCATTATCTACACAAGGAACATATTTTGAATTTGGTGCCAGATGCACAAGATTAAAAAAGGAAAACTAGAAGACGTATGCAATTGTTTTTCTAGTTTAGCATCTTTCTATGAAAAAGAACTCCTCTAGATCAGTGTTTCCCAAACCTGTCCTCGGGACCCTCAACCAGGCCAGGTTTTGCAGATCATCTTGGGGAAATGCAGACTGAATACTGCAATCACTGAGCAGCAAATCATATCACCTGTGCTGTGCTTCACATATCTGGCAGGCAAACCTGGCGAGGCGGAGGGTCCTGAGGACAGGTTTGAGAAACACTGGCCTAGATGGTAATATCAGGCTGTCACTGTATAATATTACATAGATCATATTTGTCAAAGACATATTCCTCAAGTCTTCCAAAGATCTGAGTCCATAATATGACGTGAGATGAATACAGGAAGGGCAACACCAAAATCAAAGAGTAGTGGAGAATTTTATTTATTTATTTATAAAGGATTTTACCAGGAAGGATACATTGAGATTTCTCTCGTTTTCAAGTATGTCCTGGGTTCGAGAACATTGAGTGGTTACAGAAATACAAAATAGTAAAATGCAAGATATTAACACAAGACCAAATACACAGATTAACAGAAAAATAAATATGGAGGAAATAAAGTCATTATGTTACATGTTTACAGGTGCATTTCGTATTGAGGTATGTTAATAGGGAAGTCTTAAGGGACTTTAGACTGGGGGAAGATTTGACGGTGTCTGTGAGGTTATTCCATATTTGCGGTGCTCTGTAGGAAAATGAGGATCGAGCCATTTTCTTTTTGTATTGCGGTATTGCAAGTAAGGTGCTGGTCCTGGATCTGAGGTTATAGGATGAGGGAACTGCTGGGGGAAGCAGCATATTCAGGTAGGGTGGTAGCTTCCCAGAAAAGCTCTTAAACACCAGGTTGGAAAGGTGAAGGGTGCGTCTAGAGTCCAGTGATGGCCAGTTTAGTTCTTTTAACATGTCACAATGGTGGGTCATGTATTTACATTGTAGCACAAAGCGACAGAATGAGTTATACAATGTAGTAAGTTTCTGGAGGTGTGTTTGTGGGGCGGCTGCATACACTACATCTCCGCATTTAATGGCTGGCATAAGCATTTGTTGTACAATCTGCTTTCTTACCGCGGGGCTCAGGCAGGATTTGTTTCTGTACAGGGCACCTAGTTTGGGGTAGAGTTTAGATGAGAGTTTTTCAATGTGGGGGCCAAAAGATAGATTTGGGTCTAACCACATACCTAGGTATTTGAGAGAAGTGACTGCGGTCAGTGTGCCATTTGATTTTGTCCCAACACATAGATGGGGTGTTTGCAATTTGTGTCGTTTAGGTGCGGTTCCAAAGAGTATTGTAACAGTTTTGTCAGTATTTAGAAAAAGTTTGTTATTTGCGATCCACTTTTCTACCCCTGTGAATTGTTCTTGCAGCACTGCCTCCAGCTGTGGGAGATCTGGTTTGCTGGTATAGATTACAGTGTCGTCTGCGTACATGTGTACAGTTGAAGCTTTGCAGACATTGGGCAGATCGTTTATGAATATTGTGAATAGAAGGGGGCCAAGTATCGAGCCTTGGGGTACACCGCACGTGACTGGGAGGGGAAGGGAAGTGCTGTCAGAAATGGACACAAATTGAGACCTATCAGACACATATGATTGGAACCAGGTTAACGTACTATCACCAATACCAGAGTTCTTAAGTTTTTGTAATAGGATGCCATGGTCTACTGTGTCAAAAGCCTTGGCAAAATCAAGGAAGATGGCTCCAGTTAGATTTCCTTGTTCCATGCCCGCTTGGATATCATTACAAACTTTTAAAAGGGCAGTTGTAGTTGAATGGTTTGGACGAAAGCCTGATTGATCTGGGGTTAAATAGTTCTGATACTGATAATAATCACGTAATTGAGTGTAGACACATTTTTCCAGAATTTTTGACATTACAGGGAGCAGTGATATTGGGCGGTAGTTGGATACCAAAGTATTGTCTCCACTTTTATGGATAGGTACCACCCTTGCAGTCTTCCAGAGTTTGGGTATGTATCCAGTTATGGTGGATGCAGGTAGGTGCCTCCAATCTTCATATCCGTGTGTGGTGTTTGCGATGAAAACCGATCAGTAAAAGTTCCATTCTTAACTTTCAGGATTTTTTTTTAGCAAAGACAGAAATACCTGTTCCACTGCAATTGGTTATTTGTGCTAATTGCTCCACTGTCCCTAACAGATATTAACGTAAGATCGAAGCATTGTACACAGGTGCAAAATGTTCAGCACATTGATCAATGATTTTTAAATTCTCCATTGAGGCCGAAGCATTGGCTCAAATTTCCAGTGGTTTCCTTGTCTGTGGAACAATCCCATCATATTCGTCAAATCCAAAGTATATGCCCAAAATAATTATTGAGTGAAGCTGCACCACCACAGTGCGAAGACCTGTATGTTTATATATTTCGAGCTAATTTGTAATTGAGGATCAAGTTTCAGTTTAATACTGTGGATATAGGGCTAGAAATAAGTAGGAATAATGAAGACATTTCGTGTTTGTAAATCGTACACTCCTACTGGCCTGGGGAAAAATGGTTTAATGAAAGTGAGAATGATTTTTGTGTTGCACCCATTACTTACTTAAAAGAGCTGTAGGAGGTAAAAGTAAATTGTGTACTTTTTTTAAAACCTTATACCTGCCTGGAGGTTAGTGATGACAACTCATTATTTCTTGTTTATGTTTCACTCATAGCACAAAATAGCACACATAGCACACTTAAATATTATTTGATTCTAGACACATTTAGACAAACATGGTTAGGTAATTAAGTAAATGGCTATATTGATAGTTTACACTAGCCAATAACATTTATCATATACATTTAGGGCCCTATTACACTGTTTGCGCACAATTTTGCGCATGCGCAAAACGCATTAACGCGAGAGGAAAAATCCTTCGCGCTGAACGTCGTATTACGACGTTCGTGCACATAATGCACGTTAATGTTTAACGCGAGTTACCCTGCGTGAACCCTGCGCGAGCGAAAGTTCGTGCGCGCATCCCATACTTAACATTGTGAGCGCAAATGCGTTCGTGCGCTGGTATGCGGATGGTATTACAATCGATGCACAAATTTTTACGAACGACGTTTGCGCACATAATTTTAACGTCTTTTAAAAGCTGGTGGTAACTGCAAATCTGAACGTTCTGGCCGAAACTAAATACACCAGCACGAAAAAAAAATACAGCAAAGTATAGTTACACATTCTACACATACCCAAACAATAAAATTGAGAGGTTGTGCGTGTTTTTATTATTGCTGCAGCATATATACTCAGATTGATTTTGGCAGGAGCAAAAACTTAACGGGAGACAATTGTGGTTCTTAATTCTGAATCGCGTGAAAAAACAGTCTGCCCACCGATTTCTGCACGCAGCGTTAATTTGCGCGTGTTTTCGCGTGTATTTTTTATGCACGATATTTTCGGATGGATGAAAAAATGCGCTCGGATTGTAATACCAGTGTTAATTTACGCACGTTAACTTTTAACGCTGCGCGCAAAAAAAATTGCGCTGCGCGAGTGGTTTTGCGCACGGAATGTAATAGAGCCCTAAATATGCTAAACCTGTCCTCAGGACCCACTAACAGGCCAGGTTTTCCAGATAACTTAAGCACAGCACAGGTGATATAATTTTCTGCTCAGTGATTGCAGGAGTCAGTCTGCTTTTCCCTAAGGTGGTCTGCAAAATTTGGTCTGTAGAGGGTCCTGAGGACAGGTTTGGGAAACACTGACATAGTTGAAATGCTGACGCTCATTACTGCAATCCTGTAATGCGACTTTGCAGGTAAGACAACAGAATCAGAAAAGGAAAGTATATACTGGAGGCTCTTGTACTTAAATATCTATTAAAAATTCTTATGAAGTATTTTCTGCCTGCTCAGGTATAACTACACAATAAAACCAAACAAAAATTGTGCTTAAAACAGTAGAAACTATGGATGGTCATAGCAGCACAGTCGGGATTATATATGATGGTGTGATCATATCCAGTGAATATTAGTGAGTATGCATTTATCTTCACAGCTATAGTGACTTAATATTAAAAACCTCAGACTATAAAACACACTTAAAATTGTATTATAAACAGACATTCTACAGATAGTGTCTGTGACATATATTCACACTATTTTATTGTCACAAATTCTGTATCTGTAGAGTTTCTGTTTAAAATACAATTTTAAGTGTTTTATATTCTGTTTTTTTTTTAATATTAAGTCACTATAGCTGTGAAGATAAATGCACACTCACTAATATTCACTGGATATGATTACACCATCATATATAATCTACTGTATATATAATACCGACTGTGCCGCTAGAACCATCCATAACTTCTAAGAACACAGAATCATCACAGCGATGTTAGCAGTAGAGCATTAAGAATGTCACCGAGAAGATCAGTTGAGGGATAGGAGAAAGGGTAGCATTTGAGCTGGGCGCGTTATAAGGCTAGGGTCAGACGAGCGCATTTTCTACGGACTGTGCGTCCGTGCAGTACGGACGTACGTCAGTACGGAAGACGCAGTAGTGATCACACAGTCCGTTTTCTTCACTGACGTTTATTTTTTGACGGATGTAGGAGGAAAAATAAATTAAAAAGCAAAACCATTTTGTCCGTGAAAAATGCTGGACGTATAAATGCAGTCCATCTGACCACGTTCCATCACTCACACACAAAGCTATGCGGACATTGCGGACGCAGCGCACTTTGTGCGGCCGTTCTAGAGGTTGTACGTTCTTGCCTAACCTGCGTCCGTGGGCCACGGCCGTTGTGCGTCCGCAGTTCAGTGCGGTCGTACTTCGTGTGTCGGGCTCCGATGGGCTTTCTTTCATGCTATCACGGACGTACTTTTAGGCGCAATCACGGACGTGAATGGCTCGTCTGACAGCAGCCTAAGATGTGTTGGTTTCGTTCGAGCAGTGGTTCCCAGCCCTGCTATTTGAGGCTTGCTTTTACACTAGTAACAATAAAAAATCCAATTTAATATATCCAGAAACCAGTAAGACCAGTAACCAGAAAGTGGTAAGGAGAATTGTATTGGTGTTTTTAGTAGAATGATTCTCCAAAATAAACAAAAATATTTACTTTATAATTTTTTGGGGAATTTCAAACTCCCCAACATAGAGAATTCTATCCTAAAACACAAGTAAATATACTTATATTAAGCTGAATGACTAAATCACCCAGGACATACTTGAAAACAAGGTAAATCTCAATGTATCCTTCCTGGTAAAATACTTTGCAAATAAATAAATGTTGTGGGTCAAGTATTGATGTTAGAACTACTTAACATAATGCTATAACATTGCTTTGGGAATATATGTTTTTAGATATTAAGAACTTTCTTTCAATTTATTGGATCATTCTAACAAGATAAATAAAATAACAAGAAAAATAAATAATATTTTTTGGACGAAAGAAATTTAGAAGAAAGAGTTTAAGAGGAACAAATAGATCAAAGGGGTTTATCACTCGAAATCGATTTGGAACTTCAGCTGTTATAGTTAAGTTTTATTTCTTTGGCAATGGCTCAGTCAATCACAGAAGGACACATCAGATATTGTTCACTATTTTTTGAGTTTGCAAAGTAGGAAATCTGCCATATTGAACTTTTTCCTTTCTATTGATATAGCAAACTCTGCTATCCTGTTAGGCGCTAACTTGAGGTTTAAAGAATTAACCACAAGTGGAGGATTGGTGAAGAAATGGCAAATTTTAGTTATAAAAATGTAATTTGGTTTAAAATGTGCCTTTGTCCACCAATTCAACAATGAAGATAAAACAGCAACAAGTTGCAGTTGCTGATGTCCTGCTGATACTCAAAATTCAACTTCTAGCATCAAATAGAATCTGCCTTAATTTCTTACACTTAAAGTGTGTTTCTCTGTTGTAAGATATGACTTAAAATACAAGGTATTTTCATGGAAATCAATTTCAATTTCATGTGATTGGCAAACTTTGGACTATACACCATGCTGTTGGTTTTGGTACATAAAGACCAATTTCCATGTTTTCTCCATATTTTTAACATTTAAGAGTTTGGATGGGAAATTGTATTATAATTCATAAGTTTGCACTGCCGATAAACCAAATTTGTTTTATAGACTCATCTGAGAACTTAAATATTGAGTGATTATTTCAATCTGAATATTAGTATTTGTATTAAACTCACTATATAATGTCATCTAAAAGACAAGAACCCCTTCCGGTAGGCATGCGTGCATACTTTATTCCAGTAATATAGAGTGGTTAAAGTTTTAATACTTTGTGTTGTAATTGTTTCGGTAATTAAAACCATAAGCATTATGCATGTCTATAAAAGACTCCTATGGAGAAGAAGCTACATATACAGGGTTATTCAGAGAGAGGTGAAAACCAGGAGAATGACTGGAGAAGTGAGAAATCTAGGTCAAAATAGGCGATTTGGAAAATGAGACAAATGGGCGAATTTTTCTGGTTTGGCTATCTTGACCTAGATTTTTCACTTCTCCAGTCATTCTCCTGAGTTTCTCCTCTCTCTGAATAACCCTGATAGAGTTACATGGTTTCTATCTTCTGTGATCACCATTCAATGCATGTACCTGGATGCCAACATGAGTGACAAAACGCTATACACCATATCTTCTCCATGGGGACCTAATATACATATTAAACAAGTTGGACACTCACTATCGCAAGTGTATTGGACATTAAATCTTAAATAACTCTAAAGAAGTCATTTAGTGCAATGTAGCATCGACTGATAAAAATGATACACATAGATTCTGTTCATACTGAGAAACATGTAAAGCTATGGATAAATAAAGGAAGTTATTCTTTTCACAGTGTATAATTTCTAAGAAAAGCTACAACACAAGACCAACGTCATATCCATTAAGTAAAGTCTATAGATGTTTGTTACTTGGTTTGTCATCACTTTCCCTTTTGGTTTATTTGTCATTTATTAATTTTCATACATTAAAAATCAATGATGGCAAAACGTTGCACATGGTATGTACAGGCACACATTTAGAAAAAAATTCTGTGAAATGTTCGTGAAATATTTTTATGAATTCCAGTTGTAGTAAGCTTGGCTGGTAGTTGAATTTTTACTAAATTCTCATCTAGGAGATGGCAATAGTAAAAGATATAAGTGAGAAACTTTTATTTCTGGATCCAAAACACTGTACCTGAGGAAGTTTGATGTCATTAATATCCCAGTTAACGCCTTTGTTTTTGGAAAGAGGCACCTCTGGTTCCATGGCAGTAAGATAGGAAAGCCGCAGCGTTGTGTAATACGGGTGCCTGTCCTTGGACGTCTTCACATGTGCTAGATCTGACCACTTGCAGGGAGCTGTGACAAGGAAGTCTCTTCTTAAACCTGCCTTGCCAAGTGACAATAACAAAACTGTTTAAAGGCAAAATCGAACTTGTTCCGCCAGTAAAACTTGTTTGAAAAGTTGTTTTGAAAAAAAGAAAAACCCAACCAGATAACAGCAGAAAAATAATGGTAACTTCGCAGTCAAATGTTTAAAAATACAAGAAATGTTTTTTTAAGAATGACAGTTCGCATGCCACAATGGTACAACTGATGGGAAGTCAGACACTGAAACCTATTTAGATATGAAGGGAGGGTCCGGCACTGAATTTATATTTCTGTTTGACTTGAAATGGATAATATGTAGCAGAATATGTGCCCAGGGGCACATAAAACATAAATCCTGTACATAGGTTTTCCGAGGAAAGTAAACAGGAGTTAAAGGAGTCAGTTGAGAAGACAATTGTTGGAGGCAGAGTATTGATGGGGTGAATTAAATATGCTGCTAATTCAGGCATCTCAGTATCTGCCCCCCAGATGTTGATGTCTTAGAAGTCCCAAAATTCTTTGAATGCGACAGATGGCCTCGGGTTATCAGTTTGAAATCGCAGTTCTATTTTAGAAACAATGGTACAATACAATAGCTAGTGTCCTGTGGGCACTGATACTATTGAGAAATTGGGATGTGCGCCGATTCACCCAAGCCAAGGTGGTAAGCTTACTACAAAAACAAGACATATAAAGAACACAAAAGTCAGTCACTACTGCTGTGAGTCTCCAACACTTTGGAGCCCACTGGGGATGTCGGTAAGTGCACAAATACAAAAAGTGACATAAAATACAAAATCTTTATTATTAAAAATAACTCTTAAAAATGGCTATGCAAAACACACAACCGGTAGACCCTATAATCCTAAATATGCTTGGTTCACTCCTTTGGGTCTCCCATATATTAGGTACAAATTTAATGGCAAAAAGTGAGTGCATGGGGCAGGGTAAGTATCTTCTAGTCCAAAATGGTGACCCTAAAAAAACCCACAGCAATATTAGTTTCTATATATCCATAAGTAAGTTAAATTCGCACCATTGATAATGATACAATGAAAAAAAAGTTAATTACATGCCCTGTATAGCCACACATTGTGGATTTGCCAAAAATGCTGGTCTCCTTGTTTGGGACCAATTGCATATACAAGTGCCAAAATTATGACCAATGAGAAATATTAGAAGACCATAGGAGTATAGCTAGGTAAGGGTACTGCAGTGTACAGAAATGATCGACGTGTGTTTCGCTGCCCAAGTAATGTGGCTTCTTCAGGAGATAAATTCATAAGTGCTCAGTCTGGCTTTTTGAACTCTCAAACATTGCCGGTTCAAATATCATCTATTACAGACCACCTCAGAAGCTATCCAATCTGTGGGCAGATTGAAATTGCCACCAATCAGGATCACCCATTGCCCTATTGTGTCTAATCAAATACCAATTTAGGTCCCCCACATAGTGGTCAGTCCTTCGGCCAATGGCCATATGTATCATCGCCTTCAGACAAAAACTCAATAATTTTCCACCACATCATCATCACGAGGCTGGGCCTCGACCAGTTGTAGCCTTCCGCCGTTCCGTTTATACCATTCCGCCATCCATCTCGCCAACCATCTCCAAATGGACGATATTGGAACCGGCAATGGTTGAGAGATTAAAAAGATTTCCTTATGTGAGTACAGACGAAGTCAATGCTGGTTTTAGGGTTCAGGTTACTATTTGTGTTTGTTTTTTGGATTGATACTTTTGTCCATATCTCTAAACAAATAGAGCTGCGAATCAACACATGTATACCCTTGTATTCCCCCACAGATATGCCACTCATATAAGTCATACAACGCACGTGTATATTCATAAACAGAAATAAGTCACACATATGCCACTGCATTGAGACAAACACACAAAACATCTCAGAAAATACAGAACCATACACATAGACAAACTTTTGTATTCATATGCACATTTTTTTTTAAATAAAAATTAATTTAAAGGACATGGAGTTGGTCTAATCTGCTTTGCACTTGTTCTCTAGAGTAGTGGCTTCCAAACCTGTTCCTCAAGTACCCCTAGAGAGACAAAACAATAATGAGTGGCGTTATTCACTGCAGGGAGAGCCTCCAATCCACCAATCAGGGCACCTGGTGCTCCTCTGAAGGGGTCCTCTTCCCCCAACAGTATCCAAACAGAAAAATGGTGGGCAAAACAGGTGTACGACACACAATGACTTTATTTAACCATATAGGTGCACAGACTAATAATAAAATGTGAGGTTTCGGCACGTAACCTTACACATTCACCAAGGTAATCCTTAAAATCTGACCCGTAACCCGTTTAGGGTTGGGAACCACTGCCTTAGATCAAACATTGCACTGCTTCACCTGATACGTACCCTGCTTTGATTACTGAAACAGAAATGTCAGGACTATTGTTCAGTTATTTTATAAATTCCTATAGAGTTAGGTAATTGTGTACGGGGAAATAGCAGCTATCCATCCACTGTAACGTATGCAGGAAACAAAAGCTGCTGGAGAGTGCTCAAAAATGTCTATTTCAACATGTTACCATGTAATATCTGAGGATCTGACTAAATATGAACAGCTCACTTGGCTCACCCACATAGTAAACTTGAAAAATGATCTTTTCCTTCTTTAATTGGATAGTCAATAGTGAGTGCATTTATCAGCAAATCTCTCAATTGTTCTCGGTTTTTCTTGAGTTGTTTTTAACAAAATAGTATATATATCTCTGTTTCTTCAAGGTTTTCTAGTATTGCTTCCTTATTATGCATTCTTGTCTGATTATTTTCCTTAATATTGTATGCAAAAACGTTTAGGACACTATTACAATCCCTGAGCTAAAACGGGGGTTTAGTCCATAGGACTCCATTGAAGTAGACGCCGGCAGTCACATGACCAGCCAGATATCGCCTCGTGAGATCCGTCCGGTCGGCGTAGGGATACACAGAGAAAGACTGGGGGGACTTTTTTCCCCCAGTCTTTCCCTGATCCTGCCGGCCGGAGGAGGCGGACAGAGCCGCGGTCCTCGCTGCGGAACAGAGGGTGAGTATGTGGTTATTTTTTTTATTCTGGTGTTAACGGATTCTGCAGAAGCGGAATCCGTTAACACCAAGTCCTGGCTCTGGTTAACTTTTCCCTAACCAGAGCCAGACGTTAATCAGTGCTAGTACATTGTAATCCTAACGCTGATTAACACTTTGCACTCTCCATGTAAAGTATAGGGAGCACAAAGTACAGTAACCTCGCGCTGAAAAGCACAAGATACCAAACGCAAACGGGTTTTTTAACCCATTTGCGTTTGGATTGTAATATGCGGTAGATACCGCAGCTAACGGTAGTGCTCACGCGTAGCGTTAAACATTGGTAATACAATCCGAGCGCATTTTTCATCCGTTAAAAAAATAACGCGCGTAAAAAAGACGCGCAAAAACGCCGCACATTAATGCTGCGTGCAGAAATTGGTGGGCGGACTGTTTTTTCACGCGATTCAGCCAATCTGAATTAAGAACCACAATTGTCTCCCGTTCAGTTTTTGCGCCTCTCAAAATCAATCTGAGTACACTGTATATGCTGCAGCAATAATAAAACCACGCACAACTTCTCCATTTTATTGTTTGGGTATGTGTAGAATGTGTAACTATACTTTGTTGTATTTTTTTTTTCAGGCTGGTGTATTTGGTTTCGGCCAAGACGTTCAGATTTGCAGTTACCACCAGCTTTTCAAAGACGTTAAAATAATGCACGCAAAAGTTGTCTGTTAAAATTTGCGCATAGATTGTAATACCATCCGCGTACCTGCGCACAAACGCATTTGCTCTCACAATGTTAAGTATAGGATGCGCAAAGTACATTACGCTCGCAAAGAGTTCGCGCAGGTTCACCCGCGGTAGACGTTAACGCACAATTTTTGTGCGGACATTGTAATACGACATTCTGCGAAAAGGATTTTGCCCCTCGCGTTAATGCGTTTTTGCGCACGCGCAAAATTGTGCGCAAAGAGTGTAATAGTGCCCATAGTGTATTATCTATCCCAATGTATATGTTACATAACTAGGTCAGAGATTATACAAACCAACCGTGAAAGAAAAGTTCAAGCAGTGATTTTTAAATTGATAACGACTGCAAATTAGGATTTCATTTTTAATTAGTCCTGAAATAATAACCAAATTTTAATATGGTTTTGTCACAAATAATTCTGCCCTGCTATGGAGGACAAAGGATGTATGGAGTTTCTTTCCTTGTTTCAGTGATGAGAAAGAGTGGCAGGTTACAGAAGGTATAACTAAGAAATATGCCTCACTTATCACTGCTCCGTCACTATCTCTACTATAGTTCAGGAGATGGCACATAAAGTCCTTACTCTATGGTATCGACACCCTGCAACCTTATCCAGGCTTTACCCTCTGACCCCACCAATTTGCTGGCATTGTAACCAAGACCTGGGAACAATATTACACATATGGGGACACACGTGCCCCTTGATTTCCAAGTCCAGAGTTTAGTCCAGAATCCACACGATCGCAAGTGCATTTTCAGAACTCCCACCGTCCTGTCACCCACCTACTATGTTACTGCACCTCGTAGAATACTCCACAACCACCTATAAAAAATCTCTATTGATTCACATTTTAAACATTGCAAAAACTATCAATCCGTTATAGTGAAACCCCACGACTTATATTGTAATTTTCTAGGATGGAGGAAGTTCATACTGTCTAGAACAATTGTAGTTTACTGCGACGGACAGGATGTCTCATTACCAGGCCATGTGGACCAGATGGCTACTGGTAACTCACACAGCCCTGTTAAGGACTCTGCTTGACTTGGAACCCTCTTCACTTCCTTGTTTTTGCTACCCTTTGATTAGATAGAGGTTAGTGGTGGTTACATTGCATTATATTGTCACATTAACTTATTTTACGATACATTATGTTCAGCCATAATATCCGGAACTATATTAGACGATGAGCAGTGCCCTTCTTCCTGGGTTATGGTTTTGAATTTGCGGGGCCTCTAGATGTGCAGGTTTCTAGTTTAAGGTTTCATTAGAGTACCTGCGAGTAATCAGTATGTAACTTAGGTTGCTTTTATGCCTTATATGCTTTTTTCTCCTCTATCTTTCTGCTTATTGATCTGCATGTCCAGCAACTGTATCTCTCAATACTCTCCAATGTCCCTTTAAGTGGACCTGCATGTCCTACTTCCTTGCATGTTATTCTCACATAAAAACTTGTCATAAAACAAAATTATATTCACAAAAATAAATGACTGTAAATTGTAATTTTTTTGTAACAGAGCAAGATGTCTCCCTCTCGTCAGCACCTGTAGGCACATGCCTACTTTGTCTATTTATAAATGTGGCCCTGCATGCTGTCATAAAAAATGGAGGTGTGGGAAAAACATGAAAATTAGTTTTGCTTAGTGCGGATTGACAAAAACAATTATCAAAAATAAACTATAACCTAACCATCTCCTGCAGCTGTTTGGATTCTCCTTTTGTGAAATACTAGTGTTTGTTAGCATTGCAACAATGTTTTTTTTTTTTGCCAGTGTCTGCAACATTGGCAAACTCTGGCATTTTCTGAATAGCCCTCCCTGTCTCCAACACGTTTGCAAACGCACACATTCAAAAGTACAGGAAAACAATGAATTCTACTATAAACTGTCCACATCTTCAACTCTAGAATGGTGAATATCGACCGAGTGGCCACACCCTTCAAGGAAAATTCAGGCTTTAGTGAATCTTGGGACTAAGCAATTCCCATTGGGGAATACCCATGGAACACCCAAGTTCTGTCTGTCTATGGATCAAAGAGGAACGCGAGAATGCAACTGTGAACGAGACACCCAGAGCAATAAAAATGGATGAGAACAAAACCGGCACACACCTTCTAAAAAGCTGTGCATACTGCACAGGACACTTTTTGACAAGTCATTCATCAACGACACAAAAAAAAATAATTCTGTAATGACATGCAAGTGATTTTAAGATGAAGATAAACCTATGAGTAATAATGTTTTCCCAGCGATGAGATGTGCTCACAGTCATCCCAACTCTTTCAGTGAGTGGCAGGCTAAGAATGTAGAGCGCCCATCATGGCCGTCTTTTTTCATGGGAGGTTCTGCTCGCTAGAAATTCACTCACATGCTACTACAATGTCATGATTTATGCCTGTTGTCTTTCTCCTCATATGCCTACATAGAATATCTTAAAACATTGAAACAGAAGGTGTGTGGGATTCAATCTGAAGTTTGTCAAACAATGTTTTTCTTCTTTTTCTTAAATTGTCATTATTGTAATTTCTACGTGTTTTAGGCAGCTTTTCCTCTTTGTAAGATGGTTTGATCCCTCTGAATCTAAGTATGTTAATGAGATTGTTATTTGAATGTTCACAGTCACTTACAGGTAGTTTTTGTTGTTTCTGATATCCTCGAACTTGATTATAACAGCCAAAAATAGTTTTCTTATCGAATTATTACCTACATTATGCTGTTCATGTATGTAAAACTAGTTACTTGTATTTTGTGTTAAGAAAGTTGGAAAACTAGTTTGTATGATCTGCGGCTGCACCTTGTTTAGTGCTAGATTTGTACATAATGACGTATTTGTTCTGGCAGCCACCGGACACCTACAGCCTAGATAATATTGGCGGAAACCAGTAGGCCGAGGAAAGCAGTAAAACATGTTTGCAAGGTTAGATAGCATCAGCTTAGTGATTAAAGACAGTTGCAAATGTAACATTAACATGGTTGAACAGTCTGTTCAGTTTACTAAAATGCTGCAGCAATGTTATGCAACACCTACTGAATTTTAGGAGCGGCAAAGCTGAACCTTGTTTCCTTAACCCTTTAAGGACGGGGGCAATTTTACAAGTTCGGCATACTTCTAAACGTAGAAGTGTGCTGAGCTCACTTGGATCGTTTTTGCTCATCATGTTTAAATGCGATTTGAAGTCACATTTTATTTTATTTCACAGACAAATTACATATCCCTTTTTTTGGCAGACTTAGCAGATTCCTAATATATCATTATTATATGTATACGTCATGTCCTGCCAGAATTCTATAACAAAAAATATTTTTAAAAAATTTGAAATTTCAATCATCTTCAGTGTGTCATGTAATTTTTTTCATATTTTATCATCCGAGCCATTGCGGTTATATATTCTATGGGGTACGCTTGTTAAAAAAAATTTGAACTGGGAGCCCGTTACTTTGGTTTTCTGAGAAATTACGTGATTTTAGTTACCCCCCCAAAAAAATCACTAGCGCAACATCATTGTGGACATATAATTGGAATGTGAACAATAGTGCTGCATTAATAAAAAACATGTATTTTTATTGCTTTATTTTTTTATAATTTTTATTATATTTAAATTTTATTTTTACATTTTCTCATAGTCATGTTTGACATCATTGGAAAGACAATGCTCTGGCCTTTCCAGTGATGGCAAACATGACCCTCTAGCTTCCACCGATCGGGAGATGGGGGGGGTCCTTTCAACCCCCGTATCTCCACCATAGGATTTCCTTAGGAAATCCCTGAGCAGCTAGGGTTTACTTGGCTAACTGATGTCATCGCGCCATGCACGATGAGTCAGTTGATGAGCGTGGACCCAGAGGTGGGGCTGCCATCCGAGATGGTGGCCCCCACTGGAAACAGGCTGCGATCTGGCGCCGATTGGTCCCGGATCGCGGCCTGGCGCCTAAGGGTTTAATGAAATGCATTGCTGGAAAGGTCAGACTGTCACGATGTCAATGTCACGATGACAGGAGGTTATAAACACACTCATCTGACTTCATGGAAATCAGATCAGCGTGTGGCCTGGAGAGACAGGTGAGTATCAACGGGATGGGGACTTTAGACGCACAGGACATATAAATCCGTCCTGCAGCGTTAAAGCCCACTTAATGCAGGACGTTATAGTAAGTCCTGAGTCATAAAGAGTTAATGGGGTAGTGTTCAACTACCACGACTATCAGGGTTATTCAGAGAGCGTGAAAAGCAGGAGAATGACTGGAGAATGAAAAATTCTAGGTCAAAATAGCCGATTTGGAAAGTGAGATGAAAGGGAGAATTTTTCTGGTTTGGCTACTTTGACCTAGAATTTTTCATTCTCCAGTCATTCTCCTGCTTTTCACGCTCGCTGAATAACCCTGTATATACTATCTACTACCAACTGCATCAAGATTCTCTTTCAATCTGTGAAAAAGCTTCCCAAAAAAACACATTTTGTTACCTTTGAAAAGCAGTACAGCTTGTTCTTCTCTTTATTCTAAAGAACTTACTGTGTTTCTCTATCTCACTGTTAGTTGAGAACAATCCTCATACCAGAATTCCTTAGTGCACAAGGTGTAACGGATCACCGCTACCCTGCACGGATAGATCCGCCGTCAGCGCCGAGCTTGTCTGGAGGTGTAGAGTCAGGGGTAGCGGGCTGTATGAATTTGGCGGTGATTAAGCGCTTTTGCACGATCCTTGAAGCGTCGCGGTTCCCCAAGCCCTGTTATCCCCAATTACTAGCCGAGGCAGGAGTAAAGGTTCAAACAGGTACCAGTCTATTTAACATGGGGGATACAGGGGTATTTATGGGGAATGAAACCATTGTTCTCCCCCGGCCCGCCCTCAGTCCTCCTATCTTTACCTTTGCCTCGAGCCATTGCCCAATCTGCCTTGGTTAACCTGGGGGACCCCTGCGGTGCGCAGCCCTTATCTCAGGTCTTGGCGCCAGCTCGTCTGTCCCCCCCTCCCAGAACCTCTCCCTGTCCGGGCAGCGCCCGGCCCCCCCCTGTGGTGTGAGCGCTCCTTTGCCCTGGCGGCTCCCTGTGGGTTTCAGCCCGAGTTTGGGGTTTTACCAGGGATTTCGGGGTGATCCCCTGGGAGCGGCGGCACAATGAGGGTACAGCCTGGTAGCTCGGGTCCGGGGGCTCGTTCAGTCCAAAAAGCGCCCTGATCGGATCAACGGAGCCCGAGCTGTGGAGGGGGAAATTCCGGCGGCTGTACCCGAGCAAGAGTCACTGTTTGCCGGCCGCGCTCCCAGCGAGGGATCCCTGGTCGGCGTTCGGGTTTCCCGGGGCGCTTCGTTCTGAAATTCGCACCCCCTTAAGAACCTATTTTTAGGAACATACTGGCCAAGAAGCGCTCTTCTGCGTGGTTTCCACGCTGCGGGGCAAGGCGGGCAAGTTTGGGTGGCTTGGCAGAGACAGTTAGTGGCGGCACGAGGCATTCACAGACCGGGCGTCTTCCCGGGGCTGTGGACAGGCGGGGGAACAGGTCACCAATGGGGAGAATTACAGGGGGAACTTATAAAAATACAACCTAACAAATTCTTTAATACACCACACCAAATCAACATTTTAAAACTTGTACCGCGCTACGGTATAGTGGCGGCCGTTCCGTCACACATCTACCCCAAGTTTCCAGATGGCAGACCCGGTGAGACCCACTTCGGGTCCACTTGGGGATGTCCATGGCCCCCACCCACCCTAAGTTTCAAGCTCAGTCTGGCGGGATAGTCTGTCCGCATTGCCATTTTGCTTCCCAGGCCGGTACTGGATGGTAAAATTGAAGGGCTGGTGGGCCAGGCTCCACTGCAAGAGCCTGCCGTTGTCCCCGGCCACCCGTGCAGCCATACCAGGGGGTTGTGGTCCGTGAGGACCGTGAAGGAGCGCCCATACAAATACGGTTGCAATTTCTTCAGTGCCCATACCAGGGCAAGGCACTCCTTCTCGATGGCTGCATAAGCCACCTCCCTGGGAAAAAGTTTCCGGCTGATGTAGGCAACCGGGTGGTCGTGCCCGTCTTCACCGACCTGGCTCAGCACTGCTCCCAAACCGAACATAGATGCGTCTGTGTGGACAACAAAATGTTTAGTGGAATCAGGAGCAGTCAACATGGGGGCTTCCACCAAGGCTCGCTTGAGCTTCTGGAAGGCTTCCTCACACTCAGGGGACCACAGTACCTGTTGGGGAAGGTTCTTGCGGGTCAGGTCAGTCAGGGGTTTGGCAATAGCGCTGTAGTTGGGGTCGAAGCGGCGGTATTATCCTGCCGTACCTAGAAAGGCTAACACCTGGGTCTTGGTGCGGGGAGTGGGCCACTGGGCAACAGCTTCAACCTTGGCGGGTTCTGGGCGCTGCCTTCCGCAGCCCACCCGGTGGCCCAGGTACTGGACCTCGGACATGCCGACGTGGCACTTGTCTGGTTTTATGGTCAGACCGGCGGTGCCAAGGCGGTCCAGTACGGCCCGTAAATGCTGTAAGTGTTCCTCCCAGGTGTTGCTGAAGATGGCTATGTCATCTAGGTAGGCGCTGGTAAAGTCTTGCATCCCCTCTAGCAGCCGATCCACCATGCGTTGGAAAGTGGCCGGGGCATTCTTCATCCCGAATGGCATAACCTGAAATTGGTATAAGCCAAACGGAGTGATGAATGCCGATTTCGGCACACCTTCCTTGGCAAGTGGAATCTGCCAGTACCCCTTACATAGGTCAATGGTGGTGAGAAAGTTTCGATGGGCAATCCGGTCTAGGAGCTCGTCGACTCGGGGCATGGGGTATGCGTCGGTGACAGTGTGGTCATTTAACTTTCTATAGTCCACACAGAACCTGGTAGTGCCATCCTTCTTGGGTACTAGAACCACCAGGGAGGCCCAGGGGCTCTCGGAGGGTTCTATTACCCCTAGATCCAACATCTCACGGATCTCTTTCTGCATCCTGTCTCTCACTGCATCGGGAAATCGGTGCGCCGTCTGCCGCAAAGGGGCTTGACTCTGGGTATCGACCCGATGCAGGGCTACGGAGGTGTAGCCGGGATGGGATGAGAACAGGTCTCGGTGCTCCTGTAGCATCTGCTGAGCCTGTTCCTTGTGGCGGGGGGTGAGCCCCTCGCCCAGCCAGACATCGGCTACCCCCTGGGCGCTTGGATCCCCGGGCAGTACCGGCAGGGGGAGATCCTCCAGATCCCCCGCGTCCGGCACGCATATGGCGGCTACTGCCTCTTCCCTTTCGAAAAACGGTTTCAGCATGTTCACATGAAAGGTTCTGTGTACCCTTTCATCTGAACATCTGGCTGCGGTGAAGGTGGTATCGCAGATCTTTTCTATGATTTTGTAGGGTCCTTCCCAGGCTGCCTGCAATTTATTTTGTTTGACCCGGTTCGGAGTGCTAACACTTTCTGCCCTATCTGGAAGGTGCGGTCCCTAGCCGACCGGTCATACCACCTCTTCTGCTGGGTTTGGGCCGCTTGGAGATTGTCCCGTACCAGGGCGGTCAATTCCTGCAGCCGGTCCCTAAACTCAAGCACATAATCTATGGCCGAGGTCCCTTCCTCGGCCAGAGCACCTTCCCAGTGCTCCCGGAGCAAGTCCAAGGGGCCTCGGACTCTCCGGCCGAACAGTAGCTCAAAGGGAGAGAAGCCTGTGGCTTCCTGGGGTACCTCCCGGTACGCGAACAGAAGGTGGGGCAGATGGCGTTCCCAGTCCTTATGGAACATGGTAAAGGTGCGGAGAAGCTGTTTGAGGGTCCCATTGAACCGCTCGCAGAGCCCGTTGGTCTGTGGGTGGTAAGGGGAGCTGTACAGGGGTTTAATCCCGCACAGTCTCCAGAGCTGCTGGGTCACCTCGGCCGTAAATTGTGTGCCCTGGTCAGACAGGATTTCCTGGGGAAATCCGACCCTGGAGAATATCTGCAGCAGAGCTCCGGCAACAGTCTCTGCGTGGATATCCCAGAGGGCCACGGCTTCAGGGTACCTGGTGGCATAGTCCACTACGGTCAAGATATACTTCTTGCCCGTAGGGCTAGGCACTGCCAAGGGTCCTACCAGATCCACCGCCACCCGTCTAAAAGGTTCTCCCACTATGGGCAAGGGTCTCAGGTGAGCTTTCTTGGCGTCCTCCGCCTCCCTACTCGCTGGCATACCTTGCACGTCCGACAGTAGTCCCTAACCTCCCCTGATAATCCAGGCCAAAAGAAGCTCTGGGTCAGGCGGTGCAATGTCCGCCGGTGCCCGAGATGGCTCGCCAGGGGAATATCATGCGCGATCCTTAACAGATCGCGCCGATATTTCACCGGCACTACCAGCTGCCTGTGGGGTACTCGGTCTATTCCCTGGCTCATCCCCCCGATGTCCTGTACAGCTTCCCTTGGTCCCAGGCAAATCTCACCTCCCCTAACCCTCGCGGGTCCCTCCCTGCTTGTTGTCGGTATGGGGCAAGGGTAATATCGTCCCGGGTGGCTTGGGCAAAGTCCGTCGGGGAATCCCAGATCAGGGCAGGGGTGTTGTCAGGGCCAAGGGGGGGTGTTGGTCTGGTCTGGCTTACCGTGGTCCCCTCGGAGTCGGTGTGTGGAGCCTTCCGCGCTTGGTTGAAGGTGGTAACGAGGCATACCCCGCCAGGATGAGGGTCCTCAAAGGTGGAGGTCAGCAGTCCCAGGTCATTGCCAAGTAAGACCTCGGACGGTAGATTCTTCATGACCCCGACCTCCACGTCCCGGGCATTCGCGCCCCAATCTAGATGGACGCGGGCCGTAGGGATTCGATACATATGGCCACCAGCGACTCTGACGGCCACCGAATACACGGTTGAAGCAACCGAGTGGATAAGATGGGGCTGTGCCAGGGTAAGGGTTGCACCGGTGTCTCACAGACCACTGGCAAGTTGTCCATTCACCCGGACTTGTTGGCGATGGTGTTGACGGTTGTCCTGCGCGGCTGCTTGCACTGGGTCGGCCTCATGCAGGATGCCCCAGTCTTCCTCGAGGGCGGCTGTGGGTTCCGGTTCCTGATGGCAACAGTATGCCGCAGCTTGGCTCGGTGGGTGCGCTGCCCGGGACAGTGCCGGACGATGGGTGTTCAGGGGACAACAGTCCCGTATGTGTCCGATCTGGTTACACCCATAGCACCGGGGTCCTACCGGAGGAGCCAGGGTGGGGGGTGCCGGTGGCCTGGGTGCTCGTTCGAGGGGAGCAGGGCGTAACTGTGGCCTGTAGGGAGAACCACAAGACCGTTAAAGATCAGAATAATGGAACACATCAGGAATATCCGAAAAGGCTTTGAGAAGCATACAGTATGAACCCATTTTAAAGAAACACACAACTGCTCCCCATTAAACCTTCGGTTTTTAGTACTACAGGAAGTGACGCCAAACTGGTGAGGTGAGGATTTCATTAAAAGGATCAGTCAAGTTGAGATGAGGTATATTTTTATGTTAGATTCTCTCGTTCCGAAAGGCCTCAATCAAGATTTTGAGTTGTGTCATTTTTTACGCTAATTTATTTTTTATTTCCTTATAATATTTTATCTGCAGGGGTAGGCCGCACCCTGGTGTTGAGGATTTTTTTATGTGTCTTTTAGATTTTCACGTGTTATTGAGATATATTCAGAGTTTTTCTGTTGTCTAAGGACCATTTAGATTCTTTTTTTTTTTTTTTTTTGCCGTTAAGGGCAAATATACAGGGTATTATGTTTTAATATGTGCTATTTTTAGATCCTAAGGGTTTTTATAAGGGGTTTCTCCATATGGGGTCCCTTGGAGGTTTTAGTACTTTGGTGTTTATTGCTGTATATTTATCCTTATTATTCCCTAATTTATGGGATATGTACTCGCTATATAGGGCTTTTATATATGTATCGCTGGTTTTAATTTGGCTGCCCTTTGATATATGTTGTGTTTTACTGTTGTGTTTTTTTGTACATCCCCACGGTTGGGGTTCCATGCTCGTTCCGTTTGGGATGGTGGAGCTCCGGGCGCTGTATAGATAGGATACCCCGAAGGAAAAGACGACTGACAGACCTCATGATTGGAGGAGGCGGCGGAAGTGCATGCGTTCCAGTTTGGAACGCGGAAATGGATATGGACGTAAATAGAATGTATGCTTTCCAGTGTGGATTGTGGAAGCAGGCATCCAGCACACACATGCTAATTAATGAACAAATAGCCGCACCTGGGACTCCCACCCACCTGAAACAAGTGGAAGTAATTGGCTATCTGGCATGACCAGACGCCTCTTTACTGGGCTATAAATGTCACCCCCAATGGGGGGAGCGCACCTATACTATTGTGCTTTTTATTTTATTTTCTATCAACTGATGAAGCCCTAAAGGGTGAAACGCGTATTGTTTTTTTCTTTCTTCTGTTTTTCACTCATATGTTCCAATAAACATCCTTTATGTAATAGGATAGAATCCTTTCTACATTATTGAGTTTGCAGACTTCTACCAGTGGAAGACTTATTGACTACCCAGGACTCTGAAGGGATACCAAGGCCTCAAGATAAGCTGACTACTGAGGGCCATTGGTACTCAACCATTGGAGGACCTGTGGACTACCTAGGATCCTGAAGGGATACCAAGACTACGAGACGAGACAACCACTGAGGGCTATCGGGTGAGCCATGTGAAACACCCGCAGGCGAGGTGATCAAGCCTAACGAGGCTCTGGAAAGTGTGAGTGGATCCATCCCCCCCCCACTTTTTCATTTTTGTGAAAGCTGGACTTCACTATTATACATTTTTTTTCCTTTTAGGAATACTCCGACGAACTATGAATTGTCTAAGACAGTAAAATATTTACCCTATGTTATAACGTATATCTTTTTCTCTATACGGAAGAGATTCCCTTTATACCGTGGACGCGGGAGCGCCGAGCACCGGTTCTGTCTTTTTTGTTGTATTTGGTGTGGTTTGGGACTGCATTTTGGTGCTCTGGGCGACGGGGTTCACGTTTCATTTTGCTCTGAGTGTCTGTTCTCCACATTTTTCCACTGTAACTGTGGCCAGGGCCGTAGGAAGGGCAAGGCGAGTGAGGCGCCTGCCTCGGGCACAGCTGTGAAGGGGCGCAGCCATGGCTCGAGTCCTGCGGGAACGTTGCGGAAACGCAGGTTGCAGGAACCTGCGTTCCTGCAGCTTTCCAGCAGGTCTCGAGCCACGGCTGCGCCCCTTCACAGCTGTGAAGCGCCCAGCCCGAAATTATTGCCGGCGGCCGCTTGCTTCCTGCTTGAACGGCCGCTGACAGGAAGTGCGAGCGGCTGCACTTCCTGTCAGCGGCCGTTCAAGCAGGAAGCAAGCGTCCGCCGGCAAGGAGAGGTGAGCTGGGGCAATATCCAGGAGACCTGGGGGGCGATATCCATGAGACCTGGGGGCAATATCCATGAGACATGGGGGCAATATCCATGAGACCTGGGGGCACTCCATGAGAGCTGGCTGGGGCATATCCATGAGAGCTGGCTGGGGCATTATCCATGAGAGCTGGCTGGGGCATATCCATGAGAGCTGGGGCATATCCATGAGAGCTGGGGCATATCCATGAGACCTGGGGGCATTATTCATGAGAGTTGGGGGCATTGTCCATGAGACCTGGGGGCATTGTCCATGAGAGCTGGGGCAATATCCATGAGAGCTGGGGCATATCCATGAGAGCTGGGGCATATCCATGAGACTTGGGGGCATTATTCATGAGACCTGGGGGCATTATCCATGAGCCCTGGGGGCATTGTCCATGAGACCTGGGGGCATTGTCCATGAGAGCTGGGGCATTATCCATGAGAGCTGGGGCAATATCCATGAGAGCTGGGGCATTATCCATGAGACCTGGGGCAATATCCATGAGAGCTGGGGCATATATCCATGAGAGCTGGGGCATTATCCATGAAGAGCTGGGGCATTATCCATGAGAGCTGGGGCATTATCCATGAGAGCTGGGACAATATCCATGAGCTGGGGCATTATCCATGAGAGCTGGGACAATATCCATGAGCTGGGGCATTATCCATGAGAGCTGGGACAATATCCATGAGAGCTGGGGCAATATCCATGAGCTGGGGCATATTCATGTGAACTGGGGCAATATATACCCATATGAGCTGGGGTCAATAATATACATGTGAACTGGGGAAAATAGTCTGGGGGCTCAGTGCTGTGTATATTATTCTGGGGGGGTGTATATTATGCTATATGTTCTTTTGCTATACATGCATGTATTCTGTGTGTACTGTATTTGTACATGTACTAAGTGTGCACTATATATGTAGGGTACAAAGGGTGGTCCGATCCACTGCTTCTGGTCACGGGGAGCATCCAGGGGCTTAGCACTGCGCCACTGGTCGGGGACTCTGATTTTTAAAATTATGTGGGGGGGGGCACAATTTTCTGTTTTTGCCTCGGGTGCAAAAGGAGCTAGCTACGGCTCTGACTGTGGCGCTGGATGGAAGCGGGGAGGTGGGACTCGGATGACCGGAGGGGCTACTCGCCTGGCGTCCTGGTACTCGTCGGCAAGGCGGGTGGCTTCAGACAGGGTGAGGGGGTGCCGGTCTCGTACCCAGTCCCGGACCTCTGGAGGAGAGTAGCTGTAGAACTGCTCCAGTAATAGCAGCTGGACGATCTGGTCCGGTTGGGTAGCTTGGCACCCCTGTATCCAGCTACGGAGCGCCTGCTGCATCCTGTGTCCCCACTCCGCATAAGAGTCCTGAGTGCCCCTTCTTAAGGCTCGAAATCGGACTCGATACGCCTCCGGGGTGAGTGCATAGCGGGCCAGCAGATGTTCTTTGACCCGCTCGTATACCATACAGTCTTCGTCCGCCACCACCCGATAGGCTTCAGCCGCCCTGCCGGTCAATTTGCTCGCCAGGATGGGTACCCAGTCTCAGACTGCCACCTCCTGCAGGGCACATTGCCTCTCGAAATCCTGCAGGAACCCGTCGCTGTCTTCACTCCCCTCTGGGAAGAGCTTGAACGCCGCTAATGGTATTTTCTGTTTGGGGGGGTCCGGTACTGCCTTGGGGACAGCGACCCCCCGGACCTTTGCTGCATCTCTGCCTGGTGGAGCTTGTCTGTGTCGGCCAGGACCCTCCCGATGATGTCGGCGGAGGGGTCCATTCCATATAGGGCCAGCCGCCACTGCACCTCTCACCTCCATTCCGAGGTCTCGGAGCCCTCAGAGGGAGCCACGCTGTTGCGGTCGTCCTCCATCAGTTCTCCGATGATGACTGCTTTCGCCTTGCCTCCGGTGCCTTGCCTCTGGCTTTTAACAGTTCTTTCAGGACCGTGCGCTTCAGCCCTTCGTAGCGCTGTGCCATACGGGGTCACCGCCGTTGCTGGTACTGTCCACCTCTCGAACCCAGGGGTGTCTGAGACCGGGGTCAAGCAAGCGGCTGTATCTCCCCCTGCTGGGCTGGTCTCAGATTCTCCCCCCGGATGATGTCTACTCCAGACGCTCGGCGTGTCGTGGTGGCTGAGACCGGGGTCAAGCCAGCGGCTGTATCTCTCCCTGCTTGTCTGGTCTCAGCCGATCCCAGCGCTGCCAGCCAATGTAACGGATCACCGCTACCCTGCACGGGTAGATCCGCCGTCAGCACCGAGTTTGTCTGGAGGTGTAGAGTCAGGGGTAAGACTATGTATGTATGAATTCGGCGGTCATTAAGTGCTTTTGCACGATCCTTGAAGCGTCGCGGTTCCCCAAGCCCTGTTATCCCCAATTACTAGCCGAGGCAGGAGTAAAGGTTCAAACAGGTACCAGTCTATTTAACATGGGGGATACAGGGGTATTTATGGGGAATGAAACCATTGTTCTCTCCCGGCCCGCCCTCAGTCCTCCTGCGGTGATCTTTACCTTTGCCTCGAGCCATTGCCCAATCTGCCTTGGTTAACCTGGGGGACCCCTGCGGTGCGCAGCCCTTATTTCGGGTCTCGGCGCCAGCTCGTCTGTCCCCCCCTCCCAGAACCTCTCCCTGTCCGGGCAGCGCCCAGCCCCCCCCCTGTGGTGTGAGCGCTCCTTTGTCCTGGCGGCTCCCTGTGGCATTCAGCCCGAGTTTGGGGTTTTACCAGGGATTTCGGGGTGATCCCCGGGGAGCGGCGGCACGCTGAGGGTACAGCCTGGTAGCTCGGGTCCGGGGGCTGGTTCAGTCCAAAAAGCGCCCTGATCGGATCAACGGAGCCCAAGCTGTGGAGGGGGAAAGTCCGGCGGCTGTACCCGAGCAAGAGTCACTGTTTGCCGGCCGCGCTCCCAGCGAGGGATCCCTGGTCGGCGTTCGGGTTTCCCGGGGCGCTTCGTTCTGAAATTCGCACCCCCGTAAGAACCTATTTTTAGGAACGTACTGGCCAAGAAGCGCTCTTCTGCGTGGTTTCCACACTGCGGGGCAAGGTGGACAAGTTTGGGCGGCTTGGCAGAGACAGTTAGTGGCGGCTCGAGGCATTCACAGACCGGGCGTCTTCCCGGGGCTGTGGACAGGCGAGGAACAGGTCACCAATGGGGAGAATTACAGGGGGAACTTATAAAAATACAACCTAACGAATTCTTTAATACACCACACCAAATCAACATTTTAAAACTTGTACTGTGCTACGGTATAGTGGCGCCGTTCCGTCACACAAGGCATCAACAGCATCGCCCTCTGTCTCCCTTCATCCTTTCTCTGACTAAAGGGGTTATTCACAAACTACTGAAATTTCTGCGCTGTGCACTTCGGTGATTACAATTCGCCGAAACTACGGTGAATTCACGATTCACCGTAGAGTCGCCATAGTGCGGCAAAGATGGAGCCTCATGAAAAAGTTGGAGAATGTCACTGAAGACCGGCAAACTGACCTTGGTGAAGTCCACCGACTGGGGGAGAAAAAACGGAACTCTCCTATTCTCCGAATAGGTGTTTTTACAACAATTTTATTGGTTTAATGTGTCTAAATAATGAAAAGGTCCTTCAAAAAAACAATAAAAAGTTCTGTTACAGAATAAAAAAAACTTTTAAAAAAATAGGGAAACAAAAATTTCATCAAAAATACAAAAAGGTGGTAAAAAAAAATGAATAGAAAGTCTTTTTGCTGAAAATGAAAAGAATAAATGGCTCGAAAAAAAAGATATAATTTTGTTACATTGAATCCTGTGGGATTCGCCAGTTTAAGCCTATCAAACTGAATCACTGAAAATCAGGGCATTTCCTTAACATTTCGCTGCAGTTCGGTGTTCTATGAATAGATTGACACAATTTTGGTGCTGCCAAATTGCACCGAATCTCGTCGAATTCGCTGTCAATTTGCCAGTATTTGGTGAATTGACAGCTTAGTGAATTGACGAATTGCTCCGAAATTGCAGATACAGTGAAATTCACTGTTTGGTCCATTTCAGTGGCAGATTTGGAGCTTAGTAAATAACCTTCTAAGGAAGTGCACCCTCTACAGAGCAGATGTTCAAAGTTTGTTGAGCGCACAAATAAAGAAAATAAAAATTCCCTGCGTTATCTGGGTACCACGCTTACTCGCTGTCCCAGAGACTTGTTCGCAGCTAATTACACACCTCTCTTGAACACCACGCTGCACGAGCTTCGGAAATGGCATAAGCCCTAGACATGTGCATTCGTTTTAGTACTAAAGCGATTTAGTCCGAATTTTGGGATAATTTAGTTTTAGTATGACTGAAGAGAAACGAAACTGCTCAGTACAAAAAACGAAAGAAACTAAAATAAAATGCACTACATTTTAGTTTCAGTCATTTTTGTGATATTACATTGATAAGTGAAGGAGACCAGCAATGAAGAGCGCAACATCGCAACATCCGAAGTTCTGCACCCTCCACATGCCAATGCAGGAAGATGTTCTATACAGAGAGGGACATTAATTCAGGAGGATGTTCTATACATTATACAGAGAGGGGTATTAATTAATGCAGGTGGATGTTGTATACATTATACAGAGAGGGGTATTAATTAATGCAGGAGGATGTTCTAAACATTATACAGAGAGGAGCCTTTTGTTTTTTAGCCCTTTAAATCCAGTGGCTGTGAGCGCGGAGATCGGCTGCTTGTTACATTATCTCTCAGTACAATGTATCAGGCTCAGCTGTTACAGTAACTGACTGCTGCTCATCACAGCGCTCAGAGTTTCAGTAAAACAAGGAAATAATATTGTTCTAACGTCTTATATATAAAAATATTATTTACTAGTTTTACTGAAACTCTGAGCGCTGTGATGAGCAGCAGTCAGTTACTGTAACAGCTTTGCTTGACACGGGGCAGTATTGCAATGTTGGTGCTAACTTAACCAGAGCTGTTGTAACTGAAAACCTCCATAGGCTATAATAGCTCTGGGAAGTTTACAACAGCTCTGGTTATGTTAGCACCAGCTATATAATATGGCCCACATTGTGCTGAGAGTGGAGAGATACTGTAACAAGCAGCGATCTCAGCCCTCTGAGGAGCCACTACAATAGTAATTGTATCCACCGGTTTTCGGATGAATGAAATTAGTTTTCATACTAAAGAACTGAAAACGAATTTCTTTAGCAACTAAATAAATTGCATTTTAGTACTAATGCATTAGTTCAAAACGAAATTTTGTGCTGTGCACATGTCTAATAAGCCCCATATTTCATGGCTTGGCCGCATTAACTATCTGAAAATGACCGTTTTACCGAAGTTTCTGTATGTGTTTCAGGCGGTCCCGGTTAGGATCCCACGGGCTTATTTTCAAGAACTGAAATCGGGCTTCCTGAAGTTCATATGGGGTTCCACTTGCCCTCGGATATCGTATAAAGATTTAACTCGCCCCAGGGAAAGGGGAGGTTTGGGACTGCCCCACTTTGAATCTTACTACCAAGCAGCCCTAATGACACGGCTTTGTGACTGGTCGGTATCTCCTCCAGCTAAATTATGGGTGGCATTAGAGCAATTTGCCTTTCGGGTACCGATTGCATCTGTACCATGGCAACATGCCTCCATTCGCACTCTGATGAGGTCCCCGGAGCATCCCACGGCCCCACAGCTACTCCGACTATGGAGGGAAGTGCGCTCTAGACCCGACCTCTCCCCAGATATTTCCCCCCTGTACCCTGTATCGCACAACCCCGACTTCCCCCCGGGAAGACAGCAGTCTTTCCTGGATATAGACACGGATGGGCCCTACCTACATATTGCGCGTTGTTACACTGATAAGGAGTTGTCTCCACTGTCTTCACTAGCACCGAGAAGTGCTTATACGCCCCTTGCATACTTCAAATATAGCCAATTAACTCACTTTGTACGTAGATTGACTTTGACCGCCCCAGTTCGTTTTACTATGACTGTATTTGAGACTCTGTGTACGATGGACCCCCCACCAACACATGTCCTCTCGTCTCTGTACTCTTTACTTCTTTCCTCGTCACAACCCAAGGTACCCTCATACGTGTCTAAATGGCAGACCGAACTCCCTGACCCAATCTCGGAAGATGACTGGGGAAAAATTTTCTCAATTAATAAATACTCCTCCATGAGCCTTTCGGTACAGCTCTCCAACTTTAAGCTCTTATCACGTTGGTACTTGACTCCAGTACGCTTACATCGTATGTTTCCGCAATCTACACCCCAATGTTGGAGATGCCTCGCTGACACTGGTACCTATCTACACCTATGGTGGAGCTGTCCGGTCCTTGCGACTTATTGGTCCGAGATATTAGCACATATCGCTGACATAACGGGGTTTAAGTCGGGGAATTCATATCACCTGATACTTTTTCATCTGGTCCCACTCCCAGTCAACACTTACAAAACCTCCTTATTGTTACACCTTTTAAACGCGGCCAAATCCCTTATCCCTCGGAAATGGAAACAGACTGCTGCTCCTACTGTGAAGGAGTGGATTGAGGCAGTGGAGCGCATTCGTACCTTAGAGGAACTCCACTACTCATTGGAGAATCAGTATCAAAAATATTTTAAGACATGGTTTTGGTGGTCCGAGTTTCTCCTTAAACGTTCCCCTCCTCCCCCTATGGGGCGGCGGGCTGCGTCCGGCGTGGACCCCGTGCCGGGGTTGCCCCCCCCTCCCCTTGGAGATTCACTGGCATAATTTGTGACTATCTGGTGCTAATTGCTGTGGTTTTGGTACCTAACCTGGTTCTCACAAGTTTCAATATACTTAATAATGCGTCTCCCCTGTTGTTTCCTTTCTTTTGGTTGTTTTATAATATAGAGCTACATGCCTAACCTATGAGATTCATAGGAATATTTATTTTCAGTGATGTTTCTTTTTATGTGTTTTACTGTCAACTGCGATACCACTTTATGATGCGCTGTGCCTAGCGCTTGTTCGTGATTTAACTGCATTTGTGACATTTTGGATCTGAAAACAATAAAACAAAGTTTAAACATAGATAGGTGAAATAAAGTTAGATAAAATGGGAAAAAAAAATAAATAAAATAAAAAAAAAAAATAAAGAAAATAAGACGTTTCAATTCCGAAAGTGCCTCTTTTACCAGATTGAATTTATTAAGGCTGACTTTAAAGTTTAAACCACTAAAACAGAGGTCAGCAACCTTGACCCTCCAGTTGTTTAGAAATTAAGGGCTGCCTTATGAAGTTGGCACCTGCAGTTTTCCGCTTAGTGTTTTAGCTACACATTACAGGGCAGGCACTGATTCAGCAGCCTCCCCGTAATGCAGCGCCAAGCCCCTGGATACTTGAGTCAACGCTAATGAGCTGCTGCGAGAATCCCCTCCTTGAGTCCATAGGACCAGTGGTGTATTTAGGTTTTGTGCTGCCCTAGGCCTGACTAAACTCGTGCACCCCCTAATTTAAATTTGAGGCACCCCTTCCTGTCAAGGACACACCTCTTCCTGGTTAATCTCCACCCTTTCCTCTTAGAGCTCCGCCTTTTCCTCTCTTTATATTAAAAGTGGATACCAAGTGCCAACTTGTATATTTTGTATACCATTTCAAATGTATCTATTGAGATAAATGAAACTATGAAATGTTTAAATTCAAGCATTTTTACAAAGAACAGCCACGCATGTCAAGTATACTGGATCACAGCCGCTCTAATTGGTTGAACAATAAAATCCACAGAAACGTGTACTGCATATGAGCGTATCACAGAGCTGCACAGCAATAAAACCCACAGAAATGTGCACTGTGTATGAGCATATCACAGAACTGCACAGCAATAAAACTCACAGTAATGTGCAGTGTGTATGAGCGTATCCCAGAGCTCCAGAGCAATAAAACTCACAGTACTATGCAGTGTGTATCACAGAATCCACAGCAATAAAAGTCCCAGCAATGCAATGTTTGGTGTGTGTCAGCATATCAGAATCCACAGCAATAAAAATTCCAGCAATGCAATGTGCAGTGTGTATGAGTGTATCAGAATCCACAGCAATAAAACTCCCAGTAATGCAATGTGCGTGTCAGCGTATCAGAATCCACAGCAATAAAACTCCCAGCAATGCAATGTGCGGTGTGTATGAGTGCATCAGAATCCACTGCAATAAAACTCCCAGCAAACCGAGTGTATATGAGCACACAGCAATTATTTATTCTACATTTACCGGCCTCCGTCCGCGGTAGGGCTGTGTGCAGAGTCAGCAGGGACTGTGTACAGACTCAGCAGGAGGTCCCTCCAGGCCACGTTAGGATCGCGGCTGTGCCTGTGCGTGGAGCCATCTTGTCAGCAGTGGGGTGCCACTGCCAGAGGGTGCACCGTGGCTTTGATTCCCTTCCCGGTTGGTGTTCAGTCCAGAATAGAGTGACAGTCCATGTTAACGAAAAGGCGGGCAGCTGCGTGCGTGCGTGTCACGTGGTTCAGCCAGTCAGGTGGTACTGAGACTCAGTACCACCTGACTGGCCGGACCGAGTGTGACCTGCACGCACGCAGCCTCACCAGGAGCCAGGCAGCTCAATGACAAATTTCTATCACTGCAGTTCTGGTTAAGGAAAGGTCCACTTTAAACAGCAGTAAGCAGACAGGGCTTCATATTCTGCTGATACCCCCCCCCTTTACCTGCCGTTTACGGTCATCTTTTCTCTCTGCACACAAATCACATCCCCCTCCCCTCTCCTAGAGCTGCTGCGGGGCAGGAGAGGAGCTATGGAGGGAGGAGAGGGGGATTTTTATTCTATTCGATTTTATTCTCCTAATGCAAACGCCCTGCTGTTCGTTGTTTGAGAACACAGCTCAAAGCTGACACACAGTGACAGTGACACCTCCTAGTACCCCCTAATGACACCCCAATAATTACTGGTACCTGGGGCGGCCCGCCCTCCGCCACTCCTCTAAGTACACCACTGCTATGGTGATATGCTCACACACAAGTTTGGCAAACTGCCAGCAAGTACGGTGCTGTTTGAAGGCATTGCAAATCCCCATAGAGAAGTAATGGTTAATCTATTCAGAGAACACCAATCAGCAGAGAAATGGCAGTGAAATGCCCTGATGTTCGGTGGTTTCAATCAGCAGGTTTATTCAGGCGAACCCCATAGGTTTCAATGTTAAAAATATTCCCGTTTTTATGCAATATCTAATAAACCATTTATTATTTTAATCTGCAGTAAAAAGTCTTTATTTATCAATTTTTTTTTAGAACCTTTTAGTAATTTTTCAGAATTTTTTTGGAAAAGTCCCCCCCCCTTCTTTTTAATAGCAGTTTTTCTTTTTTCTGTAACAGAACTTTTTATTATCAATCATAGGATCTTATATGTAAATTCCAGACATTTTCGTTCAGTAGTTCTTTTGAAAACAGCAGGCCATGGGTTTGCGGTGGCAGCATACAGCGGCCGACTCCATGCACTTTGGGGACCCTGCGGTGAATGGTGAATTCACTTCAGGGTGGGGAAATTTTATTCCCTGAAGTGCAGGGAACTACAGAACACCAAAATGTTGGCGTCATTTCGGTGCTCTGTGAGTAACCCATTTAGTGGTGAGGTTTTTTGTTGCCCCCTGGAAAGTGAAAGCCTAGGCCTTGCCTACCCAGGACATACTTGAAAATTAGTGACATCTATCAATGTCACAATACAATGTATCCTTCCTGGTAAAATAGTTTGCAAAAGTAAAAAAAAATAAAATAATTTTTTTTTAGGGGTGGGGCCACCCGGCGGGCCGCCGCCCCCTGTAAAGTGCCGGCCTAGGCCTTGTTGGCCTAGGCCAAAATACACCAGTGCATAGGACTCCATGGAGTCTTGTGCTGCTGGGTTACGTGACCTGCAAGATCTCACTCTCTCGAGATCCTGCAAGTCCGCAGACTGTTTTGTGGAGTTAGACTGTGGAATTTTTTCTCCCAGTCTCATTCTGCTCTCGGTGGCAAGAACCGGCGGATCAACCTACCATTCTTGCTGAGGGATGAGAGGTGAGTATCTGATTTTTGGGGGGGATTTTCAGCTGGTGTTGACAGAATCCGCAGAAGGGCAATCAGTTAGCACCAGCTGCGGTGCGGCAATTAGCGTTAGGATTTTGGAAATCAAAGGGTTATTCAAAGAGATTCGAAAAGTCACCGCACGTTCGGTGACTTTTCGTTCTCTTCAATTTGGTGCAAATCGGCTTTCCCATTTCGGCTACACTGCGGTGTATTCAGCAAGCACCACAGGGCTGTCGAAGTGCAGAGAAAAGCTGCTGAAAACCCACCGACCACCTGGCGAAACCCTGGCGAATGCACACCGAAAACCTGCAAAAACATCTGGATTAACCCGTCGAAGACGCCGGAAACACCCGAGCAGGAGCCGATCACACGCAGCGAAGCCTCCGGAAAAAGCCAACACCGCAGAAGAAGGCAGTGAATAAAATAGCAAAACAGTTTGCATGAATGTTTGAAAAGTGAAACGCTGTTTGCAAAGAAACTACTGAGTGAAAATGTCTGAAATTTACGTATGAGGTCCAGGGAATGATAATAAAAAGGGCTGTTACAGAAAAAATAAGTAAAGTTAAAAAACAAAAAAAATCTGACTTTTTTTAATAAAAAACCCCAGAAAAATGCTTAAAATATCCGACAAAAATCTATAAATAAAGAGACTCTTTACTGCAGAATTTTATAATGAACGATTTATTAGATATTGGATTAAAACAGGAATATTTTTAACATTGAAGCCTATGGGATTCTCCTGAATAAACCTGTCGAATGAAACCACCGAATGGCAGGGCATTAGGGGAACCTTTCACTGCTGGTTTGTGCTCTCTGAATAGCCGAAGCAGTGCTTTTTTATGGGGATTTCACTGCCCTCGAACAGGCACCGAATGTGCAGGCAATTCGCCAGGATTTGGCATATTGCCTGCTCTCTGGATAGCCGAATGGCCAACAAAGGTAACCGAACACTGATTTTCAGCGTTCGGTTACCTTTCTCCAGCTATTCGGATCTCTTTGAATTACCCTGTATTACTCTTTGCGCTCCCAATGTTAAGCATAGGGAGCGCAAAGTACAGTAAACTCGCGGAAGCGAGCACAATCCCCGATGTGCTAACGGATTTTTTAACCTGTTAATGTCCGGAATGTAATCTGGGCAGCCTGCGCTACAGGCCACTCAAACTAACGTTAACGCTGACATAGCTGAGCGCTGACGCTAGTGTTAAATTTGTAATATTGCCCAACATCTCCCATGATCCTAACCACGCAACAGGTTGATGGAGACTTATGGGAAATATAGTTCCAAAACATATGGTGGGCTGAGGTTGCTGTCCCTTGTACTAGAATGGCCTTTTGGGAAATGAGAAACTAAAGCGATATTATAATTTCATTAAACAGCAAAAGAACAAAGTGATTCTTGCTCATAATATGTGACTAGAGGACTTTTTATCTTGCATAACCTCAGATTTTCAAAGCCTTATATACAGCTGTGTATATTATATTATACAGTATATAGTTTTTTTTAAAGTGATGTTTGCAATATAAATATTTTTTTACAAAGTTCTACCTACTAATGCTGGAATCTTAATTTTGTATTTTCTGTCTAGTTCAACAAAGTTTGTGCAGGGAGGGGCCAATGCTATCTCTCTCATGCATCTAAAAGTGGTACAGAAATACGATATTCTCTTTTACCTATAAACAAAATGACATTGCAGTAACCATGGGCCAATTTCATATACTGTTTTTATAAGCTGCCAAAGTGCTTATCTCTTAATCTTGAAAATACAGTGAAAGCTGTAATACTTTTAACTTCTGAACAAACGCAAGCATTTTTTTCTTGTTCTTCGACTGTATTAAATCTGATTTCAATTCGCAGAAACCATTCAAACTAAGCTGTGTTGCCATAGAGTTTCAGGTTATTTGTGTTACTCTGTGTACATTTTTAGATACTACAGGAGAGGTGGGGTCACGCCTATTCCCCGATGGGGCGGCTGAAACCACCAAATGCATCCAGCCCAGCAACATGTATAAAACATAACATGGAGAAAAATGTGATCTGCGCTTATTCCCATTATACCGTGTGAAAAACACAATTAGAGGCTTTGGTTTCTGTTAATGGCCATTAAGAGAGTAAGCTCACCCGTCAAGCCTCAAGGGATCTCTAACGAGGGTGAGTCCTATCCAAAAGTTGCCCCAGCTCACATGGATATATTGCCCCAGACCATCTCATATGGATATATTGCCCCAGACCAGCTCATATGGATATATTTTCCCCAGCTCATATGCATATATTTGCCGCAGCTCACATGGATATATTTGCTCCCAGCTCATATGGATGTATTTGCACCAGCTCACATGGATATATTGCCCCAGTCCAGCTCGTATGGATATATTGCCCCAGACCAGCTCACATGGATATATTTGCCCCCAGCTCACATGGATATATTGCCCCAGACCAGCTCACATGGATTTATTTACCCCAGCTCACATGAATTTATTTGCCCCAGCTCACATGGATATATTTGCCCTAGCTCACATGGATATATTTGCCCTAGCTCACATGGATATATTGCCCCAGACCAGCTCACGTGGATATATTGCCCCAGACCAGCTCACATGGATTTATTTACCCCAGCTCACATGAATTTATTTGCCCCAGCTCACATGGATATATTTGCCCTAGCTCACATGGATATATTGCCCCAGACCAGCTCACGTGGATATATTGCCCCAGACCAGCTCATATGGATATATTGCCCCAGACCAGCTCACATGGATTTATTTGCCCCAGCTCACATGGATATATTTGCCACAGCTCATATGGATATATTTTCCCCAGCTCATATGGATATATTTGCCCCAGCTCATATGGATATATTTACCCCCAGCTCATATGGATATATTTACCCCCAGCTCACATGGATATATTTGCCCCAGCTCACATGGATATATTGCCCCAGACAGCTCACATGGATATATTGCCCCCCCCAGCTCACATGGATATATTGCCCCCAGCTCATATGGATCTATTGCCCCAGACCAGCTCACATGGATATATTTGCCCCAGTCCAGCTCGTATGGATATATTGCCCCAGACCAGCTCACATGGATATATTTGCCCCCAGCTCACATGGATATATTGCCCCAGACCAGCTCACATGGATATATTGCCCCCAGACCAGCTCACATGGATATATTGCCCCAGTCCAGCTCGTATGGATATATTGCCCCAGACCAGCTCACATGGATATATTTGCCCCCAGCTCACATGGATATATTGCCCCAGACCAGCTCACATGGATATATTGCCCCCAGACCAGCTCACATGGATATATTGCCCCAGTCCAGCTCGTATGGACATATTTGCACCAGCTCACATGGATATATTGCCCCAGTCCAGCTCACATGGATATATTGCCCCAGTCCAGCTCATATGGATATATTGCCACAGACCAGCTCACATGGATATATGGCCCTAGACCAGCTCACATTGATATATTGCCCCAGTCCAGCTCATATGGATATATTGCCCCAGACCAGCTCATATGGATATATTGCCCCAGACCAGCTCACATGGATATATTGCCCCAGACTAACTCATATCGATATATTGCCCCAGACCAGCTCACATGGATTTATTTATTATATAAATTCAGCAATAGACCATGTGAGTTCCTGAATGCTTCCCAGCACTATGAAGAATTATTTGCAGCAGCATATGAATTCTACTTATTGCAGGGAAGTACTTTCACATACTTTCCATTAGCGTGTAGAAATTGTGTGTATTGGGAAATCTGGAAAATTTTGTAGGGAGCCTGCACATTGTGATTTTCGGGCTTGGGTGAAAGCATTTTTATTGTTAAAGTGCACCAAATTTGCCAAAAACAAAGTTTGCTCATAATTTGAAAGAACTCCCAAATCTGCCTATACATTTTGTTAGCGAAACTGCTGAGAGTTGGATAGTTCTTTCAAAAAAAGATTGAAAAGAAAGCTACCTGAGCTTCCTGTTCGCTCTCAGCGCAGCAGTAGGACGTGTTTGCCTGGGGAGTCATTTATGACTGCACTCAGCAGAAAACACTCCCGGCCAGAGCTGCTGGCTGTCTGGTCTCAAAATCCCTAGAGAGCATTGCGGCCTCCACAGCTTAAGGGGCCGTTCACACCTGGGCGTTTTACAGCGCGATCCTGCGTGCTGTGAAACGCCCAAACACGGAAATCCCATGATTTCCTATGGGGCCCGTTCACACCTGGGTGTTTTACAGTGCGTAGGAACGTGCTGTAAAAGGCCATAGGCCCAAAGAAGTACAGGAGCTTCTTTGGGGCGTATTGCAGCGCGTTTGCTCCCATAGACTGCAGCGTGAACGCGCTGCAAGGCGCGCATGTTTTTCATGTTTGCGCGATGCGTGCGCTAAAAACGCGCGTATTATGCGCAAATGAAAAATGCTGAGGTGTGAACCCAGCCTTAGAATCAAGCAGAAAAGATGGCTGCCTCCATGAGATGAGGAGTGAAGTTAGGAACTAAAATATTTACAAAACTCCATTTGAAGTTGTAAAATAAAAAGGTTTAGTGGTTTAATTGTGTTACAACTAAACACCTATATAAAAAAAAGCCTCCAACAGATGGCGGATACGGTTTAACAATGAAAACATTAAAAAACATTTTACAGCTCATTTAAAGTAAACCCAGGCTTATTTTAATGACTCTCTAACTTGATTCAGTTCATGCATCATCTACTTTTCTCACACATTACCCTGCACGGCTCTGACAGCTCACCAGCTTCTAGTTGGAGAATCCATGGTAGCTGAAACATTTTGTACAACAAAGGAGGACTGAGAATATTCTAAGTTCCCTTTATCTATTGCAGAATAATGATGGAACTGTTGTTTCAAACAACTGCACCTGCCATTGTTGAATTTATTTTCTCTGAATGGCCAAAGTGCAGTGGTAGTTGCAACAATGGTGATTTTTTATTTTTTGCAACTGCACTGGGATAAGTACCTGAGGGAGGGACGAAACGCGTCTGTGTACGCAGTGATATATCATTTTAGGCTGGGGTCCGACGAGCGCACTGATTGCGCACAGTAAAGGATGCACTTTATAACGGATGAGATTGTGGTTACATTGTATCAGTTAGTTTTGACTGATGTTGAGAAAAAGAAAAAAAATGCTGTATGCAGGGTTTTCTCTACCTCCGTGTAGCTTTTTCACGTCAATGCCATTTTGGCGTCCGTTGCAATATGCGTTGTCTGCACGTGACAAAGTGTGCACGTGCTTTGTGTGTTGTTATCTATTGACTCCTTTGAAAAGCTACAATGGACAGCAAACAGTGTGGTCAGACAGACGTGAAAAGTGCGCTCATATCCTTAGACACAAGACCACAGGAAACCTCGCAGTGCAACATTCACCACGTTGCTAGTTTTGGAGAACACCTAAGCATACTGATGACATTTTTCGTTACTGTATATTCTTGTTATGCTTTATTTTTTAAGTGTTCTTAAATGAATCTCTTCATGTGACTGTCCAGGTATGCTGTACATTTGTTACTAAAGGATTCCTAAGGACCCCACGAATACGAGGGGTCTGATGCTCTTTTCTAGCTTGATTGTATGAGTAGCACTTTGTTACTCCTGCCTTGCGAGTATGCTCTGCTGTTCTCTTTATTTTGCTCATATATGATACAGAAACCCCCCGTTTGTTTTATATTTTTTGAGGTCTTTTGTTGATCGTTAAGTGTATTGTGAAGACATCACTGTCTGGTAAAGAACATTAGTAAAGAGTTACAGTTGCACACAGATTGTAATACTAGGTTGCTTTATGTCTTGCAGTTTTTGCAAGCTAATCTCAGGAATAAACTCAGCCCTTCATAAAACAAAGACACCCTTTCGGTCTACTTGTTAGTCAGATTTTTAAAAAGGAAAAAAATTGGTATATTTGCATTAAGGACAATAAAAAAACACATACGAGAAAAACAGATAAATGTGAACATGTATGTAGAATCAATGCATAGAGAGACCACTAAGACTAGAGTGGGGTCTCTACTTGAGCTGTAATAGGTCAGGATCAATTTAAGAGCTAGTCACCAATAGCAACATGTTAACATTTATGCATTTTTCTTATGGTTTTTTTTTTTTTTGTCCTTAAGGCAAATATACCAATAAAGATTTTCCTTTAAACTACTTTTTGGGTGAAGCCTACCTTTTGGCATTGTTTTGTTGGTTCCTATTTTTTATAATTCCTAGTCAATTTTTTTTAACCCTTTCACTGTAGATCTACCTTACTGGGATGAGGACATATACATTATACATAGCCACTTCAGTTACAGTTATAGTTACAATGGGTGAGACAGAATAACAAATATACATACACGTTGCACACACAGAACAGTAGGTGAGAGGATCCTGCTCGAGAGCTTACAATCTAAGAGGATAGGGGTGACACACTAGGTGAGGGTTAATAGAGAATATGAAATAGAGGAGTGCATGTGGGCTATGTGGGAAGATAGAGTAAGAAATGTACAGAGAGGGATTAGAGAGTGAGATGGTAAGCTTCTCTAAAGTAATGTGTTTTCAGAGACTTCTTGAAGGACTGGAGAGACTTCACTACCAGGAATGAGTATACTTGATCGTTAACACAACCTGCTGCTGTGCCAAAATTAACTATACTTGATTTAGTCTAATTCTGGAGCAATGCAAAGGAATTCCATTTATTGCAAATTAGAATGCACCTGTTAATGCGTAATAATGAGTGGCTCAAAAACTAACACTTTGGTTGGAAAATATCCAATCCGTTTACAAGTCTCCTATATGACAGCAGTGGGAAACCTGACACAGAGGAAAGTCAAATGTAAGCATATACATATATATATGTATATATAGTGGCAAGAAAAAGTATGTGAACCCTTTGGGATTACGTGGAGTTTTGCATGAATTGGTCATAAAATGTGCTCTGATCTTCGTCTAAGTAACAACAATTTGAAAAACACAGTCTGCTTAAAATAATACAACACAAACATTATCAGGGTTATCCAAAGAGATCCGAATTGCTTGAGAAAGGTAACCGAACGCTGAAAATCAGCGTTCGGTTACCTTTCCTGGCCATTCGGCTATCCAGAGAGCAGGCAATACGCCAAATCCTGGCGAATGCCTGAACATACGGTGCCTGTTCGGTGCCTGTTCGAGGGCAGTGAAATCCCCATAGAGAAGCACTGCTTAGGCTATTCAAAGAACACAAACCAGCAGTGAAAGGTTCCCGAAATGCCCTGCCATTCGGTGGTTAATTCGGCAAGTTAATTCAGGAGAATCCCATAGGCTTCAATGTTAAAAATATTCCCGTTTTAATTCAATATTAATAAACCGTTCATTATAAAATTCTGCAGCAAAGAGTCTCTTTATTTATAGTTTTTTTGGATACTTTAAGCATTTTTCTGATTTTTTTTTTTTTTTTTTAAGTCCGATTTTTTTTTTTTTTTTTTTCAGTTTACTTATTTTTTTGTAACAGCCCTCTTTATTATCATTCCCTGGACCTCCTGTGAAAATTTCAGACATTTTCGCTCAGTAGTTTCTTTGCAAACAGCGTTTCTTTTTCCCAGATTCATACAAATGGTTTTTTCTAATTTATTCACTGCCTCCTCTACGTCACAGCTGCTTCGGCTCTGTGTGATTTGGCTCATGTTCGGCTCCTGTTCGGCTCATGTTCGGCTTTTTTGAAGGTTAATCCAGATGTTTTTTGCTTGTTTTCAGCGTGCATTCGGTTAGTTTTCGTCAGGTTGCGGCAGCTTTTCCCTGCAATTCGGGGACCCTGTGGTGCTTGCTGAATACACCGCAGGGTCACCGAAATGCAATCGGCAAAAGGAACCGAATGAAGAGGAACGAAAAGTCACGAACGTGCGGTGACTTTTCGAATCTCTTTGGATAACCCTGTATATGTTTTCATGTTTTCATTGAACATAACATGTAAACATTCACAGTGCAGGGTGGAAAAAGTATGTGAACCCCTAGCCTAATGACTTCTCCAAGAGCTAATTGGAGCCAGGAGTGAGCCAACCTTGAGTCCAATCAGTGTGATATTATTGGATGTGTTGCTAAAAGCTGTCCTTCCCTTTAAAAACACACACCAGTTTTGGGTTTACTGGTTTCAAGATGCACTGCCTGATGTGAACCATGCCTCGCAGAAAAGAGCTCTCAGAAGACCTACGATCAAGAATTGTTGACTTGCATGAAGCTGGAAAGGGTTACAAAAGTATCTCCAAAAGCCCTGATGTTCATGCGTCCACGGTAAGACAGACTGTCTACAAATGGAGAAAGTTCAGCACTGTTGCTACTCTCCCTAGACGTGGTCATCCTGTAAAGATGACTGAAAGAGCACAGCGCAGCATGCTTAACGAGGTAAAGAAGAATCCTAGAGTGTCAGCTAAAGACTTACAGAAATCTCTGGCACATGCTAACATTTTTGTTGACACATCTACAATAAGGAAAACATTAAACAAGAATGGAGTACATGGGAGGAGATCACGGAGGAAGCCATTGCTGTCCAAAAAGAATATTGCAGCACATTTGAAGTTTGCAAAAGAGCACCTGGATGTTCCATAGCACTACTGGCAAAATATTCTGTGGACAGATGAAACCAAAATCGAGTTGTTTAAAAAAACACACAACACTATGTGTGGAGAAAAAAAGGCACAGCACACCAACATCAAAACCCTATCCCCACTGTAAAACATGGCGGAGGGAGCATCATGGTTTGGGGCTGCTTTGCTGCCTCAGGGCCTGGACAGATTGTTGTCATTGATGGAAAAATGAATTCCAGAGTTTATCAAGACATTTTGCAGGAAAACGTAAGACCATCTGTCCGCCAACTGAAGCTCCGCAGAGGATGGGTGATGCAACAGGACAATGACCCAAAGCATACAAGTAATTCAACAAAAGAATGGCTTCAACAAAACAAAATACGCCTTCTGGAGTGGCCCAGTCAGAGTCCTGACCTCTACCCGATTGAAATGCTGTGGCATGACCTTAAGAGAGCGATTCACACCAGACATCCCAAGAATATTGCTACACTGAAACAGTTTAGTGAAGAGGAGTGGTCCAAAATTACTCCAGATCGTTGTGCAGGTCTGATCTTCAACTACAGGAAACGTTTGGTTGAGGTTATTGCTGCCAAAGGAGGGTCAACCAGTTATTAAGCCCAAAGGTTCACATACTTTTTCCACCCTGAACTGTGAATGTATACATGTTCTGTTCAATAAAAACATGAAAACATATAATGTTTGTGTTGTATTATTTTAAGCAGACTGTGTTTTTCAAATTGTTGTGACTTAGATGAAGATCAGAGCACATTATATGACCAATTCATGCAAAACTCCACGTAATCCCAAAGGGTTCACATACTTTTTCTTGCCACTGTACTAAGCCCTTTACAGTGGATAAAATGCACTCTGAAATACATTCAGAATATAATGATAGGGACAGCCTCTAGACTTAATGTACAGGTCTGCAGTATGTGGAATATATATGCTGAAGGTAGGCAATAATTTGATAAATGTACATATATCACGGGGTATCTAAAATAGAGCAAATATAGAACACATACAGGGTTATTCAGAGAGTGGTGAAAACCAGGAGAATTGGCAGGAGAATGAACAATCTAGACCAAATTGCCGATTTGGAAAGGGAGATAAATGGGAGAATTTTTCTGGTTTGGATATTTTGCCCTAGAATTTTCACTTCTCCAGTCATACTCCTGGTTTTCACCTCTCTCTGAATAACCCTGATAGGGTTATACTCCCCAAAAACAGTTTGCATATTCCGCGCTAATTGGCCACTCACAAACTGCTGATTGATAGAAGGCTCATTTCAGATCCCTTACTTGAATCACCAAATGGATGAATAGCGGGGGGGCGTGGTCGACCACGGAGGGGTGAAGACGTGCCCTGGTAGAGCTCTACTCAGTGTCTCTGATATCGGGATACTTTGGGAGATATCTGCTGCTATTTATGCATTTTTGAGATCCCTGAGTGTCAGACCATCGGGTGAGTGTATTCCGGAGCCCGTGGAGTCCCCCCCTCCGGACCTGTGAGACTTTTGCTGACGGGGTTGTTACTTAACCTGTATAGTTGGCGGCCATCTTGCGGCCTACCCTCGGTGCCTAATGACTCTTTGGATTCCTGCTCCTTTGGGCCCGCTCCCGGTGGGGTGTTTGGCGCAGCGTGTGGAGGTGGAGGACCCACATCGCTGGGCCGAGCTGGATACCCACCGGGTGGAGGAAGCGGGAGCACGTGGAGGCAGACGGCGGGGCGGCTCCCCTCCCCCCGCTGGGGAAGCAGGGGCCTTCTTGTCAGGCCTGGATGCGTGCCTGGCACTTCTCTCCGGAGACGAGGAGAGGCCACTATCAAAGGGAGACTGGCGGCGCATGATGGACTTGCTGCGGGCCCATCGGGGAGCGGTGGCTCCGTGCAGCGGAGGAGCCGGTGACGCCTCCCCTCTTGGGGTGCTGGATAGCAAGCAGGTCGTCGATGCGGTGGTGGATGTATTAGAAGTAGAGCAGGTCCCGGACCCATCCCCAGAGGTATCCCCAGATCCGCCGGCTGGAAGTGCGCTGAACGGAGGCAAGATCTGGGACTGCTCGGAGGCGGACACGGTGGATGCCTTTGCTACCCCCGGGTCGACCGTGATGCTGACATGTGCTGAGCCCTCGAGAATGGCCGCCAAGGAGAAGCTGAGTTCCCCCTGGTGTGGCAGCGATACTGGGGAGTCTGTGGAGACGACCTGGCTGCGAACCACACGATCTGACCCTGACGAGGATGGGCGCTACAGAGATTCACTTTGCCTCTCTCGTGTCCTGCTGAGAGCCTTGGTACCCGCACAGTTTCGAGACACGGGCTGAGGCTACTTCGCCCTGTCTGCTGTGATGTTTCCCCCGCACACGGAGACTTTCCATTCTGATGAGACCCCCTGTATGGGGATGTACACCCCCCCCCCCTCAAGCTGAGATTGTTTGATTTTTGGTTCCCACCCCAAGCTGAGATTTTTACTTTAGAAAAATTTTGTTTGTCCTTTCGCAAGCTGAGTTTTACCGCTGACATTTCTTTTTGATTCTGATATTTGGCCCTGCAAGTTCTCCCCTCTCCTTCCCTTTCTTTGACTCAGAGACGCTTCGACCACCATTTTATTTTATTTTTCCCGCTGTCATTACCCGGCTGGGGATACGTTTGAGACTTTATCACGAGGACTTATGTTTCACACTGCTGTCACCTTGCTCCTTCATGGGCCTCTGCCATGCCAGCGATGGTGTTTCTTTCTCCCCCCCACCTTTTTTTTTTGTTTGTTTGTTTTGTTTTCTGTTTTTTGGCACGTCGGGATGTCCAGAGGCGCGCCACTATGGCACCTACCATGGCTCTGGTTGCCATACTTGGCCCTCGGGCACCTGGGCCTCGTGACAATACCCTTCCACGGCCTCCCCCGGGAGCGAGCCGGGAAAGTCACAATACAGGCAGTTGCCGTTCCCTCTCCATCAAATTTATTTTGTTTTTCACTACCCCCCCCTTTTCTTTTCTTATTCTCCCTCTCATTACACCATTGCTGGCATGCGGTTGGTGTGGTTCGCGTCCTCTTCCCTTCATTCTTTTTATTTCTTTTCCTAAGTCGTCGTACTGCTGACCCCATTTTGACGATTGTTTTTGTCTTACTTCATTTATTTTCAATCGCTGATTGTACTGATGACATTCTTTCAAAATAAAAATTTTGAATAAAAAAAAAAAAAAATGGATGAATAGCCTTATAGGGAAAAATTAAATACAATAGTATAGACTGCCAGATATATTGCGAATAGTAAATTTATTGTGCTTACAATATTAAAAACAAAGGAGCATGATGCTCCTGATGAAGCCTGACTAGACGAAACGCATCGAGCGGTACCATCCAGTGACCTGTCCAAGCCGTGGATATTGGTGATGTTGATATGCTTCATTTGTTTTTAATATTGTTGATTCAAGTAAGGGATCTGAGATGAGCCTTCTATCAATCAGCAGTTTGTGAGTGGCCAAATAGCGCGGAATATGCAAACTGTTTTTGGGGGGTATAACCCTATGTGTTCAATATTTGCTCTATTTAATTAATGTACCATCACACCATGGTGATATATTTGGGTTTCATACACCTTTTCATAGTATAGTCAGACCCCACTATGTTCTTTCCACTTACGTACAGCTCTTATTAGCTTCTTGTACATTGAGATCAATATGCTGAAACAGTTCAGGATAATGTAGGTAGTCTAGATAATTTACCAAAGTGGCAGAAACTCCCTCCCCTTGCTGTGAATAAAGAAGATATGAATCAAAGCTGGGTCTGCGGTATTCTGAATGTTGCTTATAACATTGGCAAAACAGGCATTTTAGCAATTAAAACAAACTGATTTCATTTAAACAAACACTGCCATTTACATAAGCTGTAACTAGTTTACTTGTACATTACAAAACATAAACACGTTATAAAACACATACAATATCAAGAAGAAAGGAATCGCCACAGTGGTTAAAAAAGGAAAACCATACGTATCTTGGTACTCCTACATATAAGCTTCCTCCTCCGAGCGTCTATACACCAACATATAACAAGAAAATATAGGAGTATATCTGGATAAAAAATACAAACTTGCCACACATAGCGTAATCCTACATAAAAACAGTAAGGGCTCTATTACATTCTTCGCGCAAAAATGTGCGCGTGCGCAAAAACGCATTAACGCGAGGGGAAAAACCCTTTGCGCTGACCGTCAAATTACAATGTTCGTGCAAACGATGCGCGTTAACGTCTAACGCGAGTTAACCTGCGTGAGCGAATGTTTGTGCGCGCATCCCATACTTAACATTGTGAGCGCAAATGCGTTCGTGTGCTGGTACGCGGCTGGTATTACAATCGTTGCACAACTTTTTACGAATGACGTTTGCGCGCATAATTTTAACCGCGTTGAAAAGATGGTGGTAACTGCAAATCTGAATGTTCTGGCCGAAACCAAATACACCAGCACGAAAAAAAAAATACAGCAAAGTATAGTTACACATTCTACACATACCCAAACAATAAAATTGAGAGGTTGTGCGTGTTTTTATTATTGCTGCAGCGTATATACTCAGATTGATTTTGGCAGGCGCAAAAACTGAACGGGAGACAATTGTGGTTCTTAATTCTGATTGGCTGAAACGCGTGAAAAAACAGTCTGCCCACCGATTTCTGCGCGCAGCGTTAATTTGTGCTCGTTTTTTGCGCGTCTTTTTTACGCATGATATTTTCGGACGATGAAAAAATGCGCTCGGATCGTAATACCAGTGTTAATTTACGCGCGTTAACGTTTAACGCTGAGCGCAAAAAAAATTGCACTGCGTGTACGAATTTGCGCGGAGAATGTAATAGAGCCCTACATATATTAACAGTCCCTTTTAGGTTGCAATCACTGGAGAAACAGTAGTAATAAGAATATCTATAACATGTTAGCACTCCTAGGTACTGTGCTACCTTTCTCTTTGGTTCAGCAGCAGTTCTCCTGTTTTGCTCAGCGTTCCCAGGCTGCTCCCAAAGATGTCAAATTACTAGACATCAGCTATTCTAAGTTTGCTTGAGGGTAACTTTTTCAGTCACAATTTTTCAAAAGCGCTAACAAGTTCAGTAGCGCTGCACACTTTCAGGCTGCTCATAAATCTAGCTACAATAATGTCCTCAATCTTCATGAAGGAAAAAGGAAACAGAGCTGCTGCCCCTCCCTGGTAGATATGCTTATTACTACTGTTTCTCCAGTGAGTGCAACCTAAGGGGCCGTTAATATATTTATTGCTTTTATGTAGGATTACGGGTGGGGGAGTGAATGTTTACATAAAGCTGCAGGGGGCTTTTGTGTGGTGTATGCTACCTGAGATAAGAGATGGCAGCTGAATAAAATAGGACAAGGAGCTTAAAAGACTTCTATTCTACCCCTGGTGATGTCCTTTGAATTCATCCCACGCAATACACAATAAAATGCTGGGAGTCATTTTCCATGAATACAGACCCATTCACTCCATGCTATGCTCAATGACACGCAGTGAGGAGCAAGTGCTGAAGTGTTATAGGGGCAGTTTACAATACAAAATATCACGAAAGTGATGCACAGTGACACATTTAGAGTAATATATTTTCTTAACTAAACATACCTAAGACAAAGTACACGTAAGATAACATAAAATAAATAAGAGCATTTCATTTTTTGGCGGTAATGGCCCCTTATTTAATCATTCATTTACTATTCTCTTTCATCAATTATAGTAAACTGGGGCTCTTTCATTTTCTTTCAGTGGATCAAGACTATGGTAAGAGAGCCAGAACAATGGAAACGCTCATGTTCCATGATGACGATAGAGCTTTAAAGTACTAACCAAAATATAAGCAACAATTCTCAATGCTCCCAGAAAGGAACTGAATAGTCTAATGAATCTATACATGAATAATAAACATTATTATTATATTTAGGACCTTTGATTCTAACATTTTAGAATGTGCTTTCAACAAGCAGTGACCCCTATTGATGATTATTAAGTACTACAGTCAGTCACATTTATACATTATAGCAGGGGTCAGCAACCTTTTACACACCAAGTGCCATTTTTTTAAACCATCAGACAACCGGGTGCCAGTGAACAACAGCGCTCCATAGTGTTAGATTTAAATTTTTATACTCATAGTTGTACTGCTAATAGTAAGTTAAACTCACAGAATTTTATAAACAAACAGACCCCAGAATTTTATATACCCAGACAGACCCCAGAATTGTATGTACCAGCAGAGCCCAGAATTTGATATAACCAGCAGAGCCCAGAATTTGATATACCCAGCAGAGCCCAGAATTTGATATAACCAGCAGAGCCCAGAATTTGATATAGCCCGCAGAGTCTAGAATTTGATATACCAGCACAGCCCAGAATTTGATATAACCAGCAGAGCCCAGAATTTGATATACCCAGCAGAGCCCAGAATTTGATATAACCAGCAGAGCCCAGAATTTGATATAGCCCGCAGAGTCTAGAATTTGATATACCAGCACAGCCCAGAATTTGATATACCCAGCAGAGCCCAGAATTTGATATAACCAGCAGAGCCCAGAATTTGATATAACCAGCACAGCCCAGAATTTGATATACCCAGCAGAGCCCAGAATTTGATATACCCAGCACAGCCCAGAATTTGATATACCCAGCACAGCCCAGAATTTGATATACCCAGCAGAGCCCAGAATTTGATATACCCAGCAGAGCCCAGAATTTGATATAGCCAGCAGAGCCCAGAATTTGATATAGCCAGCAGAGCCCAGAATTTGATATAGCCAGCAGAGCCCAGAATTTGTTATAACCAGCAGAGCTCAGATTTTGATATACCCAGCAAAGCCCAGAATTTGATATACCCAGCAAAGCTCAGAATTTGATATACCCAGCAAAGCCCAGAATTTGATATACCCAGCAAAGCCCATATTTTGATATAGCCAGCAGAGCCCAGAATTTGATATAGCCAGCAGAGCCCAGAATTTGATATAGCCAGCAGAGCCCAGAATTTGTTATAACCAGCAGAGCTCAGATTTTGATATACCCAGCAAAGCCCAGAATTTGATATACCCAGCAAAGCCCAGAATTTGATATACCCAGCAAAGCCCAGAATTTGATATACCCAGCAAAGCCCATATTTTGATATACCTAGACAGACCCCAGGATTATACTTACCCAGACAGACAGACCTCCTCCCGCGTGTTCCTCCGAGCTCCTGCACGCTGACGCCGGCTTCTTCTGATCTGAAGGCTGTGATGCGAACTTGCAAGATCTCGGCAGTAGGCCGCGTCACAGCCTTCACAAGTGGGTGGGTAACAGCCGCTCACACGTGCCAGCAGAGACAGACTCTCGTTCCACGCCAGGCACGCGTGCCGGGGGTTGCCGACCCCTGCATTATAGGTCCTAGGTCAGGAGAAGGCATGCTTGGCACTCTGGATATTTTGAAACTACATATCACATAATGCTCACACAATTGTGAGGTTAGAAGAAACTTATGGAGATTGTAGTTCCAAAACATCTGGAGGCCAAAGCTGGTGACCCTGCCTTAGGTAATAGGGAGCTACAACGTGTTAACGGCTTGTAGCTTCCCATTACTAGTTTAGGTAAACTTAAGGAGCTGCTAGTCAATAATGGCAGCAGTGTCACACTTCATTGCTGGTACCCTCTCCCTGAGTCCATGGGGAATGCCATGGAAAATACTGTGAGACCTGCAAAAGATCCTACAGGGCTCAGGAAAGGTATTCCATCGGCAGCATATGCCATGGTGATGTACATTTATAGACAAGCTTTGGATACACTATCAGAAAGCATTTGTAACAAACAGCAGGACAAAGAGGATAATTATAGTTAAAATAGAGACAGACAAAGCATATCTCTGGGGGTTATTCAGAAAGCACCGAAATGTTGTCGACATTTTGGTGCTCTCTCGTTTCCTGCACTTCGGGAATCAAATTTCCTCACACTACAGTGAATTCAGCATTCACCACAGGGTCGCCGGAAGGCAGGGAACAGACCCGAAAACAACACGCCGAACACGTCGGTAAAAGCTGAGTCGCTGAACACAGCGCCAACCAGCCTCTGGAAAAAGCCGACGTACGGGGTAAAAAGAAGAAAGAAATAAAAAGGACAAAGAAATTTTGCTGAAAAATGCCTAAGAGATCCTAAAAAAAAAATCTTGAGACCATTTACTGCAGATTAAAATAATAAACTGTTTATTAGATATTAAATAAAAACAGGAATACAGGAATATTTTTAACATTGAAGCCTATGGGATTCACCTGAATAAACCTGCCGAATGAAACCATTGAAACAACAGTGCACTTCGGCAACTTTTCACTGCTGTTTGGTGTTCTATGAATAGACAAACCATTGCTTCTCTATGGGAGATTTCACTGCCTTCGAACAGGCACCGTACTTGCTGGCAGTTCGCCAAAATTTGGCACACTCCCTGCGCTGTGAATAGCTGAATGGCCCCAAAATGTTACTGTACGGGGAAACTCACTGTTCGTTGACATTTCAGGGCCTCTCTGAATAACCCCTTCTGTATGATGGGTTCCAGCGTTGGTGAAATGATAAGGTTACACTCACAAGATATAAACTCAACAAAACAAGAAAGATTTACTCAATTTCAAAATGCTTTTATTTCCACAAAAAAATAACATATGTAACTATTTGTAGGAGCATAAAAAGTAGAGGTGTGCATGGCTAAAAAATTTGTTTAGTTTCGAACAAAAATTTTTTAGTCTGAAACAGTGGCGTAACTAGAAACCTGAGGGCCCGGTGCAAGAATCCATGAAGGGCCCCCCTCCACAAAAAAGATCTAGATTTTTTCCTGCAATATAAAAAGACAGTATTGTCCCCTGCTCACATGGATATATATTGCCCCCAGCTCACATGGATATATATTGCCCCAGCTCACATGGGTATATATTGCCCACCAGCTCACATGGGCATATATTGCCCCCAGCTCACATGGATATATTGCCCCCAGCTCTCATGGGGATATATTGCCCCCAGCTCTCATGGGGATATATTGCCCCAGCTCTCATGGGTATATATTGCCCCCAGCTCACATGGGTATATATTGCCCCCAGCTCACATGGGTGTATATTGCCCCCAGCTCCATTGGATATATTGCCCCCAGCTCTCGTGGGTATATATTGCCCCCAGCACATATGGATATATTTGCCCCCAGCGCTCACCTCTGCTGCTCCGCCGGCATTCTTCTCCCTAGAGGCGAGCAGCTGCTGGCAGCATGCAGCTTGGCTGCTCGCCGGGAAGCACCTTACCAGCGCAGCAGAGTTCTCGCGAGAGGATCTCGTGCACTGGTCAGGTGGTTCCCATCCCTTGCGAGCAGCCAAGCTGCAAGCCAGCGGACGCTCGTAGGGAAAGGAACGGCCGGCGGTGCTGCTCCCAGATTCCAGCACTGATTGCCGGAATCTGGCGGTGGTGCTGGACTTCCAGGGCCCGGTAGCAAGTTCGACCACTGCGACCCTGGTACTTCCGCCACTGGTCTGAAACTTAATTTAGTCTAATGTTTCGTTTCCAAATTCCGGGTCGATTCAGATCACTAAAGAAATCAATAAATGCTGCTCAGTTAGTGTTAGATTAGGGTTAGAAATGAGGGTTAAAAGCCAGGGTTAATAATTTATGTTTCAGCGCACTTAGGAGTCATTCATTTCAATAGTTCTCAATGGGTCAATTTCGCTGCTGCTGAAGTGCACCAAACTGCACTGCATTTCGCTGTCAATCGGTGTGTGATTCAGCACCAGAGGTCAATTAACAGTGAAATACGGTGCAGTTCGGCACACTTCGGTGACATCGAAATTGTCCAATAGAGAACCATTGAATGAGTCCATTATGTACAGATCGTAAAAGTGCATCAAAAAAAATTAAAAAAAATCACAGGGTCTCAGGGTGAGTGTTCAGAGACACCGAGATTCTGAACATTCACCCTGTGTCACGTACCGGTACCAGCTGTGTACTGGCTAAGGGCGTTTGTGAGCCCATGTACAGTATTGCTTGCTCACCAATAAGGGTGGAGGTTGTAATACAGGCTGGAAATAGATGGACGGAGTAATTCAGAGGCCAGCAAGGTTTGGCAGACAGTAATCTGAGGGGTAGTCCAGAGGCAGGCAAAGTTCAGTAACGGTAGAGGCACGATGATAACACAGGTGGCAATCAGAGCAGTATTTCAGAGGCAAGCAAGGTTCGGTAACGGTAGAGGCACGGTGGTAACACAGGTGGCAGCACGGCCGCCAGTCCATAAGGAGAGGCATCACAGGTAAGATTCTATGGTTTTGACAAATTGGAGTGAACCAAGACTCCGGAGCTTTGTACTAGTTCCTTTGAAGACTTGAAGCAGCTGGGCATTCCTCTGTCCGTTTCCATTTTTGTTGTTTTTCCAAAAGTCTTTGTATTGGATACAGGGTATGGGCTAAATTGGGCATAAATCTATTGTACTCAAACACCCCATAAATAAGATTGCAGCGGAGTGACATTTTCTGCTATGGGTGCCTCTATCACGGGTTTCACTTTCTCATCAGTAGTGTGTAGTCCAGTTTTATCAATAACCTGACCGTAAAATTCCAGTCGGTCTTTCGGGAACTTGCATTTTTCTAAATTAATTTTGAGTCCATGGTCAATGCCTACAACATCTGTTCCACATTCTGCCATGTTCCTCTATTGACTGGCATGTCTTCTAGCAGCCACTGGGCACTATACCCTTGTCAACAATAAACTATAGCATTCGGGTGAGTAAGCATTGACGTTGAGATAAATAACATTAACGCATACCCCACATATTACCTTCTTAAATCTACACCAGAGAGAAATCAGTTTGCGCGTCTGTGATTGCGCTAGCTTACTGTACTTTGTTCACCCTAACCTTAACATAGGGAGCGCAATCTGTATTTAGCGTTAACATAAGTAAGATATTACAAAGTCCTAACACTAATTACCCCACCGATGTGACAACTGAAAATTTAACTACTGCTAGAAGCTGGCTTTTGCAGAATCAGTTAACACCAGCTAAACACCCCGCCAATAAATCCGATGCTCACCTCACATGCAATGATTTTGCAGAATTATTTAGCACCAGCTTTTAGGAGTTGATAAAATTTTGGCTTGCACATTCCGACGGTAAATTGCACCAGCACTTTGTAATACCTCATTTGTAAGATGCTAAAAATGGATTGTGCTCCCCTTCTTAGGTATAGAAAATGTTTAAGTATAGTAAGCAATCACAAGCGGAGAGGCACAAAACTTTTTCACCTGACTGTAGCCAAGATCGGAATATCAATTCCAGACGTTAAACTTACTTCTCCTAGCGCTATCAATTAACCCCTTAAGGACCCCCTGACGTACCCTGTACGTCCTGTCCACAGGTCTCCCTTAGACCCGCGGACGTACAGGGTATGCCAGCGGCGCCTAATCCCCCTCCCGCCCGATACTCACCTCCCTCGCTGGATCCCACGGCGATCTGGCAGGGAGGAAGCCTGTCCATGTGATTTACATGGGCAGGCGAGGCTGATGACGTCGCCACGCTGCGTGGTGACGTCATCAGCAGGCGTCCCCATGCAATTCAATGGATGGGGAGGGGGGGCTCCTTCGGAGCCCTCTATCTCCCCAACCATTGAAGCTAGGGAGATGCCGTTTGCACTGCTGGAGAGGGGAGAGTGTATGGCATTAACCTTTTCGCTGCCGAATCGCGTTTCGGCGCTAATTGGCACGATTCGAACCTGGAGGGGGGCTGACATCTTGGTTGTCAGCCAAGCCTCCAGGTCCCCCCCACCCTCTGACAACCTCACCATATGTGTGAGGATGTCAGTGGGCCAGTTAACCATCTAGCTGCCATGTAGAGATAAGGGGATCCTAAGGATCCCTTTATCTCCCGATCCATGGCAGCTAGATGGTCATATTTGACATCATTTGAAAGGCCTGATTATGGCCTTTCCAATGATACCAAACATGACCAGGTTTAGTTTGAAAAAAAAAATAATAAAAAAATTAAAAAATTAAATAAAATAAAAAAATGTTTTTTTTTTTAAAAGTTTTTTTGTCTGGGGGGGGTTTAATTAAATAGGACCTAGGCTTTCATCTAAAAATAATTAGCACAAAATGGTCAGAATGAGCGCAGCGCACATAGGTGAACTGTCTCAGCAGTGAAGGGGTTAAGAAGCAAACGCATGTAAATATTGGGTATTTCTAGTCTCGGGACAAAATTTTGAACCTATTTAGCCGGGGTCTTTTTGGGTAGTTGTAGATTTTGGGGATTAAATTACGAAAAAGTGTGTTTTTACCATTTTTTTCATCATATTTCATATTTTTTTTATAGTAAATTATTGGATATTATGGAAATAATGGTATTTCTAGAAAGTCCATTTAATGGCGGGAAAAAGGGTGTATAATATGTGTGAGTTGAATAAACGAGTAAGAGGAAAATTTGACCTAAACACTAACAGCGCAGACACGTAAAAACAGCATCAGTCACTAAAAGACGGATTTGTGTAAAACCGCCCGGTCACTAAGGGGTTAAATATTGAGACTCTACATTAGCACCAACTATGGAATAGTGCCCAAAATCATTTGCCCCGCTCTAAACCCCCCCAAAAATCACAGTCACCTCTCATCCCGTGGTGAAAAGGGTGGCTGGATCTTCCACTTCTTCTCGTCGGGAGCAGAGCGAGACTGGGAACAAATAGTTCCTAGGTCTCCCTCTGCAAACTTTCCAGGACGCTGCGTGATCTCACGAGAGCGAGGTTGCACAGAGCTTGTGGCGCAGAAGCTCAAGCCTCCACAGAGTCCTATGGAATCCAGGAACTGATACTCACAGTAGTGCTTCCGCGCCACTGTATCAGGGAGGTTAGCGTTGCGTTCCAGGATAGCACCTTCCCTGGAATACAACGTTAACATGGAGACGGTAAAGGAAAATCTGCAAGTGCAGATTTTCCTGCTTACAGTCTCTTATGTCAGCATCCACTATGGAATAGTGCCCATAGTCTATGTAGTTGTTAACTTTGCAACAGCTCTGGTTAACTTAGGACCAATTTTGGAATACTGCTCGTAGTGTCTTCATGACCATTCCACATGTATGGATTATGGTTGATTGATCAACCATGCAAACCCTTGTTCAAGTTACTTCCATTAAAAAATATAAAGACTTTATTTGGATTTTTACAAAATGTATCTTTCAAATACAGGAACCTGAAATAGGGACTTTTCTTTTTGGCTGAGTTTATATATGAAACCTGATAATCCAGCATTGTAATCTTGTCGTTCCTATGACTAGTAAGAAAAAGGCAGATATGTGAACAAAAAATCCCTGCATAAAACAATATTGAATTGAATCCAAACAATTGCAATGCTAAAGTATCCAATCTGTATTGTCCCTACAACATCATTATGGGACTTACTTAGGGATAAAACAAACAATATGCGATTTAACCCTAAAAATACCAAGATCAAGTATATTTGATCTGCAAAGCTGCTGATGCCCAGATGTAGTCGATGTGGGCCAATACTGGAGTAATGCAAAGGAATTTTGTTTTTTGTAAGCAAAACGTATTTGCAAATGCCCTCCAGACTGTGCCCCCATCGATAGGCATCATACTGAAAGGATCCCAAAAGAGTTTAAATACCTTGCATTCTTTTTTCCCAGCAAGAAAAAAAAAGAATCCTAAAATGTATTATGGTTGATGATGTAGTAGTGCTCTTTGGCCAGTAGATGGTGACATCTGCCTGTCAGATAATGAATACATTTGAAAATGTGCATTTGATAATTGAAGCTGTATTTGTAGCACAGTTTTAACATATGTATAATGCAAATTTAGTTTGCTTAAATTCACTGGGTCCTGGCAGCGGATCTATGGAAACAATTTCGTTAGTAAAGGGGTAAAATATATTACAGCCCAAGAAAATTGAACTAAATGCACAATTCAAGAGAGTCACAGGTACAACTGAAAGCTTTTACAACAATCTGGAACAGGTCTCAACGTGGAAGGAGCTCAATTTGCATTAAGTGTCCCTTTCTTTTCCTGGATTCTTTTGTCTGCATGCTTTGGATGGTGTTTAATGGTTTGGTTGCATAAATACTATTAATTAGTACTTGTTCCCTGGCCAAACAAGCCTGTCCTCCCCTGCATGATATATTAGTTTCTTGCTCACTATAAAGACAAGTCCTGTAAAATATTTTTACTTGAAATACTTATTTTTGATCCTCATTAGCCATTTGAAAACTGGTTTATCATTAAACAGTATCCTAGCCCTTTCAGGCCCAGTGATTTCAATCTGTATCCCCATTTTCAGATTGAAACCCCTGTAGGTTTCTACATTGCATTAGTGTGCTTCACGTCTTTAGATATAGATTTATAGAAGCTCATTTTTATTTTCCAATTTCCATTTCATGCACCTGAAAGTAAATTAATTATGGTATGCCGAGTGTCCACGCTAAACTCTCCTGGCAGGCTGTAACAACCTTACACTGCAGAAGTCTGGACGATGACAGTCGGCTCATGTTGGGTTACCCTTTCAGGTTTACAGCAAGAAAGAATTGGCTAAGCACTGAAAGTGATTCGTACATCTATCCCGGTTTTCAGCTTAGGTTATTTCTTCATATTCCAAGTACACATACTCCAGAAAGCAAGTCATATTGCAATATGTGGAGGATCCACTGGGTGTCATTTTAAACCACACAATTTTCATAGCGAAATCAACCTTAGTGCCCCATTCTACAAGAACATATTGTGTAAAAAGATGTTATGTATCTCTTAATGCAATGCATTACATTACCCTCCCCAATAGAGTTTTGAAATTGAAAATGTGTGAAAAAAATTCACAAGTGGAAAGTCACATTTCTTCTGAAAATGCTACAGTTGTGTTCAAAATTATTCAACCCCCAATGCTGTAAAGGGTTTTAGGGAATTTAGTGTACATTTGTAATTGTATTCAGAATGAAATCCTACAAGGACTTTTTAAAGAACCATATGCAACTAAAATGACATCAATTGGTTTTGTAATACAGTAGTAAATGTTTCTTTTGTGAATTCTTCATTGACACAATTATTCAACCCCTTAAAGACTACCACTCTGAAGAACAGAGGTTCATTCAAGTGTTTTCAATCAGGTATTGAAAACACCTGTGGATGTCACGGAGCAGCAATAAAGCATAATAAGCACCAATTAGGCAGCTTTAAAATGACTGTGATACTCAGCTCCTTCTAGACATTTACTGGTGTGGTTACAAACATGGTGAAGTCAAGAGAATGGTCCAGGAAGACAAGAGAAGAGGTGATTACTCTTCACAGGAAGGGCAATGGCTATAAGAAGATTGCTAAGATGTTAAACATACCAAGAGAGACCATAGGAAACATCATTCGCAAATTCAAGGCAAAGGGCACTGTTGAAACGCTACCTGGTCGTGGCAGAAAGAAGATGCTGACTTCGACTGCTGTGCGTGCGCTACCTGAAGCGTAGAGTGGAGAAAAGTCCCCGTGTGACTGCTGAGGAACGGAGAAAAGATTTGTCAGATGTGGGTACTGAAGTTTCAGCTCAGACAATACGGTGCACACTGCGTAATGAAGGCCTCCATGCCAGAACTCCCAGGCGCACCCCCTTGCTGTCTCCAAAGAATAAGAAGAGTCGACTGCAGAATGCCAAAAGTCATGTGGACAAACCACAGAAGTTTTGGGATAGTGTTCTGTGGACTGATGAAACAAAATTAGAACTGTTTGGGCCCATGGATCAACGCTATGTTTGGAGGAGGAAGAACAAGGCCTATGAAGAAAATAACACCTTGCCTACTGTGAAGCATGGCGGGGGGTCAATCATGCTTTGGGGCTGTTTTGCTTCTGCAGGTACAGGGAAGCTTCAGCGTGTGCAAGGTACCATGAACTCTCTTCAGTACCAGGAGATATTGGATGACAATGTGATGAAGTCCGTCACAAACCTGAGGCTTGGGAGATGTTGGACCTTTCAACAGGACAATGATCCCAAGCATACCTCCAAGTCTACTAGAGCATGGTTGCAGATTAAAGGCTGGAACATTTTGGAGTGGCCATCGCAGTCACCTGACTTAAATCCGATTGAGAACCTCTGGTGGGACTTAAAGAAAGCAGTTGCAGTGCGCAAGCCTAAGAATGTGACTGAACTGGAGGCTTTTGCCCATGACGAATGGGCGAAGATACCCGTAGATCGCTGCAAGACACTTGTGTCAAGCTATGCTTCACATTTAAAAGCTGTTATAACTGTAAAAGGATGTTGTACTAAGTACTAAGATTGAATGTCACTTGGGGGTTGAATAAAACTGATAATGATGTGAGCACAGAAAAGACATTTGTGGTTATTTCATTATAAATGTTATGTTATATTTGTCTGACCTACACGTGCCGCTTTGATTTAATTGTAAGCAAGATGACTGAATGATCAAAATCAATGTCAAACTGGCCAAAACACTCAATTTCAGTGGGGGTTGAATAATTTTGAACACAACTGTATGTACATAAAAAAAATAGGCCAGCCAAGCAACTCATTTGGAAAATACACAAATACAAAGAATAGATGGCATTATTTCGGCAGAGCCAGTAATAGAAAGGCGCCATTATAAAAATGTATAGTGAGCGGGTGGTATTTATGGTTTCCCCATTACTGGCTCAATAACAAAGGGAGCCGTGGCTGTTAAGAGATTCAGGGCCCTATTCCCAGGTTGGTGTAAACTTAACCTCACATATGTGATCGCTAGCGCTAAAGAGATGATAGAGAATAAATAATCCAACATTAAGGGCCCTATTTGCAAACGGAACACCTGCACTGGCCCATACACTGCTCTGCCTCGTGTTGCGCCGACCCATTGGAGTATCCAGTAAAAAGGCAGATTGGGGATCCTTCTATGTAGACCAGTTTATGAATTCCCTGGGTTTAGCTGCATTGGTCAGAGTCCTTAAGGATGCTAAGGACACCCCCTCCCCATTCCAATTTTGAAGCCAGAGGTTAGTATTTTTTTGTACTGCCTGCCTCTTGTGCACTAAACCTGGCTACCTCTGAGAATACAAATCTCTCATGTCAGATTTCCTACTCATCAGCTTGGTCTATGAATGAAGAGATCAAACCTTCTTTTGGATCAACAGGAGTAGGTGATGTGTGAAAGGCTGAACTTGATGGACACAGGTCTTTATTTCAGCCTATGTAACCATCAGGGTTATTCAGAGAGCTAGCCTAGCCCTAATGAAGCAGTCAGATTATTTAAACAAGCTAATCGAGTTCTGTGCTGCTCTGGAAGACCAAATCAGGGATAGAAGAACCCCCCCCCCCCGAGAAAGACCAATAGGAGTTCTACCATGTCTCCTATGTGTTTTACCATGAAGGAAGAAATATTCTCAGTAGAACCCATGCAAGCTGGCCATACTAGACTGAGGGAGAGAGACAACAGAGGATATGTGAGGGGTTGTGTCTTGATTGTGGTGCCCAAGGACATTTGTGGTTACAGTGTCATAAACAACTGACAAAACCCAATACACAAGAAAACTACTGCACCTAGGGCAATTAACCTCCCTGGCGGTCTAATTTTTTCAAAAAATGTGTGTCTAAAAGTGTCTCAATTTTTTTTTTTTACAGAAAACGTGTTGTTTTAGGCTAGGGTCAGAGTGGGGCAGTCGGAACGCGCGTGCAGGCGCACTAAATCACGGCGGCAGTAGCAGCACATAACGGCCAATGACGGCCAATATACGCAGTACGTGCGTACAAAAGTGCGCCGACACCACGCAACCGGCAAATGAACGCATTTTTATCAGAACGTGAAACCGCTGCTACAGACGTACAGAGTGCGCGGCGGCCGCATGGCAGCGTGTGTGCGTGATTAGGAGACGTCAGACGCTGCTAGTGTGCGGCCTACATAACGCTCAAACAGCCGGAATTCCCCAGAATTGCGTTGGTGAGTACCTGCGACTGTGAAAGATGTCTGGACCAGAGATGGACGTCGAGAGGCTCATCAGCGCTGTGGGGGAGCATCCAGGGATCTGGGATACGGCATGCGAGAGGTATAAGGACAAGGGGAAGAAGGCGAGCGCATGGGTCGAGGTGTCCCGTCAGGTGTACCCGGATTATGATATGTGGTCCGAGAAAGAGCAGCACATACAGAGTGAGTATAATATTATTTAATTCATAATCCCATAAATGTAAATCACAATAATAATAATAAACAAACAAATGTAATCATTGATGTGAAACTCAAATGCTCCCCAGCTGCCAGGGCACCTCACCTGCATCACTGATGAAATAATTAGATAGAGCATCGCGATACCTGTTGCTGTATCTATTCACAGCTATGATGTCATAGTTCACATCATCCACAAGACCGACAACTGTGAGGGTATCGTCAAAATTAAAACCATCCCTGGCCCGCACATAATTATGTAGCATGCAACAGCATTTCACTATGTCCACACAGAAGTCCACATTCACATCCAGCGGTCTATGTAGAATCCTCCACTTGTTGGTCAGTATGCCAAAGGTACACTCCACATACCGTCTCGCCCGCGACAGCCTATAATTAAACACCCGCTTCTTCAGTCAGGTGTGTCCCTGAGTAGGGCCGTAGGAGGTGTGTGGATAGGCCGAATGCTTCGTCACCCACGAAGGCATAGGGGACTGCCACGTCACTGCCAGGCAATGGTGCGGGTCTGGGGATGTTCAGGGACCCACTCTCAATTTCATTCCACAGTGTGGAGTTCCTGAACAATGTGGAGTCAGAGTCTTTGCCGTATGAACCGACATCCACATACACAAAACTATAGTTGGCATCTGACACCGCCAGTAGGCCTATAGAAAAGTAATGTTTATAATTCTGATACAGTGAGCCACTGTGCGGTGGCTTCACTATGCGGACATGTTTGCCATCCACGGCTCCCAGGCAGTTTGGAAAGTTGGCTCTCTCCCAGAATCCTGCTGCAATTTCCAGACATGCCGTATGTGTCGGTCTTGGCAAACATTCGCCCTTCATGGTCTCCCATATGGTTTGGCACACCTTGCGGACGATCTCAACAGCTGTTGATCTGCCAACGCGGAAGCTATAATGCAGATCCTTCAAACTGCACCCACTAGCGAGATACCTAGAAGACAAAACAAAAATGTTTGAATATGATCACATACCATGAACACAAGCTAATGTCACTCTCATCATGTTTTTCAGCACAAGAGGCGATGAACAAATGGCGCACAGTACGCGACAACTACATGCGCGTCCAGAAGAAGCAGGCCATGGCTGCGCGCTCTGGAGCTGGTGCGAAAAAGGTCCGGGGGTACATATATGCCGACCAACTATCGTTCCTCCGCAGGACCCAGGAGCCGCGCAGGAGTGTCAGCAGCATGGACCAGCCATCGACCTCTGGCACACAGGTACAACAAATGGTGCCAGGAGGTTCTGCCAGCTGCCAGGAGGAGAACCGGGGGCTGAGTCGCAAATGGAGGAGGATTCGGAGACACCACAGGTGGCAGGTGCCGCAACCACGGTCAGCACCAGACCTGGCCAGAAGAGGAGGGCACAAGCTGCAGACCTGGAGCAGGCCATGGTCACCTTCATGGAGGCTCAGACCAACCATGCACACCAACGCTGCATGCTTGCGGACTCTGTGGACATGTCCTTCTTCAATGCATGTATGCTCCTCCTCAACAGGATGAGCGAGGCAGAGAAGATGGAGTACCGGCACAGATCCCTGGAAATATTGGAGGACATCCTTTCCCGTCCCCATCACGCAGCCGCCTACCATGCTGTGCCACAATCCGCCAGTGGATCTTCCGTCTCCAGTGAGGTGCTGTCCACCCGCCCAGCCATGCCCCCTGGAGCCAGGCCACACACGGAGTCGGGGTCCAGCTGTAGCCACACCACCGGCCCTCATGACCCAGATGCTCCGCGGTATCAGCAACTGTGATGCATGTCATAAATATTATTTAGTTTTTTTTTGTTATGTGTTATTTGTTTTGATGTTTTATATATCCTGACCTTCTTAACGAGTTGTAATATATGTCCAGAATATATTACTGTTTTATTTCATATTATATTATTATTTTTCTACATTGTTGTCGGAGTCATTTATGATTATGTACGTGTGATGTGATGCCCGTGTGTGTGTGTGTGTGCATGTAACAGTGGGCATGTGACTACAGACATGATGCACTCATGTCAGGTGACTGGCAGCGATGTCATGTATGCAGGTGTGTGACAGTACGTACCTCAAAGTGATGACTATCATCTCCTCCGGTGGTATGGCGGGCCGCATGTTGGTGTCCCTCTTGGTCAGCGGCTCCCGTACCCGCGACAACAGTTCATCAAAGGAGGCGATGGACATCCGCATGTAGTTGAAGAACTTCACGGGGTCCCTCTCTCGCAGTGGCCTGTACAGCGTCACGAAGTGTCCATGCGTCGGTCTGGCAGCGTTGATTTCATGAACCCAGGTTCGCCGCTTTCTCTTCCTCTTAAGGTACAGGTACCCCATCGCACCAAACACAAAGACATGTGCAGGATCCATCTTTGAAAAACGCCACCATCCCCAAAACGGCTTTTTATAACCCTTGCCCTTATTTTTTCATTTCTCAATTGATTAGATTCATCTGATTTTTCTCTTTTTTTTACCCCACCGTCATGAAATACGTCCAGAATTGCGCATCGTCTGACCACTTAAGCGTATTCCGTGAAAAAATGCGTGCGCACGCATCGACGTACATTTTTACGGTGGCCGCAGAAAATGCGCTCATCTGTCCCTAGCCTTATTTAGTAAGCCTGTAATAATTAGGAATAGCTCACAGAAATCCGTGCAAATAAGCTCTTCAAACAATATATATACAGTGAAATCAAGTCTTAGAATGTGTATGGTCTGTTTCTGATCCGTTAGTGCCACCTAGTGGCCGTTCATGAGCAATTCATGCTGTTGGATAATTTTTTTTTAGTTTTCAAATTTGCTGCCTGGTCCTGCCCCCCTGCATCTTGTGACTCGCAGGGAGCGTTAGGAGGAAGCAAGTCGCCGCGATCACACTGCAGGGGACAGCGAGGGAGTGCAGGATGAGGTGAGTATGCAGCCCGAGTGTGGCTCGGGGTTACCGTTCGCGGTAGCAAAATTTAACCGAGTCACACTCGGGAATACCGCCAGGGAGGTTAAAGAGATGGGCTCTAGGTGTGACATATGTCTCCTGAGAAAGCATGCATATCCCGTGAATTGGTCCCTGAATCTCTGACATGGGATTCTGTATTGAATGATGCAATGGCCTTTATGGATTCTGGCGCTGTGGGTAATTTCATGGATCATTACTTTGCTTCTGATCATTTTCTTCATCTGGTAGAAAGAGAGACACCTTTGGCAGTTGAGATCATTGCCGGTAGACCCTTGTCTAGTCCTAAAATCACTAACACCATACCTATATTCCTTACTACTGGAGTATTACACAAGGAGACTATCACTTGCTAGATTATCGATTCACCCTCTTGTCCTGGGCTTTCCATGGCTAGCAGAACATACAGGGTTATTCAGAGAGCACCAAAACCTCACCAAAATTTCGGTGCTTTTCCCATTCCCCGCACTTTGGTGAATTCAGCATTCACCGGAGGGTCCCCAAATTGCAGCGAACAAGCCACTGAATGCATCCGAAAAACTGCTGAATAGATTCAGGAAAAAAAAAAAAAAAAGCTGAAAAAAAGCTGCCAACCCACCCAACAGAGCGCTGATCAGCCGACGGTTAAAAAAATAAAAAAAAAATTAGATCCATCTATATCTATCTCCGCAACTTTTAAAAGGTGTTTTGAAAACAACTACTGCACGAAAATGCCTGGAAATATTATATAAGGTCCTATAAATATAAAACGGTCTGTTAGTGTAAAAGAAAAAAAAATCTGAAATAACGAGACTTTTTGCTGCAAGTGAAAACAAACAGCTAAATAAATATTTAATAAAAAACGAGGCATTTTTTTTACATTGAAATCTATGGGATTCACCTGCTTCAACCTGCAGAATGAAAGCACCGAAAATCAGGGCATTTAATTGACATTTCGGTGCGGTTAGGTGTTCTCGGAATGGATTATCCATTACATCTCTATGGGAAATTTCACAGCTGCCGAAGATAAACGTATTTTGCCAATATTTGGCAAACTGACAGCTGTTTGAATAGTCAATAGGCCACGAAATTGAACCATATGGGGAAATTCACTGGTAGGTGTAATTTTTACTCTCTCTTTGAATAACCCTGTATGTAACCATGACAAGCAACAAACACAATGGATTCACCAAGGAACAATAGATACCAGAGACATAATAAACAATAAACACAATAAACTGTAGAACTAATGTGCATAAATTGTACATTGAAAAATCATTTCTACTACATGCCCTTAACGAATCTTGCTTGGGTTGTGGTGGAGGACAAAAAAAGGATATAAAAAGCCTCCACGCAATAACCAATAAGGTTTATTATTGCAGAAGCCACTTACACATCATAGCAATTCAAAGAACTGCATCACAGAGGTCCTGTGCTACATTCCCCATATGCTGCAAGGAACTCTGGGTAAGACATGCAAATGACATCTGTCTCACGTTTTGCATCACGGACCCACGATGCAAAAAGTGAGACAGATGTCATTTTCAGGTATTACACAGAGTTCCTTGCTGCATATGGGGAATTTAGCACAGGAGCTCTGTGATGCAGTTATTTGAATTGCTGTGATGTGTAAGTGGCTTCTGCAATAAAACCTTATTGGTTATTGTGTGGAGACATTTTATCTCATTTTTTGTCCTCCACCACAACCCAAGCAAGAGATATATCTGAATCAGGATATGTGTAGCGCTACTCCCGCGAGAGCCGCTATATTTGACAGGCCTTCTGTCTCGCTCCAGTGATCACTCACCTCCACCTCTGGCGCCAAGTAACACCAAGACAAGGTTAGACTATAAATAAAAAGGGGTTTATTAGAACTAGCGAGCAGCCCCTCTGTAGGACAAAGAGATAAACAGTATAACAATATCGATTGGGTTGATTTACCATCACTATTCAGCACAATCATGAATGAACGAAACTAAGCTTTACAATACTTCAATGCAGCTCAATTATAGTCTATAATTGACGTGACCGATATCAGTAACCTATCTAATCCTTCTAGATTCTACCTAACCACTGGCCAGTGGAAATTACAAAGTCGCAAGTCGGCTAGCGTTGGGGCCCTTTGAATTATGTCATTGGGTACCTTTAACGTGAAACCATCTTTGCATTCCACAATGTGAGAAAGAAATCTTCGCAAAGTGTCACAGGGTAACAGAATTTGTAACTGTCATAGAACTCACATAGCGCTCCCCGTGTCAATCCCCGAGATTTTTATTCCCATGGCGAAAACCCCCAAAGACACAGACATTTGCTTTGGGAAAGACTTGATGTTCATTTACATTGCGTGGTGTGATTTTAAATGTATTGTAAATTGCTTGGTTTTAGTTTAAATGTACTTTTATTACTGTATCTGAATGTGAACTTAGAAATGTGTTTTGAAGGTGCAGAGCTTTCTTTTGTGTAGAACGTAAACAAGTTTGAGTAATGTGTGATTATGCAAAATGGTTTTCTCTTTATCTGTTTGCATATCTGAAAGGTTGAGAGTCACCATTGTCCTCAGCCAAACATGGATTTCCTTTACAATACATTATGTAAATGATGTGTGCTAGGAAGGCTAAGGAATGTTTATTGTAAATATCTAACAATGTAATTGGAGTTTTAGTAGGTAAATGTTCGTCATTCGGTTTATGCAAATTATAACTGTTGGACCTGGGCATAAATAGTGGCATTTTTCAATAAAAGTCAGAGAACCCTGTTTGAACATACAGCTTGTCTGGGTACCCACTCTCACCCTCAGAAGGCACAGAGCGCCTTCTGGAAATTCAAAGAGGTTCCAAGGCAAAGGATCAGACCAAGCAGGTCTGGAGCTGTGGATCAGGCTGCTCGAGGCACTGAATTCCGAGCAACTCAGCGGCCGGGCTGACCAGTAAGGGGGGGGGGTCTAAAGAGCCAGGACAGGCAGAAGGAGTGGGATTTCCGTCACAATAACTGCAACAATCTTCCTTCGAGGCGAGACTGCGTGGGCAGTAGGACTAGGCCGAACAACAAAGTTAGCAATATCAACTCCTTCCCCCACTGAACGGTAACTCGATCACTATCTCTGAACCGGGAAGCACACGAGGACAGCTGGATCTCTTCTCTGCTGGACTCACTCGGTCGCTCCCTCTGTCACTGGAAACGCACGAACACAGTCAGATCTCTTCTCTGCTGGATACACTCGATCACTTGCTCTGCTGATACTGGCAACACACGAGGGCAACCGGATCTCTTCTCCGCTGGAAGCACGAAGACAGCTGAAAACACGATCCACCAAACAAGACCATCCACTTCGCCCTCTCTGGCTTCTCTGGAAAACGCGGGCTCTTTTTGGTACTTCTGAGAGGTGTAGTTTTCTTCCTGTAAATTTGCATTAGGCTCTCTGTACTTGAAACTACATATTCCAGAATCCCTTGCGCTACCTTCAGTCTTCCTGCATTTAACTTCCTTTGCCAATCAAGTGACAGGACAAGGAGGGAGGGGAATTCCCCTGAAGCGGTGATAGGCTGAATATCTCTATCCAAGTCTGTGCCACAGTGAGAAACACAATAGTCCACACATCGTCCAAGAAGCCTCCGCTACATATTTATACAATGGGTCCTATTCCAACCTAGTTGTAAACAATAGCTTGTTAATGTAAAACGTCTGCACATGCCAGCTGTATTAGCATCTTAGAGCTCCTCGCAAAATTACGCTGGCAGTGCCACCATTGGTCTCTATGGAACCAAACACGTCCCTGCATGAAGTTTGTGCAAACTCACATGACTGGGGTCAAGCAGGGATGGCAGAAGAACACAGACTATTTTTTCCCCAGTGTTCTGCTTTGTTCAGCCAGAGCAAATAGTGTATTGCATTGCTCTCTGCACCATGAGATCAGAGGTAATTCGGGGATTTTTTTTAATGTCGTTAAATTGTCAAAGCAAAATTCTTGTAGGACTGCCGGCTCGACCGGAGAACAGAGCCGAGCTGCAAGCAAGGCCCGTTACTTGTATTTAATGCAATATAGTGCCGTTCATGAGATCAATCGAATTGTGTGTATCTGGCCGTGTATGTATCTGTCTATCCATCCGTCCGACCAAGTGGAGAATAAATATGATCATGACACAAAAGTGTGTATTTTCTGGTTTTAATATATTAACTGACACATTTTACATGTGTATTATAGATGATTTTGCCAGTGGTGGACATTAGGCAACTCAAGTAATAACATACAAATACGTTCATACGACTTCCTTGGCATTATTATAACTAACGAGCGCACTGCATGAACTGTGACATGTTGCTTTACAGTGTTTAGTCATCCCTTCTTGCATTAAGTTACATTAATTTTTTTTGTAAAAAATAGATTAAACAAAGTCAAAATATTCTGTTACAGTACACAGACGCATGTACTGAAGATGGCAGGTTTTAACAGATTAAATTTTAATAACTACACAGGAAACAACGCAATGCCTTCCGTAGCCTTTACAGGATGCTGTGTGAGAGGATGAGAGCGAGCTCTCAGTGCTCGGGTCAGGAAGCAGTCATCTTATTGGCATTTTGTGACGGTTCAGTAAGTGCGTAGAGAAAAAAAAAAACTCAAGTGTGACTGCAAGACTTAAGTGTGTGCATATTTTTTGCAAATTGCAGTGCTGAGGTTACTCATCTACATTTGAGCACCTATGGATTTACCTGTATGCTGCAGGTCACAACCTACCCTTGAGTGCAAATACCTCAACATCAATTGAACAAACTATTAAAAACACAGATTGATCAGAATAACTTGGGGATGCTATATATATATATAAATCTATGTGTGTAGAATTTTTATAAAAACAAATAAAACACCGCAGGATAGTCCAGAGACATCAGGCACACTTTGTTATTAACTAATACAAAAGCTTTTCATCTGCAGGAAATTGGTCTGTGTTTTTTTAAGACAATCACCAAAAAAATAAACAAAAAGGTCCGAACGTAAAACTTTATATAATAATAACCCAGAGGCTGAATTGTCAATAGGTTTGAACTATCCCAAGGCTGAGTCAAAGTAGGCATCTGACAGGTCCCATGCAGATAGGAACTATGGTTCACATGAAAGCAGATGGGTGGCTGTACCCATGGCTTCATGGCAACCTGTGGCACGCTTTGGGCACTGTAGGTTAGAATTCTTGTCCTTTTAAGGCATTTTTTATTTAACCATTGATAACGCAATAATATAAATGACACCTACAAAAATGAATGGGTATCCTGTGTTATAAAATGTTCTTGGACTCTATAAATTGCTAGTCAGCACCTATCATATGAACTAGTAAGGCAACAGCAGTGTAATAAACTACAATAATACTTTTATCCACAGTCTATAGCAGGGTTGACGTGGGCAGTTACTGAATCATTGGCACGATCGGTGCCATAGGGGGCCCTTATATTACTTTTGTCCTACCTGGCACTAAGGGGGGGAAGGTAGCAGCGAATGTTTTAGGGCTTCCTAAAATACCATGCTGGTATAACCAGAGACTTCAAGACATCTCAGGAATCCCATATGGTGTCATCTAGCCTTAACCACCACCCCCCCCCCCACCAAAAAGAAATCTGTGATGGGCCCATTATCTACAGCACCTCCGCGAGGTTAAAACTGCTCTTGCATGCAAGTCACGTTTCTTGGCGTAAAGGGATATCCTAATGGAGCTGTCAAAATCTAAAAATGAAATTTAAAAATCCTAGGGGGAAACCACATTTTTATACGAAGAATAAATAAAAATGGACTTGGTTTATCATAAAATTCATGTAAACTAAAGTATGTAGGAATTATAACATAACTAGGTGGTTACCGCAACTAAACAGCTTTAAAAGAGGAACTTGTGATATTAGGACGCCTGGGGATTTTGTACAATTCCTAGGTTTGTGTTTTGTGGCAGCGAGCCATTACTACAATAGTCTGCTGCTCCAAAATAGCAATTTAAGATGGTCTGGAGGAGTGAAACATTAACTCCTACTAGCTGGGTAACCTACTTTTTATGAATGTCACTACAACATTTTCTACGATGGCTAGAGCAATTTAATAGTCATGTTAATAACATTATTTTAACCGGGTGTAGTAACGGTAGCTGACAGGATGCCAGCTCGCAGATTACACTGCGCTGGAAATCTGATGTTGCGGCATCTGGCGCACGTAAATGGTGATTTGGTCTTCTCAATTCATTCTTTGTTTTCGCTGCTTCACATTGTTCTCCAGGGATGAAAAGCTGTTTGTGTGTCCATTCACGGCACTAACAGACCCGTTCTGGTAATCTTTTCTCTTTGAACGAGCCTTCTCGTTGTAAGTCTTTGGGAGGGAAAGCAGATAGCGTGTTATTCATTGAAAGCACGTGAATACATATTACAATATAATTACTGTAAACTTAAGGCTACACTAGATAAGATCTTGCCTTTGCAGAGTAAAAAAGTCACTTTTATGACTTCACTTACTAGGTTCATTTCAGATTAATCAAAACATCTTCAAATTCTACCTATCAGGACAGCAGAGAGTAGACAAGACTTCCTACATGTGCGCTTCCTGCTCCCCCTACTGGAAACTCAGAGGATGCACAGAAGTGAGCAACATCAGGTCATTGCTGACAGTGGCAGACACTGACTTGGCCTCGTTTGAGAAAAATGCAACTATGAGGTAGGGGGAGTAGGAGTTTCGTGTAGGCATAACATTAGTACAACATTCACAAATCTGACAATGGTTGTCAGCTCATCACTGTACTTTAAATTTGGAAATGTCGAAATATTACATTCTCTGAATGCTGACTAGCTTCAACCAAAGCAAGCATGCTAATGGAAATTCGATTATTAGTTTATACACCCCCTATCCCATGAACCCCTGCATACACTAGCCAGCCACATCCTGGCCTGTGCAGATTGGCAGCAAAGAAAACAAACTCAGCAGTAGCGTTTCTGCCCTTTAACTTCTTTTGTTCACATATATAATATTTGAGGTCTTTTTCAGCGCCAAGATAGAATGACTACTTTACCTGAATGTAGAAATTGCCAAACAGGATAATAAGGGAGACCATGTAGCAGTTCTGAAAGTACAGCCATCCCATGGGGAACGCACAGCGCCAGACCATCGCACAGCTAGTTTGAGTCATAGTCAGGACAAATTGGGTCTGCAAGATAAACATGCACGATCAGAAGGAAACTCCTACACATTTACACACATTATGCCATCAGTAAAATTTGATAGAGGAGGGATACTGGTATTGGGCAGTTTTTCAGGGGGTTGGACTAGGCCCCTTCCCAAAGGGAAATCTTAATGCTTCAGCCTACCAAGACATTTTGAACAATACTATGCTTCCAGCTATATACATACAGCTGGTAACATTTTAGTGTGCATCTAGTATGGTATCTGATGTTGGGGTTTACGTGCACTGCAGTCTCTGTAAATAGGAGCATCTAAACCTGCAGATTCCTGTCTGGGCTTGATTTTGTATGGCTGAACTTGTGGCATGTGTAAGATGTGTTTGTACAACAATACATGTTTCTAGAACACAGACATTCTGTCCACAGACTTATTATCGGACAAGGGAGGCTGTGTCATCTTGCCCGAATGGTATCCATGAATGACTGCCTTTATGGAGCGTGCCAAGGGAGGGGTGAATGAAAGGCTTACCAATTGGCACTGGGTGATGTATTTCTTCCACCACAGATACGGGCGCATGGCTGGAATAGCTGAGAGTCCATAGTAGGAGTACATCAACACATGGATAAAACTGTTAAGAGTGGCACCAAAGTATGCTGAAGAAAAGAAAAAAAAGAGAATGAATACAGAAAATGTAAGTTACACGCACCAAAACCAAAACATTTTAAGAACTTGAAGCTGGTTGAGCAGTGAGATGGTCCTCAGTAAGTTCTACCCACAATGTGTAAAGAAGGTGGTGCCTGGTGCTGGGGTGGGCCAAGTAAATCTGTGATACATCATAATGGGATGAGGTATTGCACAGATCTTTAAAACGAATACAATATTTATGTCCCAATGGGATATCACAGCAAAAGTGCACCTGAGCAGAACAGATCACTTTAAAACGACATATTAGGTTTAGTTTTACATCTCACCAGGATCTCTGCAGCTTAGTGAAGTGGTTACAGTGTAAAGCAGACAGCCCTGCAGCCTAAGGCTGGGGTCAGACGAGCGTTGTTGAAGAGCGGAAGGAACATCCATGAGAGTGGACGTTCCTTCCACTCGAGGCCCTTCTGGCCACCTTGCTGAGCGCAGTTAGTGTGCTCAGCGCTGCAAGGCTCGATCCTCCTAAGGAGGATCGAGCTTTGCAGCTCCGTCAACGAGCGTCCTAGCGCTTTGCCGGAGAGGACGCAGCACTGCCACTGTTGCGCGCGCAATTCGCGCGCGCAACAGCATGTGGCCAGTCCCGTTGCAGCGTCACAACGCTGTGATGGACGCTGGAAGGCACGTCAGTACGGGTGCACATAGGAAAAAATATTGCCTTATTCACCAGTTTTTACTTCCCCTTTTGAAGGGATATCAAAGGCTATTGTTTATTACCTGCATACCCCGTTTCCCAGAAATTAAGACATACCAAGAATAAGACCAGTGTGTTTTTATTGATAACTGCGAAAATATAAGACCTACCCCAAAAATAAGACCTAGTCGTAAGGCAACTTGACAATCCGTGGAGAGAATCAGTGATACCGGCACCAGAGGAAGCGAGATGGCAGCGGAGGGAGCAGAGCCGCATAAGGCTGTGGTCACACCAGCGTTCTTTGAGCAGAAGGAACGTCTGTGAGAGTGGACGTTCCTTCCACTCTGGCCACCTCGCTGAGCGTTTAGTGTGCTCAGCGCTACAAAGCCCGATACTCCTATGGAGGATTGCACTTTGTAGCCCCATCTGGGTCCCTTGTAACGTGTTGACGGGGAGGCTGACATCACGTCCGGTGGCAGTGCACGTAATTCATGCGCGCGCACGCATGCTACATGCATGCTAAATGCAGCCGATGGTTCCTCTACTGCTGACTCCTGTCACAGGCGGAGTGATTGCCAGACGTACACCGCCAAAAAAAACAAAAAACACCAGCATAACAAGAAAAAATAAGACCTACCCCAAAAATAAGACCTAGTGTGTTTTTTTGGGCCAAAAAAAATAAAAAAATAAGACAATGTCTTATTTTCGGGGAAACACGGTAGACCTTCCTGCCACAGCATGGGGGGGCCAAGTTACCACCTTTTTGAAATGTTAGAGGAAAGCCTTCCTGCTGGCCAAAGATCGGTGAATAAGGTCTTCTTAGATCTGCATGATAGGGAAAATTGCCATCTGGTCTAATGGAAGATCCCTTGTTCCTTCCCAGCAGGGTGGCCAACAACTTACACCTTGAGAAATGTAAAAGCACATAAGCGAGCCTTCTCCCACACTCCATGGATGGCACACTTTGTAATTGATCATGTAGATCAAAGAAGAGAATATATCCTTTGATAATAGAATTAAATTTTTTATGCTACCCTGAAATAAGAAGTGAACAGAGTCTGCCTGCGAATTAAAAGGAAGCGGGATTATGGAAGTGTAGTGGGCGGGCTGTACCTTGGAGGGGCAGAGAAAATGTAAATGTATATATTCTGAGACAAAATCCATGCTCCTTGGCTTATTCTTTTCTGGGTCACGCGAAAGTGGGAATTTGTCGGTTTTTCCAATCTCCAGCCCCAGGGGGTCACAGCCAGGGGGTCACAGATGTCCTTTTAGCTTGCTGATTCGTAAGTAGGTTCTGTGTTTTTAGTGTGTGTGTGTGTGTGTGTGTGTGTGTGTGTGTGTGTGTGTGTGTGTGTGTGTGTGTGTGTGTGTGTGTGTGTGTGTGTGTGTGTGTGTCTCTGCATGTTTTTAGTGTGTGTGTTTTTAGTGTGTGTGTGTGTTTTTAGTGTGTGACTATTAATTGTAAGATCTTGTTCCATATGCCTGTGACATGCTTTCGACATAATAAAATATAAAAAGTATAAAGATCTGCTTCTGCCTGATATTCGAGCCTCGCTAACCGAACGACTGGATTATCAGAGATTTGTCTTTGTTTTAGCTTGGGTCGATCTACTAAACAGTGAGTTGGGGTTAAGTCAGTCGTTTGTTTGATTATGCACCCCAAAATAGAAAGCAGTCCAGAGTCTCAGGCCAGCTCTGGTTCAGGTATTAGGCATCTTTGGTAAAAAGTCGTTGGTCTGTGGTGGTAGCGTTGATAAATTACAAGGGAAGATTGTGTGCAACGTAGTCATTATTCCGGGTCTAGTGCAGACAGATAGTGAGTTGTACTCCTGCGTCCCCTTCTGGAGTGAAGGCGTTGACGTGACAGTTAGGCAAGTGCGTGTGGGGGATTGTGGGCCACGTAGTCATTCTGGGTCTAGTGCAGACGGATAGTGATTTTTAACACTGCGTTTCCTTCGCCGCGTCACGCGTACGTGACAAAATTGTTTAGTGGCCCATATATTTCAAAATAGATTAGTTTGAGAGGCTTTCTCCTTCGCACACTTGAAGTTGGTATGGTAACCTTATATTTGACCATCTGAAAATTTTTAAACATTTTTAAAATATTGCAGGTGTTGCCAAGGGGCTTAAGAACACAACAAAGCTTTTGCTATTTTTACAATTATTTTCCCTGCATGACTTAAGCTACCACTTATAGGAGCTGCCAAAATTCATGTGTGCAAGTTCTCATACTTACAGCTATACAGAAGAATAACTTGAAACCTCAGGGCCCAGGTGTGAGAATTCATGAAGGCCCCCCCCCATGCACTGGACCTCTCCAGGTCCACAATGTCGACTCCAGACAATCAGTGTCCCATTTTTTTTTACCAGGTCCACTATGATCACTTTAGTCCATCCCATTTTTATTGTAATGTGAGTTTTATTGCTGTGGAGCTCTGTGAGATGCACAACAATATGCGCTGTGTATGAGCGTATCACAGAGCTCAAAAGTAAAACTCAAATTAGTATAAAATTATTTTAAATACTTATTTTATTAATATAATTATTTGAAACAAGATAAATCTAAAAAATTATATTAACATGATGTGGTGCTCCAATAAAGGTGCAATCAGGGTCCTGGTCAAGTGGGTGTAACACCCACTGATGAAGCTATTGAGCGAAACGTATTTGCGGTGCACTGTTTATTCATACATTTATTGTTTTAATAAATAATTTTTAAAATACCGCTGGCGCTATCCTGTCCTGTTTCACTTTATTGAGGATCGTTACCAAATCCATACCTGAAGACGCTCCAGGAGATTAGGGAGATCCGTTGCTCCCCAAGTCACCGGTTGCCTGATTTTGGTGCCATTTAGGAAAAGGCACAACAAAATGTGAGTAGACTACCTTTATTTGTATTAAGGAAGCAGTTTGCACATTGTTTATCTGCTTATACAGAGATATCAGATAAATCCGTACCCAACTACGACCAGGACACTGATTGCACCTTTACTGGAGCAACACACCACCTAACCCTGAAATACTAGTGCTGGTCTCCACCCCCTCCCGGTCATCCTCATTTTCTATGGATTTTTTGGGGGATTTTCCACTATCGCGGTTACAAGCTGATGTACTGTTGGACTAATAATGATTTAAAAGGTTGTACACAAACGATCACATAAGACTCATTTATTCACACTATAAAAAAGTGTGCCCCCCCTGCCACTAATTTTAGTGCAATCACACTATCACTTTAAGCTCAATAGCTTGCAATTGAAATAATTTTATGTCCACTAGAGGGCTTTTACTTGCATTAGCACTTTAAGGATTATACTGCTCTGTAAACTGCTATCTAGACAATTTATGTGATTTATGCTGCCATCTTTGTATAGGATTTCACTGTGAATTAGGGTACCAACCCCGTCTGCTGCATTAGCATTCTTTGGTAATTTCCTTGATTTTAATTGTGATCTAGTATATGTCCTAATTCATACCAAACCCTTTTTTAACCCTTGTAATCTGCACACTATTCCCATACAGACTATTGAGTGGCGCCAGTAATATACATTATCCTTTCCACATTGATAGCTGCATGTTAACAGCAGCTACCTCTGGCACCATATTTTAAAATTTTTATGTGTTTACATACTGGGTGCCTGACCCACACAGTATTATTATTTCAAGTATTAATCTGCTAGGTTTTTAACGAGCAAGAATAAAAATTACATTTTAGTTCCAAACATCCCTTCAATCTCCATACTGACCTTTTTTGCTGTATCTATAATGGGCTGAATCGTTGTGACTTTACCGATTTTCTCGTGGTGAGACATCACAATATATCAAGAGGGTTGCATTTTGTGACCCTCGGCCCCTTAGTGAATCCTGCCCATATGGTCAAATGTTAGATTTGCCATAATTTTGGAGGGCAAATAAATTATTCCAGGGTTATGTCTCTTTTGGGCTGGCGCAGCAACAGGTCCTATATCGAAGCTACTGCTATTATTTTTCATTTTAAAAACTAGGCCCCCAGGGTTATTTTACATGAGACATAGAGGATTTTAATTAATGATGGTATCTGTGCTACATCCTAGCAATTTCCTGGACCAACCAGGCACCCCCTGATGTGCAGTGTGCACACTGACAGTAGGGCTGGGGCATCCGATAGCTGGCACATGGTACCCCAAGGCTAGATACAGTGCGCTGCTTCTGACCTTCATGCAGAATACCTCACACCTGAGGCATACAGCACAAACAGGCTATTGCGGGTCTGCCTCCCCAGTGAAACATTTTGTAATATCCTGATGTCACTGATCTTAACAAGATCATGGCTGCAGTGCAAATAAATGAAGCTCATGTGTAGAGTACATTAACTGTCATTTAACTGGCCAGGGGAAGCGACATACAAGTTACATCTGTCGTCATGAAGGGTTTAACATGCAAACTCTGCATGCTATTCATGATCCACTAACATTGCCTATATCTAGTGAAAAGGGTTAGATTTGACCACCCATTCAAAATTTTTGGACTGGCATCAGAAAAAAATATTTTGCAAGTTTTGGATGGTCAGTTCAGTCCTAGAGACACCAAGGTAAACCTAGCATTATCCTGCGATCCATCCAAAGTCATCCTATGAAATGGCTATAACGCAGCCCTTATCCGGCTTTTAAAGCAGTTATTCAATACATAATACAAACGAATAATAATAAAACCATATGTTACTTACAGTGTCCACAGGGAACCCAGTTCATGACGAACCACCAAATATTCAGCATAGACGCATGGTGATAGACATGTAGGACGGTGATTTGGTGGTTGTTCTTCCTCAGGATGAAAAAGAAGGTGTCCATAAATTCTATTAGTTTGGAGAAGTAATACCACCACAGGACACGGATTATCTGTAAGAAAAACACAGACGGTCATTCACAACGACACTTTCGAAGATGGGAATCTGCTGTCAATCCTATTCTGCTGTTGCATAACAAATAAATGTTGTTGAAATCCGCAGTCTCCCCGTAATGGCCGCTAACCCTCCAGTATACTCGTAGTGGCACGTTTTGCCTACTGGAAGTCCATAGGACTCCTTGGAGGATTGTGCTGCCAGGTCACAGGACCTGTAAGATCTCGCTCTTGGAGTGATCGTGGAGGGAGACCAGGAACTATTCGGCCCCAGTCTCACTCTGCTCCCGGCAGCCAGAAACTGCAGATCGGGCCGCCGTTCTCACCGTGGGAGACTTGAGTATCTGATTTTTTTTTGGGGGGGGGGAAGAGAATCAGCTGGTGCTGACTGATTACGCAGAAGCGGAATCCGTTAGCATCTGCATAGAGCTGTTGCTGACTTTACATTTAACCGCAGCAGTGCGTAATTAGCGTTAGGACTGTGATCCTAACGCCAATTACTCTTGGCTTACTTTTTACGCTCCTCATGTTAAGTATAGGGAGCGCAAAGTAAAGTAAGCTCCTGCTAGAAAGCACTAATACTGATGCGTTGACGTTTTTAACCCATTAGCTATCGGGATCTGATCTGGGCGACACGCTATTTATTACCTCTTAACATGGTGCCAACGCTCACCTATTCGAGCGCTAGCATTAAGTAGGTGATAGAGCCCATTCTGCGGCCAAAGCCATCCAGTGAGGAGCAAGAGATGTAAAGATACTGGGGGGGGGGGGTTTACAACACAAAACATCACACAATGGATACACCCAGTGACACATATAGTGCAAAATATTTTCTTAACTAAAGAGAAACACAAAGCACATGTAAAAATTCAGCAACATAGACAAAACACAATTAGGGCATTGAATTGTTTGGTGTTCGTGGCCTGTTAATGAGGTGAAGGAGGCATAGGCGACTCTACAGGGGGGCAAGGGGGGGCAATTGCCCCCCCATGTGCCCCCCCACCAAAAATCATCATCCAGCTTCCCACACTTCTTCGGACCAACGTATATGGATGAACTAGGTGTCATTTGAAAGGGCAGATTCTGGCCTTTCCAATGATACCCCACTTGACCATATTCAGTGTGATGTAAAAGTCATAAAACATCAAATAAAAACGTGCACTTAAACTTAAACATTTTCACAGGGTTGAAATGGCTCAGCAGTGAAATGGTTAATGTTCAGACTATACATTACATTGTGTATTACGTTAGTTTATGCCTTGGTTTAGTTGTATATTAAGGGTTAATGGGCAGGCTTCATCCCTCACAGTATACATTTGTTTTTTCCTTGATTAATGGCATTTTAGGGGTTAATGGGTTGGCTACATGCCTCAGTGTATTCATTTCATGTTTTCCCTTGATTAATGTCATTTTAGGGGTTAAGGGGTAGCTAAATGCCACATTGTTTATTATTTTTATTGCATTTCTCTGGGTTTAAGGCATTTTAGGGGTTATTATGGAAGTTAGAATCTAAAGGGTCTAATTTAGATCTGTAGATCCTCTGCTTTCCGTCACATTTCGGGGAATTTATTTTGCAGAAAATAAGGTGAATTCCCTATTTAGCGAACGGTCACTGTAATTTGCTAAAAGTGGAGTCGCTGAAGCAGTTATCAGACATTCAGCGGAAACTGCCAAATTGCGTCAAATAAAATATTGAATTTAAGTATTAGGTTAGTACAACAAAAAGGCATCATTGCATCACATTACTCTGGGGTTTTGTAATCTTATTTATATATATACTTCTTTAGGGCACTATTACCTGGTGTGAGCTAACCCTTGCGTCGGCGTGATTTTGTGTTAGCGCCAGGTTAATTCAGTCTAGCGCCTGACCAACAGATCGTTTGCCTCCCGCTACAAATGGGAAAAAAATCACTTAGCGCGTCGCTATTAGCGATTTGTACCGCGAGCTTACTGTACTTTCCGCGTCCTATACTTAACACGGGGAGTGCTAGATATCTTTACAGATCACTTGGTGCCAGCACTAAATTTTTTGAGGTGCACTAATTGCAACATTTTACCTACTGCTCAGCCCTGGTGCTAACTCCAAAAAAACAGAAAAAACAGGTCCTCGTCCAAAATTACCAGGCAATTGAAAGGAATGCAACACAGGTGTTCTCTTGGCCCCATACACCATAGTAATGGATCTGGTCAGCAATGTCGCTGCTGTTGCAGTCGGCTCTATTATAAATGTATCCTTTATCCACATATATCCTAATTCTAATATATTGCCTAATTTTAAACACTTTATGCTGGGGGCTATTCATAGTATGTAAGCAGTTGATTATTAGGGTGACTGTGTGGACCATGTTTAAAGGAACACATGGATAAGTCTTGCCCTGAAACATGTATTGTTTATATGCTGTAGCAGGGAAATTTTTGTCGCTCACCTGGCCTTCCTTTTGGATCTATTAAATGCAGTGTAATGATTCTACATGCTGCTGGGAGGCATTTATCATGCACACATATATTAAGGCTGATGGGCATTGCATCAAAACATGGATGATACGGCCACCATGGAGGATTTTAATAATGCAGGGGTGAGAGGTTATTCACTGGATGTGTTCATATTCAAGCTTGTGAGGGCGGGGGATAGGTATGGAAAAGAAAAAACGTTCTATCCTGTACACAACCGCATTAGCGCTGGGTCTCAACTTGGGTCTTAGAGTTTCCCTAGCGTGCGCCAAACGACCTTGTTCATGGACTACTGCAGTCAAGGTGATCTGTTAGTAGGTCGTCAGGCACTAACAGGGTTATTCAGAAAGCGGTGAAAAGCAGGAGAAGGACTGGAGAATGGAAAATTCTAGGTCAAAATAGCCGATTCTTTGACCAAGAATTTTCAATTCTCCAGTCATTCTCCTGCTTTTCACCTCTCTCTGAATAACCCTGTAAATTTTAGCGACTCGCACTAAATTTTTCCTTTAGTGATGGTGTTTTAGCTCACACCAGGTGATAGGGTCCTTACTTTTATTCAGTGGTATGATTTAGTGGTGAAAATTATTAGTGCCCCCCCAGTTTTGACTGCGGTATCTTCTGTGCCCCCCCTAAATATTGTTCCTAGAGTCGCCACTGGAAGGAGGGAATGTTTACATAATGCAGCAGGATGTGTATTGTGTTGCCAGGGCTACTCCAGACAAGACAGTTGAATGAGATTAGAAGTATTTTAAGCTCACTGTTTTATCTACCCTCTGGTGATGTCCTTCGAATACATACCTCAGAAAACAATGATTTGTGTCAGTGATCGACCCAAACAGGTCTATTCACTAAAGGTGAAACTCAGAATTGACTGGAAAAGTGAAAAATCGAAGTCAAAATAGCTAAACCACACCCCGGTGGCCTAGGAGGAGGGAGACGCCTGAGTCTACCCACCGGTTGGCCAGAAAGTTGTTGCAGGGGCATTGGCACTGCAGCGATGGTGAAGACGATAACCAAACGGCCTGGAGAAGGGACACCCGATCTGCCTCCCGCAACCTGCTTGAGACTGGTGGGGCTGTTGCTCCCATTCCTTGGAGGAACACTGGTTGAAGCGGACTTCTGCCTCCTGCTGTCTCTGTGATGCTGTTCCCCGTCTGGGGACGTTTATTAGAGAAACTTTTTTCTCATTTTTATTTTTCTCTCCACTAGCTGAGATTTGCGGCTTTTGCAGACCCCCCCCCCACCCCGATTTTTTCTTTATTTTATCCTATGTGCTGACTACCTGCTGAAGTTTTTACTTTTCTTTCGTAGTTTAACTGACGACTTACTTTTGGCCCTGTGAGGTCATCTTCATCTGTGCTGGCTTTATTTGTCGATGCAAAATTCAAAAATAAAGAATTTAAAAATAAATTATCCCATTTATCCCGCTTTCCAAATCAGCTGCTTGGTCTAGATTGTTCTATTCTCCTGAGTTTCACCTTCTAGTGAATAGACCAGATAGACTCCATTCTATGGCCAAAGAATCTCCGTGAGGAGTAAGTGATGTATTGATACTGGGGGGGGGGGGGGGGGTTTGTTTACAACACAAAAGATCACATAACAGATGCACCCAGTGTCACATATAGAGTAAAAGATTTTTTACCTAAACAAGAGAACAGCAAAGCACATGTAATATATCAGCAACATAAACTAAACAAAATAAGGAAATTTCATTTTTTTGGTGGTAGTGTCTCTTTAATAATTGTATGCATCAACTGATAACAAGGGCAGATCATCAGTAAGGTGACAAAATAGATCAGGAACACAGTTCTACTTTCAGTTAAAAGAATGATGTAATTTTAATGGGAGACTTGTATATTAATGCAACCAAAGGTTAAAATAAAAAATTATAAGAATAACGTCTTAGTTCAATGTTATTACATGGAGTTTCAGGCTCCATCACTGGATGACGCCACCCAGTCTAGTATTTTAAAAGGTACCCTAGGTAAAATAGGGGCTATAGGTGGAAGCGTATTATTCCATGCATATGGATTAGAATTCTTCCAAACATTACCTGGTGAGAACATATTTCCAATGAAAAAAATTCCTTGGACAGAGAAGCAAATCATAACTTGTGTTAAGTAATCCTAGAAAGCTACAAAGCCAGACGTCCTCTTAACAGGAACAAAGTATAATTTTTATTTGTATGAATACCCATTTAATTAGTATAGCAGAGATAATATACTAAAGGGGGGCAGGTGTGGAGTCTGTGCGGCACATCAGTGTAGATGGATGCTAATCTCTGAGTGACAGAACAGGTGCACACAGTCAGAGAGTGCCACCGATACCCGGCGAACAGACAGAAAGCACGGTAACACTCAGCCGAAAGCCATGTGATAACTATAAATGCATCCTGTTCAAGCTGAGTTTAGTCAGCTTCATGCTATTCTCTACGAATATTGATCCTGTCCCCACCCTTTTTTATGGCAATTCTGGGAACTGGTACCCGCATTTCTATGACCGGAGTAACCCACTTTTATACCTTGAGCACTTTATATATTTAGGTCACACTGTATAGTAGTCATTCATTGTCCCCATTGTGTAACCAATCCTCTTTATATATATGAACAAGAGATATTAATTATATATATATATAGAAGGGCAGCACCAACTGGGGACTGCCCCAGGACTTGGTACCACCATCCAGAGCATAATACTGAACAATCTGGACTTTTTTGCCCCTAAAATCCTATGAAACCGCAACTGGCATGGTAATCCAGCGAATGGAACGCAAACAAAGCGCCTTCCTTGGTGACAACAGATACTGCATGCTAGATTATCTGTTGTCAATGAAAACACTTCAGGTGTTAGGAGGTGCTGGTACCTACCTATAGGTTTCATTTCATGTATTTATACTGTACTTGGAAATCTTTTTAATGTTCCCAAGCCATGAAAACCAGGACTGAAAACAAATAACTGGTTCGGAGCAAAACAAAGTCTTTTTAAATGCACCTGCTGTACCATTGTTATGGAATGCTTTACAGTCGCAAGGGTTTTATATGGATTTTCGGCAGCTGAAACAAAACGATGATCCAACTATGCTGTAATCAAAGTCAATTTAAAAGGAATCGGAGTCCTGCACAAAAGGTAGGAGGTTAGGTTAATGTGAAGACAAGATGCACCAAGAATTCAGAATAATTATGGCAATAATTAAATCACACTGCTCAGCATAAATGAGTAAACCCCTTTTGAAAAGGAAGACTTTAATCAATATCTCTATGAACACAATAACAATTTCCAAAATTGACAAGACCGATGCTCTATCGGCATTCGGACAGGCCCTGCAGCTGGTCATCTAACTTTGTTTAATACTTACCTTCCTATAGCGGCGCCGGGAAAGTCTTCGCGCGCGCGCTCTCCTTGGAAGGACCCCAGCCGCGACCACGTGGGACCATGTGATCGCGGCTGGGGTCCTTCCAACGAGCGCGCGCGCGGGAACTTTCCCGGCGTCGCTGAAGGAAGGTAAGTATTAAACAAAGTGAGCAGCTGCAGGGCCTGTCCGAATGCAGATAGAGCATTCAGACAGGCCCTGCAGCTGCTCTCCGGTCATACTTACCTTCCTTCAGCGACGCCGGGAAAGTTCCCGCGCGCGCTCGTTGGAAGGACCCCAGCCGCGATCACATGGTCACACGTGGTCGCGGCTGGGGTCCTTCCAAGGAGCGCGCGAAGACTTTACCGGCGGCGCTGAAGGAAGGTAAGTATGAGTGGGGGCATATCCATGAGCAGGGGGGGCATATCCATGAGCAGGGGGGGGCATATCCATGAGCAGGGGGGGCATATCCATGAGCAGGGGGGGCATATCCATGAGCAGGGGGGGCATATCCATGAGCAGGGGGGGCATATCCATGAGCAAGGGGGGCATATCCATGAGCAAGGGGGGGCATATCCATGAGCAAGGGGGGGCATATCCATGAGCAAGGGGGGGGCATATCCATGAGCAAGGGGGGGCATATCCATGAGCAAGGGGGGCATATCCATGAGCAAGGGGGGCATATCCATGAGCAGGGGGGGCATATCCATGAGCAAGGGGGGCATATCCATGAGCAGGGGGGCATATCCATGAGCAAGGGGGGGCATATCCATGAGCAAGGGGGGGCATATCCATGAGCAGGGGGGCATATCCATGAGCAAGGGGGGGCATATCCATGAGCAAGGGGCGCATATCCATGAGCAGGGGGGGCATATCCATGAGCAAGGGGGGCATATCCATGAGCAGGGGGGGCATATCCATGAGCAAGGGGGGCATATCCATGAGCAGGGGGGGCATATCCATGAGCTGGGGGGCAATTATCCATGAGCTGGGGGGCAATTATCCATGAGCTGGGGTCAGGATATCCATGAGCTGGGGCAATATCCATGAGACCTGGGGGCTTTATAGGAGGTCTGTTCTTATTGGAAAGCGTCACATGACATAAAATAAAAGTATCGGTAATTGGTATCGGTGAGTACTTGAACAAAAGTATCTGTACTCGTACTCGGTCTTAAAAAAGTGGTATCGGTGCATCCCTACCTGGAATGCACAAGTTGGTGACATTGTAACAGCTATCTTTTTCTATTCTTCAACAACGACCTCTTTTACAGCAAAGATTGCTGGATAGAAAGTGATGTTCAACTTTCCTCTTCAGAATTCCCCATAGGTGTTCGATTGGGTTCAGATCAGGAGACATACTTGGCCACTGAATCACCCTGTTCAGCAATGTAACAGTGCCTTAGAGGTGTTTTGGATCTTTGTCAAGTTGGAAAAGGGCATGACACCCAAGGGAACGAGTGATGGTAGCATTTTCTCTTTCAATATAGAGCAGTACATCTGAATTCATGATACCATCAATGAAATGCAGCTCCTCGACACCAGCAGCAATCACGCAGGCCCACAGAAGGACAATGCCACCACCAGGTTTCACTGTAGGCACCATACATTTTTCTTTGTACTCCTCATCTTTGCGAAAGCCAAAAAGTTTTGAAGCCATCAGTTCCAAAAACATTTATCTTGGTCTCATCACTCCAGAGTACAGAGTCCCAGTAATCTTTTTCAGCATGGGCCCTGGCAAATTCTAAGATGGCTTTTTTGTGCATGGGTTTTGGGAGAGGCTTCTTTTGTGGACGAAACCAATACATGCCATTCCTCTGCAGTGTATGCCATATTGTGGCATGGGAAACAATCACCCCAGTTTATCTTTCTACTTTCTAGCTAACTGCAGTGAATTTGCATGGCGATTTCCTTCAACCCTTCTCATCAGGGGACGCTACTGTCGAGGTGTTAGACGTCCAGTCTGTCGACAGAGTTTATGTGAGGTTACAATTACAGCTTTGTTAAATTTGTGTATCACTTTTGCCACAGTATCTTGACCAATAAGGCTAGGGTCAGACGAGCGTGATTTCTACGGACTGTACGTCCGTACGTCAGTACGGAAGACACAGTAGTGGCCACACAGTCCGTTTTTTTCACTGACAAATATTTTGACGGATGAAGGAGGGAAAATAAATTAAAAAGCAAAACCATTTTGTCCGTGAAAAATGCTGGATGTATAAATGCAGTCCGTCTGACCACGTTCCATCACTCACACACAAAGCTATGCAGACGTTGCGGACACAGCGCACTTTGTGCGGCCGTTCTAGGGGTTGTACGTTCTTGCCTGCCTTGCGTCCGTTTGCCGCGGCCGTGGTGCGTCCGCAGTTCAGTGCGGACGTACTTCATGTGTCAGGCTCCAATGGACTTTCTTTCATGCTATCACGGACGTACTTTTAGGCGCAATCACGGACGTGAACACTACGCTCGTCTGACCCCAGCCTAAGTAAAGCTTTACTGATCTTCTTGTAGTCTTCATCTTTCTTGTGTAAAGAAATTATTTTCTTTCTCAGGGCTTGTGCCATTTCCCTTCCATGTGGTGCCATTGCTGACAGCATGAAAAGGGAAGGGGATTTCTTTGTTAATTAACCCCCTTTTATAAATCACCTGTTTGCTGGACACCCGTTTAATGAATAATTAGACTCACCTGTAGTTGAATTCTTGTTAATTAGGATTTTGTTGTCTAAAATTTGGCTTTGCTCCTACGACGTTCATTGGGGTGTATTCATTTTTGCAACATGGTCTTGAACGGGTTGGTTAGGAAAAATATATATTTGTGTGTGCAAATTAACAGATCTTGGTTGCAATCAATGGCTCGCATTTGAGGGAGCATTTTGTAGTATAGAGTCCCATAGAAAATGTTGATTCTGAAAGTAAAGGTTTTCTGACAAATCTGTTGGTGTGTGCTCATTTATGCTTAGCACTGTAGGGTTGTACGAGTTATCGGTTCCAGGAATAAAAATAAAATGGTATCCTTCATAGTGTAGGGACAGAAGCTTTTCTAGGTCAAACGTACTGAATAGCTGCTGTTGAAATTGATGGAAGGCACGAGCAGACTGTGGGGATTCCTACACCAGACTACAATGCCCTCAATAATTATTGGGCTCAGACTGAACGTACACTATACAACATGAGGCATTGAATGCCTACAATACCAAGAATTACTTGAATGAGCTAGAATAGAGAATCGTGGAAGTAGTTTAGAAACATGTGGGGGGGGGGCAAAGCTTGTGATCTATTATCTATTGTATTGGAAATATTGTCTTTTAAAATTTTGTTTCACATAAATGTAGTTATTTACTTATTTGTTTTATGTTGGTTCCACTTCACTGGATTCATACCTCTGACTTATTTCTACCTCACTAGAAGAACCTGTGGCCTCCAGCTATATGTTTGGAGAACAGTCTAACATGTTTTAAAAGCCAAGAATGCCAGTTTTGATTCTTCCTAGATGGCTTCACACTTCTGTAGATTACCTCCCTTTGCCATTTTGTGGTCATGTCTCCTGAGAATCTATTAAAAAAAATTAAATCGCTTTAATTTTCTCTTTGAGCTGTTGCTGTATTGTGCTTGGTGTCATTCACCACAGAAGTTGCCATGAGATACATTTTCACTATCCAGCCCCTGCAAAGGACCACTCTATTAACCCCACCTTGGCAGGAAGCAGCTTCATCATACATTCTGGCAATATGTGCATATGCAACTAGTGAGCATGCATCTGTAGCGCTGTGTAAAAAATCTTGCTGTGGCAGTACCTATTTTTGGCCACAAGATGGAGACTATCGCGATCAGTGATACTGGACATTGGGACTACAATGCCCGGCATGCTTTGCAAGAAGACAGGAAGTGGGTGGGGACTGGACACTTACATCCTCTGCCTCGTGGAGAAAGTTCCAGAGCGCGCCAGGGAAGCAGAGAAAGCAGACGCACCGAGGAGATCGCGGGAGAATCTAGGCCAAAGCCCGAGGGAGACCTGTTGTTCCGGTTTGGGTCACCTAGTCGGAAGACAAGGAGACTCGCCAGAGCCCAGACACTGCTGCAGACCGGAGGAATCGAACGGAGAGCAGGCGGTGAGCTGGACAAGCTGCATAAAGTGAGACAACGGATCCGGCCGCTAGTATCCCCAGTCAAAATCCGGAGGAGAGACATCCTGGGTCAGCGGAGCCTAAAGCCTGCGTCGGATGGGTGAGAGGCCTCCAAGGCTGTTTGTGATTAAAGGTCAAGCTGCTGTTTTCTCTTTAAAGTCCACAGGGCCCCAACTGACTAGTCGAAGATTTTCCTTAAATAAACTCACTGGCCAGTTGAACAGTACCCGGGTACCACACACACATATACACCTTTCACCTCCTGGGACTTAACTTGTGCAGGACTCATTTTTCTTTTATGAATCGGAACAAGGGGTTAAAAATAAAGATACGTTCCGAATATATATTTTTCCTCTTTTTCCGTTGCGCGTTTACCGTAATACGAAGGGATTGTATGATCGGGGGTTTTTGCTACGTGTCCCCTTTTCTGAACTATCGGGAAATTGCATTGCTTTTATGTTCGGTCGCGAATATTTTATTTTCCGAAATACGAAGCCTCGTGTTTTGTTTCTTTTCCGCTGCGCGTTTGTCGTAATACGAAAATACTGTAATAATACTTGTGAATACCGTGCTTCAACATCTGCTCAAATATTTTAGTAAACTATTTAAATGATAAAAACTCACAACTGTGTTGGAGTATATTTATTCCCTAGTGCGGGGAGACTGACCCGTGGTTCATTTTCAGCGGCTCCTCCGGGAGTGGGCGCTACACATGGGGGCTCGTTTCCGGGATCCAGTCTCTGGAAAAACCGCATCTAAAGGGTTAAATATGAATCCAGACACTGTTGCCGAGTGGTGTGGGGAGCACAGTAGCCAGTCAGAATGTTGTATAGTCATGGATATTCCAGCAGACACTTGGGCTGAAGATCAGATTCGCCAGGTCGTGGCCACGCTAGCACCAGATCATCGGGGGTTAATTCTGGACATTGAAAAAACCCAGATACCTCTCACATGTATGTTCTTCTCGAATGGAGAAAGGGTGTTCCACCATGTTTTCAGGGCACGAGCGTGAAACTGGCCGAAGAGGTGGAAGTCCAACTAATTAAGCCAAGTACGCCACGTGGTGAATCCGCAAGTGTTCCCGTGCCTAGTCCGTTGGCCATGATTGGGCCTGAATTTATCGTGGCTATTGGAGATCTACTGGCTAAATGTCAGAAAACAAGCCCTCCTCACACTAACTTCGGTTATCGACGGTTAAGAAATTTTACAGGAAACATACCAACTCCGGCGGGAGAAGAAACCTTTGAAGAATGGGTGGAACAGGCGATGCAGGCTCTGGTTGAGTGGGATGTCCCTGAGGCTCAGAAAAAGCAAAGGATCACCGAGAGCTTAAAGGGACCTGCGTCAGAAGCGGTGAGAAACCTAAAACTGAGTAGGAAAGATTGTACTGCTTTGGATTATTTAAACGTTCTTGAAGAAGTTTTTGGGCGAACTGAAAAGGCGGCCGAATTGGTATATCAATACGAACACACCTATCAGAGAAGAGGTGAAAGGATGACCGAGTACATGAGGCGCCTGGATAAGATTCTACACCAGATACTCCTGAAGAAAGGGGCCGAACCGGCTGAAGTAGATAAGAACCGAATAAAACAGATTCTGAGGGGCTCTCAACCTCTAGATCCAGTGATGATGCAGCTGAGAAGCAGAGCAGGTAATCAAGAGTTAAAGTACCTGGAACTGATCCGAGTTGTACGAGAGGAAGAGGCTTTACTAGAAGAGAAATCTTTCAGGCGGGGGGAAAGGGCTTATGCACAACCTGTGAGACCTAACGACGGCCTGCAACCTGAAAGCGACTCTCTAGATACCTATGGATCTGACGAGGACGAACAAGAACATCTAGTTGTTTTTAAATCTACGGAGAAGGCTGCCAAAGAGTCGAACCTCCCTGAACGGGGTGAATTGTTTAAGACCGTCACGAAGGTTCAGGAAGCTCAAGTTGAATTGCAACAAGCGCATGCGGAACTGTGTCGGGTATTGATGAGGGTGACAGAGATGCAGGCAGAAATGCAGAAATTCCTCACAGGGATGCAGACGACGGGAGTTGCTGTGGCGTCTGGTCCAAATCCTTTAACCAAATCTCAACAAGCAACTACGTCTCCGCTCTCTAAGAAGAGATGTTTCGGGTGTGGAGAAATGGGCCATTTCCGCGCACAGTGCAAAGGCCGAAAGCCTGAGAAGGATAGAGTCAAGGGACTGTTGGAAGCCCTGGAAGGACTGTTGTCTACCTCACCGGCGGGAAACGCCAGAGGGCACCAGTAAAGGAGCAACCTGAGTGCCCGAGGGTTGAACCCCGCTCCAGAAATCAAGCAAAGACTAAGAGGGCGAGAAGGCCCAAAGTCGAGCCGACTGTAGAGCCTGCCAGGACTGAAAGAGTCACTCCCTTAGCATCCGGGTCTACGTCATGGGGAGGCAATGCACGCCAAAAACCTGCACGGGCCAAGAAAAAGGCCAGGGTACAGCAAACTGGGTCTAAGCGTCCGGATACCGCCACAAAATTTCCTGACCAACTTATAGGTCCTTCTCCTGTTGTGCCAATCCAAGTGGAAGGAGTCTACACCAAAGCCCTGTTGGATTCAGGGGCTCAAGTGACATTGATCTACAGAGACTTCTATGAGAAACACTTAAAGCACATTCCTTTGCAAGAATTGAAGGATTTGGAAATATGGGGTATCGGCACTGAGAAACTCCCTTATGACGGGTACCTGCAGGTGAAGTTGGAGATCGGATCTGAAGTCATCGGGCAGTCTGGGGGTTGTGATGCATTGGCCATTGTGTGTCCTCGACCCTCGGGTGCGAACAGAAGCTCCCAGATAGTGGGGACGAATACTGACCTAGTGCGGCGTCTCCTGACGCCTATTGTGTTGGAAGAAGGTTCAACTCAAGGAGTACACCCAATGTTACGTCCGGTCTATCAGAGGATGGTCGAAGAACGAAAGGCACCTGCCGAGGTGGGAAGACTGTGGAGACTGGGTGGAACAGAGATGGTTCTGCAAGCAGGAGAAGTAGCGAGTTTCTGGGCTTCAGTCAAGTTGAATGGATCGCAACCAGGCCCCTATGTGGTGCTGGGAACCGATTTTGATCGTGGGAGTGAAACCGGAGTCGAAGTAATTCCTGAGATAATCTCCACCAAAGCTCTGAAGAGAACACGAGGAAGAGTCTCGGTCAGCGTGTGCAACGTGACGGATTCTCCAGTAGTCCTTAAAGCACGAATGCCTATCGGGCAAGTAGAGTCTGCTATACCCCTCTCTACCGATTCAGGAGGGGGAGTGGGTAAAGAGATTCCAGATGAAAGATTCTACCCCAAGGACGCTCCCATTTCACCTGAGTGGAAGAAACGTCTTCAGTCTCAAGTCCTAAAGTGGAAGGAATTGTTCTCAAAAGAGGAGTTCGATGTGGGCCTAGCTAAGAGTACTGAGCACCGCATTCGGTTACAAGACAAGCCGTTTCGAGAAAGATCAAGGCGAGTTCCGTTAGGAGACTTAGATGATCTGCGAGAGCAGCTGAACGAATTACAAAGAACCAAGGTGATTCAAGAGTCCAGGAGTCCATACGCCTCTCCCATAGTGTTGGTTCGGAAGAAAAATGGTTCTGTCCGCTTATGCATAGACTACCGCACATTGAACCGGAGAACCATCCCCGATCAATATGCCACTCCTCGGATAGAAGATGCCCTACAGTGTTTGTCTGGAGCAAAGTGGTTTAGTGTACTAGACCTGCGAAGCGGGTATCACCAGATACCAATGCATCCGGAAGACAAGGAGAAAACTGCGTTCATCTGTCCACTGGGGTTCTTTGAATTCAACAGGATGCCTCAAGGCCTTACGGGGGCTCCAGCCACGTTCCAACGGTTGATGGAGAAGACAGTCGGGGATATGAATCTAATCGAAGTATTAGTGTACCTGGATGACATAATTGTGTTTGGGAAGACTCTGGAAGAACATGAGCAACGTTTGGAGAAGGTCTTGAAGAGGCTCCATGAAGAGGGGCTGAAACTGTCTCTGGAGAAATGCCAATTCTGTCTACCGTCTGTTACGTATCTGGGACATGTGGTCTCAGCAGAAGGTGTTTCAACAGACCCTCGGAAGTTGGAGGCCGTAGCTTCTTGGCCTAGACCCCGAAACGTCACTGAGCTTAGATCTTTCTTGGATTCTGTTCCTACTATCGAAGATTTGTGGGAGGATTCGCGAAAATAGCTCAACCACTGAACAAACTCCTGCAGAAGGAAACCACAGAAGAAGGCTGCAAGGTCTCTGACAAAAACCCGTCAGCTCCGGGGCCAAGGAAAGCTCGAGAGTCTATACAAGGTGAATGGACCAGTCAATGTGAAGGAGCTTTCGTAAAGTTGAAAGAGAGTCTAACCCGAGCTCCTGTTTTGGCCTATGCGGACCCTCACAAGCCGTATGAACTACATGTGGATGCCAGCCGAGAAGGTCTGGGAGGAGTCCTATATCAGGAGTATGATGGATTGCTGAGGCCTGTGGCGTACGTGAGCCGGAGTCTTGCGCCTTCAGAGAAGAACTATGCTACTCACAAGCTGGAGTTCCTAGCCTTGAACTGGGCAGTGGTGGACAAGTTGAAAGACTATCTGTATGGAGCTGAATTCGTGATCAAGACGGATAATAATCCTCTTACCTATATCCTTACTACTGCAAAACTGGACGCAACGGGACATCGGTGGTTGGCCGCTCTGTCAGGGTTTCGGTTCAGCCTGAAGTATCGCCCTGGGGTGAATAATCGAGATGCTGATGTGTTGTCGAGAAGACCCTACACTACAGAATGGACTCAGTTGACTCCAGACGGGGTGCAAGCTTTGTGTCAAGGAACAGAGCGCCGGGTCAAAGGAGGGATTGAAGCGGAGGCCATAGGAGTTATGGCTGCGGCCGTTCCTGAGTTCTACTGTAACCCTACGCAGTTAAGGGATGAAAATTTACCTACCTTTGAGACAGGACCTGAAAGCGGATCAGGCCAGAGACCCTTTAATTGCCTTGACCATAAAGGCCCTGTCTGCAAACCAGCGAGAGATTTTGTTAACCAACTCCCCGAGTGGAGCCAGATTGGTCTACAAAGAGTGGGAGCGGTTAAAGATGTTGGATGGGGTGGTCTACCGAAGGGGCCCCTCTACCAACGCTGAAGAGATTCAACAGTTATTCCTCCCCACTAAACATAGGGAGAGTGTGCTGCGATCACTACATGATGAGCATGGACATTTGGGCGCAGAGAGAACTTTTAAGCTGGTGCGAGATAGGTTCTATTGGCCTTGCATGAGGGCTGAAGTGGAAAGTTATTGTCATTCCTGTCTGAGGTGCATTCAGAGAAAGACCCTACCAACTCGAACCGCTCCAATGAGCCATCTGCAGAGTCAGGGACCCATGGATTTGGTGTGCATTGACTTCTTGTGCTTAGAGCCGGATGCTAGTGGGCAAGGGAACATTCTAATAGTGACTGATCATTTCACTCGTTACGCCCAAGCTTTTTCCACGAAAGATCAACGCGCTCCGACTGTAGCCAAGGTGTTGATGGAAAAGTTCTTTGTTCACTACGGACTGCCAAGGAGAGTGCACTCTGATCAGGGTAGAGACTTTGAAAGCAGACTGGTGGGGCAGTTGTTAGAGCTGTTGGGAATCCAAAAGACCCGAACCACACCATATCACCCTCAAGGTGATGCTCAGCCTGAGAGGTTTAATCGCACACTGCTAAACATGCTGGGGACCTTGTCGAATGTGGAGAAGCAGAGTTGGAGTCGTCACATAGCTACTCTGGTGCATGCATATAACAGTACGGAGAGCGATGCAACTGGATATTCACCGTACCGTCTTATGTTTGGAAGGGAGGCTCGACTGCCGGTTGATTTGGCATTTGGGTTATCCCTAGACCAGACATCAGTAGCTTCCCATAGAAACTACGTGGATAGACTTCGAAAGAATCTGGCTTCTGCGTTTGAACAGGCCCGTTTGACCTCGGGAAACAGGGAGCAAAGAAACAAAAGGAACTATGACCTGAAAGTTCGAATACAAGATCTACAACCCGGTGATAGGGTCTTATTGAAGAACTTGGGTGCGGCTGCGAGACACAAGTTGGCGGATAGGTGGAGTTCCCAGGTTTACATTGTTTGCAAACAACTGCCGGGGTTACCAGTGTATCAGATTCTCCCGGATGGAAAGGCTGGGCCTCTTAAGAACTGGCACCGAAATCATTTGTTACCTTTGAGAGAGGCTGTAAGGATGCCGGTTGGGGACGAATTGCCTCTGCCAAATCCGCCTGTTCCATGTTTGCCTCCTGTTACTCGGTCTCAACAGACCCGGGTCGTCGAAGAGAGCGAAAGGGACAGTGAGGAAGAAAGTTTCTGTCTGGACTGGATACGTTCACCAGAGCCTGAAGAGATTATCTCAGTTCCTGAACGATGGGAGAGTAATTTGAGGCCTGAAAAACCTGTAAAAAAATCTTGCTGTGGCAGTACCTATTTTTGGCCACAAGATGGAGACTATCGCGATCAGTGATACTGGACATTGGGACTACAATGCCCGGCATGCTTTGCAAGAAGACAGGAAGTGGGTGGGGACTGGACACTTACATCCTCTGCCTCGTGGAGAAAGTTCCAGAGCGCGCCAGGGAAGCAGAGAAAGCAGACGCACCGAGGAGATCGCGGAAGAATCTAGGCCAAAGCCCGAGGGAGACCTGTTGTTCCGGTTTGGGTCACCTAGTCGGAAGACAAGGAGACTCGCCAGAGCCCAGACACTGCTGCAGACCGGCGGAATCGAACGGAGAGCAGGCGGTGAGCTGGACAAGCTGCATAAAGGGAGACAACGGATCCGGTCGCTAGTATCCCCAGTCAAAATCCGGAGGAGAGACGTCCTGGGTCAGCGGAGCCTAAAGCCTGCGTCGGATGGGTGAGAGGCCTCCAAGGCTGTTTGTGATTAAAGGTCAAGCTGCTGTTTTCTCTTTAAAGTCCACAGGGCCCCAACTGACTAGTCGAAGATTTTCCTTAAATAAACTCACTGGCCAGTTGAACAGTACCCGGGTACCACACACACATATGCACCTTTCACCTCCTGGGACTTAACTTGTGCAGGACTCATTTTTTCTTTTATGAATCGGAACAAGGGGTTAAAAATAAAGATACGTTCCGAATATTTATTTTTCCTCTTTTTCCGTTGCGCGTTTACCGTAATACGAAGGGATTGTATGATCGGGGGTTTTTGCTACGTGTCCCCTTTTCTGAACTATCGGGAAATTGCATTGCTTTTATGTTCGGTCGCGAATATTTTATTTTCCGAAATACGAAGCCTCGTGTTTTGTTTCTTTTCCGCTGCGCGTTTGTCGTAATACGAAAATACTGTAATAATACTTGTGAATACCGTGCTTCAACATCTGCTCAAATATTTTAGTAAACTATTTAAATGATAAAAACTCACAACTGTGTTGGAGTATATTTATTCCCTAGTGCGGGGAGACTGACCCGTGGTACATTTTCAGCGGCTCCTCCGGGAGTGAGCGCTACACATCCATTCGAGTTCCTTTTGATGCGGTTTTATTGAGAGTCATTGTAAAAATCACTTTTGTTTCCACTTTGAAAGGTTGTCACAGCCGACAAGGACAAGAAAGTTAGAGAGTGGGACACACTCAGCCCACCATGACCATTTAAATTCAATTAAAATGGTCATGGTGCCTAGAGTGTCATTTTTAAACAGCAACAGAAATAATGTGCTACTCTAGCCATTATGACCAATTAAGCTTATTTAATGAGCATGGCAACAAGAGCCCCCCCAGTCTCTAGCAGTCTTAGGCTGGCCGTCCACTGCCACCGCAGCCGTGCGACCGACTTGGTCACCCAACTACAGACAATGCCTTCGACCGATCAGGGATGTCCACTGGCACTGTATTTGTGTGATGGTGCGATCATCCGATATCGTCTGAAGTTGTGCAACCGATCCTACAACATGCAGGTGTATCAGCCCTCTTCCACTGCATCAGACCGACAGACGATTTCATACGATTTTATGAGATTACAACAGATGTGCGATCCTTACAATTTTCATGGGACTTGATCAGATGAAAATGGATGATCTGGTACAAGTTTATATGAAAAAAAAGAGGATTTGTATGGTGTAGGGGACCAGTCTCAATATAGTGGCAAACTCGCAGTCTCTTCAACCAAAAATGCCAGCTTTCATTTTAATTCCAAACAGCAATCAATTAAAAAAAAAAAAAAAAAAAAGGTTGCAGGCATCCAGACAAAAATCAATTGATAGAAACAAATAAAAGTCCGCTCCACTGAGCTTTACTGGGTATTTAGTGACAGTTCTCCGGGCTGGGTTAGTTTCCTCCAAGGGAACAGTTATAGTTCATCCATAGAACCCTGTCTCACTGACAGGCTTGGCTCCAAACCCAGGAGTTGCTGCATTCAGCACACCGTCTCTCCATGCACTGACACACACACACTGCTAGGTGCAGCTGCACACTAATGAAGCCCTGTCCCACCCAGAGCTAATCACACTCCGAACGTGCGGTGACTTTTCGATTATCTTTGCATAACCCTGTAGGTGACTTTTCGTTCACTTCAATTCGGTGCGATTTGGCGATCCCATTTCGGTGATCGTGCTGTGTATTCAGCAAACACCACAGGGTGGTCATAGTGCAGGGAAAAGCTGCCGCAAACCCAACGAACACTCACCGCAAAGGAAAACCCGGTGAACGCTCACCGAAACCCGCCAAAACATCTGGATTAACCCCGCCGGAGAAACCGCGAGCAGCCACCGATCACAGCGCAGAGAGGCCGCCGGAAAAACCCGACACCACAGACGAATGGAGAGAAAAAAAAAAAAAAGGTACGCTTTAATGTTTGAAAAGTGAAACGCTGTTTGCAAAGAAACTACAGAACGAAAAGGTCTGAAATTTACAAATAAGATCCAATGGATAATAAAAAGGGCTGTTACAGAAAAAAACAAAAACTAAACATTTGCTAACAAAATCCCGAAAAATGCCTAAAAGATCATTAAAAAAATCTATCTAAAAATAAAGAGACTTTTTACTGCAGAATAAAAAAAACTGTTTATTAGATATTGAGTTAAAACTGAATATTTTTAATATTGAAGCCTATGGGATTCTCCTGAATAAACCTGTCGAATGAAACCACCAAATGGCAGGGCATTTCGGCAACCTTTTTCAGCTGTTTTGTGTTCCCTGAATAGATGAAGCATTGCTTCTCTATGGGTATTTCACTGCCCTCGAACAGGCAACGAACAGGCACCGTATGTGCAGGCAGTTGGCCAACATTTGGCAAACGGCTTGCTCTCGGAATAGCCGAATGGCCAGGCAAGGTAACCGTACACTGAATTTCAGCGTTCGGTTACCTTTCGGCCCCAATTCGGATCTCTTTGAATAACCCTACTAGTAACACCAGCCCCAGAATTTGTTTTACCCACACAAGGTAAAGAGCTATGGTTCTTTACCTTCAAATCTATACTGGCAGTGCCTTAGATGATGAAGCTAAGCATTCGTGGAGGAATGTATCTACCATCTATCACTTTTCCAGCCACCCTGGCAGGTTCTACTGGCACTCTGTTACAATGGTTAAACTTCCGTGCTTTGGGGAAAACCGTAAAAGATACAATGTATAGTAAACCGTCGTGTGCAGAGGAAACGTGAAAAAAAAGATTGTATAGGAAATCCGCCATACGCGAAGCCCATGGGATTAAAATGGAAAAAATATTCTCGTTTTCATTTAATATTTATTAACCCGGTCATTTTTTTAATCTGCAGCTCAAACCTTTTTTATTTATTGATATTTTAGGATTAAGGTATTTTTCTGGCTATAGTTTGGTTCCTTTTTTTTCTTTTTTTTAAACGACAAGGCTTTATTCGCTCACGCCTTTTTTTTTATTTTATTTTTTTCAACGAGCTGCGTCAGCGTTACTACCCCTTGTTCTGAAACACATATAGCACCAAGGAGAGGGGGGCTAATCACCCGCTGCAGTCTGGCACTGGCAAATTGGTTTTTTTTTTCTTCTTTTCAGCACGAGCTGGACGGGGGCTGTCTGAGGCTCAAAGACTGTTTATTTTCTCCCACAGAGGTCCGGCAATGTTTTTTTTTCACCTGGCGGCCAGTTTATCGGCCGATCTGCGTTGTCCACAGTTGCTTCTAGTGGACGACCCTGATCGGCCAGTGGCGTAACCATAATCAGGTGACCAAATCGGTCGCCGATTACGGTGCCAGTGGACGGCCAGACTTAACCTCTGCCTTGAAGAAAGCAAATCAGCAGGTGTTTGAATTTCAGGGTCTACGGTGCAGGAAGATGCAAAAATCTACACCGGATGTGCAATGTATTGAGAAGCATTTGACTACCTGTGAATGGGGTAATTGTGTACACTGCGGCCAACCTTGTCCAGGCACCAGCTATTACTGTAACTGGCTGCCTGCAATGGAAGAACTGGGAGATATCACCATGGAACAGAAAGGTATATTTTTTCCTTTCTGTAAGAAAGAACACTGATTTTTTTGGGCAGTGGTGTCCCTTTAAATGTGTTTCCTTGCTTCTCACAGTTGACAGCATTTACCGATATATGAAGTGAAGTCCACTACTAAAAACCTAAAAAAGGCTAAACTAAAAAAAAAAAAAAAAATAGATTTATAAATAAGTTTTGAGAAAACAGTTTCCAGTGGAGCAGGAGTGAGAATGACGGAATTTATTAGGACTTTATGTAGAACTATATGGAGGCACCATCATAGTAGCACAGAGAGAAAACGTTGGCATGCTTCAAAATACTGTAGTTTTGTGATTAAATACCTTTTAAAAGAGAAACAAGTGTAACAGAAAGTGTTATGTTACCTTCATATCAGCATCGCCTCCGCTATGTGTATCTTGACAGAAAAAATTGTAACCTCCTTCCCATACGCCTGTAACCAGCTGTAAAAAAACACAATGCACAATTAGAATTCTCTCTACATTATACAGGAACAGTCCGAGCACAACTATTCTAGGTCACCAACCAGTAATCCACAGACCAAAAATAATAAAAGGGCTCTATTCCATAGTTTGTGCTAATATTGCGTGTCGATAAGTTTAACATCAGGCATCGATATTCCAATCTTGATGGTACAGTCAGGTGAGAAAGATTTGCACCTCGCCGCTTGCAGAATTTACTGAACTTAAGCGGCTCCATTACCCAACGTGGAGAGAGCAATCGCTTTTTACAGTCTCAAGTTAGGCCGCGGTCAGACGAGCACGGAGGGAACATCTGTGAGAACAGGCGTTCTCTCTGCTCAGACTCCCACGTGGCCACCTCGCTGAGCGCACGCTAGTGCGCTCAGCCCTACAAAGCGCAAGCCTATGGAGGATCACACTTGGTAGGTCCTTTGAGCGTCCGTTGTAGCTTTATAACAGGGAGGGTTTCAGCACATCCAGTGTAACATGCAATACTATTACGCACGTTACACTGTGTGGCCCTCCTTGCCGAGCCATCAGAAAGCTTCGATGGACGCAGGGAGGAGGGGACACACGGACGCACTCCGTGCCCTCGTGTGACTGCAGCCTTACTGTAGATATTACAAAGTGCAGGCGCAATTTACCGTCAGGACACGCCAGCAAGAATTTTACAACTTCCTAAAAGCTGGTGCCGAAGGATTCTGCAAACGCAAAATCATGGAACACGCTTCAAAACCCACCCGTTCCTCAAAATCCCATACTCGCCAATCGTCCATTGAAAAGGGTGTTAATCTGCCGCTTCTTCTCTTGGGAAGCAGAGTGAGACTGGGAACAAATAGTTCCTAGTCTCCCTCCGCAGTGCTGTGTGATCTCGCAGCTCGGAAGCACAAGCCTCCATGGAGTCCTATGGACTCTAGTAGCTGATACTCGCAGCAGCGTGGAAGCACTACCGCAGGTAACAGGGAGGTTAGCAGCACTGCATTCTGGGGTGACGTGCAGAGATAGCACCTTCCCCATAATAAAACGTTAAAATGGAGGCGGTAAGTGAAAATCTGCAAGCAAAGGTTTTCCTGCTTACTGTCAAGAATGGAATAGTGACCAATGTGTATAGAAATAAGGCAGGAAACCCCAACATGACCTTGTGATGGAGGGATCACATCTAGAATGTCTGTGCTTAAACCAGAGACAAACAAGCATACCACAAACTGGGGTATTTTACATTGCATAATTATTTTGAGAGATTTCAGTGGGAATTAGTTATATTAAAAGGTAACCCTTCACAGGAATTTGTTTTAATTGTTATATCACAAAAAATGCAAAATGACTAAATAATACAACTAAGATCTATGATACATGTAACTGCTTAGTGTCATGGAACTGACATAACGCTCCCCCGCTTCAACCCAAAGACTTTTATTCCCATGGCGAAAACCCCAAAAGAAACAGTCTTTCCCGAGGCAATTGTCTATGTTCATTTATATTGCTTGGTTTTAGTTTAAAAACTTACTTTGAATACGGTGTTTTAATGTGAATTGGGATATGCAGACCTGAGTTTCGTCATTATTTCCTGTAAAGCGTATTTCTTGTTAAAGCAGAATGTAATTTGGTTGTGCGCTGTGATTATGCAAGAAGGCCATTATCTTTGTCTGTTATTTGTTTGCATGTTTGAAGAGTCATGTGTCTGGGACAGTGGGCACTGACAGGGCAATCTGATCTATTGCAACAATGGGTTATGCAAATAGTATGTGAGAACAGAATGCTAAGGAATGTTTATTGTAACCGTCTAATCTAAATGACCTAATGTAATCAGAGTTCATCTTCCCGTGGTAAGGTTTATGCAAACGATCCCTGTTGGACCTGAGCATAAATAGTGGTGCTTTTCAATAAAGGTCAGTTATTTCTGATTGAACATACAGCCTGTCTGGTGTTTCTTTCAAGGTACTCACCCTCACAAGGCACGGAGCGGCCTTCCGGAAATACAAAAATGCTCCAGGGCAGAGGATCAGACCAAGCGGCTCCAGAGCTACAGATCAGGCTGCTCGAGGCACTGGGTTCTGAGCAACTCAGCGGCTGGGCTAATCTAGGCAGGGTGTGCCGGGAGAGCAGGACACACAGACAAGCAAGGTCTGTGACTCTCCGTTTACTAGATATTTTGGCTTATTTTATTGCCAGTATGTTGAACGGTCACAAAGAAGTTATAGGGGTGAAGATTACCCCACCACCTGTTTTTTTTTTTTTAAACGAAAAAACTAAGAGTTAGTGGATTTTCTGCCCCCCCCCCACCCTCCAAAAAAATGAAAAAAAAAATAAAAATTAAAATATGAATCTTTAGAATGAATCAGTCCACTGCATGGTCACCTTAAGAAAAAGAGGTCAATACAATAAGTTGGCCCTGACATGGGCATAATACAAGGTTTATTTTCCCTATTTCTGTACCTGATTATTTTACAAATTTAGGATCAAAAGTTCACTGTTCAAGCCAGAGTTGCAGCTCCGGAACTTGTAGGAGATTGACTAAACACTACTTCTTAACATATATATAGCTTGAGTACAGCATTGAAACATGATCATGTTATGCCTCCAGCACAAAGTGTCAAAATAAGAGAAAAATCGCAAGAAGCTAGCACAGATATCTGAATACAACATTCCCTCTCACACTGCCAAGGGAGATTTCTTCTGAGGTGACTTTTCCCATTTAATGCATTAATTGTGCGATGGACCAACATCCTTTCTCGTGAAACATTTTCACATTTTGCAGTTTTATTCAGAGACTGATAATGAAACGACCTTTCCTAGAAAATAATTTATAATAAAACGGTGCTCTCACAGTTGTTAAATTTTTGTGACCTTAGGTTGGGATATTGCTCTTATTGGCAGGAATTCTCACCTGCTCTGTGGGGGCAGAGTGCCCAGCATTAATTCACTGATCACCCACCAAACATGGTGCAGATGCATCAGCTTAACACAACAAAGACAGATCAAAGACCATAAAATAAATAGGGAAATCTAAGATTCGTAAGTGAATGTGGATTAGGTTCAAATGATTAGTGGACAACCACCATCACAGAGCCCCTTGGTAAATTGGGGTTAAAAATTAATAGTAAATTTTATTATTGTACATTGCCAAACAAACAACATATAGACAATTGTAAAACAAGACAGGATGTCACATGAATTAATCCCATTCTTGGTTGGGGTGCCCTAATCCAAATTTCACTTTCCCAGGGTTTGGGATCAGTGATCTGTTGTCTCTTTTCTTAAGAAATCTAAGATGTTGTGTGTTCATCTCCCATTACTCTAGGGAGAGGCAATGCAACACTAGCAGACAGCCCCAATTCTTACCAAAAGGAGCCTATTGACTTCAATGGGCCTCTTTCACCTCAACCCACCAGTTGGCATGCATGTTCATCCTCTTGCAGCCAATGACGCGCGACAGCTGCGTAGGCCGTCCAGAGGAGAGGCGCACCCCAGCAGCTGGCAAGCAGGGCATACTAGTACACCTCACCAACTTTAAAGCCCCATCGCCAGGCACAACTCACCTGATGCAAAAAGGTTAAAAAAGAACACTATACAGTCATGGCCGAAATTGTTGGCACCCCAGACATTTTTTCAGAAAATCAAGTATTTCTCACAGAAAAGTATTGCAGTAACACATGTTTTGCTATACACATGTTTATTCCCTTTGTGTGTATTGGAACAAAAAAAAAAAAAAAAAAAGGAGGGAAAAAAAGAAAATTGGACATAATGTCACACAACTCCAAAAATGGGCTGGACAAAATTCTTTATCCACAATTTTGAAAAGGTGCCAAGAAGATTGTTTCAAGCATGTGATGCTCCTGTAATCTCACCTGGGGCATGTAACAGGTGTGGGCAATATAAAAATCACACCTGAAAGCAGATAAAAAGGAGAGAAGTTCACTTAGTCTTCGCATTGTGGGTCTCTGTGTGCCACACTAAGCATGGACAACAGAAATAGGAGAAGAGAACTGTCTGAGGACTTGAGAACCAAAATTGTGGAAAAATATCAACAATCTCAAAGTTACAAGTCCATCTCCAGAGATCTAGATTTTGCCTGTGCACAACATTATCAAGAAGTTTGCAACCCATGGCACTGTAGCTAATCTCTCTGTGGGTGGACGGAAGAGAAAAATTTATGAAAGGTTGCAATGCAGGATAGTCTGGATGGTAGATAAGCTGCCCCAAACAAGTTCCAAAGAAATTCAAGCTGTCCTGCCGGCTCAGGGAGCATCAGTGTCAGCGCGAACTATCCGTCGACATTTAAATGAAATGAAATGCTATGGCAGGAGACCCAGAAGGACCAAACTGCTGTCACGGAAACATAAAAAACCAAGACTACAGTTTGCCAAAATGTACTTGAGTAAGCCAAAATCCTTCTGGGAAAACGTCTTGTGAACAGATGAGACTAAGAGAGCTTTTTGGTAAAGCACATCATTCTACTGTTTACCGAAAACAGACTGAGGCCTATAAAGAAAAGAACACCGTACCTACAGTGAAATATGGTGGAAGTTCAATGAGGTTGTTTTGCTGCCTCTGGCACTGGGTGCCTTGAATGTGTGCAAGGCATCATGAAATTTGAGGATTACCAAAGGATTTTCGGTCGCACTGTAGAGCCCAGTGTCAGAAAGCTGGGTTTGCGTCCGAGATCTTGGATCTTCCAGCAGGACAATGACCCCAAACATACATCAAAAAGCACCCAGAAATGGATGGCAACAAAGCGCTGGAGAGTTCTGAAGTGGCCAGCAAGGAGTCCAGATCTAAATCCCATTGAACACCTGTGGAGAGATCTTAAAATTGCTGTTGGGAAAAGGCGCCCTTCCAATAAGAGAGACCTGGAGCAGTTTGCAAAGGAAGAGTGGTCCAAAATTCCGGGTGAGAGGTGTAAGAAGCTTATTGATGGTTATAGGAAGCGACTGATTTCAGTTATTTTTTCCAAAGAATGTGCAACCAAATATTAAGTTATGGGTGGCAAGAATTTTGTCCAGCCCATTTTTGGAGTTTTGTGTGACATTATGTCCAATTTGCTTTTTTTCCTCCCTTTTTTGTTTTGTTCCAATACACACAAAGGGAATAAACATGTGTATAGCAAAACATGTGTTACTTGATTTTCTGGAAAAATGTCTGGGGTGTCAACAATTTCGGCCATGACTGTATATCCTGACCACGTTATATTTTTAAAATGGCCAGGATGTGAGGAGTTTCCCCCTTAACCCCCCGCTTCAGGTTTTGCCTAAAACGCTGGGTGAATTGGAGGAGTTTGCTCTACTCCACCCAGCAGCACCATTAGCCATAGAATTAGAATTTCCCAGCAACCGGTTACTAGTGACATTGGTACGCTCACAGGGAACATGCAGTGGTCACCATCTCTGAAACCAATCGCGCTAGCGATCTGTCTCCGAGGCCACGATAGATCGGAGCTGCATGTGGCCGCAGCTCCGATCTATCGTTCTGTGCAGGCACTACAGAACTTGCATACGTAAAGTAAATTGCACAGAAAAGTCTCAGGCACTTCTGGGTTCAGGAGTCCCTGAGCAGAAGAGGAGGAGCTGCGTCTGGAGAGGGACAAAAAGGTGAGTAAAAATGGGGCAAAATAAAAAATATATATATATGTTTTAAAAAAAAAAAAAAGTGGGCAGAGGCTGTCAGCACGCACTACTGTACCGGAATAAGGTTCACGAGGATCTGAAAATAAAAACTTTGAAATCTAAAATATAAAAACCTCATTGGGTTATAATTGTTGAAAATCCCTTTAAAGTACAGATACAGGATGCTACTGCAATTTCCATAAACATACATTATACCACATACAGATATGCTTATATTCTATTGGTATTTTAGGAAGCTGTATTTCTAGTAATCTCAAAATGATCACTACAAAATACCAATGAGCAGGATACCTGATCATTGATATTATCTATCGTTATCACATTTACGGTATTTGCCACAAAGGCTATTTCTGCTTGTATGCCAATAATTCAGACCCCACGTGAAATTGTATGAAATTTCATTCCAGCAATATTTCTGTAAAGGATTAAGGCAGGGGTGGGCATTTGTTTTGGCTCGGGGGCCACTTTGTGGGAGCGGAGGTCCGCACCTTTTAAAATGATGAAATAGTGGTAGTTTTATTCAATTTATTTATTGTGCCAATATCAGATCATCTATAGCTGCTAGCACATTTAATTTTAAACCAGTTTAGTGAGACAAACGTATCCTATCACACTTTTCTACAATTTTTCTGAAATCAGGAGTGAGATTGCTTGTTGAGATTCTCATCACAGCCTGCAAGTTAAATATGGGTATATATTGCCCCCAGCCTACATGGATATATTTGCCCGCAGGCAGCTCGGGATTTTTTTTCCTTTTGCCCCATTTAACTCACATTTTCTCCATCACTGCGCACAGCTCCTCCTCTTCAGCTCAGGGACTCCAGCACCCGGAAGTCCCTGGGGCTTTTCTGCGCAATTTGCTCTCCCTGTGCTTCTTGTGTAGCATAGGAAATGAAAATTGGCCGTACTGAGACCTTTAGTTAGAGATAGGGAGTGTGCCAACGTCCCTTCGTGCGGATGTCACTAGTAACCGAATGGTAACAGTCAGCCGGGAAATTCAAAATCCCCGGATGCTGGGTGGACTCCGACTTCACCCACCTTTTAGCAAAAAGATGTGGGGGGGCGTCACGATGAGTAAAGTGTTCCTTTAGCTAGCATGGGGAGGAGATACAGCTTCAAGAGAGGCATCGCTGGAAAGGTCACAGTTTTACCTTTCCAGCGATTTCTCTCTTTAACCCCCTTAGGTGCAAATCCGCGGATTCTCCAGGTGGTGGCTGACATCTTGGATGTCAGCCAAGCCTCTGGTGCCTCCCTCCACCCACTGACTTAGTATCACTTGGGCGCGATGATGTCAGTTGGGGGAAATTAACCCCTAGCTGTCAAGGGATTTCCTATAAATTTAATAAATATGTATTTTTTTAAATTTATTAACGCAGCACTATTGTTCACTTTTCAATTATAATGTAAGCTATGATGCTGCACTAATGAATTTTTTTTTATTTATTTAACTTTTAGCCAAGATTGCTTATTTTCTCAGAATACAGTAACGAGTTCCCATTTCTATATTTTAAACAAGCGTTTCCCATAGAATATGTAACCGTAAAGGCTTGGATTATAAAATGTGGGGGGAAAAAAATTACATGCTGTAGATTATTGAAATTCACATTTTGTTTACATTTTTTGTTATAGCATTCTGACAGGGCATGACGTATGCATATAATGATATATTATAAATCTGCCGAAAAAAACACATAAATTAATATATAATTTGTCTGGGACCAACAACAAAACAGGACTTCAAATCGCATTTAACTCTTTCGCTGCTGAGCCATTTCACCCCTGTGTGCTGAGCTCATTTTTACTGGTTTCGCCCATCATGTTTAAACGCGATTTGAAGTCCCATTTTATTATTCGACCCAGACAAATTATATATTGTTCTTTCCGGCAGACTCGGCAGATTCAGAATATATCATTATTATAATATTTAGGCAGGACATGACATACATATAACAAAAACTAATAAAATTAGAATTTTCAAATCATCTACAGTGTGTAAAGTGTTTTTTTTTCACATTTTATCATGCGAGCCTTTGCGGTTATATTTTCTATATGCGCTTGTTAAAAAATTAGAAATGGGGACTCGTTACATTTTTTTGGGGGGAAATTACGTGATTTTTAGCAAACGTCCCATAGAAAAAAAAAATCGTTAGTGCAGCATCATTGGCCCAGAAAGGCCATGCATTTTTAAAAAAAATTTTTGTTCGTTTGATTAATTATTTTTTTTCATACACTGAAAAAAAAAAAAAAAAAAACAATTGTTTTTCTTTGTTTTCCTGACTTTTTTATGGGAACAGTATTGTTGGAAAGGCCATTCCAATGATACCACACATTATCCCCTAGCTGCCACGGATCAGGAGATAGGGGGTTCATTGGAACCCCCTATCTCCACCAGGGGGTTCATTGGAACCCCCTATCTCCACCATAGGTGGCAGCTAGGGGTTAAGGGTTAACTCCCAAACTGATGTCATCGCGCTATGCGCGATGACGCCAGTGGGAGATCCCGGAAGATGTTGGGTGGGTTAAAGACAGCCACCACTTGGAAGGGCAGCCTGTGCCCTTCCATGCGGTGCCTGCCTTTTGTGAGTGGCCCTTACGGATGGGGAGGGAGAGAGGTCCCCCCTACCCTTCAGGCACCTTCCGCGCACTGGGGTGGGGGTGTGCCTGGAAGAGATGTCGTTGCGCCCCTCCGCATCGAAGTGGTTAAACATGATGAACACAAAACTGTCAAGATGAGCGCAGCACACAAAGGTGAAATGGCTCAGCGGTGAAGGGGGTTAACAGCTACAGTAGCAGTCACATCCTTCCATATGCATAATTATCAGTACATGGTACACCAATGGAATATCCCAGGTTCCAAATTAAACCAGTAAGAGTCTGAGTACAACAAAGTCAAATATATATACAAATATAACAATTTTATCTTTATTATAAAAATCAGAAAATCACTGGACACTTCTAGAACATTACACAATATCATATCAAGCCATAGTATTCTACCTATATAACATTAGCTTACAAAATGTACGTGCAGCTGAACTCAATTCAGAACATGTATAGCATGTGTTATACGGCATAAGGAGCAGGCATCCTGATGGGTAATCAAAAGAAATAGAATGCCATAGTGAAATCAAGATCGTGAACAAATGCCCCAGGAGGAAGGCTTTATGCCGAAACATCAGATTTTGCCATGTCAGCACTCAAGGAAAAAAAAAAAAAAAGGGGTCGGGTGACTATTTACGGAAGCCCAGAAAGGCCATGCATTTTTTTTTTAAAAAAAAAAAAATTGTTTCATTAATTATTTTTTTTTCATACACTGAAAGAAAAATAAAAGGTAGGAAAACAAAATTGTTTTTCTGACCTTTCTCCCCCCCCCCCCATACACTGTTAGTTGGGAAGCAGCTACTTTGATCCCTATTCACAATACTGATCCAGGTAGATCTTGAGGAATAGATTTCCTTGCCTTCATTACTCTTAATTCTCTCACTTCACTGGCTATCTGTCCTCTAAACTCTGGGATCCGTGATCTGTCAATCTTTTTGTATTGTGTTTCTCTACTCCTATCTTTGACTATTTGTACTTCCATATATGTAGAGGAAGAAGACTTCGTAGGCACTTTAGTGAAGTGAGAATTAAGAGTGATCAAGGTAAGGAAATCTATCCCTCAAGATCTACCCGGATCAGTATTGTGAATCAGGATCAAAGTAGCTGCTTTCAGGGTGTGCTTCCTCTGACACTTCGCAACTGAAAACGGCCTCTCTGGGCTTCCTTACTAACAGTGCATGAAAAAAAAAAAAGTCAGGAAAACCAAAATTGTTTTATCAGTGTATGAAGAAAAAAAGTGTTAATGAAACCAAAAAAAATTTTAAAAAAAATGCGTGGCCTTTCTGGGCTTCCGTAATTATTTACTAGAGTATCCCTATAAAGTTGCAGAAATTACATTTGTTTGTGGCCATGGGAGTGTAGGAGAAAGGATAGATAATGGGAGCAAATCAACTTTATTAAATAAATGCCATCTACCTCTTTTCTAATGCCAAGAACAGAGCTCACCTTTCTAGGCAAACTCCTCTACTCAAGTCTGGTTTCTGAGCCAGAACACATTAATCCTGGACAGCCAGTTTTTTCCCCCCCATATTCATAGGGTACTATGGTGAAAATGTTCCCAGGATTAGCCTTTGTGAACTAATTTTATGTTTATTTTTCCCCCTGTTTAGGCTAGGGTCAAACGAACACATTCGGAGCGACCGTCAAAAAGTGCGTCCGAACGCATTGATGTATTTTTTTCATGGAATGCGCGAAAACGGACAGACGTGCATTTTCGTGCGTGATTTTTTACGGATCGTCAATAAAACCCTTTTTGCGTCTGGACGTTATCAGCATCTGACATCTCCTAATCACGCACACACGCCGCTATGCCGCCACAGCGCACTCTGTACGCCAGTACTAGCGGTTCGGTGTTCTCGAAAAAATGCATTCACTTTCCACTTGCGTTGCGCGGCCGGACGTTCGTGCGGCCATACTTGGTATATTGGCCGTCATTTGCTGCTACCGCGGCATTGATTAAGTGCACCTAAACGCATGTTAAAAATGCGTTAGTCTGACCCCAGCCTTAGTAAATCGACATTTACACTCAACAGCTTATACTGGTATTCCTAGCACCTGTGATAAGTAAAGCAAACTACTTTCTTTATGACAGAACTAAAATGTTCAAATTCTAGAATCTCTTAATAGGTTTATACGACCATGAAATTGTATCTGAGTATTGTGTCAGAGTATAGAAGTCAATTGGTTCCCTTTTGCAGTATTGTATGCAGTTAGGCTAGGAACATCTCAAAAGCTAAAAACCCAGCTGTTTTGAATGTCAGTGCTACTGTCCATCAGTGAAAGCAAACAACCATGAACCTCTAGGCCAGGGTTTCCCAAACCGGTCCTCAGGATACGCCACTTTTTCCAGATATCTGAAGCACAGCACAGGTGATAGGATTTGCTTCTCAGGGGTTGCAGGATTCAGCCTGCATTCCCAAGGTGATCTGCAAAATCTGTCCTGGTTGAGGGTCCCGAGGACAGGTTTGGGAAACACTGCTCTAGGCAAAGGGTTTAATGACGGTTTAAAGAGAAAATGAAAGGGTAATAGCGTGAAATTGACACCATCTTATATACCAGCAGCCCTGTCCAAAGAAATACTTTTCAAATAAATAAGTGGTAGTATTTTACCAGGAAGGATACGTTGAAATTTCTCTCGTTTTCAAGTAGGTCCTGGAATTAATCAGTTTGCATAGACTAATATGCCAAAGATTTCTGTTGTAGCAATTGAAATGTAGAATTTAGTGTAAATAGAGGTGCCTGAAAACCGGATTTAAGCTGGCAAGGTCATTCAGGCCTTGAGCCTGGACAAGTAGAGAACAAAAGGAATCTATCTTTACAGCTGCGCCCTTATCTAGGAAGGAGTACCACCATGACTGTGAGCAGGTACACCAGATCTCATGCCTCCCTTCAAAATCAAGTTGGTGTCCAAATCGTTTATTATACGTCCACTCCCAGCCGACTGCTGTCAAAGTAAACAACCAAACCCTGCAACACCCTAGATGTAGCAAATGCCTTTAACGATTATTTTGTTGGATGTGCCACCACCCGATTGCATTTCATTTCCTAGCTTAGCAATCAGAAAGGCTGCACGCAGGTCAGGCCCCTCCAACTGTGCAAAGACCCTGTTTCAGACAGGAATTCAGTTTTAGACCAGTGCCTGTCAGTGTCGTTACTAAACTTCTCCGTAACCAAAAAATGAAATACCAGTCTGGACCTGATCAAATACCAGCAATGTTGCAGAAAATCAGTGCGCCGGCAATTGCAAATCCTGTCGCAACCCTAATCAATGACTCACTGGCGACTGGATACATACCCAAACTCTGGAAGACTGCGAGAGTGGTACCTATCCATAAAAGTGGTGACAGTACTTTGGTATCCAACTACCGTCTGATATCATTGCTCCCTGTAATCTCAAAAAATTGGGAAAAATGCGTCTACACACAATTACGTGATTATTATCAATATTGGAACTACTTAACCCCAGATCAATCTGGCTTTCGTCCAAATCACTCAACTACAAAGGCCTTTTAAAAGTCTGCAATGATATCCAAGCTGGCATGGAACAAGGAAACCTAACTGGAGCCATCTTCCTTGATTTGGCCAAAGCCTTTGACACAGGAGACCATGGCATCTTGTTAAAAACTTAAAGACTCTGGTATTGGTGATCGCACGCTAACCTGGTTTCAATCATATGTATCTGATCGGTCGCAATATATGTGTCCATGTCTGGCAGCTCCTCCCTCCCCCTCCCAGTTACTTGCGGTGTACCCCAAGGCTCAATACTCGGCCCCCTGCTATTTACAATATTCATAAATGATCTGCCTAACATCTGCAAAGCCTCAACTGTACACATGTACGCAGACGACACCGTAATCTATACAAGCAAACCAAATCTCCCACAGCTGGAGGCCGTGCTGCAAGAACAATTCAGAGGTAGAAAATTGGATCAAACACAAACTTTTTTAAATACTGACAAAACGGTAACGATGCTCTTTGGAACAGCACCTAAACTACAGAAATTGCAAAATCCCCATCTATGTGTGGGGACAAAATCAAATGGCACGCTGACCACAGTCACTTCTCTCAAATATCTAGGTATGTGGTTAGACCCAAATCTATCCTTTGGCCCCCACATCGAAAAACTCTCATCTAAACTTTACCCCAAACTAGGTGCCCTGTACAGAACAAATCCTGCCTGAACCCCACTGTAAGAAAGAAAAAAATTGTACAACAAAGGCTTATGCCGGCTATTGATTGCGGAGATATAGTGTATGCAGCGGCCCCGCAAACACACCTTCAGAAACTTACCACATTGTATAACTCATGCTGCCACTTTGCGCTACAATGTAACTTTACATGACCCACCATTGTGACATGTTAAGAGCTAAACTGGCAGTCGTTGGAGTCTAAACGTACCCTTCACCTTTCCAACATGGTGTTTAAGAGCTTTTCTGGGAAGCTGCCACCCTACCTGAATAGACTGCTTCCTCCAGCAGTTCCCTCAACCTATAACCTCCGATCCAGGACCAGCACCTTACTTGCAATACATAAAGACAGTGGCTCGGTCCTCATTTTCCTACAGAGCACCACAGTTATGGAATAACCTCCCAGACGCCGTCAAATCTTGCCCAAGAACTCCCTATTAACATACCTCAATACGGAATGCACCTGTAAACATGTAACATAATGACTATTTCCTACATATTTATTTTCTGTTAATCTGTATATTTGTGTTTAATATCTTGCATTGTATTACTTTGCATTTCTGTAACAACTAACATTTTAATGTTCTTGAACCCAGGACGTACTTGAAAACGAGAGAAATCTCAATGTATCCTTCCTGGTAAAATCCTTTATAAATAAATAATTGCAATGTGGTCTGTGTCTCGGAGATGGAGGGAGGGGGCATTTGCCCAGGGGGTGTACCTTTTTCATTTTCAATGTATAAGAATTGTGTTTCTGCTAGGGTTGCACCGATACTAGTATCGGTGCCGATACTGGGTACTGCAGGAGTACTTGGTACTCGTGCAGTACCCCCGATATTTCCCCGATACCGGAAGCCGGCATCCGAGGTGCTGGGGCGGCTGTCTGAATGCTCTATCGGCATTCAGACAGGCCCTGCAGCTGCTTTCCGCTCATACTTGTCTTCGGGCGGGCTCCTTGGAAGGCCCCCAGCCGCGATCACATGGTCCCACGTGGTCCTTCCAACGAGCGCGCACGCGCGGAAACTTTCCCGGCGTCGCCCAGGAAGGTAAGTATGAAACAATGAGGAGAGGAGCCAGGGGCTGGCGGCTTCCCCTCGCCGACCGGGGAGGAATAGCCCTCCCCAGCTAACAGCCTGGATGGTACCGACGCTACTGCTGAGATTTGGCCCGGCCCTGTCGCGAGCATCTGATGGTGGAGCTTGCGGTGAGGGATGGATCTTACTGAGGCCTGAAGACCTTCCTCGTGGCTGCGAGAGAGCGGAGGCCGGATGCTCTGGCCTAGTGGGTGACGCGCTGCCTGTGCCATGTCCCTTGCCGTTTGTGGATGCGGGCTGAAGAGGGTTCTCCAGTCTATATTTTCGAATCTCCCCATTTCCGAGAACTTCTCCCAGCTATTCCCCCTTACCTCATAGATGGCAAATTGATGTGCCCCCACTGTTGATCTCCCCTCCCCCCCCTTATTTCAGGGATGCTTCGGCCACTATTTTAGTTTATTTTTATTTATTTTTTCTCCACTGACATTTCCCGGCTGGGAACATATTTGAGACTCTTTGGCTTTAACTTTTCCGAAGTACCTTTGCTGACTTTAGCTTTAACCCCCCCCCCCCCCCCCGCTTTCTGATTTTTTGCTGATTTTCCATGCAACCCCCCCCCCCCTTCTTATGTTATAAGTGTTTTTATGAGAGTACATTTATTTTTATTTTTTTTCGACTACCATTTTATTTCCTTTTTCCCACTGTTATTCCCCGGCTGGGGATAGATTTGAGACTTTTTGGTTTTACTTTTTCCGAAATGTATTTTGACGACTATTATTATAACACCCCCCCCCCCCGTTTCTCGACATTTTGCAGATTTTTCATGAGACCACCCCCCTCCCTTCTTTATGTCATATGTGTTTCTTATGAGCGCATAACATTTGGCCCTGCGAGGCCTACTATGCTGGTCAGTTTGTGATCTTTTCTTTATGAAAATAAAAAATCTTAAATACAAAAAAAAAAAAAAAAAAAAAAAAACAATGAGGAGAGCAGCTGCAGGGCCTGTCCGACTGCCGATACAGCATTTGGACAGGCACCTGGCACTGACCGCGTTCATACTTACCTTCCTGGGCGACACCGGGAAAGTTTCCGCGCGTGCGCTCGTTGGAAGGACCCCAGCCGGGACCATGTGATCGCGCCTGGGGGCCTTCCAAGGGGCGCGCGCAAAGACTTACCTTCCTGGGCGACGCCAGGAAAGTATGAGCGGAGAGTGCAAGGTGAGCTGGGGGGGGGTCAAATCCATGAGCGGGGGGGGGCATTATCCATGAGCGTGGGGGGGCATTATCCATGAGCGTGGGGCAAATCCATGAGCAGGGGCAAATTCATGAGCTGGGGCATTATCCATGAGCGGGGGGGGGCAGTATATCCATGTGCTGGGGGCAGCAGTATATCCATGTGCTGGGGGCAGCAGTATATCCATGTGCTGGGGGCAGCAGTATATCCATGTGCTGGGGGCAGCAGTATATCCATGTGCTGGGGGCAGCAGTATATCCATGTGCTGGGGGCAGCAGTATATCCATGTGCTGGGGGCAGCAGTATATCCATGTGCTGGGGGCAGCAGTATATCCATGTGCTGGGGGCAGCAGTATATCCATGTGCTGGGGGCAGCAGTATATCCATGTGCTGGGGGCAGTATATCCATGAGCTGGGGGCAGTATATCCATGAGCGGGGGGCAGTATATCCATGAGCTGGGGCAGTCTATCCATGAGCTGGGGCAGTATATCCATGTGCTGGGGCAGTATATCCATGTGCTGGGGGCAGTATATCCATGTGCTGGGGCAGTATATCCATGAGCTGGGGGCAGTATATCCATGAGCTGGGGGCAGTATATCCATGAGCGGGGGGGCATTATCCATGAGCGTGGGGCAAATCCATGAGCAGGGGCAAATTCATGAGCTGGGGCATTATCCATGAGCGGGGGGGGCAGTATATCCATGTGCTGGGGCAGCAGTATCCATGTGCTGGGGGCAGCAGTATATCCATGTGCTGGGGGCAGCAGTATATCCATGTGCTGGGGGCAGCAGTATATCCATGTGCTGGGGGCAGCAGTATATCCATGTGCTGGGGGCAGCAGTATATCCATGTGCTGGGGGCAGCAGTATATCCATGTGCTGGGGGCAGCAGTATATCCATGTGCTGGGGGCAGCAGTATATCCATGTGCTGGGGGCAGCAGTATATCCATGTGCTGGGGCAGTATATCCATGAGCTGGGGCAGTATATCCATGAGCGGGGGGCAGTATATCCATGAGCTGGGGCAGTCTATCCATGAGCTGGGGCAGTATATCCATGTGCTGGGGCAGTATATCCATGTGCTGGGGGCAGTATATCCATGTGCTGGGGGCAGTATATCCATGAGCTGGGGGCAGTATATCCATGAGCTGGGGGCAGTATATCCATGAGCGGGGGGCAGTATATCCATGAGCTGGGGGGCAGTATATCCATGAGCTGGGGCAGTATATCCATGAGCTGGGGCAGTATATCCATGTGCTGGGGGCAGTATATCCATGAGCTGGGGGCAGTATATCCATGAGCTGGGGGCAGTATATCCATGAGCTGGGGGCAGTATATCCATGTGCTGGGAGCAACATCCATGAGCTGGGGGGCATTATCCATGAGCTGGGGAGCAAATCCATGAGCTGGGGCATATCCATGAGCCTGGGGGGGGGAATATCTATGAGACCTGGGGGCTTTATATGAGGTCTGTTCTTATTGTAAAGTGGTCACATGACATAAAATAAAAGTATCGGTACTCGGTATCAGTGAGTACTTGAACAAAAGTATCAGTACTCGGTCTTAAAAAAGTGGTAATCGGTGCATCCCTAGTTTCTGCCCAAATCGGGCACTTGAGATACTGGATTTACTCTGACTCAAGTCTGGTACCATAAGAAAGAACGCCTTTCCTGCAATGGACTCGTGTCTGGAGCGTCATTATTTCGAGCCAGGTCGACCTTTCCCGAATAAATCAACAGTTTGCCGGTTACAAAAAACAACAAGATCCTGTATTCCTGATACCAGCCATTGCTTGATAGGTTTCCCTGATCTCTATCAGCCAGGTCCAGATCTTTCGTGATCCCAGAATCCCTACGAAGACAACTTGTAGGTGTCATCTTTGTGATGGCAACCTGGAGCCAAGCATTTGCCAACTCCTAGCCTAGGCTGCGATGCAAGGATCTTTATTCATCCAACGTATTGCATATCATGAGGGGAATGAAGGATATTGGTATGAAGGCTAAGCAAATATTGCATTCATTCGCAGCTATGCAAGATTTAATACCTACTAAACCAGTGTTTCCTAAACCTGTCCTAAGGATCCACTAACAGGTCAGGTTTGCCAGATATGTGAAGCACCGTACAGGTGATATGATTTGCTGCTAAATGTTTGCAGTATAAAGTCTGCATTTCCCCAGGGTAATCCTCAAATTCTGGCCTATTAGGAGGTACTTGAGTATCAGAGGTGGGAAATACTGTACTAAGGCATGCGTGCACTGGCATGTGCAGCCTGTTGCTTTAGGGTGTGCACCCATAGAACATTTATTAACTGAAAACTTAACAAGCCTGTAAATCAGAGATACAGTCACTTTTATGCTATTTATCATGAACATCTAAAATGTCAATGTAGGAGGTGAAAGAGGACCTCTTTACCCAACATTAGGGGGTGCCTGCGCACTGGCTATGCATGTGTGTATATGGCCTATGCACATCATAGAATTCCCCTTAGGAATCTGTGCAGCTTTTTTGTTAAAAATGGATTCATGAACGTCAGGAGTTTAAATGCCTTATAAAGTCTATATATTTTTTGTTATTATGGCTTTACTGCTGATCACTGAACCATCCATCCTATAAACCAGCAATTGACATAGTTGTGTGGAACGGTCAGCGCTTCCCTTCAAACCCATGGGTGCCCAGAGACTGACAGATCTCAGCCACTTCCTGGTTCTAAAAGAAGCGGCTTTTCTGCAGCAGAACATGTAAAGTACAGAGATAATCAGTAATCATCTCCATAAAATATTGGAGCTCCAGCCTCAGGTGTATTTCAGAAACACATAAGGCCTAATAGGTGCGTTATCAACAAAGCAATACTACAGTGATAACATAAAGGTTAAAAATTTGTGCAAAAAGCACACAGACCATAAAAGTGCATATCACAAGTGGCTTTTCTTTTTTGCAGGCATTCGTCATCCTGTGAAACAGCGAAGCTGTAATTAGCAGAACATTAGCCAGGTGTAACCATAAGTTTGATTGTGTCATAAACGCCATAATTACCATCTTGTTACTCACTTGTAATTTACAGCAATCCCACAATATCCAATAAGTGCATTTACAAATAGTATAAAAAAAAAAAATACAGGTCAGAGGTATACAAAAGAACAAAAAAAAATAAGAACTGCAATATCTACACCCCCAAAAAAAGGCGATACTCTGATTGCATAACGGTATCAAAATGCATAACGTAATGTCACAACATTGAATTCCATCCTGAGGTGCATGGATTTGTCTCCAAAATCTTGTATTGATGCGAGAGTCGGACCTCTGCATAAAAGTCTTCTCCAGCACATCCCAAAGATTCTCAACGGGCAGGGGCATACCTAGGGGAGGGCGGCCCGCACCGGGTGACACCTCCTTGGGTGACACCCAAAAGAATAAAAAAAAAATTCCTCTTTTACCAGGAAGGATACATGGAGATTTCACTAATTTTCAAGTATGTCCTGGGTAGACAAGACCTAGGCTGGCACTTTCCAGGGGGCAGCAAAAAACCTCACCACTAAGGCTAGGGTCAGACGAACGCATTCTGTGCGGACTGTGTGTCCGTGCACAACGGACGCACTTTCTGACTGACGACAAGGTAGTGGCCACATGGTCCGCTTTTGTGACTGATGGTTTTTTTGACTGATGTAGATGGGAAATAAAATATGAAAAACCATTTTGTCCATCAAAAATGCCGTCTGACTACGTTCCATCACTCACACACAAAGCTATGCGGACGTTGTGCACTCCGCACTACCGGTTTTACGTTCTTGCCCAACTTGCGTCAGTTTGCCGCGTCCATACTTCGTGTGTGGGTCTCTATTCATCAGAATTGTATGCTACCACGGATGTTAAAACGTGCGGCAACACGGATGTGAACACTGCGCTCGTCTGAATTGAGCCTTAAGGGAGGTGCAGGTGCCCAGACGAGGACAGGTCATCCAGCCGGTGTGCCCTCTGCATGTACACCTCAATCAACACCGCTTTCTCTTCCAGATTGTACCTCTCCTCCCGGATCCATCCTCCAGAGAAGCCCTTGGACTGTGTCCGAGAGTGACTGCGCCCTGCTGGGTCACTCACCCAGGTCATCCTGCAGCGGTCCCTTCGCTAGTTGCCTGGCCTGGCTCTACTACCCTCCCTTACACCTCTATACCCACACTCGCTTTCACTCATATGCCTCCTCTCACCTTCAATCCTCTGCTCCCGGTCACCTCTCCTCTAATCCTCAGACCTCTCCTCTAATCCTCAGGCCTCCTCTCACCCCTCCATTCCTCATTACCCCCTCCTCTCTGTCCAATCTTACTCCCAACGCCACCTTGCCCCTACGCCCAAACATCTCTTCCTCTCTAGGACTCAACCTCCTCTTCCACCTCCCCCTCTCTCCCAACACCCTCCATGTCAGACACAAAAAAAAAAAAAAAAAAAAAGACAGGGTAGAATACACACAGGGTAAGGGGGGGGGAAGCTATGAGTATTGACTGGTATGTGTGTAGTGTGTAGCCATGTATAGGCCTATATGTATATACAACTATGTGTGATGACATTTATGTGAAATGAAGGGTTAATATAAAATGTAATGAAAGATTAACAAAGTTAAGACTAGGCATTAACAGAAACAAATACTCAGCAGCTACACTCCACACCCTCTTGTACTCAAAAATACCTCCAAAGCGCCTGAATCCTGTGTCTAGCGATCAGAGAGTTGTGAGCGCAGCCGGTATTTATAGCACCTGGACGATAGGAGGCAGCCAAAGACAGGATGTTGAGGCAGAGAGTCTACGGTTTGAATGTGGATATTAAAAAAAAACAAAGGAAAAGTTGCACGCGCATTCTTGATTGCACCTGGAGACGTTAACACCTTGCGTCAATATGTTAACTGCTTGATTGCCAACACCTGCGCAGGTTTTGTATTACGATCGGTAATTGGCAGACGCTAAAGTTGAACGCCTCAAACAATTTTTTTTGCATTAGTGTCAACTATGGAATAGAGGCCATAGTCTAGTGAGTTTTTAAGTTTACAACAGCTCTGGTTACATTTACAACAACCTTTGGTAATGCTGCTAAACTTCAGCAATCTAGAGAGGAAAATTCAAACAGTGCAAAAGATTCATCAATGAATCTGCTGCCATTTAGCAAGAGAAATTCAAAGTTTATAGTTGTTGCAGCAATGATAAACTACAGGACTTTGTGAATCACCCTGTATGTGTAAATTTACATTATCAATATTCCTTTAAGGCACAGTATAAAATGCAGTGCAGGATGTGGCTGACACCAGCTAGAGTCCTGTTATTTTGCTTTATTCAAAGGACAATGTTGCCTCGTACTTGCTTGGCACGTGGCATGCAAAGCGCACTGCATTCATATTTATTCATGCTGAGCGAATGTACTTTAGTCTGAAATCACACCATAGCAACAGCTCTGCCAGATGCACTTTTGCCCATATTCATAGAACTCCAACTACTGTTACAGTAATCCAAGAAGAGTGCAGTGTCCATACAGCAAGCAGGACAGATAAAGGCAATGCGATGATTTCTAGTACAGGAGGGGTGGGGTCGCGCCTATTCCCCGATGGGGCGGCTGCAACCAACAAATTCATCCAGCCCAACAACATGTGTAAAACATAAAAAGAAAAAGGTCATCTGCGCTTATTCCCATTATACAGTTTGAAACAAAACACAGTTAGAGGCTTTGGTTTCTTATTAATGGCCATTAAAAAAGAGTAAGCTCACCCGCCAAACGTCAAGGTACCTCTAATGAGGCGTCCTATCCAAAAATTAAGCCATATGCTGCTGTATAGCAAACCATACCTGCTCATGCGGCTTGTCAGACATGAGATAGACTGGTGGGCCTTTATTTATGCTCCCCCAGAAACAAAATCCACTTTGTTTTTGATCCCAAAGACACGGAGCGGAATCTTGCTGCAATGATGACCTGGCTGGAAGTACATTAAAACATACAGTGGCAAGAAAAAGTATGTGAACCCTTTGGGATTACGTGGAGTTTTGCATGAATTGGTCATAAAATGTGCTCTGATCTTCATCTAAGTCACAACAATTTGAAAAACACAGTCTGCTTAAAATAATACAACACAAACATATGTTTTCATGTTTGTATTGAACAGAACATGTAAACAGTCACAGTGCAGGGTGGAAAAAGTATGTGAACCTTTGGACTTAACTGGTTGACCCTCCTTTGGCAGCAATAACCTCAACCAAACGTTTCCTGTAGTTGCAGATCAGACCTGCACAATGATCTGGAGTAATTTTGGACCACTCCTCTTCATAAAACTGTTTCAGTGTAGCAATATTCTTGGGATGTCTGGTGTGAATCGCTCTCTTAAAAGGTCATGCCACAGCATTTCAAATCGGGTTGAGGTCAGGACTCTGACTGGGCCACTCCTGAAGGCGTATTTTGGTTTTGTAGAAGCCATTCTTTTGTTGAATTACTTGTATGCTTTGGGTCATTGTCCTGTTGCATCACCCATCCTCTGCGGAGCTTCAGTTGGCGGACAGATGGTCTTACATTTTCCTGCAAAATGTCTTGATAAACTCTGGAATTCATTTTTCCATCAATGACGACAATCCGTCCAGGCCCTGAGGCAGCAAAGCAGCCCCAAACCACGATGCTCCCTCCGCCATGTTTTACAGTGGGGATGAGGTTTTGAGGTTGATGTGCTGTGCCTTTTTTTTCCCACACATAGTGTTCTGTGTTTTTTCCAAACAACTCAATTTTGGTTTCATCGGTCCACAGAATATTTTGCCAGTAGTGTTGTGGAACATCCAGGTGCTCTTTTGCAAACTTCAAACGTGCTGCAATATTCTTTTTGGACAGCAATGGCTTCCTCCGTGGTGTCCTCCCATGTACTCCATTCTTGTTTAATGTTTTCCTTATTGTAGATGTGTCAACAAAAATGTTAGCATGTGCCAGAGATTTCTGTAAGTCTTTAGCTGACACTCTAGGATTCTTCTTTACCTCATTAAGCATTCTGCACTGTGCTCTTGCAGTCATCTCTACAGGACGACCACGCCTAGGGAGAGTAGCAACAGTGCTGAACTTTCTCCATTTGTAGGCAGTCTGTCTTACCGTGGACACATGAACAGCGAGGCTTTTGGAGATGCTTGAAGCTGGAAAGGGTTGCAAAAGTAAGTCAACAATTCTTGATCGTAGGTCTTCTGAGAGCTCTTTTCTGCGAGGCATGGCTCACATCAGGCAGTGCTTCTTGAAACCAGTAAACCCAAAACTGATGTGTGCTTTTAAAGGGCAGGACAGCTTTCAGCAACACATCCAATAATATCACACTGATTGGACTCAAGATTGGCTCACTCCTGGCTCCAATTAGCTCTTGGAGAAGTCATTAGGCTAGGGGGTTCACATACTTTTTCCACCCTGCACTGTGAATGTTTACATGTTCTGTTCAATAAAAACATGAAAACATATGTTTGGGTTGTATTATTTTAAGCAGACTGGTTTTCAAATTGTTGTGACTTAGATGAAGATCAGAGCACATTTTATGACCAATTCATGCAAAACTCCACGTAATCCCAAAGGGTTCACATACTTTTTCTTGCCACTGTACATAGTACAGGAGGGGTGGGGACGCGCCTATAATGGGAATAAGCACAGATGACATTTTTTTCTTTGTAATGCGATGATGTCGCTCAGAGTTGAGCTGTGAGGTGCACGGAGCCAGAAATGCTGCTAGTGACTAAATAGCAGGGGGTAAAAAAAAAAAAAAAAAATCATTTCAATAACCCACGGTTCAATTTTTCACTTGTTAATTCGGTAATAAGCTGCAAAATGCCACATTGTCATTTATTCCATTATTTTTGATGACTGCTTTTCTAAACTCTTGTGTTGCTCTATGCCCTGTCAAATACATGCAAACCCAAAGAACACTCATGCCAATCTCCACCCCCATTATCCTATCAGATATGAGGTTGCACCATGCAGATATTATCGTTTGGCCAGTATCAAACAGAAGGTCAGTTTGTGTGCGTGCCTGAAATGTACCACACAAAAAAGTAAGTACGAAGCTGGCACGGAGAAAAGTCACAGCGACCTGCCAATGGATGAGAGATTTTTGTCTTTAGGATTTGATGTGGTCATCAATTGAGGGGTTATCCTATGCAAAATTAACCTTCGATTCACTTTAAAAAAAAGTGACACTATCCACCATGACCACTTAACTTGGGCCAACTGTTCAAGGTACAGGGACTTAATGCGCTCGTCTGACGCCAGCCTTCTGGCATCCATCGCTGCATTGAGATGCTGCAACGGGGCCAGCCACACGCTGTTGCGCGCGCACAACAGCGGCCGTGCTGCATCCGTGCAGCAGTCCTCTTCGTCAAAGCGCTAGGACGCGCGTTGACGGAGCTGCAAAGCACAATCCTCCATTAGGAGGATCGAGCCTTGAAGCGCTAACTGCACTAAGTGCGGTCAACAAGGTGGCTAGACGGGCGTCGAGTGGAAGGAATGTCCACCCTCACAGACGTTCCTTCCGCTCTTCAAATACGCTCGTCTGACACCAGCCTTAGCTTGCAAGTAAACAAGATTGTACTGAATTTTAAAACAACGACTGGATGACTTTCTGCAAAAACATAATATTAAGGGTTATAATATTTAATATGTGGGTAAAAGCTTCTTGATCCAAGGAGAAATCTGACTGCCATTCTGGGGTCAAGAAGGAATTTTTTCCCAGTAGGTTGCATATTGGCGAGAGCTTTTTTGAATCAACAGCAGTAGGTGATGTGTGAAAGGCTGAGCCCGATGGCGCATTTCTTTTTTCAGCCTATTTAACTATGTCATAAAACACAGGGAAAGTTCAAAAACCTCCAGAGCAGAAAATTCCCTGGCAGGTCTGAGACCAGGAGGCATGGCAGATAGTGACACAAATTTTATGATGACCCTGTCCTCTGGCTAAATCAATACTCCCAAACGGTGGCCTGTCACCCCAGCACAGAGCCAGTCTGAGCTGCCCATAGAAGAGCACGGTTTAAGAGCATGTGTATTGGCTTAAAAAGGTGTAACTATTACAGCACCATTAGTCATTAAACAGGAGTTCCGAATACATTTTCCCTCCGTCTTTTCCAAACCTCAATTTACAGCCTAGGAATGTCGGTGATGGGGAGGCAAGGCCGGATTTGCATCGCAGGAGCCTGTACGCACAGAATTGTCTAGAGGCCCCCCCAAAAAAAAAAAAAAAAAAAAAACACACACCACGCCAAAATTGAAAACTGAGAATCAGTTTCTCTCTACGCTCAAAATCAATAGAAGGGGCAGAATCGGTTGCCTTAGTGCACCGGCATGGTTTTATATGTAAAAGCATTTATTGCCTCTGCTGTAGAACAGGAAAAAAAATACAATTTTGAATTTAATTTCTTTCTCCAATTTTTTAATTCTTACAGGTTACACAGTGATATTTGGCATCATTGCAAAGACCAGACTCTGACCTCTCCAATGACTCCTCGCTTAACCTTATGAGTTGTACAATTCTGAGACGCAGGTTCCAAAGTCCCCCTGTCTCTCCTCAATGCAGTGCCACATTCTAGGTTGTCGATGAAACAATGCATTGTATCATCACCTCCACACTTTCTGGCAGTGTGGGAAAGGAGAAGCTGAGTTAGCGCAACAGTACTGTTCACTTTGTAATTGTAAACTAAATAAGAGTGCGGTTAGAAAAAAAACAAATAAAATTAATGGGAGATAGATATATCTAAACCTGGTCGCAATCTGGCCTTTCCAATGATACCTCATATCCCTCTAGCCCGTAGGGCTTCAGAGATACAGTGGTCTAAAAATTATTTTTTTACACAATAAAAGGATTTTTATATTTACAGATCAAGGTTTCCCCTTGTGGCAGGTGCCTGTAGGCACATGTCTACTCTGTCTAGTTATAAATCGGACCCTGTGGGGAGGACTAAGCGTAAAACACGTCACAGTCATGTGTGTGTCTTTATAGTTTTGCGTCTTCCTTATGTAACTGGGAATGTCAATGTAGCGGACACACCAGCCCTTACGGATCTATCGCAATACATGCAAATTCATCTAGCACACGCATGTTGAATATATATATATATTCTATCTAGCTGACGGGAGTCATGGAATTCGCTGCCGCTTGCGTGCTACATTCCCCATACACACCCCAGCCTAGAATCTGGAAGATAATCACACAAAAAGTACAGTTCAAACATCTGCAGCTCCAGGCCCTCCACAGACAAGTGTTATCTCTCCACATGACATTCATAGCTTTAATACACTCAGCAGGCAAGCACAAGCAGCCACCAACTCTGTGACCCTCTATTTCCATCAACAAAGGAAAAAAACAGTTTCAGTTTATTGTCACTAGATGCAAAAGATTAAGCTGGTCCTACACAGGTCACAGTGAAGCCGTCAGTGATTAAAATCAGAGAGTAGCATCTCCTCAACCATCAGTTTTCCTCCACCAGGCCTCTGTCATGCGATTATAGGAGATTCTTCAACTCCTGAGAATGCATCGACCATCGGGGTGGCATGTCCAGGGTGTGGTGGGGGGGGGGGGGGTAGACCGGCAGTTTAAGTACGCAAACTTTATGATGGCTGTCCTGGTAATATATACTATATTACGGTGATGGAGTAGTATATAAACCAATAATTACTGTATTATTTATGCATACTGCTTATACATGTATATGAATGAAGAGATTGTATGAGTTGGAGTGATTATTGTGGGAAGACGTTATCAAACTGGTGAAGGAGTGTGCATTGTTCCCATGATACAACTCCACGATTGTAATCTAGAAACTGAAATTAACCTATCAATTTGCGAAATTTTTACATTGACTCCAGTCCCCTTGCAATCCTAAGAATTGCATGCAGACAGGATGAGGATATGTATCACATCACCTCCTCTAAATGACACCATTCAGAACGCCAGGGATGTCTACTTTATCCCTTCCAAGTACACTGAGCACCCACCAGCACTCTAGAGAGTTAAAGTATGGATTTCCACTGCTGATAGGGAGTCAGCGCATTTCTCCTTCCTGGCCTATTGCCTATATTGAATTACCAAATTGTAATTTTCCTGTTCAAAATCTGGTATTTAACAAATTTTGCAATTATAGCAAATTAATAATTCATTAAATGTGAAATTAAATAGCATTAGTTGGGAGCTCTGAAATATTTAAAATATTTAGCTCAAGATGAATAAATGATGGACGAACAGCTTTGCACAGGATTATACTTATCCTTGCATGTTCTTGTGCCTGGGGTGTCTATTCAGGCAACAAAAGTATCTCCCAGAATCAGGGGCGGGGGACAATCAAAATGGTGCAAAAGGGAAACAAAAAGCATTGAAGGTATAGATTACACAGATTTATCGTTTTCTAATATTATTCCACTGTATTTAAGCTTTGCAATAAAAGAGCATGGGATTCATTTTGGTTAGTGCCCGTTTTTTCTGCAGTGATATGTCACTGTCATTTTTAAGCACAATCTGCTGCGTGATCTATTAATCCCTCAGGGTATCCCTTGTGGAGGAATCTAGTTTTCAAAGCCTGTGCTGTAAAAATCTTGAAACGTTCGTTATGTTTTTTTTTAAATTAAATTAGAAAATCAGCCCACAGGGATACTCTTTAATTAAAAGCTGCCATCAGGAAAGGCATTTTAAGTGTAAAATTGAACATGCAGCGAATAGCATCCTATAAATGCAGTTGCAACTTTGTGGCTTAGATTCTAATGTTCATGACAAAACTGTCCTGCTATCAGGTTTGGAGCCGCAGAGATAGCCGGAGGCCAGGAAACTAATGACTCCTTACAGAACTATTACAGCTCAACTTACATTTTCAAAGGCAGATGGTAATTCAGTTACTGTGTAGGTCACACGGTGATTTAAATTGTACATTTGCTAGTCATATACTCGGGCTGTATTCCAATCCTGGTGTATACTTAAAAGGAACATGCATGTCTAGAATTGTAAATCCAGGCCAGCCAATGTGAGGAGAGAGCCAACACCGGGACAATACAGAGGAGTCTCCTTCCCCTGCAGTCAGAAGTGTGCAGCAGAACCATGGAGAGTGGGAGTCCCCAGCTTGTGTAGATTCCCACCTTAATATGTAAAGGAGGTGTATGTGTGTTCTATGTAAAGCTTATACCAAAATACAAAACTTGTAGTTCGATATATGCTTTACACAGAGAGCAGATGACTTTGATGCTTTGTATACAAGAATATGTCTGATAGAGATGTGCCACGGATTTATATATACAGACATGCCTTATACAAAGTTAGTGCTGCATTATACAGACAACTGCACACATACATGAACAGTGTATGTATTGGTCACTGTATACAGTTGTGTGAAAAAGTGTTGATCCTTCCTGATATTTTTTTTGCACATTTGTCACAATTTAATATTTAAGGACCAATGACGTAACTGTTACGTCATAAATGCACTGACGTTAAAGACCCTTGGTCCTTCAGGGGTTAAATATTAGTCAAAGATAAACACAACATGCAGTTTTTAAATGAAGGTTTTTATGATTAAGAGGTCACAAAAGACCCCACAACACCCAAAGAACTGCAGGCCTCAGATAAAGGTCAGTATTCATTGCACCACCATAAGAAAGAGACGGGCAAAAATGGCCTGCATGGCAGAGTTCCAAGACGAAAACCGCTGCTGAGCAAAAAGAACATAAAAGGCTTGTCTCAATTTTGCCAGAAAACATCTTGAGGATCCCAAAGACGTTTGGGAGAATACTCTGGACTGACGAGACAAAAGTTTAACTTTTTCAGAGGTGTGTGCCCCATTACATCTGGCCTAGTAACACCGCATTTCAGAAAAAGAACATCATACCAACAGTAAAATATGGTGGTGGTAGTGTGATGGTCTGGGGCTGTTTTGCTGCTTCAGGACTTGGAAGACTTGCTGTGATAAATGGAACCATGAATTGTGCGGTCTACCAAAAAATCCTGAAGGATAAAAGGTGCAGCCATCTGTTCGTGACCTCAAGCTGGAGCGAAATTGGGTTCTGCAGCAGGACAATGATCCAAAACACACCAGCAAGTCCACCTCTGAATGGCTGAAGAGAAACAAAATGAAGACTTGGATTGGCCTAGTCAAAGTCCTGACCTGAATCCTATTGAGATGCTGTGGCATGACCTTAAAAAGGCGATTCATGCTCGAAAAACCTTCCAACGTGGCTGAATTACAACAATTCTGCAAAGATGAGTGGAGCAAAATTCCTCCGCAGCGCTGTAACAAACTCATTGCAAGTTATCACAAATGCTTGATTGCAGTTCTTGCTGCTAGGGGTGGCCCGACCAGTTATTAGGTTTAGGGGCAAACACTTTTTCACACAGGGCCATGTGGGTTTTGATAGTGTTTTCCCTTAATAAAAACTTTCAATCCTTTAAAAACTGCATGTTATGTTATCTTTGACGGATATTTAAATTTGTTTGATGATCTGAAAAGTTAAAGTGCGACAAACGTGCAAAAAAAAAAAAAAAAAAATTAGGAAGGGGGCCAACACTTCACACAACTGTGTGTTTATAGTGCAGCTCTAACTCTGTAGGAGGTATATCATTGTACATAAGGAAGTGGCACCACTCTTTATATACAAAGATATGTCTTGTAGAAGACGCCTCTCTTCGTAGAAGACATAAGCAATCCAACACAAGCAGAAACATACTATATAGTTTGTGTGAGTATCAGGTCTACAGTGATAAAACTCAGATGATTTCAGTTTAAGAAGTGGGCTTAAAACAGCGATGTGGGAGGACCAAAACAAAAGGGGCATGGTCAGGCGCCCCTCCCTCCAGTTTGAGACGTCACTGGTTGCCAAGTTTACAATAGCTCTGGTTAAGTTTACACCAGGCTTGGAATAGCCCTTGGCATGCAATGTGCACCTCAATAACCAGAGATCAGTAACAAATGCACAAGGCATTACAGTTACTGGCAATCCTTCAGCTGTCTCTACCACTTAACTTTGAACCTATAAGCCTTGATTTCAAACACTCAAGCTGGTAGGACACGCATTACCAGGAAGCCTAACCGATGCAAATCAACTTTATTCTTTAACTCTGGTCATCAGGCATGTAATTAAAACAGGCAAGAATGTAATTGATATATTTCATTGTGTTTGTGACATTTCATGCTACTGCACTGTTCCACCTTAACTAGTTAATGTATTGGCACACCTTAAATCCTGTCATGTACAACCCTGGACAGGAAATAGGTCACAGGATATTGTGTCAGTTCTTGCAGAGGAGTCTAAGAATAAAGTCTGTTCCGGGTTGTACTCACAGTCTACTCATTGCATTTATTATGATACGGATATCGTGTCTGCGCCAAGAAAATTATGGAACATTGAAAAGAAAAAACACCACATCGGTTGCCATATGAACTTGATATACTACTACTCCAACATAGAAAATTAAAGAGGGAAAAAAAAAAGGCACATTCCCTTGTCAGATAAACTTAGATTTTTAAAGGATTTGCATCAGATTCTGAGCATCTAAGGGATTGAGAATTAAACATCTGACAGCAGTTACAGTCAAAAAGAATAAACTGCTGACAGCAGCTGTAGTGCAGTCACCACAAACATACGTGGCAAAAATATTAAAGATACAGGTACATCGTAGCAGCTTTTCTGTGAGAAACGAGTCCGAGCCTGCAGATTTTTCTTACCTTGGAATAGGCACGCAGAAGATGGTAAGTGCTTAACCCCTAGCCTTGGAATGAAGCACACCGCAAGCTGATACTTGCAGCGGTGTAGCCTGCTGCCATGAGTATCAATTCCTGGAGTCCATGAATTGTGTGTTCGGGCTGAAAGCTCACTCTCGCAGCGCCGCAGAGGAATTGCGATGGGAGATTGGGAACTATTTTCGCCACTCTGACCCTGGCGAGAGGAAGTGGCAGCTCGTGCTAGCTCTGCGCCGCAGGACGAGATGGAAGTATTTTTAGAGGGGGATAGGATAGTGTTTGTGATTTTGCCAAAGCAACATCACTTAACGCCTCATAAAAGCTGGTGTTATTTCACAGTGCAATACTGTCTCCAAGGGTGGATGCGCAAGCGACATTGGAATAGCTTGTGTTTCCATGCGATGGTGCAAATGAATACCTCCTATGCAAGGTATAGGAAACGTTAATTTATAGTAAATCAAGCGCAAAGAATTGCTAACTCGCGGAGCAAGCCCAGCTTCCAAAGGTGGAATAGAAATTCCAGGTGATGAGACAACCTCGAGACATTATAACAGCAAGAAGTTTTCTCACTGCCAACTTTGAAATAGGGCCCTTTGTGTAAGGATACAAGGGTAGAGTAGCTTTTGAGTCTACTAATGCTCTTATCACAGGGATTCAGTACAAAAACATTTAATCCAATACAGAACAGAGATGGTTTACTGCAATCATTTTGTCTAACTTTAAAGTTGCCCTCCAGTATACTATCATTCATTATGCAGGAATGGCCAAAAGTAAAAAAAAAATTAAAAAAAACACAAAGATCAAAAGTTACACCAAGTGTGAAATAGCCCATATTAACCATTTCGGAGCCATTGTTAGAGAATTAATGTAGTTAACAGCATGTTCCTGAAGGAGTTAATGTGCAAAGATTTACACTGTACAGCTAAGGAGGATAAGCAGCGTGAACCTCAGGATTTTAGAAACAAAGAACATTGTGTTTCCAAAGCAAGGACTACAAATATACCAGGAATTTACGCATTCCAATGGTATTTAAATCGCCGGACTAATTAAGGCTTCAAAAACACCACAGCAGAAAAGAAGTTGTATTTGCCGTGATTATTTTTACTTGGCCAGAATGTAGTAAACTACTAAGGGCTCTATTCCCTAGTGAATGCCAACTGTAGTGTTCGGATGAGTAACTGAACGCTAAGATAAGTGACTTTAGTGCATGTCACCCATATTACATCCCTAACGCTACACCCACGAAAAATCCGCTACCGTACCAGTGATTGCGCCAGCTTACTGTACTTTGCAAGTCCTATACTTAACATGGGGAGGGCAATCTTTAAATGAGCGTTAGTCCTAGTGCCAAGTACCACAGCAATGGGCTAAACTAAATTTTAACGACCCCTAAAAGCTGGTGCTAATTGATTCCGCTTTTGCAGAATCATTTAGCAGCCCCTAAAAACTGCCTCCATAAATACGATACGATACCTCTCGTCCCGTGGCGAGAACTTGGATCCGACCTGCCACTTATCCTAGCCACAAGGAGAGTGAGACCGGGGACAAATAGTTCCCAGTCTCCCTCCACGATCACTGATCTTGCGGGAGCAAGATCGCACAAAGCTCGTGTCCCAAAAGTGCAACCCGCCATGGAGTCCTATGGACTCCAGGAGGCAATACCTACGGCGATGCGGAAGCGCTACCACGAGCATCACTGAGGGTAGCGCTGCGTTCTGGGGAAAGGTGCTGAAGTAGCGCCTGTAGCAGATTAGAGCTGGGAGATAGAAATACAGATCTAATCTGCCCCTTCTATATAAGGGTCTGCCTGTGTATATGTGTCTATGTGCCTGTTTATACATATCTCCTCCATATAGAGTCATATTCATATTTGTGCCTGACCATTTGGGGAGCGTGTCTCTGTGTCCACAGCTGTCGGAAGTAAGTGCTAAAATGTAATTAAAAAATGGATAGCTTTCGCCCTTTGGGGGGGGAGGATATAACACATGGCTGTAAAATGGAATGTCTTTGTGAACTGACATGTCGTGTAGCCTGTTAGTCGCACCTTGGGAGCCAGCCCGGCACCAAGATTTAGGCCCCATCTTCAAAGAAAGGAAGCACATCCCTTGATCCCTAAGGGGGGGGGGTGTCTAGGGGGGGAAGATGGACACCTTTGGGCAATTAAAGATTAACGACGAAGCATACTGAGCGTGCTCCAGAGAGGTGAATTCTGGGGATTGTAGGCAAAGGCTCTGCCAGCTAGGAGGCTGGACTTAAATAGATAAATAGAAAAAAGGCAGATATATATATTTATTTGGAATCAAGCATGGCTCGGGGCTATTTCCTTGGAGGTCAATCGAGAGAATATTGCCAGCTCCTAATAGAACCTCCCTATGGCTGATCGTCTAGTGTATATTGTAAGTGACTAGAATCTGCTGTTATCTCCCTTTAGTTTGCGGTTTGTGTGTAGTGTGTAATTGATGTATGCTATCTATAATTTTGGTAACCAATGCACTGTGATTTTCTCTATATCATAAATAAATATAACTTATTTAAGTTTCTGCTTCTGGCTGATGAGATCCACGCTAACTAAGGGACTGGAGCATTGCCGGTTGTTTTAAGCTCGGGTAGATACGAAATTGTGAGTTGCGGTCGCTGGGGACGGCAGGGATTGTTGTCTATGCAGTCACTGTCCGGGTCTAGGGTAGGCAGACAGTGCTGTTGCTTAGCCCTGCGTCTCTCGCTGCGACGCGCGTAGGGTCCATGAGGACTGGTGGCAGCGTAACTAATAGAATAGGAAAGTGAGTCCAGGGATTGTGGGAGACGTAGTCATTACCCGCTTCAAGAGAAGACTTGTACTGCGTTGCAATCCTGGGATCATTGCATCGCGCTCTACGTACCTGTTGCGAGAGAGAAGGGTGCGGAGACAGATAGTGGGTGGCTTAATCCAGCGTCTTCCGCTGCAGCGCGCGTAGTGGTCGTGACAGCGCCTGCCCTGGAATCTCACCCTAAAATGGAGACGCTACAGGGAAACCTGCAGGCACAGGTTTTCTCCATTTTAGGGCCCTATTCCCTATCTAGAAAAAAATGAGATCGACTTACTGTATAGTAAGAGATAACTGATTATTAAATATGGATTTACATTTTACATGGGGACTAGATGTTGTAACACATTGAGTGCACAGAGCACCTTTGTATTGAGAAGCAACCTAATGAATGCACTGGAAGCAGACACTGATCATGGAGGAATGGTCTCTAAAAAGGCATCCATCTGTGGTGTCATCTCAGCTGAATATGTATGGCCTTCCTTTAGAATCTATTGATGTTCCACAGGATATAGATCTGGTGTTTAAACCAGCTACTGCAACAAAATGGTCTTGCTAAATTAGCTGTGAAACCATATGCAATTGACAGCAGCCTTAAGTTCATTAACCAGGTGAAATCATCCATAAGCAGATCTTGCCATGATGGAATTTATCTGATCGGAACGGACATTCCTATGACTACAGGCTTTTAAAAATCTGCCCACAATGCTGGGTGAGAAAATTCTGTGTCGACGCTGCTAGCCTGCCATATCCTGGGAAAGATGATACCACTGATCTGACATAGGCTGGGCGAAATGGAGCCTGCTGGGCTGCCATAGTAAGAGTGCGATTAAACTACTGGACTAACATAGGCTAGCTAAACTGAGGCTGCGGGGCCGTCATAACCTATGCTAGATCAAACCACTGGTTTTCTTGAGCATGAGGGACAAAGAAACGGCTGGCTTGTCATTGTCGGGGTCATATGACTGCTGTCATAGCCTGGGTGAAGGGAGACGGTTTGCCAGCAATAGCCGGTGGAGGTGATAGTCCGCTGGCCTTACACAAGCTTTGTGAGGTGAGAATGGTCAGCCTGACACAGACTGAGAGGCGAGACTGCTGGCTTGACATGGCTTGTCCTTCTGGTCACAAAAAAAAAATCTAATTGTGCACGCACCATAATTCTGTACTTGGCATCTTATTTCATAGAAATATATAAATTATATAGAATACATACATACATTTATGAGTAAAATTATTTAGACTCCTATTCTTACCTCGTAAAACATGTACAACGACAGCAGTGTAAGAAAAATGTTATACACCACTAGGATGCCCCTGAATGAGACAGGTTGCCTGTTCTGCATGTACTTTGGTCCTAGCCATACGATTAATAAATACAGGACAGTGAAGACAAATGTGGGTATGTAGTTATCCAGCAGAAGCCATCCTTTTACCCTGGGATCTGAAACATAAGAACAACATTTAGCTTAAAAATGTAAAACTATAAGTCAGAAAGTATTTCAGATTTTCATTTATGTTGCAGTCTTATGCCATAACTGTTAGGCCGTGTGCACACTAGCGTTTTAGCGCACTTACCAGCGGTCCGGCATCCACTCGACGCCCGCCTGCACCCCCCAGCGCGGCCCCATCGACAGTGACGAACTCTAGGTGGACGCATGCTGCACACACACACACACGACCGGCCCCGTCGCAGCATCACAACGCTGCGAAGGATGCCGGTAGAGGGCGTCATAATGCACGTACTGTGCGCAGAAGAAAACACTAGTGTGCACCTGGCCTTAAACTGATTTTTCTACGTCAGTCTGCACACAATGCCCCATAACAATTAAGCAAAAAACTGCTTTTTGACAACATTGCAAATTTATAACAAAAACAACATGGTGTTCACTGTATATGTATACTACAGACACGCCCAATTTTGTATTAAAGATCATGTTTATTAGTCAGTGTATGAAATTCTCATGAAAAGCAAAGAGTACATTGCACAACAGAGCATAACCATGAGGTATTGCAATACAACCGATCAGTGACACATTGAGACTAGAGTCCCACAGAAAAGCATTGAGAATGTTGCTTATATAAAACAAAGTACCGGTTTTAGCAGACAGACAAAAGGTGTACAAATTTTTCTTTATAAAACTGTACCCAAAACACAGGGCAGTATGCTTTCAATTATCCATCAAAGAAAAAAAAAAAACACACACACACGTAATATACAGTGAGTTACGACACTCAACCTTTACTGTGCGGTTTTCTTTAACTATATATTAAATTAACTATGCTGACCGTTAAAAAACTCAAGATCTGTTTTGAAGTGAAACCGCTAAAGTATATATTTGACCATTTTAACGTTTCATATACATTTGACAAAGTTTGTTATTTTGTAAAAGGCTGGGTGTCAAACCTGTAACTGTTCATGCAACTGCTGTGACACCACTCAGAAAAATGCCAGTAAGTTAACAGCAGGCACATTGCAGTTCCATTAACCATGTCTGAAGAATGCAACTGCCCCTCCCTTTTAAACATTTTGTGCCGTATTCCGTCCTAAACGCTAAGGCTGGGGTCAGACGAACGCAGTGCGAACGCGCGTGCAGCCGCACTTAATCACAGCAGTAGTAGCAGCAAATGACAGCCAATATACGAAGTACGGCCGAAAGTTCAGCCGCGCAACGCAAGCGGCAAACGAACGGATTTTTTTGAGAACGTGAAACCGCTAGTAGTGACGTACAGAGTGCGCTGCATCCGCTAGTGGCGTGTGTGCGTGATTAGGAGACGTCAGACGCTGCTAATGTCCGGCCTACATAACGTCCAGACGCAAAAAGTGTTTTATTGGTGATCCGTACTAAATCACGGACGAAAATGCGCATCGTATGACCGCTATCGCGTATTCGTGAAAAAAAAAAAACGTCCATACCGTCGAACGCACTTTTTCACGGACGACGCAAAATATGCGTTCGTCTGACCGTAGCCCAGGTTTCTCCTTAGCGTCCCGGTTTTAGCGTGATATTACAGGGCAGGCGCTAATCCAGCAGCCTGCCCAGTAACACGGCACTAAGCCACAAGATGCTCGAGGCAGCACTAAGCGCTGCCATGAGCATCCCCTCCATGGAGTCCAGAGGACTCCATTGAGGCTTCCGCTGCCAGTCACATGACCTGCAGGATCTCGCCTCACAAGATCCGTCAGGTCGCCGTTTTGATTTTCACAGGGAGACTGAGGACCCCCTCGTCCCAGTCTCCCTCTCTACTCCTGGCGGCCAGAAGAGATGGATGGAGCCTCTGTTCTCACCGTGGGATGAGGGGAGTATCTGATTTTTTTTGGTGGTGGGGGGGGGGGGGGGTTTCAGCTGGTGCCGACTGATTTTGCAGAAGCGGAATCCGTTAGCACCAGGTCCTGGCTGTGGGTAACTTTTGAGTTAAAATCGCAGCAAGACGTTAACACTAATTAACTCTTCACGCTCCCCATGTTAAGCATAGGGAGCACAAAGTACAGTAACTTTGCGCTGAAAAGCTCAAGCTCCGAATTGCTAATGTTTTTTTTTAACTAGTTAGTGTTCGCATTAGAATATAGTGCGCTCGCGCTCGAGCAACCAGAGCTAACATTAACGCTCACACAGGTGAGCGCTAAAAGTTATGAATGTAATAGGGCCCTTTATGGATAGTAAGTGTTAAAGTATGGACCTCAGCCTTCAGACCGGACTGTCCCTGTAAAAGGCACATTTTTGAACTCTCCCCAAATCAAACCAGCATGTTATCAGCAATTTCTACATTTGCATCCAATATTTCTTTCCAATTTTCAGTGAGTGTTACTCCTACTAAAAAAAGTAGAGTCTGGTGACCCCTGCTCGAGATAACAAATATTGACCTTTCAACACCTCTGAAATTGAAAACTCTGAAACAAAGCAGTTATTCATTCGGTGCACTTTGGTGCGATTCGGCAAGTTAAGTTAAATTTGCCAACCCTCAAGTGTATTCAGCATTCACTGCCAGGTCCCCAAAGTGCGCCAAATGGGTCCGCTCAACGCCGCCGATAAACCCGCTGAGGGGGAGGGGGGGGGGCGACCCACAAGGTCTAAAAAAAAGGTTTTCAAATAAAAATGCAAGAAAATAATATATAAAAAAGGTCCTATGAATAATAAATGTCTGTTACAGAATTATAAAAATAAAAAAATATTAAAAAAAAAAAAAATTTTTTTATTCATTTGCAGTAAAAACACTTAATAAATCTTGCTATCAACGGACGTGGAGGAGGCCTTCGACAGGGTTCACTGGCGAAACATGTGGACTACACTGCGACGCTTGGATTTTGGAAACCATTTCCTTTCCTGGTCGTCGGCACTTTATGACTCCCCGACGGCGAGGGTTCGTGTTAACGGACCTCTTTCTGGAGTGATGACTGTGCGAAACGGCACCAGACAAGGTTGTCCCCTCTCACCGTTATTATTCGCCCTCACATTAGAACCATTTCTGGAGTCTGTGCGCCAGAACACCAATATTACTGGGATCATGGGTCAAGGTACAGAACATAAGGTTTCGGCGTACGCCAATAACTTCCTGTTCATGAGAACACAGGCTGGTAGCACATTTCCAGCCATAGTGACTGAATTGGCCATCTTTCGTGCTGTCTCGGGCTACAAAGTGGACTTTGAGAAGTCAGAATTTTTGAATGTGTCAGTGCCCACGCCTGGCGCCTCTTCGGACTCAATATTTGTTTAAATGGTGCCTTGACAGGATGAAATATCTCGGTAGGATCAGGGTCTTGAAAATGAACGTCCTCCGCTCTTCCTTTACTTATTCTCCACTATATGTAGGCCTTCGACATTTTTTGGGAAACTGCGAAGGGCGCTGTTGTGTTTCATCTGGCCTATGGGCCACCCACGTGTGTGTTTCCAGATGCTCTGTCTCCCTAAAGTTAGGGGCGGGCTGGCTCTACCTGACCCAGAGTGGTATTTTTTGACTGGGCATTTACTCCAGATTAGCGAGTGGTTGGCTCTCCACGCGGACAAGAGATGGACGTCAAACGGGCCCTGAAGACCGGGCCGTTGTGGGCCATTCCTTGGCTCCCACCTGAAAGCCTTTGCTGTAAGGCAGGGGAGGTGGATGGACCTGCTGCCACTACATTGATGTGGCATTGAATTAAATTGCAATACAGTTTATCCACCACGATATCTCCCTAGGTACCCCTCGAGCATAACCCGGGGTTACTGGGAGGTGTACGGCAGAGCCTGGTGGACCAACTCTCTGGAGGAACTCTATTGCGAGCAATGCATCTTGCTTCTGTTGGCAGGGGATTGGAGGAGCTAACCCTATTACCAGGCTTGAACACTTTATCAAATTAAATCCTACCTTAACTCCCTTTGTAGCGGCTTCAGTCTCAGGTGACCAGGACTACTCTGCCCTTCACCCCGCAGTGTTTTCTGCTGTTGAAGCTCCCATTCTCTACGAAGACGCTAAAGAAAATCAGTCCTTCTGCTACTCGTTATAGTCGCTCACATGCGGATACCACTACACTGGAAATCGACATTCTCCCCGATGTGCGGGACTAGATCCAAAGAGTTGAGGGAGAGTGAGACTTTACAGGGAGGATCAGCAGAAGCTGTTGACAAGTTTCGCTGTACATGGTACTACTGGCCTCTTTCCGTGCTGAGACTTTAGCTCTTGATACGAACTAACCTGATCCTGTTGTTTTTTTGGTATACCTCCTTTTTGAATGAGCCGTGGTGGCTACGGAGTGACACCCGTCATGCCGCACGGTCTACGCTGACAGTCTGGGAAAATGCCTCACTCGCCCCAGATAACATATAAAACACCACCCCCCCCCTTTATTTGTCCCCCTCCTCTTCTTTGTGTTGTTTTGTTGGTTTCTGTTCTTCTGCTCCGTGTTGGTTTATTATACATGCTCCCGACACTTTTATTTTCTGTATCACTGCTTTCGTGCATCCATTTGTACACCCTCATGAGCTTTTGTAGTATTTTCTTGTATTACATGTCATTGCTAATAAATTTTGAATTGGGGGGGGGGGGGGGAGTTTACTTTGAAACCTATGGGATTCGCCTGTTCAAACCTGTCGAATGAAAGTACCAAATATCTGGGCATTTCATAAACTTTTCACGTTCTCTGGTTAGATTGACCATTACTTCTCTATGGGGGATTTCACTGCCCGATGCTCACCACAATGCACTGTATTTCGCTGGCAATTTGCCAACATTTGGTGAATTGCCAGCTTTCTGAAGAGCCGAATTGCCACAAAAAAAAAAAACCAAAAAAAAACAAAACACAAAAACAGGAATAGCTTGCTAAATACAGGAAATAGTGGATGACAGTTTGGAAAATTATACAATAGTCAATTGCTTTAGACAGCGATCATAAACTAATAGAATGCCCTTTTAATGCTCCATTCTCAATGACCTCTACAGTACATGGATCGTATTCAGAAAGGTGAACCAACAGTATTCTACTTGACATCAGTGGAATAAATGCATTTGCTCCACAATCTCCTTCACCACATATGGTGATTGATTAGAAAAGAAAACATGTCAAACTTGAGACAAAATACATTGCAAGATTCCGATTTTGCTATAACAGAATTTATAGAAGTTAAAACATTTTTTTTTAATTTAAATAAAACATTAAAAACACATTTAAAAAGATTATATACAGACACACACAAAATGTATGTTATGGTCATATGTGAACAAAAATCAAATATGTAATCAAAAATATAGATAAGGATCTTACCTTTGGGGCCAAGTAAGTTATCTATATAGCCATTTACTGCTTTGTCTAGAGCCTCCATTTCTAAATCTGGGAAAAAAAAAAAAAAAAAAGAATATAAAAAAAACATCATTAGAACATGGACATTTATTTACTATTCACTAGGTCTTTGTAGGGTCTAAAGTCAACACTTTTTAACTTTGCGAAGATTGTTGAGGTGACGACATCTGGACAATGAAAAATCCCAAGTATTTTGTTTGGTGTGGCCCTATGTAATGTGATGAAATGTATCCATCACAAAATGAAAAATAAATAAAACAATGTGCTATTGTGCACATGTACCCTGGATATACTAATGGGTTTAATTACGGGAATAGTAGTGATCGAATCTCCATTGCAACCCCCTCCAAAACATATTTTGAATATCCACCCCCCCATATTTTTTTTTCAGGCCTACCGTTTACCCGCTACAACCCACATATATATTATCTTAAAGCCTTATTAAAGTGAACCTGTACTGATGATGCTCACTCTCAACAGCGATATCCCATCAGGAGGCAAATATCGTGTTGGTCTTAAAGGTCAATGCAATTATTCCTTGAGATATCGCAGATCATATTTCAGAGGTTAGCAACCTTGACATTCCAGATTGGATCTACATCTCCCACAATACTCCGCCACTAGTTAGGTAGACTAATATGGAAAATGTAGTTCCAAGTCATTTGATGGCAAATGTTCCAGAGCCATGATTTTCCTCTGTGGGCCATAGTGCAGTGCTGTAGGATATGCCCCGAGGGGTGAGATCAGCCTGCAGCCAGGCTCGTGGAGTGAGCAGAGGGGTGTCCTATAGGATGACTCTCCAACTCACATCTGTCATTCTGACCCTAGCAGCACAAACACACACATACACCACACCCAGGGCACTGTGCCAAGCTGCACCTGGCAAAAATGTTGGTGGAACCAAACCACAGGACAAAGATGTCAGCACTACAGTTCATGCTTTAGAGAGGCTCTGCCCTCTGACTTCCACAAAAAAAATTAAAAAAAAAAAAAATGTTCATACAAAACTCAAACCAACATGATTAAACTAATTAAATGGATGCCAATACATTTAACACTAGCCGCATCAGCCTGGCTTTCGGGCACACCACTCAGGGCTGCTAAACGTACAACCATGTCATGCCACCAGACCCAGGAGCAGAAGGAAGAAGAACCTGCTGGCTCTGCCAGATCTTGATTCTTTTCCAACCAGTTGGGCTGGGATACTCCCCTCCTGCCTTTCTAGGTTGCTGATCTGTATTCCGCTCAACCTCCGTCCCTGGTCTTCCCACGCAAGAGATCCACAGGTGGAATCACTTTTCCTATTGAGGAACCTGATCCTCCTCTTTAAGGGGTGTGAGTCCTATCCACAACACCTTTGCATTTGTTACAAAAAGATCACGGTGTGCATGTTAGGAATCCAAGGTGTAGCCTGAGCTTCCTGCTACTACTCCAAGACTGTGCATCATCAGAATCGCTATCCTATCCAAGACCTCCATGTGCCCTTGTGTCTGGTCAGCCCTCTTCCTAGGTCTGCTTCCCTGTGCCCCAGTCATGCAACCCATCTCCTGCTGAACCACATCCAGTTCTGCTTCCTGTGTTGCCCAGTCCTGTGCCACTCAGTACCCACAATCTGCTCCTGTTGCCTGTGTATCATCTGCCTGCTGTAATAAACCCCTCTTCATTTGTATCAGCTACCTCAGTGCCGCTTATTCCAGCACCCTTGTCTCTTCCAATGAACCCTATACCATGGAGCATGACAATCTACTGCAATGTAAGGCAGTCTTTCCAAGGGAATGCTTCTAGAGACAAAGAACAAATCCGTGACACGGGAGCAGCCAGAGTCAGAAATGGTGCCTGTTAAATCAAATCCACAACATTTGGGAGACATGGAGAAGATCCATGATGGGTTTTGTGCTTTTACATGATCTTACAAAGACTTCAATTGTGAATTTGAACAAGCACTGTAGTATACCAATGCATGATGGTGCTCCAGGAGGCTTAAGCTGCCCAGAGCTTAATATGCAGTTCAAAATAAAGATGGCCGTCTGGGGTGACCCCAGGAGAATCCTTTTAAAATCGCTGTTGTTGCAAACATCAGTGAAACAATGTTAAAAGGATAGCAGATTATGCTTTTCACAGAATAATGGTGGTACCATTCTTTACGGTCATTTGCAGCAACTTTGGCTTTCCACCAAAGGAAAATCTAAGTTGCTACAATAACAGTGTTATTTTTTTTTGCATTTGTTTGGAACAGTGAACACAAGATCTGTGTGAATTAACACTTATGTCAGCTCTGAATGCAGATACGCCATGTCAAGCTGACGACCAGGACCTCTCACAAGGTGTGTATCTCCCCTGGTTTCTGTTCCCTCTCCCACTTATGGTTGTTCATCCCAAAGTTTCAAATATATTTCTCATTTATAAGAAAAAGAACTCATGAACAACAATAGTAAAGGAGTTAACGGGACAAGGTTAATTCAAGGCATCCAAGCTACTGTGTTTTTTATTGCTAGTATAACATAATTTTTGTGATCATTGTTCTGTCTGTCACTACGTTGTAACATGTTATTATGGAAGCTGTGCACCTGTGTGCCGCTTTATCACCAATGTAACATGATTACAGAAGAGGAATACCCATGGTAATTGCTACTATAGAAGCAGATACACACAATTTAATGGTAACATACCCCTTGGAGTATAAAAACAAAAAATATATGCGACAATCTAGCAACACCAAATCATTTCTTGGACGGTACAGGATATTAGAGAGTTCAATTGTATCTAGGTTTAATTTCAGGATTCTCTTAAAACACGTGAAAACTTCTCCCTCAGCTCAGCAGTGCACACTCACATAAAGCCTTAGCAGTAACTCTTTAATCCTCCTTCCCCTGACATGGGGAGTGCACACTACACAGAGAAGTTTGAGTAATGCCAAAGGCTGCAAGAGGAAATGGGATACAGTCTGTGTAGGCAAGTAAATTCAGTTGCTAAAATACCCCCACTTTCCCACCAGTTTGAGGGCCATATTACATACTTGGTGCTAACTTAACCAGAGCGGTTGTAAACTTACCAGAGCCATTATAGCCTATGGAGGTTTTAAGTTTACAACTGCTCTGGTTACGTTAGCACCAACTTTGTAATATGGCCCTCAGACTGGTGGGAAAGTGGGGGCAAAAGGCATAGACGGATAATAACAATGGGGGCAGATTGGAAGAAACCACAGGAGACGAGGTGGGCACAGTGGGACTAGTTGGCGGATAGGAGGGCCAATTAAGTGAAATGTGAGACTGAAACTTGCTACAGTGAAAGACATGGGCTGGACATTAAGGAGAGAAGATTTGGAAGGTGAGCAAGAGAGACGTTTGTGGATAAGGAGAGGCAACAGGGGGCAGAGGAGGAAATATGAATAGTGAAGAAACCAGTAAAAATCCAAAGAAAAAGAAATGTAGGTATATATAAACAGTGTGTGTGCAAGCTTGTGTTTTAAAGCAGGGCTTGACAAATTTGCTTTGAATCTAGGAGCCAGCTACAAAAGTTAGGAGCCAACGTTTCGGTTAGGATTCGCCTTTATCAAAGTATACCTTTGATAAAGGCGAATCCTCGTCGAAACGTTGGGAACCTTGCCTCTGCATCTGGGAGTTGGTTTGTACTTACCCAAACTATGATTTTAGCTGCTTCTATTTATTTATCACTTTAAGTATTTTTTGTGCATGTGGTCTTTTGGCTACTTTAAGCCTAGAGGTGTAGAGCGTTGCTTCGAATATCAGTTTGGCCGCTCTGATAGATATATCTATCTTATTATGTGTTAACATCTGTACATTGTGACGTTGTGATATTGTTTTGTTTACTTTGCTCTGTTGACATTGGACACCCTATTTACAAACTGCAGACACAACCGCATATAAAAATACATACACCAGGGCTGGATATATATTTACATTAAAAATTTAGGAGACAGGAAAAAAAACATTGAAGCCGACTAGATGTTTTTAGATGCCAAAGACTGCTTTTAGATAGGAGTAAAATTCTAGGAGTCAGTGGCTACCAGGCTCCTGGCTTTGTCAAGCCCGGTTTTAAAGAACATCTAGACTAGTAGGGAGTTCCTTTATTTGTAGGAGTGTCTTTGTAGTTAGTTCTATGTAGGTGTAAGGCCCCGTTCACACTGAGCGACATGAAAATCGTGCGTTTTTCAAATCCGTGACGTCGCATGATAACGACGTGGTTATGCGAAACACCACCAATGCAAATCGCAAAAAAAAAAGGGGTCATGTACCAGCGACATGCTACAGCGGCGTCGCGCGGCAAGATGTGAACAGCATTGGAGAAGCTACAAATCACGACGTTGTGCGGATTTTGCTGCGACGTTGAGATAAAAAAAAAATAATCGCACAGTGAACGGGACCTAAGAGTGAGTGTGCCGATTTCATGCATATTCCCAGAATTATAGGGTGAGTGTGTTTGTGTGACACCCTCATAAACACCGCACATTACTGTGGAGCTCTGATGTGATAATGTGCAGTATTGTATGGTTGTCACAAAGCTTCACAGTAATGTGCGGTGTGTATGAGGGTGTCACAAAGCTCGACAGTAATGTGCCCTGTGTATGAAGGTGTCGCAAAGCTCCACAGTAATGTGGGGGGTGTACAAGGTTATCACAGAGCTCCACAGCAATAAAACACAAACAAACACAGTAATGTGTGCGGTGTAGAATAAAAAAAGTGGGCTGCTCAGTCCAAAATGCCCGGCCTATTTTTTGTCCCATTCCGGGCCTGCGTGAAGGGCACTAGTAAAATCTTTGGGTGTCTCCCACCTTCAAAAAGGCAATTTGTACTAAATACAAATGTTTTGTTTTTACATTTCCAGTACATCATTGTGACATGTTAATTCCTTATATTTTTTTCCAAATCACAAATTGTTACTGGCCTGTTTTTCAAATGAGCAGCTGTGACATTTACCCTACATCAAATAGATCACTTTGGTAAAAATGACAGCATTTTAAGAAGTGCATTAAAGGAGCAATCGCGTTAGTCTAAAAGGTATGTAACAAGCCGTATAGCTGGGCCCTGCCCTGCGGTCGTAATGTGGTGACTTGTCATTTCTCATAACACAACTGCAGCCCTATTCATGACATTAAGGAAGACAACACATTCTGAATGAATCACATTCCAAGAAACAGTGCGCATTCAGCAGACCTGTGGTTTATTAATTAAAGCTAAGACTCGTGGAGAACAGAAGAGCACAACACATTTTAGATTAATTCTAGAAAAATGTGTGTTTTAGAATGGTTTGGCCAAATACTCTTTAGTCCTTTCTCCAACTATTTCCATTTTAGGAAGAAGAAAATCTTACTTTGTTACAAACCGTTATCAGATTAAATGTGTAGTAAAACCTTGGTTTGAGAGCGTTTTGCAAGAAGAGCAACAATTTTTCATAAATTTAAAATTAAAGCGATGTCAAAGTACATACACTTTGTCTGCCGAGCGTCACGTCACAACTGAAGCCATGGTCACCTTCCCCCCCCTGCGTACGTCGCAGCATTCTGACGGCTCGACGGGGAGGGCCACACGGTGCAACATGTGTAATAGTATCGCACATTACACCAGACGTGCTGAAACCCTCCCAACAGATAGTGATCCCGTTAGTGATAAAAGTCCTGCACAATAAGCCTCTCCTCTCCATCCCACCAGCCACAATTCTTCTCAAAAGGCAATGTGCAGGTTAATTGGTTTTATTTTTACTGTACAGTATTTTGTATCACTAATAATTTTCATATGAATAAATGGGTGTGGAACCAATCGTCACAGTTTCCATTATTTCTTATGGGGAAATTCGCTTTGATATAAGAGCGCTTTGGATTACAAACTCGTTTCCAGAACGAGTTTATACAGTAATACCTTGGATTGTGAGCATAAGTAAATTTCAAAAGAGAGGGAAGTAGAGAAACAAGTTTTCTGAAGAAATGAGCAAAACCTTGTTCCTGGTTGCACTGGAAGGAGGAGGGGGGGGGGGGTCATACACACTAAGCACCCTACCCGCTATTAATAGACTGGTAGAAAGTCAGTGTATTAGAAGCAGGGCTTGACAAATTTTCTTTGAATCTAGGAGCCAGCTACAAAAGTTAGCCAACGTTTCGCCTTCATCAAGGTATCCCTTGATAAAAGGCGAATCTTCACCGAAACGTTGGGAACTTTCCTCTGCATCTGGGAGTTGGTTTGTACCGACCCAAAATAGGATTTTATCTGATTCTATTTACTTATCACTTTGTTACCTGGTGCTTTTTTGTGCATGTGGTCTTCTGGCTACATTTTTTGAGCCTAGAAGTGTAGACCGTTGCTTCTAATATCAGTTTGGCCGCTCTGAGAGAAATATATATAGATCACAGTTGTGTTCAAAATTATTCAACCCCAATGCTGTAAAGGGTTTCAGGGAATTTAGTGTACATTTGTAATTGTATTCAGAATGAAATCCTACAAGGACTTTTTAAAGAACCATATGCAACTAAAATGACATCAATTGGTTTTGTAATACAGTAGTAAATGTTTCTTTTGTGAATTCTTCATTGACACAATTATTCAACCCCTTAAAGACTACCACTCTGAAGAACAGAGGTTCATTCAAGTGTTTTCAATCAGGTATTGAAAACACCTGTGGATGTCACGGAGCAGCAATAAAGCATAATAAGCACCAATTAGGCAGCTTTAAAATGACTGTGATACTCAGCTCCTTCTAGACATTTACTGGTGTGGTTACAAACATGGTGAAGTCAAGAGAATGGTCCAGGAAGACAAGAGAAGAGGTGATTACTCTTCACAGGAAGGGCAATGGCTATAAGAAGATTGCAAAGATGTTAAACATACCAAGAGAGACCATAGGAAGCATCATTCGCAAATTCAAGGCAAAGGGCACTGTTGAAACGCTATCTGGTCGTGGCAGAAAGAAGATGCTGACTTCGACTGCTGTGCGCTACCTGAAGCGTAGAGTGGAGAAAAGTCCCCGTGTGACTGCTGAGGAACTGAGAAAAGATTTGTCAGATGTGGGTACTGAAGTTTCAGCTCAGACAATACGGCGCACACTGCGTAATGAAGGCCTCCATGCCAGAACTCCCAGGCGCACCCCCTTGCTGTCTCCAAAGAATATGCAGTATGCCAAAAGTCATGTGGACAAACCACAGAAGTTTTGGGATAGTGTTCTGTGGACTGATGAAACAAAATTTAGAACTGTTTGGGCCCATGGATCAACGCTATGTTTGGAGGAGGAAGAACAAGGCCTATGAAGAAAAAAAGAACACCTGGCCTACTGTGAAGCATGGCGGGGGGGTCAATCATGCTTTGGGGCGGTTTTGCTTCTGCAGGCACAGGGAAGCTTCAGCGTGTGCAAGGTACCATGAATTCTCTTCAGTACCAGGAGATATTGGATGACAATGTGATGCAGTCCGTCACAAACCTGAGGCTTGGGAGACGTTGGACCTTTCAACAGGACAATGATGCCAAGCATACCTCCAAGTCCACTAGAGCATGGTTGCAGATTAAAGGCTGGAACATTTTGGAGTGGCCATCGCAGTCACCTGACTTAAATCCGATTGAGAACCTCTGGTGGGACTTAAAGAAAGCAGTTGCAGTGCACAAGCCTAAGAATGTGACTGAACTGGAGGCTTTTGCCCATGACGAATGGGCGAAGATACCCGTAGATCGCTGCAAGACACTTGTGTCAAGCTATGCTTCACGTTTAAAAGCTGTTATAACTGTAAAAGGATGTTGTACTAAGATTGAATGTCACTTGGGGATTGAATAAAACTGATAATGATGTGAGCACAGAAAAGACATTTGTGGTTATGTTATATTTGTCTGACCTACACGTGCCTCTTTGATTTAATTGTAAGCAAGATGACTGAATGATCAAAATCAATGTCAAACTGGCCAAAACACTCAATTTCAGTGGGGATTGAATAATTTTGAACACAACTGTATATATATAATTTTTCTCTATTATTTGTGTTAACATCTGTACATTGTGACGTTATGATTAGGGATGCACCGATACCACTTTAAGACCGAGTACCGATACTTTTTTTATGTCATGTGACGCTTTCCAATAAGAACAGACCTCATATAAAAATGCCCCCAGCTCGCTCATGGACATGCCCCAGCTCGCACATGGACATGCCCCAGCTCGCACATGGACATGCCCCAGCTCATGGATGCCCCCCCCCCCCCGGCACTCTCCACGATACTTACCTTCCTGGGCGACGCCAGGAAAGTCTTCACGCATTGCACTCGTTGGAAGGACCCCAGCCGCAATCAAGTGGGACCATGTGATCGCGGCTGGGGTCCTTCCAACGAGCGCACGCAGGGAAACTTTCCCGGCGTCGCCCAGGAAGGTAAGTATCGCGGAGAGCTCCAGGTGCCTGTCCGAATGCTCTATCGGCATTCGGACAGGCCCTGCAGCTGCTCTCCGCGATACTTACCTTCCTGGGTGACGCCGGAAAGCTTCTGCGCGTGTGCTCGTTGGAAGGACCCCAGCCGCGATCACATGGTCCCACGTGGTCACGGCTGGGGGCCTTCCAACGAGCGCAACGCGCGAAGACTTTCCGGCGTCGCCCAGGAAGGTAAGTATCGCGGAGAGCAGCTGCAGGGCCTGTTCGAATGCCGATAGAGCATTCGGACAGCCGCCCCAGCCCCTCGGATGCCGGCAAGCCGGCTCCCGGTATCGGGAAAAATATCGGTGGGTACTGGACGAGTACCAAGTACTCCTGCAGTACCAGGTATCGGCACCGATACTAGTATTGGTAATCGGTGCAACCGTAGTTATGATATTGTTTTGTTTACTTATTTTCTTTGCTCTGTTGTCATTGGACACCCTATTTACCCACTGCAACCACACACGCAAACCTCATAAATTCAAAACAACAGGGCTGGATATATTTACATTAAATGTAGGAGTTGGGAAGAAAACATTGACGCCAACTAGAGGTTTTTAGATGCCAAAGACTGCTTTTAGATTGGTGTAAAACAAACTGGAAATTTAGGAGCCAGGAGTAAAATTCTAGGAGCCAGTGGCTACCAGGCTCCTGGCTTTGTCAAGCTCGGTATTACAGTATGACTAAAATGACCATATCAGCCATGTTTAAAGAGACACATAATTTATTCATGCTGATGGGCAGCGCATGAAGAATGTGACCCCTCCAACATGCATAATCTATATGCTGCAGGTAAAAAAAACAAAGCGGATTCCCAGGTGGTGTGCCTTGACTGCAGCATATGAATTATACATGTTGCAGGGCAGCACTTTTCCCAGTGCTCCCCCTGCATGAAACAGCAAGGTGTCCCTTTAAACATGGCTGATAGAGGACTGGCCCCTCCCCTGTTTAATGAATGTCTTACATATACTCAGTTTCCTCCAACAAAGTATATAAGAAGGAGGAAAAGCATTACTTGTCCATTACAAATAAAACCACTTTATAAAGACACATGCTGCTGTTTTTTTCCCCTTCTTTGAAATTAGTTTCACATTAAAAGAAAAATAAAATTTAGCATTTTATCTCGTAAATTCCATCCTCTGGATTGTTCCCATGATGCAACATTTACCAAAAACTTTGCTATGTGGCTTTTGGTTATTTAATCTACAATACATACCATTAAGGCTGGGGTCAGACCAGCGCACTTTTAACGTGCGTTCTGGCGCACTTAATTACGGCCGCAGTAGCAGCAAATGAAGGGGAATGACAGCCAATATACAAAGTACGGCCGCACGAAAGTCCGGCCGTGCAACGCAAGTGGAATTTGAACGCATTTTCTTGAGAAAGCAGAACCGCTAGTACTGACGTACAGAGTGCGCTGCGGTGGCATAGCGGCGTGTGTGCAAGATTAGGAGACGTCAGACTCTGCTAATGTCCAGCCTACATAACGTCCAGACGCAAAATTGTTTTTTACTGACGATCCGTAATAAATCACGCACGAAAATGCACATCGTATGACCGTTTTTGCGCATTCCGTGAAAAAAATACGTCAATGCGTTCAGACGCACTTTTTGACGTTCGCGGGGAAAAATGCTTTCGTTTGACCCTAGCCTTAATGAGGCGGAGGAGGGAAGGTTTAGATAAGGGTATTGTTCTCCAGGCTACCTGCTAAAAGAGCTAGTAGCTGAATGAGATATGACAGAGATCTTAAAAGACTTCTAATCTACCCTCTGGTGATATCCTTTGAATACATCCCACGCACTACAATGTTGTTAGGAGTCGGCTCCTGACCCATAGACTCCATTATATGGCCAATACCACAGAGTGAGGACCAAGTGAGGGGGGGGGAGGGGTTTACAACACAAAAGATCACAAAATGAATGCACCCAGTGAAACAGAGTAAGATATTTTCTTATTTAAATAAACAAAATAGGGACATTTCATTTTTTGTGGTAGTGGCCCTTTAAGTCCATGGTTATTAATGAGCCATAAGGACCCTTGAGTCGAGTCACCGTTTACCAGGAGGTTACGAAAATTTGTGGTAATTTTTCCTCATGAGCACTAATCCCACGAGACCAGCAGATGAAGCTAAGGTTTTCTTCTTAGATATTGGTTTGTTGTGCTAATGGAAAATCCATTGTTTACACAAAAAAATCTTAAGGCGTGCCATGTTTTAGCAGCAATTTGTCCTTTAAAAAAACAGCAACAAAATGTTAAATTTAACTCTAGGTCTGCACAAGATCAACATTTACTTCCATGTGAGAGTATATTATATATATATATATTTATTATCAGGTTCTCTCAGGTTATCAGGTTTACATTTCCTATATGGAACATAGATATTGTCTAAACAGACCCAGGATGAAAGAGAAATTACAGACGTCATTTGCATGTTTTATCCAGAGTTCTGTGCTGTATATGAGGAATGTAGCTCATGAGCTGTGGGATGCAGTTCTTTGAATTGCTGGGATGTGCAAATGACTTCTGCAACTATAAAACTTTATTATTTGCAGTGTAGAGGCTTTTAATCTAATTTATTGCCCTCCACCGCTAATGAATGAATATATATATCTCCTTAGTTTAATTCTGGGTGGAGTAGAGGTAACATCACTGCTCTATAACCGTGGAGACACAGGTTGGATCCCAGCAAGAGCACCTCTCCAGTAAGTGTCCTTGGGCAAGACACCTAACGGTATATACTCGCCACCCAGGACATACTTGAAAACGAGAGAAATCTCAATGTATCCTTCCTGGTAAAATCCTTTCTCAAAAAAAAAAAAAAAAAGTAATCTCAAAGATAGTAGGGGTTATTCAATAAGCGAACTTGCCACCAAATAGCATTGATTGAATAGATGAACTGCCGTGAAATTCAGTGTTTTTCCTTTTTAGAAAGAAAAAAAAAAGCCTTTTATGCATTTGATTACAATGATTATGATTTGATTTTTTTATTCTGTAACACCTCTTTATTTTTTTTAAAAGGACTTTTATTATTTAGACACCTTTCAGTGCATTTTGGTTGGTTTCAACTCCTATTAGAAGAATAGCATAGTTCAGTTTGGTTTTTTCTGCAGTTGGGCAGTCTTCGGTGGCTCCATGTTTGGGGACGCTGCAGTGAAACGTGAATTCTTCTCAGGGTCGGCGAAATGGAAATCACTGAAGTGCACCGAACCAGAAAGCATTGAAATGTCAGTGCTTTCTGAATAACACTGTGTGTATATAATGTATATATATATGTATACACACCCAAACCGATCCTTTTCAGTTCTGTCTGGTGAAGTCAAACCGTACTGGAGGTCAAAAAGGCACACTGACTGTAACGTTTCCTCAAGGTCTTTATATTATCCTAACATCCCCCCCTTCCTCAAAGAAGAAAATACTGGTATTTTGTCTGCTTCTACTGCATTTTAGAATTTCTTTGGAGGGGAAAAATAACTGATGGGATATAGAAATATATATATATATATCCCATGTCCCTCCCTCACATAACAATGCTAAAATATCAGATGTGCGTTGCAAAGTAAATATATCAACTTTGGATTGAAAATTTGCTTAATGGAGGCTGTAAACCTAACCAGTGCTTGAAAGAAGAAAAAAAAAGAAAAAAAGCCAACTGCCAAATTTTGACCAAAACAAAAAGGAATTAAAGCACAAACATCTGAATTGTGGTTCTTCCTACGTTTTATATTTTGTACATAGACACTATGGACGTAGCATCCTCACTCCTAAACAATATGAAATCTTCTCATCCCTGGGCGCACATCTGTCTTTTTTATAAACACAAACACTATCAACATCGGTTTTCATTTGACATTAACTATCTGCGGAGGTCACAATCTTTGACGAGTTTGGAGGACTTTTACTAGTTTTGGGGGATACAGTGTATGCTGGTATTTACCCTACAGTGCCAGACTTCCAGGTCATCCTGCCTTGTCACCTCCAGCGCCAGCTACTGGGTTACCACGGTAACACTGATACCATAGGGTTAGAACAAGAAGGGGCAAAAACAATGGGTAAGACCATTAACCCCTCCTGAGTCCTTCCACACGCCCCCTTTTAAAAATAAAAAACCTCACCTAAATCCGGTTCTGGTCTCCTTCTGATCACTGCAGGATTTAATGGGTTTTCAACTCAGCATGTCATGTGATCACAGGGGGGGGGTGACACCACTGGGCAATCGGTCAATCCAGTGGCTCTCAGTGCAGACAGTTTTGATACCATTGGATAAGGCTAGTTTTCCAGGGGCTCCAAGAGCTGAATTTCTGGGTGGGACTGAGTCCTTTGCATTTGGAGAGCTGAAACAGACCTCTGAGCCCCCATTTGCTCAGAGGGCGAAAAGCAAGCCTGTAAAGTGTGACTTGGCTCCACATAGAAGAGAACACAATATCATCTCTATGCTATGCAAGCAGGGGAGTCAAATAGAGAGATTTTAAAAAAAAAGTACATTTCTAAAACTAAAACAAAAAAAAGGCAACACTTTACCACTTAGCAATCACTGGCAGGTAGTAGGATATCACGAAAATGGCAATTCTAGAGGTTTTAATGTAAGCCTTTAACAAATTTGGTAAAAGAAGCATTTTAGCAAGTGATTTTTTTAATTTATTTCTGCAGGGGTATATTCTTATTCTTTGTATTTCATGGCTGCAAGGAGTGAGTTTACGCCACTGTTTGCTGTGCTGAGGAGAAGGGCTGACCTCATTTTACAGAGAGAAGGTGGCAGGAAACAAGCTTAAAGTCCGGCCAATAAAACTAAAAAGGTAATGAATGTAATTATATGGCAAACCTTTCAGAAGAGAATCACAACAGAGTCGGCTAGTAGATATAATTGTGTCCTTCATATATTCTACGTTACAAGACTGTCCCTTAGAAACAAATATTCTGCATGAAGGATCGGGTCAGACGAGCGCAGTGTTCACGTCCGTGTTGCCGCACATTGTAACGTCCGTGGTAGCATACAATTATGAACAAGAGACCCACACACGAAGTACGTCCGCACAGAACTGCGGATGCACAACGGACGCGGCAAACGGACGCAAGTTAGGCAAGAACGTCAAACTGCTAGAACGGACGTGCGGAGTGCGCCACGTCCGCATAGCTTTGTGTGTGAGTGATGGAATGAAGTCAGACGGACTGTATTTTTGACAGACAAAATGTTTTTCATATTAATTTCCCATCTACTTCAGTCAAAAAAAAAAAACGGACTGTGTGGCCACTACCTTGTCGCCAGTCAGAAAGTACGTCCGTTGTGCACGGACGCACAGAATGTGCTCGTCTGACCCTAGCCTAAATGGTGTGCGGCCACTTCCATAAACTGTAACTAGATTACTTGTGCATTACAAATAAAAAAATAAATTTTCCTTTAAATCAATTTCCATTTTATTGATTTTTCCCATGATGCAATAGTCATTTACCAAAATTTATGCAAAAGTTTTACTTTACTGCTGTTGCTTATTTGATCTACAGTATTTAACAGTTAATGTGGTGGAGGGAATGTTTAGATAGGGTGGCAGGAGGCCATTGTTCTCTAGGTTGAGATAGGACATGGCAGCTGAATGAGATAAAACAGGCAGCTTAAAAGACTTTGGGCTCTATTCCACAGTGAACGCTAAAAATGAGGAAAGCCTGCACCTGCAGGTTTCACCGTAGTGTCCCCCATTTTAGCGTGGTATTCTGGGGCAGGCGCTGCTTCGGCACCTTGCAGCAATACTTGAAGTACCATATCGCCGCCGCAAGTATCACCTTCTGGAGTCCATAGGACTCCAAGGAGGGTTGCGCTTCAGGCCTGCGAAATCGTGGAGTGATCACGGAGAGAGACTGGGAATTATTTCTCCCTAGAGTCACTCTGCTCACGGCCAGGAGAAGAGGCAGATTGGGCCACTGTTCTTGCCACGGGAGGAGAGGAGACTACTGTATTTATTGGAGGGGGGGGGGGTTAGGGGGATGCTAAAGGATTTCGGGGAAAAAAATAATAAAAATAAAAAAAATCATGTAGCACCAGCTTTAAGGTGTGGTTAAAATTTCGGGTTGTGCGTCCCTGTGGTAATTAACGCTAGCACTTTGTAATACCTTACTTATGTGAAAGCTGATTGCGTTCCCCATGTTAAGCATAGGATTTGCAAACTACACTAAGCTCACGCAATCACCAAATGGGTTTTTCACGGGTTTAGAGTCAGGAACGTATGGGGGCATGCGTTAAAGTCACTTATCCTAACGTTAACACTTATCCGAACACTACAGTTAGCGTTCACTATGGAATTAAGGCCGACGTCAGACGAAAGCAGTCATCATGTCCGTGACAGTTAACGTCCGTCGTAGCATTGATTTGTGATCAAGAGACCAACACACGAAGTACGTGCGCACCGAAGTGCGCACACACCACGCAGTTGGCTACGGACACCATTTAGGCCTCAGCGTAAAAGCGCTACAACGGACGCCCAGCGTGCGCCACGTCGTGGCCTGTGTGCGTGATGATGCGACGTCAGACACAGCGCATTTGCGACGTCCATCACGTTGACGCTCAGATTTTTTTTGGTCTGGCTGACTGTACCTGTCATTTAATTTTAATTCTGTCCCAAAAAAAAACAAAAAAAAAAAAACACACCACACACCGTGTGGTGTCTACAGTATCTCTTCAGTCAGTACGTCCGTCCGTTGTGCACGCACGCATAGTGCGCTCAGACTGCGTTCGACTGACATTAGCCTAAGTCCTCCTAAACTGATGACCTTTGAAAACAATGAATGGAGTCAGTGATCGACCCATTCGATGGCCAAAGCCACACAGTGAGGAAAAAGTGATGGAAAGATACGGGGGGGGGGGGCAGTTTACAACTAAAAAGATCACACAATGGATGCACCGGTGACACATCTAGGAGGAAAATAATTTCATAACTAAAAAGAGAAAAACAAAGCACATGTAAGACATCAGCAACATAAGATGAACACAATAGGGGCATTTTTTTGGTTGTAGTGACCCTTTATGACTTGTATGTGTCCAGTGTCCCTTACATATGATGCCAAATTCTACAAAAGGAAAAAAAAAAAAAAAAACAACACAAAACACACACAATGTGGTTGCCTATAAGATTAATTAACGCCCTTGGTGATAAGATCCCACATGACCCTGAAGGATGAATTCCCATGACTGAGGCTGCACATCCGTGATACAGTGACGCCCGTTCATACGTAATTGAAATATTGCAGGGCTTCACCAGACAGACTTGAGGCATGTAGATCAGGGATCGCAAAACTCTGACCCACCACAGGTTTCTGAACTGCAAGTCCCATGATTCTCTGGACTCGAAGAAATTTGGGAATTGAAGGTTGCAAACATCTGGGGGCCCAAGTTTGAAATCCCTGGTGTAGATTGACGGAGAATTTTAGGTTACAGAGAGTCGTAGACTGAGGTCTGTGCCTATAGAGTATCGCACCAGCCATACCCATATATACACATGTTAGGAGAACGTCCACGTGCTGTACAATCACGCGAGGTCAAGCAGGTACATCACTTAATTACAAAATTAATGATGTTCTACAACAGGCCTCAAAATTTCCACTCGCCTGCTCGCATTTGGCGAGTGGAAATTACATGAGGGCAGGATAAGGGGTTAGGTGGGGCAACTAGTGGCGAGTAAGGCTAGGGTCAGACTGAGGCAGTGCAAACGCGCGTGCAGGCGCACTTAATCACGGCCGCAATAGCAGTAAATGCCGGGCAATGACGGCCAATATACGAAGTACGGTCGCACAAAAGTCCGGCTGCGCAACGCAAGTGGCAAACGAACGCATTTTGTCGAGAACGTAAAACCGCTAGTACGGTTGTACAGAGTGCGCTGCGTCCGCTAGAGGCGTGTGTGCGTGAATTGGAGATGTCAGACGCTGCTAATGTCCGGCCAACATAACGTCCAGACACAAAAAGTGTTTTATTGATGATCCGTACAAAATCACGGACGAGAATGCGCATCGTATGACCGCTATCGCGTACTCCGTGAAAAAATGCGTCCATTCGTTCGAACGCACTTTTTCACAGACAACGTGAAAATGCGTTCGTCTGACCCTAGCCTAACTCTTAAGCCCTGGCTAGTAGCTTGGGACTTGAAATTTTAAGCCCTGTTCTACAACTAGGTATGCCGTCTGATTAACCGATTACATTTTTCTTTAGATATGTACTCTCAGCCACAATATATCTTAAATTGACAAAAAAAAAAAATTAAAAATTATTATTATTATATTATTATTATTAATTATTATTACAGAAATTCTGCAAGCTGACTGTCACTCAATCTAACCATTCAGTGGGACCCCCCCCCCCCCTTCACCATTATGGTATCACACAATCATATAAAGCGCAAGGTACAAAACACCCCAATATATAAATACATATAAATTCCCTTCACCCATGTGAAAACACACATCACATGTTGAAATAGATAAAAAAAATCTAAAGAATAGTAACAGGAAACAAGAGAAAAGGGAAATAGGTACAAAGAATTAAGTTATTAGTCACTAGAGTGACACAATCCATTCTGAAAATAAATAAATAAGATTATTAATGACCCCTGAGCCGCACAGGTACCAGGATGGAAGCAAACAGAAATCACAATAGGGATATAGTATATGTACATTGTTAGGGGAGTATCCACTAAGTGGTGACTTGGCAGAGAATTTTAGGAGAAAGCAGCAGAATCTGAAAGCATTTCCAAAAAGGGTTTTTTCTTAAACTTGCAAATTTAGAAATAAAAAAAGGAGGCGTTGCTACCAGCTTAGTGAATAAGTAACATATTATACAGCATGAGGTCCAAAAAGGCCAGATAAAGGATTTATGGGATGTAGAATATTCTAGAAGTTAATATGGGGAAGTGAGATGAAAGGGAGGATGCTGAGCTTTCTCCAGTCATACTGGGGAAGGAGCAGAGATACTAAAGGGTGTCAGAGAGCGTAGAACTGGGGGTACTATGGTAGGAGATGGGCACATGTGGCATGCTATGTGGGCACACAGGACAGGCTGATAGAGGTCAAGCATGGGAAACTGAGGAAGCCTCCAGACCGCAGAGTGGATGCATCTAATGGGAAATGTGAGGGGGTGGGTGAGGCAGAGAAAGGGAGGCCCCCTAAAAAGAAGGAAATGACAGAGCTGCGAGCCTTATATAGAGATGAGAGCATGTCCCTGACAACACTACTTCACCAGAAGTGTGTGCGGGGGAAGGAGCCACATGCGAACTCACAAACTCCAGTCTCCTCTATGGGAGGACATCTAACCCACCCGACCAGGTGTCCTGCTCACCCCTGTATCCAGCACCCCTGTTATACCCAACCCACGTGTCAATAAGGGCAGGCAGCATTCTGGTTAGCAGGGAGGGCACAGCGTTGGCATTCACAGGATGCCCAACCCTGCATCACCCCATCGTACTCTTTGTGTCCTCTGTCTGTCACACACACTCAGAGCCCAGGAACATTAACGCAATCAGTACTCACTCAGTACTCACTCACTCACTCACTCACTCAAAGCCCCATGGCGCGCACAAACACACATACACTCAGAGTCCCTGGCACACAGTCCCCTCCTATGCCAGGCGCTCCCCCCAGCAGCATTATCCCGGGTACCGTTAGGTGTTGCTGGAGCTTGAGCAGCTGCCTGTAAAGTCCCGGTAGGAGGAGGAGGCTGCTCTCAGTCAGGATCTCCAACCTCTCCTCTTCCTCTCGGGCCCGGCCTGGCACCGTGTCTGCCCGCCCCGGGGAGGGGCCTGGCCGCTCCCAGCCACACACAGTCGTGCTCGGGAGACGCGTGAGGAGGCTCGCCTGATAGGAAGGAGGGGGACAAGACGAGGGGAGGGGGATTCAAATAAGCATCGAGGGGGATAAGAATGGGGAGGGGGAGAGTAAATGACCGAGAGTAAACCTCAGCTTGGGAAGGGACTACACTGTAAGGCAGGAGATAAAGGGGGGAGGAGGGCACCGGCAGGGTACGGGGGAGCAGTGTATGCTGCCTTACATGTAGGAGCAGCCATGTATAAGGTCACTGAAACCACTGCCCCTCACACCCCCCTGTCTGCAACTAAGGAGGAGGAGGTTATGGGGCAAAGGAAAGATGATGCAGATATTTCCATGCTATGTGGATAAAAAAGACCAGGGGCAGAAAGTTGTAAAGTGGAGCTGTTACCATGGAAACCAAAAGGACGAGCAAGTACATGTCAGGTTTTCATAGTGATTGCCTCACCCTTTAGAACTTTGTCCCCCTGTCCCATTTTATATGTCAGCAGTGGTGTAGCGTGGGTTGTCAACGCCCGGGGCAAAACAAGAATTGTGTGCCACCGCAACATGTGGACATGGTAACCAGGGCCGGCGTTGCCGCTAGGCGGCCGCCTAGAGCGCAGTGCCCGCCTAGGGCGCAGCCGGGTCCCACCACCGAAAAATCATTGTGTCCGTGCCGCGGGCACCACAACGTACTCGTGGCCGGCACACTCACACACCAGCCGCAGGCCCGCAGCACGCCTCCGTCGCCCACGAGCCAATAGAAATGCTCCTCCTCCTTGACGCCAGCGGCTGACACCGGCACATGTTGGGGCTGGCGGCAGCACACGCGCCCTCACATCAGTCGCTGGCTGCGGGGGTCTCATGTGAAGGAGGCGAGCAGATGAGGTGCCGTGAGAGACGAAGCTGTACAGTGAGCTGGGGGCAATATATATATCCATGTGTGCTGGGGGCAATATATACCCATGTGTGCTGGGGGCAATATATATGTCCATGTGTGCTGGGGGCAATATATACCCATGGGTGCTGGGGGCACTATATACCCAAGTGAGCTGGGGGCAATATATGCCCATGTGTGCTGGGGCAATATATACCCATGTGTGCTGGGGCAGTAATGTGCAGTGTTTATGAGGATATCACAGAGCTCTACAGTAATGTGCAGTGTTTTTTTTTAGGGTGGCACAAGTAGCTGGTCTTGCCTCGGGCGCAAAATAGTCTAGCACCAGCCCTGACGGTAACACACCATGATTCCCTTCCATCAGTATTGACCCCCTTACCCCACAAGCACATGTATTGTATATTAACAAAATGCTGATCATAATAAGAAAATGAAACACACATGCCCCCCCCACCCTACCCCACTGCTACCAGTCACCCTGTCCCAGTATACCCTAGCATAGTTCCACTCTCACACTTTACCCAGTCAGTCACTCTCAGTACCCCCAGTCACTCTCTCCCTCCAAGTTCCCCCAGTCACTCTCAGTACCCCCACTTTCTCCCAATACCCCCGTCACTCTCTTCCAGTATCCCCCAGTCACTCAGTACCCCCACTTTTTCCCAGTACCCCATCTCTCTCCAAGTACCCCAGTCACTCTCTCAGTACCCCCACTTCCTCCCAATACCTCCAGTCACTCTCTCTCAAAGTACCCCCAGTCACTCACTCTCTCCCAGTACCCACCAGTCTCTCTCTCCCAGTACCCCAGTCACACTCTCTCTCCAAGTACCCCCAGTCACTCTCTCTCTCTCTCTCCACGTATCCCCAGTCGCTCCCAGTATCTCCAGTCATTCTCTCCCCAAACCTCCAGTCACCCTCTCTCTGTACCCCCAGTACCCCCTCACTGTGTGGTGGTGTGGTGGTCACGCTGCTCTCGTGTCATACAGTGTCGCTTACCAGCTAGTTGCTGGTGGCCCGGGGGGGGGGTGTTGTCTAGGGGGCTTAGTGGAGCCCGGATTTTAAATGTGCTGCAGGGCAGGCGCCTCCCTCCCTCCTGTGTAACGGCTGCAGGGCTGCTAGCGGCGGGGGGGGGCTGAAACAGGGCTACAATGGGGGCTGACAAGTGTGGTACAGGGTGTTCCGTCAAATAATTCTGCATTGCTTCACGTGACTCATGTCAGCGTTAAGGAGGAGTCAGGACAGGACCAGAATTTTCTGTCCTGTCCTCCCTTCTGGACGCTGAGTGCTAAGTCACCGCCGACGTGACAAAACTGGCGGACACCTTGCTGATCCCTGTTGAAAGATATTAGTGGTGCAAATTTCTTTTGAAATTTTACACCCCCTAAGAAAATTGCGCCCGGGGCGACTGCCCCCGAGGCCCCCCCCCCACGCTATGCCACTGTATGTCAGGCCTGGAGATATTGCGCACTGTATATTTGTTTAAGTGCAGGGCACTCGTTTATTATCTATGCCACATGGGGTTCTCTATAGAGTACCAGCACCACTCAATACTGGATGGCAGACAGCTGTATACAATGAGTAAAAAGCAAATTAAAGTGCAGTAATAAATTACAATATATTTGTAGGCAGTGCTCTTTTTCTAGGAAAAAAGGTGGTGGTACTCCCCATGAAGCGTCGTAAAGCGCCAGGTAGTGCGTAGACAGTGAAAAGATCGCATGCGCTCCCATGTAGCCCGAGCAAAGAGGGAGCACTCCAGCGTGCAGCCAATGAATAGAGCCAGGACCAGGCCACAACTTCAAGGAAGAAGTGCCTCCGCCCCCTCAAACTGTGCCTACCAAAACACACCCATGCTTATCGCAGAGCTCCACAGCAATAAAAGTCACAGTAATGTGCAGTGTGTATGACCGTATCAGAGCTCCACAACAATAAAACGCACAGTAATGTGCGGTGTGAGCGCGTATCACAGAGCTACACATCAATAAAACTCACAGCAATGTGCGGTGTGTATGAGCGTATTACAGAGCTCCACAGTGCATCATCATTGTTCACTTTATATTTGAAAAGTGAACAATAGTGCTGCATTAGAAAAAAAGGATATTCTATTTATTTTTACATAAAACCTGGTCATGCTCATTATCAATGGAAATGCCATGTTCTGGCTTTTTTCCATGATGCCTCACACAACCCTCCATTGGGAATTCCCTTACGGACAGGAGAAAGTTCCATTTCTGACATAATCACTAGACTTGTGCACCGATTTTTTTTTCTATTCGATTCGGTTCGGTTCGTTCGTATTTTGTAAACTTCGTTTCAGCTTGTTTCGGCCGATTTCCGTTTCGGTTCGTTTCGTTTTCGTATCGACTTTTTTTTCGTAATTTCGGAAATTTTCGTGTTTTTCGGAACGTCTGTTCTCCTCGTTTCAAAGTGTCTATTCGTTTTGACGTCTACTAATGGTTTTTCGAATCCGATATTTCTGTCGATACGATAATTATGTCGATACGATAATTTTGCCATTGAGATTTCTCATGTTTTACAAGAAGGATACATTGAGATTTCTCTGGTTTCCCGGGAAGGATACATTGAGATTTCTCTGGTTTTCCAGGAAGGATACATTGAGATTTCTCTGGTTTTACAAGAAGGATACATTGAGATTTCTCTAGTTTCACAAGAAGGATACATTGAGATTTCTCTGGTTTTCCAGGAAGGATACATTGAGATTTCTCTGGTTTTACCAGAAGGATACATTGAGATTTCTCATGTTTTACAAGAAGGATACATTGAGATGGGAATGATACAAAATTACAGAATCAGCGATATAACCAAAAAATACGTTGTCCGAAATTACTGAAATGGAACCGAAATCAGGAATGGAGCCGAAATTACGAATGGAACGAAAATGATTTTCGATTTTACACATTTCTAGTCCATTCGAAAATTTTCGGAAAATCGGCCGAATCCGAATGCACGAATCGGGAAATTTCGTGAAAATTCCGAAATTCCGAAACCTGAAACGCACATCCCTAGTAATCACGGCTACGTGCGATGACATTAGTGGGTGGGGGAGATCTCGTAGGTAGGGCTGACATCCAAGATGCCAGCCTCCTGTGTGAGAAGTCCACAATTGGCACCACTTTGGTGCTGAGCCGTGCAAATTCAATGATGGGCTGGAGACATCTTCTGCGTGTGAGCAGAGGAGCGTCAGCCCTGCCAATAGGTGTCGGTACGGAGTACTGGCAGAAAAAATCCCATAATACAGGGTTATACAGACGTGTACATCTTGCTCAAAGTGCCTCGAGGGTTGACAGCTCTACCCTCCTGAGGAGGCCTAATAAGACCGAAACAATCATCGGGGGTTGCTGCATCTCTCGTGCAGAGCTTATGACCCTTACAAACCTAGGGTGCCACCTGTCCAGTTTTCACCCGGACAGTTCGGGTTTGTAATCTTGTGTTCGGGTTTCAGACTCACTCTCACCTGGACACATTATTCAGACTAGTGGCTGCAGTTCTTTGTGCCTGTGTAATTGTGGATTATTCCAGCCTTGGTGTCAGAATAATCTTAATTTTAATAAAGACAGGAGGCGAATATTTTGCATTCTCTTTTCTTTACTAAATCAACAGCAGCAAGGAAAGTTACATAGCAACAGCAGTAACCAATCAACAACAAGAGTGTAGTAAATCCTTAGCCACGCCCTCTTTTCTTGTAAGCTGGACGAGCAGGAGAGACGTGACGGAGAAAACCAGAATCCAGGAAGATGGAAGGAAAAACGGGAAATGAAGCGGAGAAGATCCAACTAGGCAGAAGTCCAGGAGACTTGAAGGTACAAAACTGGAAGCCAACGGCCATCCGAGACGATGAGAGACCACAGGAGCAAGTCAAACTGAGGAGGAAGCAGAGGATACGTGAAAGCACCATGCACAGGAGGTCTGTCAATCAACAGCCAACTAACGAATCATTTAAAATGAAAACAATCAAATGGTAACCAAAGTCGAGACAATAGTTCGAAGTGAGGCGAACAATACAAGTAAACCCTACTAGGGGGATAAAACAGGTTAAACAAATGTACACTTATACAATTCTTTCATGTGAGAATTTTTTTTTAATTTTTTTGTAATTAATGTTATTATTATTTATTTATTTATTTATTTATTTTTTACATGTAACACACAGAACAATGTAAGCCAACCTGGGCCGGGGCGGGCGGGAAAAATATTCGCCTCCTGTCTTTATTAAAATTAAGATTATTCTGACACCAAGGCTGGAATAATCCACAATTTTATATCAAGGCAGGAGGCTTCATATTTTGCAGTTTTAAAGCTGCACTAAAGCCCCAGAAGCATGAGAACGAGGACGGAAATAGAAGGTACGAAACGTGACCGCCCTAGACCAATCAGCCGCCTGTAGAATATCAGCCAGAGAACCCCCAGCATCTGCGACAGAGGAAGCCGCCGCGCCCCGCACGGAGTGAGCACCGAAATGGGGAGCAACGCCCGCCAGGGAGAGTAGCCAGCGCACCCATCTCGAGAGGGTAGGAGAGGAGACAGGCTTGTAAGGAGAGACATAAGAGACCAAGAGTTGGCCAGTAGGAGAGGAGCGCAAAGGACGCAAACGAGAGAGGTAAGTAGTCACACAACGAGCCACACACAGTAGAGGATCAGTGGGAAAGTAAGGGTAGAAAACTTCCCGGGACAGAGTTTTAGTACGTCTAGTAAGCGAGAAAACGACACCCTCAGGGGAGAAACCCACGGCGTGCGCATCGAAGGCTCTAACATCAGAGACACGACGAAAGGAAACCAAACATAACAGAACCGTCAGTTTCGCCGAGAGCTGACGGAGGGTTAGTGAGTCATTATCCGGCCAGTTACGCAGGAAGTCGAGCATCATCGCCACATCCCAGAATACCACATATTTCGGAGCCGGCGGGCGAGCGAGTCGAATGCCACGAAGGAGACGACAGACAGAAGGGTCCCTACCCACAGGGACGCCGCCCAGGGGAACGTGAGCCGCCGAGATAGCCGAGCGGAACAGGTTAATGGTACGATAGGACTTCCCTGACGTGGAAAGATTCGCCAAAAAATTGAGGATCAATTGTAGAGGGGCAGTAGCGGGATCAGCCTGTTGTTGCAAACACCAGCTACACCAAGTTCTCCAGGCGTAACGATAACACTTTCTCGTGCCGGGAGCCCAGGATTCCCACAATAAGGAGCGAGCTGCATCCGATAGTCCCGGCAGCATGCAGGGTCCCCGGAAATCGTCCACGCCACTAGAGGAAGATTGTTCTCCAAAATCATCGGATGTGGTCTGCCCTGGGGATCCAACAGAATGGATCGGAAGGACGGGAGCAGGAGTGGATGGAGGCAGGATAGTTCCAGCGTCAGTGGGAACCAGGGTTGAGCATGCCACAAGGGTGTGAGAAGGAGCATCCGGATCCCCCGTCGGCGGACTTCTTGGATCGTTCGCGTGATCATCGGGAACGGAGGAAAAGCGTAGGCCCCGGACGGCGGCCATGGTTGGAGAAAAGCGTCCACCGCAGTTGCCTGTGGGTCCGGAAGCCAGCTGAAGTAGGCCTCTGTCTGACGATTCAAGCGGGAAGCGAAGAGATCGAGGTGAAACGGTCCTCTCAGTTCCGACAGGCGGTGGAACGTAGCAACATCTAGTTTCCAATCGCTGGAGTCCCTCCAATATCTCGAAAACCAATCTGCCACAAAATTGGAAGAGCCGGGAAGGTATTCCGCCCTGAGAGAGATGTTCCGTTCCAAACAGTAATTGAAGAGGGAAAGCGTGAGGTCCGACAGGAGCTTGGAGCGGGAACCCCCTAGGCGGTTCACGTACTGGACCGCGGAGATGTTGTCCATCCGGAGAAGAAGGGTGCAGTCCCTGAGGTCCTGGGTAAAACTGCGAACGGCGAATGAGCCGGCGATGAGCTCCAGGCAATTGATGTGGAGTTGCCGTTCCTCCGGAGCCCATGCTCCTCCCGTAGATATAGTGCCGCAGGTTGCTCCCCAGCCCGACTGGCTGGCATCGGATTCTAGAATGAAATCTGGTAGAGAGCCGAAGATAGCCCGGCCGTTCCAGGCCTCCATATGGCGTAACCACCATAGGAGCTCCACCCGAACCTCCGGGGTGATGGAGACCAGCTGGTCGTAGGAGGGGTTGAGACGAAGGTGTGTTGCCTTCAGACGTTGCATCGCCCGATAGTGTAGTGGGCCAGGGAAGATGGCTTGAATGGAGGAAGAGAGGAGACCTACAACTCTCGCCAAATCTCGGAGACAGATGGTGTCCATGCTGAGGACTCCGCGTAGGGATTTCTTGATGGTCCGAAGCTTTTGCGGGGGGAGCCGCAGCTGGCAAGACATTGAGTCTATATCGAATCCGAGGAAGGTGACAGTTTGGGCCGGACGCAGTGCCGATTTGTCCCTGTTGATAATGAAGCCCAGGTCTTGTAGGAGCGTGACCACCAGGGTTGTATGGTGAGCGGATTGCGCGGGGTCCTGCGCCAATAGAAGGATGTCGTCTAGATATATAATCGTCCTGACGCCTAGGGATCGTATGAAGGCCATTACCGGTTTGAGCAGCTTCGTAAAGCACCATGGTGCGGAGCTGAGGCCGAACGGCAGGCAAGTGAACTGCCAGAGGTCGCGATGCCAGTGGAACTGCAGGTATGGGTGGTGAGTAGGATGGACCGGGACCGTGAGGTATGCGTCTGTAAGGTCCAATCTCGTGAACCAGTCGCCGTCTCGGAGGAGATCTCTGAGGAGGTGTATACCCTCCATTTTGAAGTGGCGGTAGGCCACGAAGGTGTTGAGGGTTTTTAGATTTATAACCGGTCGAAGGTCCCCAGATTTTTTGTGGACAAGGAAGATAGTGCTGACGAAGCACGGGGAACCCCTGGCGGGGGTGATGGCGCCTTTTAACTGCAAGGAGCGAAGTTCCCGATCTATCAACGCTGCTTCCTCTGAGGAATAATGGGCCGGGGGGGGTAGCAGCCTGGACGGGAACCTGGGAGAAGTCGATTAAATAACCTGCTACCGTTCGTAAAACCCACGAGTCTGATGTGAGTGTGCGCCATTTGGGAAGGAAATAGCGTAAGCGACCCGCGACCGGAATGTGTGGAAGTGGGAGCGCTGAGGCACTTACCAGCGGAGTAGCGGCGTCTGGGTCTGTTGAAGCCGCGACCAACGGGGACTCCTCGCGCCAGAATCGGGCTGGGTCTATACTGCACCTCCTGGTTTGGCGTGAAGCGAGGTCTATGGGTAGCGTTATAACGGCTGGCGACCCGACCTCTTGGTGCGCCAGCCCTGGAGGAAAAACGTTGTTGGGGGTGGAAAACCCTTTTCATATTTGATTGAACCTTTTGAAGGTTCGTATAAACATTAACTTTTCGGTTAAGATCTCTCATAAAGAGATCTCCGAATAGTAAGCCTTTTGCCGCCGGACCCAATTCCTTAGTAGCCATGCTGGTGAGTTTAGCGTCCAGCCGAAACAACGCCGCCTTACGGCGTTCAGATGAAATGCCAACGTTGGCATTACCCAACAAGCAGAGAGCACGCTGTGCCCATTCGCGGACTAGAGCAGGATCAAGCGGGGTGTTGTTGGCTAGAGCTTCGTCCGCCATTACAAATATAAGAGACAGGGGACCGGAGACGTCCAGAAGCTTATCCTGGGCGACACGGAGACCCTGTTCCAAACCCTTTCTAGGGTCCCTGCCAGCCTTACCCATGAAAGTGACGAAGTCTTCGTCAAATTCAGGGGTAAGTGACACCTTGTCAGGCAGAGTCGGGCGAGGACATTCGGCCCGCAGGCGCGCCCTGTCAGTTTTGTCCAGGGGGCAGCGCAACCAGAAGCGCAAAAATTCCGCTATGTGGTCCGGTGGGAGCCAAGCGGAAGATCTGGGGTGGGTGGTGGTGCGCGGATCAAAAAATGGCAGGCCTCGAGAGTCGAGGATCTGTAAAGGGGTATCTGCGGACACATGGGAGCGTGGCAGCGCAGGCATGGAAGCGAGGGGAACAATCGCCATAGTATCGGAACGGGGCTCACCCGTTGAAATTGGAGTGGCCGGTGGGTCACCGGTGGACTCTATATCCTCCTCTTCAGGATAATCAGCCTGGTAATCATCCAGGTCGTAAGCCTCTACGCCCTTGGGGTCTGAAGCGTATCTGGAGGATTTTTTGACTGGTGCTTTACCCTTGCCAGCAGACTCAGACTGGCCTTTCCAGGGTCTTTTTCGCGATAGTCCAGCAGACTCAGATTGATCCGAGTGTGAACCATCGGAGTGGGCCGGTGACTGGGCCCTTGAAAGAACCGGGGGTTCCGGGGGTGGGGGGACCGGCGGAAGGTTCGCAAGCGCTATGGGGAGAGTCTCCGATATTGCGGCCAGCAGCCAGGCTTTCAACTCCTCCTGGTTGGAGGGAAGTTGTGGAGGATCCATAACAATGCAGACCAAAAACGGGGCTCACCCGTAAGTAAATATGTATAATTATATTTATTAATTAATTTGATCCGTGGGTGCGGATCTGGGCGCCGCTGAGCGGGCTTACCGCGATTTTCGCGGGCTTTTTAGAAATGTCCTGCCGGAGCAGAAACTGGATTGCGGGGCTCACCCGTGGGATAGGAGAGGGTCCGTGCAGCAGGCAGTGTCCTTAGACCGTTTATCTTTGCGGGAATGGAGGCACCTGCCGAGCTCGGCACGAGCGGAGCGGCGGCAGACAGAGCGGAAGAAAACAAAATGTCCGCCAACGCATGCGCAGATGAAGTCGTGCACAGTGAGGCAAGTTCCTCATGCGGGACTGCGCGCGCAGATAACGGCGCCTTTAAGCACCAGACCGAAATAAAATAAATAAAATAAAAGAAAGCGATGGAAAAAAGCACCCGGCGGCCCACGGAAAGTACAATTTCCCTCTGGGTCCGCTGGGAGAAGGGGAAAAAAGCGAGGAGGCAAGCGCAAGCCTGCAGGCGGGAAAGTGCCCACACAGCAGGTAGAACCTAAAGGGAAAACCGTATTAAATACAGAAAAACCTTGCCTAAACGATATAATTAAATATATATAACCTCATCAATGAAATAACTGAAATATATCCTGGCGTCCAGGAGCTGTTTTAAAAACGACTCACCTGGAGGCCAGCAGCAAGAAAAGAGGGCGTGGCTAAGGACTTACTACACTCTTGTTGTTGATTGGTTACTGCTGTTGCTATGTAACTTTCCTTGCTGCTGTTGATTTAGTAAAGAAAAGAGAATGCAAAATATGAAGCCTCCTGCCTTGATATAAAATTGCCTGTTCATTGCCTGTGTAAGTAACACACAGTACACGTTTAGGTCAGTGCTATTGCATTGTTGACCTCCAGCCTGACAAGGGCGCTCTGTAGGAACAATAGAACATGGACACTTGCTGGAGGCTGTGTGGCAGGAGGGAGGAGAGGTAGGATCGCGGAACGTACAAACTACGTGGGCTATTTTTGTAAAGACCTGGCTCCTTGAAAGAACTGTCTGATTAATCTACCCTGGACTCCTTTTTTCTAAGTGGGTCTTCAGAGGACAGGACAGGATAAATTACAAAGAATAAAAGGCTGCACAGTAGTGCAATAGAAATCCTTTCTGCGCCATATACTATGCTGGGAGCTGTGTGTCTGCTGAGAGGTGGGACAAGGTGAGCTTAGGTCACATGCTGTCACACACACACACTCTCTCTGCATGGGAGAGCAGGGTAACAGAGCCGGGCCACATTGTTTTAGCAGACTAATTCTGCATGTGCTTTCTGACCAGCAGCCTCACCTCCCCGCTCTAGGGTCATAAACAATGAACAGTCCATGTCAGGGCCGGCCCAAGACATTGTGCTGCCTGGAGTGAAGGCTGAAATGCTGCACCCCCCACCACATAACCCCAAAATACACCCACGTCCATTATGTTGTATCATGATATTTATAACTAAGATCCAAATAGAACACTAACAGGGTTTAAGAGAAAGGTGAAAACCAGGAGAATGGCAGGAGAAGAGAACAATCTAGACCAAATAGCCGATTTGGAAAGAGCTAAATTGGAGAATTATTTTTCTGGTTATGGCTAGAATTTTCACTTCTCCAGTCATTCTCCTAGTTTTCACCTCTCTCTGAATATCCCTGTAAGTATTATCAGGGTAATTCAAAGAGATTTGAAAAGTCACCGCACGTTCGGTGACTTTTCGTTCTCTTCAATTCGGTGCCATTCGACAATCCCATTTCGGCAACCCTGCGGTGTATTGAGCAAGCACCACAGGGGCATTGAGGCACAGGGAAAAACTGCCGCAAACCCGACGAAAAGTCACCGCAAAAACCCGGGGAATGCATGCCGAAAACCCACAAAAACATCTGGATTAAGGCGAGGGTCAGACTGAGGCAGTGCGAACGCGCGTGCAGCCGCACATAATCACGGCCGTGCTAGCAGCAGATGCCGGGCAATGACGGCCAATATACGAAGTACGGTCGCACAAAAGTGCGGCCGCGCAACGCAAGCGGCAAACAAACGCATTTTTTCGAGAACGTGAAACCACTAGTACTGACGTACAGAGTGCGCTGCGTCCGCTAGCGGCGTGTGTGCGTGATTAGGAGACGTCAGACGCTGCTAATGTCCGGCCAACATAACGTCCAGACCCAAAAAGTGTTTTATTGATGATCCGTACAAAATCACGGATGAAACTGCGCATCGTATGACCGCTATCGCGTATTCCGTGAAAAAATACGTCCATTCGTTCGAACGCACTTTTTCACGGACAACGTGAAAAATGCGTTAGTCTGACCCTAGCCTAACCCATCGAAGACGCCGGAAAAACCCGAGCAGGAGCCGATCACACGCAGCAAAGCTACTGGAAAAAGCCGACTCAGAAAAAGGCAGTGAATAAATTAGCAAAACAGTTTGCTTGAGGCTAGGGTCAGACTAACGCATTTTTCGCGTTGTCCGTGAAAAAGTGCGTTCGAACGAATGGACGCATTTTTTCACGGAATACGTGATAGCGGTCATACGATGCGCATTTTCATCCGTGATTTTGTACGGATCATCAATAAAACATTTTTTGCGTCTGGACGTTATGGTGGCCGGACATTAGCAGCGTCTTCTGACGTCTCCTAATCACGCACACACGCCGCTAGCGGATGCAGCGCACTCTGTACGTCAGTACTAGCGGTATCACGTTCTCGAAAAAATGCGTTCGTTTGCCACTTGCGTTGCGCAGCCGCACTTTTGTGCGGCAGTTCAATGTATGCTGCCCGGCATTGGACGTCATTTGCTGCTAGCACGGCCGTGATTTAGTGCTGCTAAACGCACGTTAACACTGCGTTAGTCTGACCCTAGCCTTAATGTTTGAAAAGTGAAACACTGTTTGCAAAGAAACTACTGAGCGAAAATGTCTGAAATTTACATATGAGGTCCAGGGAATGATAATAAAAAGGGCTGTTACAGAAAAAATAAGTAAAGTTAACCCTTTCGCTGCTGAGGCATTTCCCGCCTGTGTGCTGAGGTCATTTTTACCGGTTTGCTCATCATGTTTAACCGCGTTTTGAAGCCTTATTTTATTATATGACCGAGACATATTATATATCGTTCTTTCTGGCAGACTCGGCAGATTCATAATATGCCATTATTATATGTATACGTTATGTCCTGTCTTTATATTATAACAAAATATGCAATATAATTAGAATTTTCAATAATTTACAATGTGTAAAGTGTTTTTTTTTTACATTTTAACATGCGAGCATTTGCGGTTATTTTTTCTATGGGGTGCGCTTGTTAAAAAAACGCACCACATACAAAAACCGTTAGTGCAGCATCATTCTTCACTTTATAAATTAAATGGGAACAATATTGCTGCATTAACAAAACAAATAAAAAATAAAAAACTTGTTTATTTATTTTTTTATTATTATTTTTCTATATATTTTTATTTTTTATTTTTATTTTTTTTACAAAAAAAATTTCATGGTCATGTTTGGTATCGTTGGAAAGGCCATGCTCTGGCCGGTCCAAACATTAACCCCTAGCTGCCACGGATCGGGAGATAGGGGGTTCATTGGAACCCCCTATCTCCACCATTGGTGGCAGTTAGGGGTTAACTCCAGGACTGGCGTCATCGTGCTATGCACGATGACGCCAGTCCTCAGGGGGAGTTCCCGGAGGCTTGGCCGACATCCAAGATGTCAGCCAGCTCCGGGAAAGGATCACGAACCGGCGCTTTTCGGTGCCGAATCATGATCCGGCCCCCATGGGGTTAATACCAGGTACCGTTTGGAAGGGCAGGCTGTGCCCTTCCAAACGGTGCCTGACATTAAGCTCAGGCCCCCGGCGATCGGGAGGGAGAGAGGTCCGAAGGACCTCGCCCCCTCCCTTTCAGGCGCCTCCTCCGCACACGCGGGGGGCCGCCCGAAATAGATGTCATCGCGCTGCCGCGATGACATATATTGTGCCCGCGGCGGTCCCGGAGTGCTGGACTGACATCAAGGATGTCAGCCTGCACCGGGAGGCACAGCGATCGGCCGGAATCCGGCCGATCGCTGGCTGCTAAGACAAGACGCGCTCAGCACGTCCTCCGCAGCCTACCCTTCCTGCGGGAGGACGCGCTTTAATATTGAAGCCTATGGGATTCGCCTGAATAAACTTGCCGCATGAAACCACCGAATGGCAGGGCATTTCGGGAACCTTTCACTGCTGGTTTGTGCTCTCTGAATAGCCAAAGCATTGCTTTTTTATGGGGATTTCACTGTCCTCGAACAGGCACCGAACAGGCACCGTATGTGCAGGCAATTCGCCAGGATTTGACGAATTGCCTGCTCTCTGGATAGCCGAATGGCCAAGAAAGGTAACCGAACGCTGAAAATCAGCGTTCGGTTACCTTTCTCAAGCAATTCGGATCTCTTTGAATTACCCTGTATATTTTAAATAACTTTATTGCGATAAATACGTTAAACTTGTTTTATGTGGCTTAAATTATTTATTTTATTTATAAAGGATTTTACCAGGAAGGATACATTGAGATTTCTCTCGTTTTCAAGTATGTCCTGGGTTCAAGAACATGGTTACAGAAATACAAAAGTAGTAAAATGCAAGAAATTAACACAAAACAAATATACAGATTAACAGAAAATAAATATGTAGGAAATATAGTTATTATGTTATGTGTTTACAGGTGCATTCCTTATTGAGGTATGTTAATATGGAGCTCTTAAGGGACTTTAGACTGGGGGAAGATTTAATGGCGTCTGGGAGGTTATTCCATAATTGTGGTGCTCTGTAGGGATGAGCCGAACACCCCCGAGTTCGGTTCGAGCCCGAACACGAACTTCCCATTTGTTCGGGTCCGAACCTGAACCCGAACTCGAACCCAATTCAAGTCAATGGGGCTGAAAATTCGTTTTTTAGAGTGCCCTCCAAGAGGTCATATATGCTACATATTTGCCATAAAAGGTGTATGGGGGTCTGGGTAGTGCCCTGGGGGACAGGAAACAAGGACAAAAAGTAAAAAAAAAACGTCTTTGAAGGGACAGTGAGTTTTCCATGAAATAATGGTTAAAAATAAAAACGAAAAATTCCTTCAAATATCGTGCCTAGGAGGTCCCCATAACCTGCCCGTGAAGTGGCGGATTTCTAGGATGTATAGAAACACTTAAAAACAAAAAAATGACGTTTCATATGACGGTAAATGCTTATCCTTTAATCTATCCAAAAACAACTGCTTGGGGCGGCAGTCTGTATGAAAAGAGGAGACATTTTCGTACACACAGAAAAAGTTTACTGATTTTTTTGGCTAAATTATTGTGAAATATATGCAGGCTTTGGATGAAAGTAACAATAGGTGCTTTAAAATTGGTCCTTTAGCATCCCCAAAAGTGCCGTCACACGTAACCCCTCTGATGATATGAATCTGATACAGGCGTCAGTGGCAGTGCACCCAAATATTGTGCTTTTGGTGCCAGGCCTGCAAGTACTATCAAACAGTAACCCCTCTGTGGTATTGTGGAAGAATGCAGGGGTGGACCATGTGGTCCTATATTGAAAAGATATGATTCTGGTCAAGCCGTCAGTGCACCCAGATATTCTGCCTTTGGTGCAAGACTGCCAGGCCAGCAAGTATCATCATACAGTAACCCCTCTGTAGTATTGTGGAAGAATGCAGGGGTGGACCATGTGGTCCTATATTGAAAAGTTTTTTATCTGTTAATGGGCGTCAGTACACCCAGATATTGTGCGTTTAATGCCAGGCCAGCAAGTATCATCATACAGTAACCCCTCTGTGGTATTGTGGAAGAGTGCAGGGTTGGACCCTGCGGTTCAAAAAATTAAAATGATATAAATCTGGCACAGGCGTCAGTGCAGCCAAATATTGGGCCTTTCATGGCAGCAAGTGCCTTCACACCGTAACCCTTTTGTGGTATTGTGGAAGAGTTCAGTGCTGGAGGTTTTGGGAATGCAGAAGAGGACATCCCCGATCTATTCCATTACTTCAGCATCAGGGGATTGATAGCTGCTGATCCAGGACTGATTCATTTTTATAAATGTCAGCCGGTCTACAGAGTCCTTGGACAGACGCACTCTTTTGTCTGTGACAAAACCTCCAGCGGCACTGAACGTCCTTTCAGAAAGCACGCTAGATGAAGGGCAACCTAGTAGCTGCATAGAATATTGGCTAAGTTCTGGCCAGTGATCCAATCTCAACACCCAGTAAGCCAGTGGATCATCTGCTGGAAAGGTATCCAGGTCTGCCCTTGCCCCTAGGTAGTCCTGCACCATATGGTGAAGACGCTGGCAATGGGTGCCTACAATTGACGTCCCTGGGCGTTGAGGACTAAAAAAAATTTAAAAAAGCATCAGTCAAGCGGCCCTGGCCTTCACCACTATTCCTCTGATCACCCGCAGCCTCAGAAGCACGTGTGTCAGCACTTGGTAATCTACCAGTGCCTGGAAAGGTGTTACACAAGTGTCGCTTTAGAGCGTCCTCAAGTTTTTTCATCCTGTGCTCCCTCTGTGTGGGCAGGATGAGCTCTGCAACTTTCCCCTTGTATCGTGGATCAAGAAGGGCTGCCAACCAGTAATGATCCCTCTCCTTGATAGCACGAATCCCGGGGTCCTTTAGCAGGCTTTGCATCATTAGGGAGCCCATGCAGCGTAGGTTGGAGGTGGCATTAGCTTCCGAGTCTTCCTGGTCAATGAGGATGACCGTATCATGAACTTCCTCCTCCCAGCCACGCACTAGCCCTTGTGTTTCTGAGCACACAAAACCTTCCCTTGAGGAATCCCCACCTTCAATGCCCCCACTACTTAAATATTCCTCCTCCTCCTCATCCTCCTCCTGTCTGATATGAGTAGGACCCGCTGGAATGCTGTCTGCGGAAAGACTGGGGCCTTGAGAGCTAGGGAGGCCTCCTCTTCCTCCCGCTGCTCTGCCTCTAGAGCCACATCTATAATTCCCTGCAGAGTGTGCTCCAGCAGGAACACTAAATGAATTGTGTCACTGATGCATGCACTGTCCCTGCTCACCATCCTCGTTGCCTCCTCAAATGGTGACAGTACAGATACATCCTTGATCATCAGCCACTGTGGGGGGGGGGAAACAAGTTGACCTGAACCTGTCCTTGTGCCATACTCACACAGGTACTCGTTGATGGCCCTCTGCTGCTTGTGCAGACGCTGCAGCATTGCTAATGTCGAGTTCCACCTGGTGGGCATGTCACAGATCAGACGGTTTGTGGGAAGGTGGAATTCTCTTTGAATTTCTGCCAGGCGAACGCTTGCTGGGAATGACCGTCTGAAGTGGCTGCAGACTTTTCTGGCCTGGATGAGAAGCTCTGGGTACTTGGTTAGGAAACGCTGTACCACCAGATTTAGGACGTGTGCTAGGCATGGTACATGCGTCAATTTACCCTTGCGTTGGGCGGAGAGAAGGTTGCTGCCATTATCGCAGACGATCATTCCCAGCTCAAGCTGGCGTGGTGTTAACCATCTCTGCACCTGCCCCTGCAGAGCTGACAAAATTTCTGACCCGGTGTGGCTCCTGTCCCCTAAACAAACCAGCTCAAGCACAGTATGGCATCTTTTTGCTTGAGCCATTGCGTAGACCCTGTCAGGCGTCAGTTTAACTGCCACTTCGCCAGAGACAGAGAAGGAGGAGGAGGAGGAGGAAGAGGTGGTGGTGGTGGAGCAGACAGACCTCATACAAGCAGCTTTCTGGAGGCGTGGTGGATGAACAAGCTCCAGCACAGAGCCCCATCTTGGATCCCTCCCAGCTGCAATCAGAGTTACCCAGTGTGCCGTGAAGGAAACGTAACGACCCTGTCCATGCTTGCTGGACCACGTGTCTAAAGTCACATGCACCGCACCTTGCTGCTGACTGCCTTCCCCAATGACTGGATAACATTGTCTTCCACGTGCTGGTATAGTGCTGGAATGGCATTGCGTGAAAAGTAATGGCGTTTTGGAACCTGCCACTTTGGTACAGCACATTCAGCAAATTCACGGAAGGGAGCAGAGTCCACCAGCTGGAAAGGCAGCAGCTGCAATGCGAGTAATTTTGCTAAGCTGGCATTTAGACGCTGTGCTTGGGAATGGTTGGGACTATATTTTTTCTTTCGCTGCAGCAGCTGCGGCAACGTAATCTGACTGCGTATATCTTCAGCTACTGGGATGATGTCATATTGTGAGGAAGGACCTGGTACATCCATTACTGTAGCATCATCCCTGTCGGTGGAGGTTGTAGGCAATGACATTGCAGGACATACAGTGGGGGTAGAGACAGATGAGGAGTAGGAGGAGGACCTACGCAAAGTTTTGCGCCAATGGGATGTGTGGCACTTGTTCATATGTCGCCTCAAGCACGTGGTACCCAAGTATCCGGTATCTTTCCCACGCTTAAGCCTCATCTGACATAGATTACAAATAGCAACGCTGCGCTCTACTGCACATTTCTTAAAGAACTCCCAGACAACAGAGTTCCTGCATGTGTTCTTTGAGACAACAGCGCTCTGCACCGGAGCAGCTCTGACATGTGATGCCTTGGACTGGCTAGTGCTACGGTTGGTCACAGAGGATGTTGTGCCTCGTGTTTGCTGTGCCTCCTCCTCCCCCTCTTCGTCACTTAATTCCTCTGTTTGATGTGGCACCCAGGTGGAGTCAGTGACCTCATCATCATTGTCATCTTCACCCCCTATCTCCTCGTCACTGGAGCCAACTTGGCAGTATGCTGCAGCTGCTGGGGCAACATGAGTGCCAGTTATTTGTGTGTCATCACTGGCACCCCCTTCCTCTAGGTTGATTATACTCCCTTGCTCAAACTCAGAGATTGAATCAGAGCACTGTACTTGCTGTGCATCCTCAAGCAGCATGTCACTCTCATTGTAGTCAAACAATTCAGCTGACTCCTCCGTGTGTGATAGCGAGGCTACGGCAGGAGTTGCTGTGGACATGGAGGCTGCGTTAGATGCTTTGGCAGCTGAGGTGGACTGTAAAGCACTAGAAGCCTGGCTGGCAGAGGACTCGGAGGATGCGGATGGCCTGGTTAGCCAATCCACCAAGTCCTCTGTATGTTACTGCTGCTTAAGACGGCCAGCACCAGTTAGAAAGGACAAGCGTGCCCCTGCCGAACTCCGAACCGTCCGAACCGAACAGCTCATCCCTAGTGCTCTGTAGGAAAATGAGGATCGAGCCACTTGCTTTTTGTATTGTGGTATTGCAAGTAAGGTGCTCGTCCTGGATTGGAGGTTATAGGATGAGGGAACTGCTGAGGGAAGCAGCCTATTCAGGTAGGGTGGTACCTTCCCAGAAAAGCTCTTAAACACCAGGTTGGAAAGGTGAAGGGTACATCTAGATTCCAGCGACGGCCAGTTTAGTTCTTTTAACATGTCACAATGGTGGGTCATGTAGTTACATTGTAGCACAAAGCGACAGAATGAGTTATACAATGTAGTAAGTTTCTGGAGGTGCGTTTGCGGGGCGGCTGCCTACACTACATATCGTATTCAATCGCCGGCATAAGCATTTGTTGTACAATCTGCTTTCTTACCGCGGGGCTCAGGCAGGATTTGTTTCTGTACATGGCACCTATTTTGGGGTAAATTTTAGATGAAAGTTTTTCAATGTGGGGGCCAAAGGATAGATTTGGGTCTAACCACATACCTAGATATTTTAGAGAAGTGACTGTGGTCAGCGTGCCATTTGATTTTGTTCTGACACATAGATGGGGTGTTTGCAATTTGTGTAGTTTAGGTGCTGTTCCAAAGAGCATTGTAACAGTTTTGTCAGCATTTAGAAAAAATTTGTTATCTTTGATCCACTTTTCTACCTCTGTGAATTGGTCTTGCAGCACGGCCTCCAGCTGTGGGAGATCTGGTTTGCTGGTATAGATTACAGTGTCGTCTGCGTACATGTGTACAGTTGAGGCTTTGCAGACATTGGGCAGATCATTTCTGAATATCATGAATAGCAGGGGGCCGAGTATCGAGCCTTGGGGTACACCGCACGTGACTGGGAGGGGGAGGGAAGTGCTGTCAGAAATGGACACATATTGCGACCGATCAGACACATATGATTGAAACCAGGTTAGCGTGCGATCACCAATACCGGAGTTTTTAAGTGTTTGTAATAAGATGCCATGGTCTACGGTGTCAAAGGCCTTGGCAAAATCAAGGAAGATGGCTCCAGTTAGGTTTCCTTGTTCCATGCCAGCCTGTATATCATTGGAAACTTTTAAAAGGGCAGTTGTGGTTGAATGATTTGGACGGAAGCCGGATTGATCTGGGGTTAAATAGTTCCAATACTGATAGTAATCATGTAAATTAGATAGATTAAATTGTTTTATTAAACAGCAAAACAAATTGTGATTATTACATTTTTAACAAAACAACAATATTGCACTCAACAATATATCAATCAACTTAAATATTTGCTTCCTTGCAAAGGCATGGAGGAGCCCCTAAAAAGACACCCGCACACCCTGAATGTATGGAAAAAGCCCCATTAACAAATCTGCACAACCCAAATATTTGGAGTAGCTCCTAAAGAGGGACAGGTGGAAATCGGAATTGCCCATAGGAGGAATATGTGGTATTGTGAAATCCGTAACATTATTGTTCGTCCGCCTGTAGATACACCATGCTCAGGATTCTGATTAGTAAAACAAAATCCGCTCAGACCCACATGCTAATAAGCTATCTTGCCCCATTCAGATCAGAGACGTGCTGTGAGGCACTGGCTAGTATCAGAGATTGATATACTTAACCTGTGTACGTAACAGCCAGATATACGTAACACACAGACCTGTGTATGTAGGTTCAGGGCTCCCCAGGACCTGGCTGCTCTCAGTGCTTACCAGCATCTGGCTGCTCTCAGTGCTCACCAGGATCTGGCTGCTCTCAGTGCTCACCAGGATCTGGCTGCTCTCAGTACTCACCAGGATCTGGCTGCTCTCAGTGTTCACCAGGATCTGGCTGCTCTCAGTACTTACCAGGGTCTGGCTGCTCTCAGTGCTCACCAGGATCTGGCTGCTCTCAGTGCTCACCAGGAACTGGCTGCTCTCCGTGCTCCCCAGGAACTGGCTGCTCTCAGTGCTCCCCAGGAACTGGCTGCTCTCAGCTCCCCAGGAACTGGCTGCTCTCAGCTCCCCAGGAACTGGCTGCTCTCAGCTCCCCAGGAACTGGCTGCTTTCAGCTCCCCAGGATCTTGCTTTAGGCAAGCAGGAGAAGGTGATGTAACTAGAGGCGAAAATAAAAACATATAACCTAATGTAAAGAATAGCTGCCACTGCTGTGAACTGAAAAAAAATAATGCGCGGGGTGGCAGAGATGGACAGCGGGGTAGCGTGGAGCAGGCGAGTTTGTTAACTTTATTATTATATTCTTTCAGTACTAGTGAGTGATTTAAAGGCAGGTGAGCCCACTTAATTGCTGCCGCCCCTGACGGCACTTCCCTGCTTCAGATGGCTACCACTCTGTTTGAGGGTATGAGTATATCACAGAGCTCCACAGCAATAAACCTCACAGCAATGTGCGGTGTGTATGAGTGTATCACAGAATCCACAGCAATAAAACTCACAGTAATGTGCAGTGTATATGAGCGTATCAGAGAGCTCCACAGAAATTAAACTCAAAGCAATGTGCAGTGTATCACAGAATCCACAGCAATAAAACTCACAGTAACACAGGGGCGGATTCAGGGGAGGCAACGGGGCAATTGCCCCCCCTGAGAAAGTATTGCCAAGTACTTTTCACTTTATGAGCAGCTGCTGGCAGCAAGCTCGGCCGCTCGCCTGGGAACCACCAGAGCCGCGATCTCATGGAGTTAACTAACGGGATCTTGCGAGAGGGCAGCTTGTGCGTGGCTCGCACGCAGGCGAGCGGCAGAGCTTGATGCCAGCGGCCGCTCGGACAGTGAGAAGCACTCGGAGGTGCCTGGCCTGGCACTGCAGACAGCAGGAGACCGATTGGGACCATGTGAGCTGGGGGCAATATATATATAAAATGTGAGCTGTGCCTATATATATCCATGTGAGCTGAGGCAATACATGTGAGATGGGGCACTATATATCCATGTGAGATGGGGCACTATATATCATTGTGAGCTGGGCCTATATATATCCATGTGAGCTGGGCACTATATATATCCATGTGAGCTGGGCTCACATATTCATGTGAGCTGGGGCACTATATATCCATGTGAGCTGGGCCTATATATATATCCATGTGAGCTGGGGCAGTATATATCCATGTGAGCTGGGGCAGTATATATCCTTGTAAGCTGGGCAACATATATCCATGTGAGCTGGGCAATATATATCCATGTGAGCTGGGCCTATATATATCCACGTGAGCTGGACCTATATATATCCATGTGAGCTGGGGCAATATATATCAATGTGAGCTGGGGCAATATATATCCATGTGAGCTGGGCAATATAGATCCATGTGAGCTGGGAAATATATATCCATGTGAGCTGGGCCTATATATATCCACGTGAGCTGGACCTATATATATCCATGTGAACTGGGGCAATATAGATCAATGTGAGCTGGGGCAATATATATCAATGTGAGCTGGGGCAATATATATCCATGTGAGCTGGGGCAGTATATATCCATGTGAGCTGGGGCAGTATATATCCTTTTAAGCTGGGCAACATATATCCATGTGAGCTGGGCAATATATATCCATGTGAGCTGGGCCTATATATATCCACATGAGCTGGACCTATATATATCCATGTGAGCTGGGCACTATATATATCCATGCAAGCTGGGCCTATATATATCAATGTGAGCTGGGCACTATATATCCATGTGAGCTGGGTCTATATATATCCATGTGAGCAGGGTCACTATATATCCATGTGAGCTGGGGCAAAATATATCCATGTGAGCTGGGCCTATATATATCCATGTGAGCTGGGCCTATATATATATCCATGTGAGCTGGGCCTATATATATATATATATATATATATATATATCCATGTGAGCTCGGGCACTATATATATCCATGTGTGCTGGGGCAATATATATCCATGTGTGAGCTGGGGCAATATATATCCATGTGTGAGCTGGGCCTATATATATCCATCTGAGCTGGGCAATATATATCCATTTGAGCTGGGCCTATATATATATATCCATGTGAGCTCGGGCACTATATATATCCATGTGTGCTGGGGCAATATATATCCATGTGTGAGCTGCGGCAATATACAGTTGTGTTCAAAATTATTCAACCCCCAATGCTGTAAAGGGTTTTAGGGAATTTAGTGTACATTTGTAATTGTATTCAGAATGAAATCCTACAAGGACTTTTTAAAGAACCATATGCAACTAAAATGACATCGATTAGTTTTGTAATACAGTAGTAAATGTTTCTTTTGTGAATTCTTCATTGACACAATTATTCAACCCCTTAAAGACTACCACTCTGAAGAACAGAGGTTCATTCAAGTGTTTTCAATCAGGTATTGAAAACACCTGTGGATGTCACGGAGCAGCAATAAAGCATAATAAGCACCAATTAGGCAGCTTTAAAATGACTGTGATACTCAGCTCCTTCTAGACATTTACTGGTGTGGTTACAAACATGGTGAAGTCAAGAGAATGGTCCAGGAAGAGAAGAGGTGATTACTCTTCACAGGAAGGGCAATGGCTATAAGAAGATTGCAAAGATGTTAAACATACCAAGAGAGACCATAGGAAGCATCATTCGCAAATTCAAGGCAAAGGGCACTGTTGAAACGCAACCTGGTCGTGGCAGAAAGAAGATGCTGACTTCGACTGCTGTGCGCTACCTGAAGCGTAGAGTGGAGAAAAGTCCCCGTGTGACTGCGGAGGAACTGAGAAAAGATTTGTCAGATGTGGGTACTGAAGTTTCAGCTCAGACAATACGGCGCACACTGCGTAATGAAGGCCTCCATGCCAGAACTCCAGGCTCACCCCCTTGCTGTCTCCAAAGAATAAGAAGAGTCGACTGCAGTATGCCAAAAGTCATGTGGACAAACCACAGAAGTTTTGGGATAATGTTCTGTGGACTGATGAAACAAAATTAGAACTGTTTGGGCCCATGGATCAACGCTATGTTTGGAGGAGGAAGAACAAGGCCTATGAAGAAAAGAACACCTTGCCTACTGTGAAGCATGGCGGGGGGTCAATCATGCTTTGGGGCTGTTTTGCTTCTGCAGGTACAGGGAAGCTTCAGCGTGTGCAAGGTACCATGAATTCTCTTCAGTACCAGGAGATATTGGATGACAATGTGTTGCAGTCCGTCACAAACCTGAGGCTTGGGAGACGTTGGACCTTTCAACAGGACAATGATCCCAAGCATACCTCCAAGTCCACTAGAGCATGGTTGCAGATTAAAGGCTGGAACATTTTGGAGTGGCCATCGCAGTCACCTGACTTAAATCCGATTGAGAACCTCTGGTGGGACTTAAAGAAAGCAGTTGCAGTGCGCAAGCCTAAGAATGTGACTGAACTGGAGGCTTTTGCCCATGACGAATGGGCGAAGATACCCGTAGATCGCTGCAAGACACTTGTGTCAAGCTATGCTTCACGTTTAAAAGCTGTTATAACTGTAAAAGGATGTTGTACTAAGTACTAAGATTGAATGTCACTTGGAGGTTGAATAAAACTGATAATGATGTGAGCACAGAAAAGACATTTGTGGTTATTTCATTATAAATGTTATGTTATATTTGTCTGACCTATACGTGCCTCTTTGATTTAATTGTAAGCAAGATGACTGAATGATCAAAATCAATGTCAAACTGGCCAAAACACTCAATTTCAGTGGAGGTTGAATAATTTTGAACACAACTGTATATCCATGTGTGAGCTGGGCTTGGGCAATATATAAAATGTGAGCGGGGGAAATGTATCCATGTGAACTGGGGGCAATATATCCATGTGAGCTGGCGTAATATATCCATGTGAGCTGGGGGCAATATAGTACATGTGAGCTGGAATGGGGGTACCCTGGGCCCCTGGTATGAAAAGGGTTCACAGGGCTGCGGAGAAGGGGTGCCATGTGTGTCGTGCCAGCATGGAAAGGGTGCAAAGGGCAGCCCACACCTGGGTTACCCTACACTGCATAGCTTCAAGGGGTATGTGCTGGGAGGGGGGTACCCTGGGCCCCTCGTATGGAAAGGGTTCGCAGGGCTCATGAGTCAAATGAGGACAGACCCAGTGCAATGTTCTGGGGAGAGTGAGTGTAACGAGCACAGCTTGCGATTAGGCACGTCTCTGCCTGTCACTGCAAACCCAACACCAGCTCTTAACCAAAACTGAGTGCCCCCCCCCGAAACCTGTGTCTGGATCCGCCCCTGCAGTAACATACCTATAATTGATATGCTGGGTGGGTGAATAAACTGTCAGTTTATTCATCCCCCCCCCCGCATATCAATTGTCTGCTCCAGAATGATTTGCAGAACTAAATCTTGAGAAAAAGACAGATACAGGATTTTTTTTAATGCACAATCAATAAGGATTTCATCACCTTTGTAAATGCCCAGCAGTGCATATTCTGTTTATCATAAGCATTTTAATAAATATTCTATGCACACTCAATAGCGAGCTATGTGAGCTATTTATATGTGAGCTATTTATAAACATGTATCTACAAAGCATAAGCTCTGCTCACGTTTAGGAACATGAACACACAATTTTATTTATTTTTGCATAATTAGAAACGACTCAAGTCCACTGAACTCATTAACTTTTTCAAATTCTTATCATGATTATAAAAGCCAATTATTTAAAGAGGATACAGTAATGGAGCTCAGCCTCAGGCTTGCCATTTGGGCATGACGAGATAAGTAATGTAAAGTCATATATATTATGAAACCATCTCTTCATTATTCTTTTATGCTTCAATGTAATAACAATGGGTCTCAAGTTCTGTGTGGAATTTCTGTTAATTTTATGTACAGTATATATTAAAGTGACCCCAGGCTTACTTTGCAGTCTGTCCCAGCAGATTGGCACATACCTGGTGGGTAGCTGGCTGGTCCAGGGCCCAGCGGGAGCCAGAGGAGAGCGAACAACAGACAAGTTGTTGTGTCTGCCGCCGCCTGCTGCCGTGATGTCGTCACCGTGCCTGAGGATCCGCCACGCTTCTTGATCCCACACTCCCCTGTGGATGCATGCGTGTGGAGTGGGCGCGGACAGCGGTGGCATCACTCACTCTATCCATGCGTCGGCTGCCAAATTAGATGGTGCCACGTTCCGGCGCTGGAAAAATATAGTTGCCGCTCTCAAATTTTCACCGCTTGGAGCAAGCACTCCACACTGCTCCATCGTCGGGCCGGCCCTGGTCCATGTATGCAACTGAGGTAGATGCAAAATTGAATATTAGATGCTGGTAACTCGTGGCCACAAACATTGCATCTCTAGCTAAGAGAATAAAGAACACAAATGGATGATCTACTGATACAGCAGCACCATCTCACTGGATCCAGCAAAGCTCTAACCCTTAACTTTACATCAAATGGCCTTACCTGTCAGTACATCTACTGGCATATTAGTAGGTAAGGTGTAAAAGGCTGAACCTGATGAACGCATGTCTTTATTCAGCCTATGTAACTATCCGTATATGGGAGTTGTGGATGGGACTGATCTAGGACATGGGGGAGTTGGGGTGGTGCTGTTTTGGGAGTTGCTGGAAAAAGTCAATTTGGGTTATAAGGGTGATGGAACGAGCTGGTGTGAGTAGGGTGCAAGGGGCATGAATCAGTACTGGGGCTGAAAGACATTTATTTAGTGTATGCTGGTTGAAAGGAACAGATTTGGGGTTTGTGGAAAGTGCGATGGGGGTGGAAAATGAAGGTGTGTATCTGAATACACCACTAATAATCTGTGTATATCCAGGTGAATGTACTGTATACCAGTGAGTGCCTGTATGAGTGAATACCTATAAACACTTGTGTGACTGCATATCTTTGAGCGCCTGTGTGACCATATACCTGTGAGCACCTTGTGTGACCGTATACCTGTGAGCACCTGTGTGACTGTATACCTGTGAGTGCCTTGTGACCGTATACATGTGAGCGCCTTGTGTGACTGTATACCTGTGAGCACCTTGTGTGACCGTATACCTGTGAGCGCCTTGTGTGACCGTATACATGTCATGGAGCTGACGTAACGCTCCATGCTTCAAACCCCAAGAGACTTTATGTTCAATTGTATCGTGTGATTTTAAATATATTTTACAATGTTTGGTTTTAGTTTAAATTAGTTTAGTGTAAAATGGCGTAACTTTAGTTTTAAATATACTTATATTCCTGTAGGTAAATGTGTTTTTGTATAGCCAGTAAACAAGCTTTACTGCTGTGTAATTTATGCAACAGGGCTTTTCCCCTTATCTGGCTGCATATTTAATTCAAGAAATCTGTGATAGTGTTTGTCTTTAATCTAATGTGTTAGGACAATAGGTTATGCAAATGTTGTGTGAGCTAAAGGCTAAAGAATGTAAAGAATGTTTATTGTAAATAGCTATCTGACATAATGTAATTAGCATATTGGTAGGATGAGGTACGTCATTTATGCAAATTATGACTGTTGGATTTCAGCATAAATGGTGGCGTTTTTGTTCATTAAAAGTCAGAGAATCCTGTGGGAACAACCAGCTCGTCTGGTGTCTCATTCAGGGTACCCACTATCACCCCCAGAAGGCACAGAGCGGCCCTCTGGAAATTCCTAACGGCGTTAGGGCAGAGAATCAGAAGCAGGCGGGTCAGGGTCAAGCTGCTCGAGGCGCTGAGGACAGCGCTCCCAGTAGCCGGGCTGACCGCAACAAAGGGGTGTCTGGAGAGTCAGGACAGACGGAAGAGAACGGTTCCGTCACAATACCTGTGAGCGCCTTGTGTGACGTATACCTGCGAGTGCCTTGTGTGACTGTATACCTGTGAGCACCTTGTGTGACCGTATACCTGTGAGCGCCTTGTGTGACGTATACCTGTGAGTGCCTGTGTGACCGTATACCTATGAGCGCCTTGTGTGACGTAAACCTGTGAGCGCCTTGTGTGACCGTATACCTGTGAGCGCCTTGTGTGACGTATACCTGTGAGTGCCTGTGTGACCGTATACCTATGAGCGCCTTGTGTGACGTAAACCTGTGAGCGCCTTGTGTGACGTATACCTGTGAGTGCCTGTGTGACCGTATACCTATGAGCGCCTTGTGTGACGTAAACCTGCGAGCGCCTTGTGTGACGTAAACCTGCGAGCGCCTTGTGTGACCTATACCTGGATACTGGATACCTGTGAGCATTTGTGTGACTGTATACCCGCGAGCGCCTTGTGTGACTGTATACCTGTGAGCATGTGTGACTGTATACCTGTGAGCGCCTTTGTGACTGTATACCTGTGAGCAGGTGTGTGACTGTATACCTGTGAGCACCTTTGTGACTGTATACCTGTGAGCATTTGTGTGACCGTATACCTGTGAGCATTTGTGTGACCGTATACCTGTGAGCAATTGTGTGACTGTATACCTGTGAGCATTTGTGTGACCGTATACCTGTGAGCAATTGTGTGACTGTATACCTGTGAGCATTTGTGTGACTTTATACCTGCGAGCGCCTTGTGTGACTGTATACCTGTGAGCATTTGTGTGACTGTATACCTGTGAGCCCCTTTGTGACTGTATACCTGTGAGCATTTGTGTGACTGTATACCTGCGAGCGCCTTGTGTGACTGTATACCTGTGAGCATTTGTGTGACTGTATACCTGTGAGCACCTTTGTGACTGTATACCTGTGAGCATTTGTGTGACTGTATACCTGTGAGCATTTGTGTGACTGTATACCCGCGAATGCCTTTTGTGACTGTATACCTGTGAGCACCTGTGTGACTGTATATCTGTGAATGCCTATGTGTCTGCTTAGATACCTGTATGTTTTTAAGAGTCTGAGTGTATTTGTGTCTACGCAGAGTGTGTTTGCGACAGTCAGTATCTGCCTGTGTCTCTGTCAGTATAAAAAAAACAAATCAGGATACCACACATTGGCAATATGTGGGTCGGTGGCGTGGGGTCCCTGTAGAATGTATGAGCAAGTGGTGACTGACCATCCAACTCCAGTACTAAGGGAGCTTTATTCCACCCAAGTGGACCAGGCAATGTTTCAAAGCCGAATGAGTCTTTGTCAACTTGTCTGGAATCCGTATTAAAGAAGAAATACCAGCTCTGAGAACCTGTGAATTTACAAAAATAATTATTCATAAAGAATCTATACTCCCCCAATGTCCCGCTGTGCATAGGACAGCACATCCACCACCCCTCCTGTTTTCTCTTGCATAAGGATGCTGAGACACAAAGTAAAGCCGACAATCGTGTGTGACTGGATGCTGACCCAGTCGCGCAAACACCATCAGAGGGGCCTCAGTCATCCTTCATACGCAAAGTGTATACATTAAAAAAAATGCTGCGCGATGTTTGAGTGTTCGGGTTTGTCTTGAAGGAAAGGTGGCAATCCTACACAAACCTTGTTTTTGTTTACAAATTGCTACACTTCAGTTTTTAGATGGTCTAGGTGTTCTGTGGACCGATTTTCTAATTGCTTTTAGAAACAACTGTGCCATTTCCAATGATTTAATTATCCAAGACTGTTCAGTCAGATAACACAGTAACACAATTACACCATCACCGCGGGCCATGAGTATACAGCATGTTCATCTTTTCATAGCACTATGGAATCATTCCTTTGAAAATAAACTATTCCTATTTCTCTGGCAGCAGTTCTACAAGAAGATGGTCATAGCGAAGAGATGCAGGACTCTTGGATATAATTGATCTAAGAAAAAGTCATATAAGCCAGATGGCATTCAACCATATGTTCTCTATGAAGTTTTAATTTTAATTCCAGGTTTAATTTGAAGCCACGTTTTATTATATGACACAGACAAATTATAAATCGTTCTTTCTGGCTCGGCAGATTCGTAATATATCATTTTTATATGTATATGTCATGTCCTGCCTGAATATTATAACAAAGAATGCAATAAATTAGAATTTTCATTCATCTACAGCATGTAAAGTGTTTATTTTTTTCACATTTTATCATCCGAGCCTTTGCGTTTATATTCTCTATAGGGTGCGATTGTTAAAAAAATTAGAAATGGGGACTCGTTACATTTTTTTTGAGGGGGGAAATTACGTGATTTTTAGAAAACGCACCACGTAGAAAAAATTATTAGTGCAGCATCATTGTTCACATTATAATTGAAATGGGAACAATATTGCTACATTAATAAAAACACACACAAAAAACAACTTTTTTTTAATTTTATTATTTTTTTCCCCCTTTACTTTGAACATGGTCTGTTTGGTATAATTCGAAAGGCTATGCTCTGGCCTTTTCGAATGATACCCTCCATGACCCCCTAGCTTCCACCATTCGGGAGATATGGGGGTTCAAATGAACCCCTTATCTCTGCCAGGGGATTTCCTTAGGAAATCCCTGGGCATCTAGGGGTTCCCCGGCTAACTGAAGTCATCACGCCATGTGCAATGAAGTCAGGTTGCGAGGGGGGACCCAGAGGTGGAGTCGCCATCCAAGATGGCGGCCCCCACCAGAGCTAGGCTGCGATCCGGCACCGGATCGTGGCCCGGTGCCTCAGGGGTTAAAGCCATGCACCGCTTAAAAGGGGAGAATCTTGGCTTGTTATTGTGGGACCTCCCGATCGGGAGGGAGTGGGATTTTGAAAGGATCCCCCCTCCCTTTCAGGCGATCTCCCAGTATTGCCGGGGGAGAGTCGCCTGAAAATGACGTCATCACGCATGCGCGATGATATCATTTCACGTGGGGACGCCCATAAATTTGGAGTCTGACTTTCAGGAAGCTGGAGTATCTCTCCCTGGGCTTCCGGTAGCAGAGGACCTGTGGGAAACGTCCCCCGCATATAGCGGGAGTCAATGAGGATGCTCCCCACACGTGGAACAAACTTTAAACTTAAAAGAAATAAGTACTCAGGAGTACTTGAAGAATGTTGAGAAAGATGGGAATGCCTGAGCTTGGAGGAAAGGGAGTAGTCCTAAAAAATAATCAGAAAGAAAATAAACATACCCAGGTGAATGTGGTATGATGTACCTTCGTGCAGGTAAAAGGAAAATTCTCAGCAAGATGGCTGCAATGGCCAATATACAAATTGGTGTGAACAAGGATTAAAAATTTACTTTTATTAGAGTAATGTAAAAAGGATCTACAGATTCTGGTAGTACAAGACAAGACGCAAATATAAGGAATTGGGGTATGCATAACCTTCACTACCAAACACTATTGACTGAAAAAGATATTCTAACATTTATTCGAAACAGGGATGCATACTTTACACTTAAATATTGAGCAAAGTAGAAGTTTTGCTATAAACTGTTATTCTGAGATAATTTAAAGAATAAAATTAAGCAAATGAGCTCAGTTTAATTTCTTCTTTTAATTTTGTCATAAACAGAAATATTGCTGGGATGAAAGTTTCTAAACTTTAAACTACAAGGTTTATTCAGAGAAAGGTGAAAACCAGGAGAATGACTGGAGAAGTGAAAATTCTAGGTCAAAATAGCCAAACCATAAAAATTCTCCCATTTATCTCACTTTCCAAATCGGCTATTTTGACCTAGAATTTACACTTCTCCAAAAGTTCTCCTGGTTTTCACCTTTCTCTGAATGACCCTGACAGGGTTATTCAGAGAGATCCGAAAAGTCACCACGCATTCGGTGACTTTTTGTTCCCTGCACTTCGGGGCGAGACGGCGATTCCTAGTTCGCCGACCCTGCGGTGTATTTAGCAAGCACCACAGGGCCCCCGTAGTGCAGAAAAAACCGTCTGCAAACCCGCAGAACACTCGCCGAAAACCCGCAGAAACCGCCACAATAAACCAAGCCGAACACTCCGGAAAAATCCGAGCAGCCGCCGATCACAACGCAGAGCAGCTGCCGGAAAAAGCCGACATGCAGACGAACGGAGTAAAAAAAAAAAAAACAACCAAAAAACTGTTTGCTTGAAAGTTTGAAACTTGAATAGCAGTTTGCAAAAAAAATACTGTGCAAAATTAAAATGTCTGGAATTTACATATAAGATCCATGAATGATAATAAAAAGGGCTGTTACAGAAAAATTAAAAAAGGATTAAAAAAAAAAAAACAGGAAAAAAATTGACAAAAAAATCCCCAAAAATGCCTAAAACATCCTAAAAATTAAAAGACTTTTTACAGCAGAATAAAACGATAAACGGTTTATTAGATATTGTATTAAAACTGGAATAATTTTAACATTGAAACCTATGGGATTCGCCTGAATAAAACTGACGAATGAAACCACCGAGCAGCAGAGCATTTCACGACGTTCCTCAGCTGTTCGGTGTCTCTGAATAGACAAACCATTGCTTCTCTATGGGGGATTTCACTGCCCTCGAACAGGCACCATACGTGCATGCAATTCGCCAGGATTTGGCGAATTGCCTGCTCTCTGAATAGTCGAATGGCCCCGTTTGCTGAAATTCAGTGTCCGGTTACATTTCGGACCTCTCTGGATAACCCTGTGAGTGTTTCTTTAACAGTTTCAAACAGGGTCTGTATTATTAGCATACAGGTAGAAATAGCATATGTATCAAATACAGTAAGTGTGATAGAGAAAATGAAACGGTCAAATTCCCTGCTTTGAGTGATCACAATGAGATTATTAGCAATGCATCTTCCAAAAGATACCAAGAGAATAGAAAAAAATACACACACACACCTAGAAAGCATTGAAATTTCAGTGAAATTTCGGTGCTTTCTAGTTCAACGAACTTCGTGAGCTTCGGGGATTCCACTTCACCAATCCTGCAGTGAATTCACTGTTCAACACAGGGTCTCCAAAGTGTGCTGAACGTTGAGTCCCCGAAGACCGCCGCCGAGCAGACTGCTGCCGCCAACCACCAATCAACCTGACGAACTCAGCCAGAATGCACGGAACAACTCCGAACTGCACAAAAAAAGATAAAGGAACTTTGCTATTCTTTAAAAGGTGTTTAAAACAATAAAAATGCATGAAAATGTGTGGAAATAATAAAAAAAGTCCTATAGAAAATTAATAAAACGATTTGTTATAGAATTAAAAAAACGCTTAAAAAAATAAATTGGATCAAAATCCCTCCCCAAAAAATAAATGAAAAGATAGTTTGCTGAAAATGGAAAGAATAAACGGTTGAATAAAAAAAAAAAAAGTGGAAAAAAAAAATATATTTTTTTTTACATTGAATCCTATGGGATTCGCCTGGTTAAATCTGTTGAATTGAATCACCGAAAATCAGGGCATTTTACTGACATTTCGGTGCAGTTCGCGTTCTCTGAGGCTAGGGACAGATGAGCGCATTTTCTGCGGCCACCGTCAAAATGTACGTCGATGCGTGCGCACGCATTTTTTCACGGAATACGCTTAAGTGGTCAGACGACCACAGTCGCACAGTCGCAGGTACTCACCAACGCAATTCTAGGGAAATCCGGCTGTTTGAACGTTATGTAGGCCGCACACTAGCAGCGTCTGACGTCTCCTAATCACGCACACACGCTGCCATGCGGCCGCAGCGCACTCTGTACGTCTGTAGCAGCGGTTTCACGTTCTGAGAAAAATGCGTTCATTTGCCGGTTGCGTGGTGTCGGCGCACTTTTGTACGCACGTACTGCGTATATTGGCCGTCATTGGCCGTTATGTGCTGCTACTGCCGCCGTGATTTAGTGCGCCTGCACGCGCGTTCCGACTGCCCCACTCTGACCCTAGCCTTAACCATTACTTCTCTATGGGACAATTTCACTGCTGCTGAAGATCGCTGAATTGCAGCGATCTGCAGCAAACTCTGCCATATTTTTCTGTCAGATTGCCAATGTTTGGCAAATTGAGCATTCCAAATAGACAAACTGCCACGAAAATTGCACCGAACGGTGAAATTCATCGTTCGGTGACAAGTTCGGCGGTCTTCGAATAACCCTTATACATACATAATATAGAGGTGAGCATAATGCCTGCGCATGAAGACTACATTAACTCCTTCCATCTGTACTGTAAAGGGATTTTGAGCAATTTTAACCCAAAATCATATCCCTGTACAGTAGTGATTGATCCTAAAGCTCTCCCTATTCTGTCCTCTTCCTGGATCTTGTAATGCACCTATAACATTTGTTAATAGTTTTGTTACAGTAAGGACGAGGGCTCCTTCTTGTAGCTTCTTTATTGTAATACAGGGTAACAGGAGTGAGCGCTCACCAAGAACCATATTTCTCCCCAGGGACAACACTAATCTTGTATTAAAATTAGGTGCAAATGTGATTTTGTGTGCTAGTTTTTTTTCCATTGTATTTCAATGCAAAATCATGTATACAAATTATTTGGTAGGTTATGGGATAATCCATATTAATAGTGTGAGACATTAGTATGTAAATTGCATGTACAAAGGATGTTATTATAAATTATTCATTATCTGGAAACTATACTGTGGCTTTTCTCAAATTAACCACGGGCCTTTTTTGACTGTATGTCATTCATAATAAATACAATTAACTGAGTTTAAGTAGTAGGTGACTCTTAAACTATTTACAGGGTTATTCAGAGAGAGGTGAAAACCTTGAATTGCCAGGAGAATGAACAATCTAGACCAAATAGCCAATTTAGAAAGTGAGATAAATGGGAGAATTTTTCTGGTTTGACTATTTTGACCTAGAATTTTCACTTCTTCAGTCATTCAAGGTTTTCAGCTCTTTCTGAATAGCCCTGATAATTTGCATGTGCAGTATGTAGTACTTGTGATTTTAAAATTTAATTTTGAACTTTTTAGATCTACACAGTAATTTAAAGCACAAGCCTATAATTTTTCCATAAATTCTTCATCATACGTGGGAAATAACTGTTCCATATAAATTATAAGTATGCCTTCCAATTCTCCATATTTTGGTGAGACAGCAACAATGTTTGTGGACTGTCCGAATTGTTACTTCCAATCCAATAAGAGTAGACTGTTCATTCAGAAGTGCACAGTTCCTGGCTTTGCCCACAACCACTAGAAAAAACAGTGGAGGACAGTCCATAGGGGTTGTAGGACAGCACCTCCACTTGTTGTATTTCCACTCAAAATGATACATAGTAAAAAAAGGCATTGTATGTTCTCTTGGTTACTCTTTTCTTTTCTAAGGAGGTAGAATTATTGGGTAAAAATTATTGTTTGTCCTTTAAGAAACTAGTGGACTTGTTTCCCCATTCCTAACTGAAGGCAGTGAAGCTTCACTGAGTGTTAAGATCTAAGGGCGTTTTTCTTATCTGCTCAGTTTGAAGACACTTTACACATGCTTATTCTTATTCTTTATTTATAAAGCGCCAGCATATTCCGCAGCACTGTACAATAAGCACAGTATAGACAGGGTTACAATACATTGAACAACATTTGACAAACAGTACAGGAGGAGATGAGGGCCCTATTCCCGTAGGAACTCACAATCTAGGAGGGTTGGGGTTGGAAACAGGAGGAGAGGACTGTAAGGTGAGAGTGATTGATGGTTGTGTCAGTGAGTTGGGTGGTAGGCTTCCCTAAATAGGAATGTTTTAAGGGAGCGTTTGAAGGAAGAGAAGTTAGGGGAAAGTCTGACAGTACGAGGGAGAGCGTTCCAGAGAGTGGGGGCTGCGCGTGAGAAATCCTGCAGTCTATCATGGGAAGAGGTGATGCGGGGAGAAGCTAGGCGCAGGCCACTGTTTGACCTTAGGGAGCGGGCTGGGGTGTATTTGGTGATTAGTGAGGACAGGTAGTGGGGAGCTGAGTTAGTGAGGGTTTTGTAGGTTAGGATAAGGATTTTGAACTTAATTCTGCAGTGGATGGGGAGCCAGTGAAGGGACTCGCAGAGGGGAGCGGCAGAGACAGAGCGGCGGGTGAGGTGAATTAGCCTGGTGGAGGCGTTCAGGATGGATTGTAGGGGGGAGAGGCGGGACAGAGGGAGGCCAGGTAAGAGATTATTGCAATAGTCGAGGGGACAGGCCCCTCTATTTATTGTTCCACACAGGAGACATGTCCCTCAATTTATTGTCCCCACAGCAAGCAGGTCCCTCAATTTATTGTCCCACACAGGAGACATGTGCCTCAATTTATTGTCTCCACAGCAGGCAGGTTCCTAAATTTATTGTCTCCAATAAATTAAGGAACCTGCCTGCTGTGGGGACAATAAATTGAGGGACCTGTCTGCTGTGGGGACAATAAATTGAGGGGCCTGCTGTGGCATTGTAAAAAAGAATGGGATCGGCCCAATGTTATTTATTACTAAATTTGCGTCCCATGGTTTTTTTTATTTAAACAAGGGCCCGAGTTGCTGCACTACGGGCCTCTGGGTTGTACTTGCCCCTGGGCCAAAAGTTGCCAGTCAGCCCCTGCTGGGTGCCTTCCCCCTCGTTTCAAAATTATCTCCTCCTGCAGTGTGGCAGATGACATTTCAAGGGACGTGAGAAGAATACCTGTTGTGAGCTGATAGTTACAAACTTACTACACTTTGCAAAGCCCAAGTCTCCATGCATCTTGCAGGCCCCAATGTCTAACAGCGTCCACAGCACCTCAGCGTTTTCTACAGGTGTTTTGTGGGTCATCAGGAGCTTTTCCTGCAGATACAGTTTGTTCTAGAAGCCATTTGTAGTATCAGGCAAAAAAGTTGCATAGAGTATCTGTCTGATAATGATTCATACTTACAAAGCCATGAGGCCTACCCTCCCACAGACGCCAATTCAGCAAATATTTCATATGGGTGGTATTTCTGCCTCAAGTAATTTGGTGCCCCTTTAAGACCTGTATTAATCATGGCCAGGGTGGTAACAGCAGCCAATGCCCCTGAGAGCAGCGAGCCTCTTCTTTACATGTTGTGTTTAAGTACATGGCTTACCTTTTAGTTGGGGCTGTGGGTCAGGGTCTGGCTAGTGAGTCCTGGATAGTAATATATGGAACCTATACATAAACCATAAAACATCTTATACAATGCACATGGAACTGGATAAGCTACTTGTGTAATTATTCCCCTAATTTCTTTCTGTACCCCATTATTTTTGAAAAAAACGTTGAAAATACAGTATTTTTTCAAGATTATGTTTTATTATCCATTCCTTTGCTCCTGTCAAAATAAAATCCCTGGGCTGAATTAAATAAATCATACGCCTAGTTTTAAATTTATTTTATTTGTTTACCTTGGCTACATTATGCTATTTGCTTATTTATCTCTGCTCGTCACGTTACTCGTGGGATGGAATGTGTCATAGCATGTGCCCAGACAGGAATTCAAAACAAAAACTGCAGTACTGTTGTTTTCTTGACGTCAACCTTCCAGTTCAAATGGTAACTATTTATAGTTAATATAGTCATTTAGCTCTGTTTCTTTATATACAATGTATCTCCTACTGAATATTACTGCTGAAAGTCGTTTCTACAATTAGTGGTTTCTGTCTCATTGCTAGGATTCACACTGTATCCCTTTACAATGCATTTTGTTATTTTCTATTGGGCCTTTGGTCACCAAGCCACTTCTTAGGTAGAAGCTAGGGATGTGCAATTCGTTTCGTTCCGAATTGAATTTCGTACGAAATTTAACCATTTTCGTTCATTCGGGAACATTTCCGAAACGAAATATCGGCCGCCCGAAATTACAAACTCCCAAATCAAAATTTCAACCTAAACGAAAACATTTCGGTATGAGATCTAAACGAATTAAAACGGAACGCAAATAGAAACATAGAAAATGTCGGCAGATAAGAACCTTTCGGCCCGTCTAGTCTGCCCAATTACATGGATACTTTACCTGGATTTATCTTTTGTTTAGGATAGCCTTATGCCTATCCCATGCTTGCTTAAATTCAATTACTGTTTTGACCTCTACCACTTCAACTGGAAGGCTGTTCCATGTATCCACCACCCTCTCAGTAAAATAATGCTTCCTGATGTTACTTTGCCCCTCTAATCTAAGACTATGTCCTCTTGTTTTGCTACTTTGTTTCTTTTTAAATAAACTTCCTAAATAAATTATATGAAATGCTGAAAAAAACGGAACAAAACGATCAAAAACGAAATCAATTTCGTAACGAAATTAACTGAAACGAAAAAAAGTAACCAAGATGATCTAACATGAAAAAAAAAGGAACAAAATCTAAAACGAAAAAAACCAAAAACGGAACAGGTCACTTTTTAATTAATGCAGATGCTGTCTGTGCCCCTATATAATATGTATTACTGGTCACTTTATAATTAACCACTTGGCTGCTATGGACGCGCTCAGCGCGTCCATGCACAGGAGGCAGCAATCGGCCGATTGATGCGCCTCCCCGGTGCGGGCTGACATCCGAGATGTCAGCCCGGCACTCCGGGACCACGGCGGGGCCATTAGATGTCATCGCGGCGGCGAGATGACATCTAATTCAGGCGCCCCCCTGAAAGGTCCTTCGGACCTCTCTCCCTCCCGATCGCCGGGGGGCACAAAGTTAAGGCAGGCACCGTTTGGAAGGGCACAGCCTGCCCTTCCAAACGGTGGCTGACCTTAACCCCTGGGGAGCCGGATCACGATTCGGCGCTGAAATCGCCGGATCGTGATCCTCTCCCGGAGCTGGCCGACATCTTGGATGTCGGCCAAGCCTCTGGGAACTCCCCCTGAGGACTGGTGTCATCGTGCATAGCATGATGACGCCAGTCCTGGAGTTAACCCCTAGCTGCCACCAATGGTGGAGATAGGGGGTTCCAATTAACCCCCTATCTCCCGATCCGTGGCAGCTAGGGGTTATTGTTCGATATCGTTGGATTGGGCAGAGCATGGCCTTGACCACTTGACCATGCTAAAAGTTTTTTTGTAAAAAAATAAATAATAAAAAAATATTTTAAAAAATAAATAAATAAATAAACATGTTTTTTTTTTGTTAATGCAGCAATATTGTTCCCATTTCAATTATAATGTGAACAATGATGCTGCACTAACGTTTTTTGTATGCGGTGTGTTTGTTAAAAAGAGCAAAATTTTCCCCAAAAAAAATGTAACGAGTCCCCATTTCTAATTTTTTTAACAAGCGCACCCCATAGAAAATATAACCGCAAATGCTCGCATGTTAAAATGTTAAAAAAAAACACTTTACACATTGTAAATTATTGAATATTTAAATTTTATTGCATTTTTTGATATAATATACAGACAGGACATGACGTATACATATAATAATGACATATTATGAATATGCCGAGTCTGCCGGAAAGAATGATATATAATATGTCTGGGTCATATATTAAAATAAGGCTTCAAAACGCGGTTAAACATGATGAGCGAAACCGATAAAAATGACCTCAGCACAGAGGTGTGAAATGCCTCAGCAGCGAAAGGGTTAATGCAGATGCTGTGCCCCTATATAATATGTATTACAGGTCACTTTATAATTCATGCAGATGTTGTGCCCCTATATAATATGTATTACAGGTCACTTTATAATTCATGCAGAAGCTGTGCCCCTATATAATAAGTATTACAGGTCACTTTATAATTAATGCAGATGCTGTGCCCCTATATAATATGTATTACAGGTCACTTTATAATTCATGCAGATGCTGTGCCCCTATATAATATGTATTACAGGTCACTTTATAATTCATGCAGATGTTGTGCCCCTATATAATAAGTATTACAGGTCACTTTAGAATAATGCAAATGCTGTGCCCCTATATAATAAGTATTACAGGTCACTTTATAATTAATGCAGATGCTGTGCCCCTATATAATATGTATTACAGGTCACTTTATAATTCATGCAGATGCTGTGCCCCTATATAATATGTATTACAGGTCACTTTATAATTCATGCAGATGTTGTGCCCCTATATAATAAGTATTACAGGTCACTTTAGAATAATGCAAATGCTGTGCCCCTATATAATAAGTATTACAGGTCACTTTATAATTAATGCAGATGCTGTGCCCCTATATAATATGTATTACATACAGGTCACTTCATAATTATTAATTAACGCAGATGCTAGGCTTTTTTTTCCACCATAGTTCTCAAACTTTTCAATGTTAAAAAAAACTTTTTATTAAATATATCTTAAAGCATTTATTTTTTTGACTTCCAGCAAGAAGTATCTGCATTTATTTATTTGTTAGGATTATTTTGGCATTTTTCGGGAATTTTTGGGTGAATAGGTTTTCAAAACAAATAATCCTAACAAATAAATAAATGCAGACACTTCTTGATGTAAGTAAAAAAAATAAATGCTTTAAGATATACTCACAAAAACGGGAAAACGAAATAAACAAAATAACCCATTGAAACAGGCTGTCGAATAGACCCAAATTTACGAAACTAATCGAAACGAAAACCTGCCGAAACGACAAAAACAAGCCGAAAAAAGAACGAACCGAACAGAAAAAAAAAACGGCATGCACATCCCTAATAGAAGCTATAAACATATATGAATAAATAATGCCTCTGCAGCATCTATCCCAGTGTACTTTGAATTGTTGATAAAAAATGTTTTTGTTTTATCAGTCACTTATGCCCTAGCTGCTCTTATTCAGGGTCAAATAACATGGTACGACTGTCTGGTGATGTTCTGCGCATAGGTGAAATGGAAAGTGATTGACAAGATGAACCATGGTCTACAGTCACATTGACTTGAGGTTACCCTGTGATATATGGCAATGCAGCTCATCTATTTTAGGAGTAAAGGTGAACAAAGGTGAAAACTACTTGGCAGTGTGTTCAACACGTGAATAATGCAGCCACTGTATCTATAGAGGAAATATATATATATATAAAAAAAATCTGTATTCACAAGTGGATTAGAAGTATTGGATTCAGATAATAATCAGACCTCTGCTGAAACTCCCACTACTCTTTGGCAGCATCGTACAATGTCATTATTCAGACATACTAAATACATAGAACAAAAAAAAAAAAAAGGGTCATCTGCAGTTTATTTCCCACATCTCACTGCATAAAAAAACAAGCTTTTTTTTAGGTAACTTGAATAACATTTAACCCATGTAGCAACCAGGCTGTTTTACCATTGTCTGTCCAAAAGTATCCATTGCTGTTTTTACATTTCTGCGCTGTTTGTGTTTAGGTCTAATTTTCCTCTTACTTCTTTATGGAACCCACACATACATTGATTTATGATTATTATTCTGTCCCATTACTTTAGGTCCCTTGACAAGTGGGAGGCACATCTGCAAACTGCTGTAAGTCCTACACCGTTCACCTGAGTTGGATGTACATACCCTCAAATTAGGGCTGACAGTCTGCAGTTAAAGCACATTGTGTTTGTTTCATTCCAACTCCATTGTGGTGGTGTATAGAGCCAAAGATGTTAGAATTGTGTCGATGTCCCAATATTTCTGGACCTGACTGTATTATATACCATTCAATAGACTTTCTAAAGATACCATTATTTTCATCATACCGTATAATATACTATAAAAAAATATGAAATATGATGAAAACATTGATACAAAACACTTTTCGAACTTTGACCCCCAAATCTACAAGCACCAAAAAAGACCCGGCTAAATAGTTTCTAAAATTTGTCCTGAGTTTAGAAATACCCAGGGCCCTATTACACTGTTAACACTAACGGTAGCGCTCACCTGCGTGAGCACTGCCGTTAGCTGTGGTATCTACAGCATATTACAATCCAAATTTTTTTTAACGTGTTGGTACCTTGCGCTTCTCAGCGCGAGGTTACTGTACTTTGCGCTCCCTATACTTAACATGGGGAGTGCAAAGTGTTAATCAGCGCTGGATTACAAAGTCCCAGCGCTGATTAACGCCTGGCAATGGTTAGCGAAAAGTTAACCAGAGCCAGAACCTGGTGTTAACGGATTCTGCAGAAGCAGAATCCGTTAACACCAGGCTAAAACAATAATAAAAAGCAGCACATACTCACCTTCTGTCCCACGGCGAGGACCCCGGCTCTGTCCGCCTCTGCCGTCCGGCTGGAGCAGGACCAGGAGCAGGACCAGGATTCAATTCGAACATAATGTCTATTTGAGTATGATAAATCCCCTGCAAGACCCAGATGTGCGTCAAAACATATGGGGGACTTAAGGCTTACATGGGGTGCGTCAGCAACAGAAAGTGGAGGAGGAGGAGAGACAGTTACTGCTGGAGAGGATGGTGGTGAAGCTTTGCTGGACCGATTCATCAGTAAACTCAAAGCGTGAGCAAACTGGTCCATGCGGTGGTCCTGCTCCTCCTGTTTAGCAATGATATCACAGCTTAGACATAAACATGGTTAAGTCTGTCGGATCCATAAAGATTGGCCCTGACGTAATGTCACTGTAACGGGGGGAGCAGCGCCCACTAGAGAGTAGTGGAGTTGAGATCCTTAAGGACTGATAAATCTTTTTGACGTTTAAACAACGATTAGCAGACACAGAATTATACACTTGCGGCAATGAGGATAAACAAAATACTGTGTTGCTACTAAGCACTAAAGGTTTCGAGACCGATAGACTACTTAGAGCACAAGCAGAAATACACAGATAAGTCAGACAGTTGGTAAATTGCGCGGACTGCAGGGCAGTCAGGAAATAAGCTGCTTTAACGTTTGCTGATAATCCGGAGCAGGTCAGCGGTACCTTAAGATAGTCAGAGACAACACATACACCTCGGGGTCTGTCGTAAGTACAGTAACGAGTATTGTTGCTGGTGAGCGTACATGGACCATAAACTGCAAATAAGCAGTACCTTGCGATCGCAGATCTTATCAATATGTGTGGCTGGAGAACATGAGCCCTGGGTTGGGTATAGGAACCTAATGAGGCCACAGACAAGACCCACCGCTGAGAAAGGACACTTCCCCAGTAATGTGTAAACACCCCAGTGGCAAGCATGGGGTTAAACCACCAAAGCACCACACAGTCGATCGTAATTAAGCAGCAGGAGACTAGTCAAAATCAAGCCGGATCAAATAGCAGGAGCAGGGATCGTATCCAGAAAACGGGTTGGCAACAGAGAAACAATGTAATCGAATGGTTAGCGATGCAGGAATCAGACTCCACGACAGGGCAACGAGGCAACTCCTTGCGCCCTGATTTAAACCCGGCGGCTCCTCGTGACCATGCTAGGCCCCGCCCCCTCAGACGCCGCTCAGCCATTCCCCAGTGCTGGCAGCCGGCCAGCACTTGGCACAGGACCTTGCCCAGACCCCCCAGGCAGCGCAGCAGGGGCTGAGGACATGACAGTCACATTCGCTATCCCGCTCATCTTTGAAAACCGTGGTGAGGATCCCTTAGGATAGACCTCGAACCTTCCGATCCTTGAAATGGTTGGGACCACTAACCCTATCACTCTCAGCCAGGGAGAACAGGCACACCAGCAACAAATAATATAACCCAATATCAGCAGGTTTCACAACAAAGTATGTACTGGAGCTCAAAGGGCTAATCTTGTCCACAACTGGAGAGCTGGAGACTATTCATACAGCAGGGGTCAGAATAAGCGTGGTCACATACACAGTTCGGTTTATCAATATGCAGGGTTCTCATACACTCTGGTTTGGCAACAGGGCAGATCGATGGATTTTCAGAGTCAGCACTATGTAGTGTAGACATATATTCTGAGACAGCGTGGCACAATTCAAACATATGCTCAGCGTCTGCTTTAGTCACAATACTCATACAAACGGAGTCAGAAAGAGAATAGTCAAGAAGGCAGTCCAGGTCAGCAACAATCAGGGTCCTCATGCAAAGCAAATCGGCAACGGAATCAAGTAAACAGTGAAACACAAGTGAATACACCAGGCGATGCGGGAACTAACTCCACGTCAGGGCAATGAGCTGTCTTGCGCGCCCTGCATTAAAGGCCGGCAGCTCCGCGTCATCACACCGCGCCCCGCCCCTCCAGGCGCACAAAGAGCCGGAACTCCTTGCACCTGGCCAGCCAGCGACGCCACCGGGTGTCCAGGCCCCCCCTGAGGACCCGCGGGTACCGAGGACGCGACACCATGATATACCAGGTACGTCTTTGGTCGTTAAGCAACCATTTTCTTAGGACGTAACTGCTACGTCATTGGTCCTTAATAAGCTCATACACCAATATCAAGGCAGACCACTTTTAAAACGAGTCCTACTTTAAGCCATTAGCTGCTGGATAAACAAGCATAAACTGTACATCTGTAAAGATACCATTGTGTGGTCATGGTTGTAAATAAGTGGCAAAAAATGTCAGCGGGAAATGGTTTCCTGATATTAACACAGTAGGTAAAAAAAATTGTTTCATATGTTTTTAGTAAAAATTTGCGTCATACTAGTATCATTTTACTGACTTTATTTTGATGCAAAATAGATTCTATAGTTAGTATTAGTGTTTAAAATGAATAATGGGGTTAAAGTTAGTGATTAGGTATAAGGGTAGTATTTGTGGTTGATTTAGGGTTAGCATTACTGTTAGTTTTAGGGTTTGGGTTCTGCTGCATTTTCGCTTAAATATTTAGGCAACAGATTCTGCTTCTTCTATTGACGTGAGTGCAAAGCTAACACGAGTGTCAATTTCACACCATGCTCGTGTTCCAAAAATTGTGCTAGTATGGTGCTAATTTGCACAAAGAAAACAATGCAAGGGCATATTATTTGCGTAAAATACTTTTCTCAACGTAGTGTCTTAATATTAGGTAACTTTTTCAAGTTGCAAATTCTTCATCGCATCCTTTCCAGCCGTGACCACGAGATGGTAACTTTATGATGGTAAAGCATATACATCCAGGTTGTAAAATATAGCTGAAACCTTCTAAAGAACTTTTTACAAAGGGGATACAAATTATTGGTGATCCCACAAGAAGGCATCTGTATTCCTTATTGTAACAGTGTTACTACTGTAAATTGAGAAAGTTTGTACATAATAAATACAGTAATACCTTGGATTGCAAGCATAATTCGTTCAGAAGCGTGCTTGTAATCCAAAGCACTCTTATATCAAAGCGAATTTCCCCATAAGAAATAATGGAAACTCTGACGATTGGTTCCACAACCATTTATTCAGATGAAAATGATTACAGTGATACAAAATACTGCACAGTATAAAGTAAAAATAAAACAAATTAACCTGCGGAATTGCCTTTGAGAATAATCATGGGTGGTGGGAGAGAGAGAGCAGGAGGGTTATTGTGCAGGACGTTTATCACGTTTGGGAGGGTTTCAGCATGTCCGGTGTAATGTGTGATACTATTACGCATGTTACACTGTGTGGCCCTCCCGTCAAGCTGCCAGAATGCTGCTAGGGAGGAAAGGTGACCATGGCTTCAGTTGTGACGTGTCTCTCGGCAGACAAAGCGTACATACTTTGACATCGCTTGTATATCAAGTCAAAATTTATAAAAAACAATTGCTCTTCTTGCAAAACGCTCTCAAACCAAGGTTTTACTGTAAAACATAATGCCTTTTCTCCCACTCACTTTTTATTTCAGTTACTTTTGCCTTAAATCTTCCCTTATTTTGCCAATTATTAACCTTTTCTGCTGAAAGGGATATAATGAAAATATCACTTAATTTGGCATTCATTATTTTCTACTGAAAAGATTAAAAATTGTGGACTATTTAACAAATTGAGAATTATCGAGAAAATGACCTGAATTGTGATTTATGGGTTACTGTAATCAAACTTAGTGAGTTGGGGGATAAATAATGGCATATATTTGGTATAAGTATTAAGTATTCAAGCATACTCACAGACTCAACTCCATCTCTTCCCTCTGCTGCCCTGAACCAAGTATTCAAGGTATCCACCATTCAACATGGCGTCCAACATCATACCCCAGGCTGCCGTAATCTTGCAATTGTATTTTTATGTCTGCATCTATTATTCTCTGACTAGTCATATTTTAGGATCACCCTCCATTTCTGTTAGAAAAAATCTGTTTGTTTTTCCCTTCTCCTCCCTCCCCCCACAAGTTGTAAATAGTGGCTATCTTTGCATTGTCACTAACCTCATTCTATTTCAACAGCATACTCACATACTCACTCAACTCCACCTCTGCTGCCCCAGCCCACCCTCCCCATCCACCTGCCCACCAGGGCCGGTCCCTAATTTCAGCTCTCCTTTCCAGCTGTCTTCACTTCTCTCGCTAATTACTCTTACTAAGCCCAAACTTCTGGTCCTTCCAATGCAATCCCCACGATATTCTTCTGGCCACCAGTTTCATCTTCCCTCTGCTCCCAATTGTTTCAGTTACCCCAGTATTTCCTCTTGTATCCTGTAAGTCTGCTGTTTGTGCTTCCACATTGTAAAGCGCTACGGAATCTGTTGGCACTGTATAAGTACTTGTAACTGTAACTTTGAATTTCTGTAACAACTGTAACAATTCAATGTTTCTTGAACCCAGGACATACTTGAAATGAGAGAAATCGCAATGTATTCTTCCTGGTAAAATTCTTTATAAATAAAATAAATAAATATTTAATGTACTCGCATCAAACTAAGTTAAATTCACACAGCAGTGAAAACTGAATGCTGTCATGAGTCCAGGAATCATGATTACTAAATCCTGGCTAAATATTCAAGACAAATATTGGAAGTAAAGGAAAATGTGGTTCCAAGCTCCTCATTCTTCAAAGAAATTTTTCTTAATGAGCAATACAGCTAAGCCGTCATAAAGTACACAGATCTGATGCTACAGTAGAATAAAAAAAACATTAAAATTAGATGAATAGAACCAAACAGCGTGAAAATGCACATATATATATAATCTAATGTATAATATGAGTAGTATATAATTCATGTTAATCAGAGAGAGAGGTGAAAACCAGGAGAATGACTGGAGAAGTGAAAATTCTAGATCAAAATAGCTAAACCAGAAAAATTCTCCCATTTATCTCATTTTCAAAATCGGCTATTTGGTGATTGTTCTCTTCTCCTGCCAATTCTCCTGGTTTTCACCTCTCTCTGAATAACCCTGTAAGACAAAGGACAAGAGAAAATTCATCATTACCTTATATCAATGCTTTACCTATACTTTTTTTAAAGTCTTTTTTCACGATCTATATTTTGGTCATATTATGGTAAAATTGAAATGGCCATTAGGTCAGTGAATGCTTGTTTGCTTTTTTTTCCCTTCTTTATGTCTGCATAATTTTTTTTATTTTCTGTAAAATGCACAGTAACAGGCAGCAGTTAAATAATTACAGATTTAAATATTGCAGAATTAGGCTATGCATTTTCACTTGGCTTGGTATAGAGTTTCATTATATACAAGTCATTTATAGTAAGGTATTTCTGGGCCTTTAAATATGTGTGAACTTGAAGGAGAACTAATATGGTATGGAAAGTATAGCTCTTATGATGAGTAAGAAAATAATAAATAAGATAATCATTGACAAATTTAAATGGACTGTGGACAATACAACCACTTAAGAAGTCATGACGGCAAGAGAATACTTTGAGGGACGTGCTTTGGGACTCACTAGGGTAGCATCTTTCAAGATGCTAATACCAAATATAAAGGCTAGAAGTACCGAAATGCATATTAATAATAAATATAACACATTTTAGGCTTTGATGCTAAAGTGACATAATTTTATTGGGTTTTCAAATGCAATTTACGGGAAAAGGCACAGATATTTTTTGTAATCCTACAAAATGAACCTATAAAGATTGTCATAGTCAAATCCATTACATGACGAAGGCTGACTTCAAGGTTTTTTTATTTAATATCATTTTTAGTTGCTCAAGGAGATACATGGCAAAAGGAACACAATTTCAGTATTAGGCACATCATCAAGTGCAGAGTTTACGGACAATGAAAATGGCTAAAATGGCAAACTGGCATATATTGTAGTGCAGTATGTCCGTTGATTACGCCAGAAGTACATGTATCTAGTGTGTGGCACCATAAAGTAAAACATTTTCAATTCAGTTGCAAGGATGATTGAGACTCAAAACAGTTAGAATAAAAATAATAAAACCAACATAAGTAAAAAAAAAATACCCCAGAGTGGGAATGCCAACAATCTCGAAACCTACCCTGAAGGGATGTAATTTATAGTTAACCAGGTAGTGCATAGGAAAACAGGTGCGCTCGAAGGGGGATAGTCCACCCAGCATAGCCAGAGAAAAAAGGGGAGGAGTAGGCAACGTTATGGGGAGTGTAGGGGATTAGAGTGGGTCTACCCCAGGCATGGGTGGCTCGGGATCCAGGAGCTACTGATCATATCCGTTCTCTAAGGAGAAGTGGAGTTCCTCCATTTTCCTATTTTTGTACACCTGGTCAATCCAATCAAAGCCCGTGGGGAGGGGCTACCTGTTCCCAATACCTCGGGATCAGTATCTTTGCTGAATTAAGTAAGTGAATTGCTAGGGATTTCACAAAGTGGGCAGGTGATGCCGGGACCACGTGCTGAAGGGCAACCTGGGGAGTAAGGGGCAAATCTAGAGGTGTCATTTCATAAATATACATTAAGATGACCTCCCAATATGATTTTATTACCTAGAGTTTGTGAGGAGGCAACATCGACAAAGCACTCAACTGCATGAGAAGTGCCGCGGTATAATACAGCTCCAAATATGGGAGCCCTATAGGCCACCTCTAGATTTTGATCTGGTCAGTAGTGAATATGCTAGTGTAGGGTGCCCATTAGACCAGACAAAAGAGGAGAAAATGTCCTGGAGTTTAGTGAAAAGGGATGATGGTGGAATATGTATCGACAGAGTCTGGTAAAGGTTAGGTAAGACCATTATGGCGAAACAGCCACCCAATGTTTATTTGCAGTTATTTTGCTTGCATTTCATTGTCGCTGTATATAGGGTAGAGTGTTTGTTCTGCTGTGCCCTATTACCTGATGTCTGTGTTATATTAATATACCCTTATGTGTTTATTTTAGAGTATTGTTTCTGTGTACCTTCTCTCTGTATAGTGTACATCTCTCTATTAGCTGTCCTGTCTTTGTATTGTACTCCTCTGTGGCTACCCCCCTCTCTATATACTGTGTACTCCCTGCTGTAAGTAGACCTCCTGTTTCCCTCTAGTTCTAAGCAGACTGTTTAGATAAGAGTGCATGTGTAAACAAGCCATTGTGTTGGATTGCTCTTTCTATTGTCCTCTCACTAGAGACTCTTGATCTTATCTGTAAGGGAGGGGGTCTTGTCTCTACTGTTTACCTGTGTGTATTTGAAATAAAGAAGCATTCTCCATTTGGATTTTGAACCAGAAGCAACTCCACAGCATACGTGTCATCTATTCTGTGTGTTTGTACGAATATCTCCTGTGTTCAGCGGAAAGGGGGTGTCCAGACGGAGGGTACCGAGCGTGAGGGTACCTCGATCCATGACAACCATCGTCTATAGAATGTTAATTCGGCCAAACTAGGAGAATTGAGGCCTATTCCAATCTGACAGATCCTGCATAACACAACTAATAATTGGCACATAATTTATGTCAAATAACGAATGAAAAATGACGCTAAGCTAGACACCCAGGAAACTAATGGCGGAGTCTGGCAAAGCAAACGGTGCTACCAGGGCTCGAGTGCTGCAGGAAAGCGTGGCAACAGCGTTCCCGCACTTCTCGCACAGCAGGTACTCAGTAGGGATGAGCCGACCACTCCCCGAGTTCGGTTCGAGCCCGAACCCGAACTCTAACCCCATGCAAGTCAATGGGGCTGAAAATTCGGTTTTTTTAGAGTGCCCTCCAAGAGGGCATATATGCTACATATTTGCCATAAAAGGTGTATGGGGGTCCGGGTAGTGCCCTGGGGGACAGGAAACAAGGACAAAAAGTAAAAAAAAAAGTTTTTAAAGGGACAGTGAGTTTTCCATGAAATAAGGGTTAAAAATAAAAACCAAAAATTCCTTCAAATATCCTGCCTAGGAGTTCCCCATAACCTGCCCGTGAAGTGGCGGATTTCTAGGATGTGTAGAAACACTTAAAAACAAAAAAAAAAGACGTTTCATATGACGGTAAATGCTTTTCCTTTAATCTATCCATAAACAACTGCTTGGGGCGGCAGCCTGTATGAAAAGACATTTTAGGACGCGCAGAAAAAGTTTAGTGATTTTTTTGGCTAAATTATTGTGAAACTTATGCAGACTTTGGATGAAAGTAACAAAAGGTGCTTTAAAATTGGGCTTTTAGCGTCGGCAACAGTGCCGTCACACCATAACCCCTCTGAGGATATGAATCTGATACAGGCGTCAGTGGCAGTGCACCCAGATAATGTGCCTTTAGTGCCAGGCATGCAAGTACTATCATACAGTAACCCCTCTGTGGTATTGTGGAAGAATGCAGGGGTGGACCATGCGGTCCTATATTGAAAAGTTTTTTATCTGGTAATGGGCGTCAGTGCACCCAGATATTGTGCCTTTAATGCCAGGCCAGCAAGTATCATCATACAGTAACCCCTCTGTGTTATTGTGGAAGAGTGCAGGGGTGAACCTTGCGGTCCTATATTAAAAAGATATGCATCTGGTTAAGGCGTCAGTGCACCCAGATATTCTGCCTTTGGTGCAAGTATCATCATACAGTAACCCCTCTGTGGTATGGTGGAAGAGTGCAGGGGTGGACCATGTGGTCCTATATTGAAAAGTTTTTTATCTGATAATGGGCGTCAGTGCACCCAGATATTGTGCCTTTAATGCCAGGCCAGCAAGTATCATCATACAGTAACCCCTCTGTGGTATTGTGGAAGAGTGCAGGGTTGGACTCTGCGGTTCAAAAAAATAAAATGATATAAATCTGGCACAGGTGTCAGTGCAGCCAAATATTGTGCCTTTCATGGCAGCAAGTGCCTTCACACCGTAACCCTTTTGTGGTATTGTGGAAGAGTTCAGTGCTGGAGGTTTTGTGAATGCAGAAGAGGACATCCCCTATCTATTCCATTACTTCAGCATCAGGGGATTGATAGCTGCTGATACAGGACTGATTCATTTTTATAAATGTCAGCCGGTCTACAGAGTCGGTGGACAGACGCACTCTTTCGTCTATGACAAAACCTCCAGCGGCACTGAACATCCTTTCGGAAAGCACACTAGATGAAGGGCAACCTAGTAGCTGCATATCATATTGGCTAAGTTCTGGCCAGTGATCCAATCTCAACACCCAGTAAGCCAGTGGATCATCTGCTGGAAAGGTATCAAGGTCTGCCCTTGCACCTAGGTAGTCCTGCACCATATGGTGAAGACGCTGGCAATGGGTGCCTACATTTGACGTCCTTGGGCGTCGTGGACTAAAAAAATGTAAAAAAGCATCAGTCAAGCGGCCCTGGCCTTCACCGCTATTCCTCTGATCAGCCGCAGCCTCAGAAGCACGTGTGTCAGCACTTGGTAATCTACCAGTGCCTGGAAAGGTGTTACACAAGTGTTGCTTTAGAGCGTCCTCATGTTTTTTCATCCTGTGCTCCCTCTGTGTGGGCAGGATGAGCTCTGCAACTTTCCCCTTGTATCATGGATCAAGAAGGGTTGCCAACCAGTAATGATCCCTCTCCTTGATAGCACGAATCCTGGGGTCCTTTAGCAGGCTTTGCATCATTAGGGAGCCCATGCAGCGTAGGTTGGAGGTGGCATTAGCTGCCGAGTCTTCCTGGTCAATGAGGAAGACCGTATCGTGCACTTCCTCCTCCCAGCCATGCACAAGCCTTTCTGTTTCTGGGCACACAAAACCCTCCCTTGAGGAATCCCCACCTTCAATGCCCCCACTACTTAAATAGTCCTCTTCCTCCTGTCTGATCTGAGTAGGACCTGCTGGAATGCTGTCTGCGGAAAGACTGGGGCCTTGAGAGCTAGGGAAGGCCTCCTCTTCCTCCCGCTGCTCTGCCTCTAGAGCCACATCTATAATTCCCCGCAGAGTGTGCTCCAGCAGGAACACTAAAGGAATTGTGTCAATGATGCATGCACTGTCCCTGCTCACCATCCTCGTTGCCTCCTCAAATGGTGACAGTACAGTGCATGCATCCTTGATCATCAGCCACTGCGGGGGGGGAAAAAAACAAGTTGACCTGAACCTGTCCTTGTGCTATACTCACACAGGTACTCGTTGATGGCCCTCTGCTGCTTGTGCAGATGCTGCAACATTGCTAATGTCGAGTTCCACCTGGTGGGCATGTCACAGATAAGACGGTTTGTGGGAAGGTGGAATTCTCTTTGATTTTCTGCCAGGCGAAAGCTTGCTGGGAATGAAGTCTGAAGTGGCTGCAGACTTTTCTGGTCTGGATGAGAAGCTCTGGCAGCCCTGGGTACTTGGTTAGGAAACGCTGTACCACCAGATTTAGGACGTGTACTAGGCATGGTTCATGCGTCAATTTACCCTTGCGTAGGGTGGAGAGAAGGTTGCTGCCATTATCGCAGACGATCATTCCCAGCTCAAGATGGCATGGTGTTAACCATCTCTGCACCTGCCCCTGCAGAGCTGACAAAATTTCTGACCCGGTGTGGCTCCTGTCCCCTAAACAAACCAGCTCAAGCACAGTATGGCATCTTTTTGCTTGAGCCATTGCGTAGACCCTGTCAGGCGTCGGTTTAACTGCCACTTCACCAGAGACAGAGAAGGAGGAGGAGGAGGAAGAGGTGGTGGTGGAGCAGACAGACCTCATACAAGCAGCTTTCTGGAGGTGTGGTGGATGAACAAGCTCCAGCACAGAGCCCCGTCTTGGATCCCTCCCAGCTGCAATCAGAGTTACCCAGTGTGCCGGGAAGGAAATGTAACGGCCCTGTCCATGCTTGCTGGACCACGTGTCTAAAGTGACAAGCACCTTGCTGCTGACTGCCTTTCCCAATGACTGGATAACATTGTCTTCCACGTGCTGGTATAGTGCTGGAATGGCCTTGCGCAAAAAGTAATGGCGTTTTGGAACCTGCCACTGTGGTACAGCACATTCAGCAAATTCACGGAAGGGAACAGAGTCCACCAGCTGGAAAGGCAGCAGCTGCAATGCGAGTAATTTTGCTAAACTGGCATTTAGACGCTGTGCTTGGGGATGGTTGGGACTATATTTTTTCTTTTGCTGCAGCAGCTGCGGCAACGTAATCTGACGGCGTAAATCTTCAGCTACTGGGATGATGTCACATTATGAGGAAGGACCTGCTGGTACATCCATTACTGTAGCATCATCCCTGTCGGTGGAGGTTGTAGGCAATGACATGGCAGGACATACAGTGTGGGTAGAGACAGATGAGGAGGAGGAGGACCTACGCAAAGTTTTGCGCCAACGGGATGTGTGGCACTTGTTCATATGTCGCCTCAAGCACGTGGTACCCAAGTGTCCGGTGTTTATCCCACGCTTCAGCCTCCTCTGACATAGATTACAAATAGCAACGGTGGGGTCTGCTGCACATTTCTTAAAGAACTCCCAGACAGCAGAGTTCCTGCATGTGTTCTTTGAGACAACAGCGCTCTGCACCGGAGCAGCTCTGACATGTGATGCCTTGGACTGGCTAGTGCTACAGTTGGTCACAGAGGATGTTGTGCCTCGTGTTTGCTGTGCCTCCTCCTCCTCCTCACTTGATTCCTCAGTTCGATCTGGCACCCAGGTGGAGTCAGTGACCTCATCATCAATGTCATCTTCACCCCCTATCTCCTCGTCACTGGAGCCAACTTGGCAGTATGCTGCAGCTCCTGGGGCAACATGAGTGCCAGTTATTTGTGTGTCATCACTGGCACCCCCTTCCTCTAGGTTGATTATACTCCCTTGCTCAACCTCAGAGATTGAATCAGAGCACTGTACTTGCTGCGCATCCTCAAGCAGCATGTCACTCTCATTGTAGTCAAACAATTCAGCTGACTCCTCCGTGTGTGATAGCGAGGCTACGGCAGGAGTAGCTGTGGACATGGAGGCTGCATTAGATGCTTTGGCAGCTGAGGTGAACTGTAAAGCACTAGAAGCCTGGCTGGCAGAGGACTCGGAGGATGAGGATGGCCTGGTTAGCCAATCCACCAAGTCCTCTGTATGTTGCTGCTGCTTAAGACGGCCAGCACCAGTTAGAAAGGACAAGCGTGCCCCTGCAGAGGATGCACCACGTCCACCACGACCAGAGACACAGCCTCCCGGCACAGGGGCTGCTTGCCCTCTTATCTGTGTCTGGGAGCGTCTGCCTGTCCTTTTTGTTCTTTCAGACATGGTGAGTGATTTATAGATTAATATATACAGAACTCTGATTCAACTCTGGTATAAAGATTTAAAGAACTCTGGTATAACTCAGTGAGACACACTGATAGCTGGCAGCCAGTGACGAGACACAGATCACCTCAATTCACAAATGTTTTAAAGAAATGAGTGAGCCCCAAAATACAGCGTGGTACTGGTTGTGTGACGAGACACAGATCACCTTAATTCACAAGTGTTTTAAAGAAATTAGTGAGCCCCAAAAAGATTTGCTGGCACAGTCACAAGACCCAGAAGATCACCTCAATTCACAAATGTTTTAAAGAAAGTTGTAAATCCCCAAAAAAACTTGCTGGCACAGTGACAAGACACACATCACATAAATTCCCTGATATTTGGTAGAAATGAGACCCAAAAAGATTTGCTGGCACAGTGACAAGACCCAGAAACATAGAAACATAGAAAAATGTCGGCAGATAAGAACCTTTCGGCCCATCTAGTCTGCCCAATTACATGGATTCTTTACCTGGATTTATCTTTTGTTTAGGATAGCCTTATGCCTATCCCATGCTTGCTTAAATTCAATTACTGTTTTGGCTCTACCACTTCTACTGGAAGACTGTTCCATGTACCCACCACCCTCTCAGTAAAATAATGCTTCCTTATGTTACTTTTAACCCTTTCGCTGCTGAGGCGTTTCACGCCTCTGTGCTGAGGTCATATTTACCGGTTTTGCTCATCATGTTTAAATGCGTTTTGAAGGCTTATTTTAGTATATGACCCAGACATATTATATATCGTTCTTTCCGTCAGACTCAGCAGATTAATAATATGTCATTATTATATGTATACGTCATGACCTGTCTGTATATTATAACAAAAAATGCAATAAAATATGAATTTTCAATAATTTACAACGTGTAAAGTGTATTTTTTTCACATTTTAACATGCGAGCAATTGCGGTTATATCTTGTATGGGGTGCGCTTGTTAAAAAAATTATAGATGGGGTCTCGTTACATTTTTTTTGGGGGAAATTACGCGATTTTTAACAAACGCACCGCATACAAAAATCGTTAGTGCAGCATCATTGTTCACATTATAATTGAAATGGGAACAATATTGCTGCATTAACAAACCAAAAAATAAAAAAAAAACTTGTTTATTTTTATTTTTAATTTTTTTTTAAACTTCTTTCACAGGGGTGTTTGGTATCGTTGGAACGGCCATGCTCTGGCCGATCCAACAGTACCAAACATTAACCCCTAGCTGCCACGGATCGGGAGATAGGGGATTCATTGGAATCCCCTATCTCCACCGTTGGTGGCAGCTAGGGGTTAACTCCAGGACTGGCATCATCGTGCTATGCACGATGACGCCAGTCCTCAGGGGGAGTTCTCGGAGGCTTGGCCGACATCCAAGATGTCGGCCAGCTCCGGGAAAGGATCACGAACCGGCGCTTTTCAGCGCCGATTAGTGATCCGGCTCCCCAGGGGTTAATGAGAGCCACCGTTTGGAAGGGCAGGCTGTGCCCTTCCAAGCGGTGCTTGTCTTAACCCCCTTCTCCCCGGCGATCGGGAGGGAGAGAGGTCCGAAGGACCTCCCCCCCTCCCTTTCAGGCGCTTCCTCCGCACATGCGGGGGGGGGCGCCTGAATTAGATGTCATCGCGTAGCCGCGATGACATCTAATGTCCCCGCCGGGCTCCCGAGTGCTGGGCTGACATCCAAGATGTCAGCCCGCACCGGGGGGGCGCAGCAATCCGCCGGAATCCGGCGGATTGCTGCCTCCTGTGCTCGGACGCGCTGAGCGCGTCCGTAGCACAGGAGAACCACTTGGCTGGATGCGCTGAGCGCGTCCATAGCAGCGAAGTGGTTAAACCTTTGCCCCTCTAATCTAAGACTATGTCCTCTTGTTTTGCTATTTTGTTTCCTTTTAAATATACTCCCTTCCTCTACCTTGTGGATTCTCCTTCAAGCCGTACACCATTTTAGTAGCCCTTCTCTGAACTCTCTCTGAGATGTCTATATCCTTCTGGAGATACTGTCTCCAGTACTGCACACAGTACTCCAAGTGAGGTCTCACCAGTGCTCTGTACACCGGCATGAGCACTTCCCTTTTCCTACTGCTAATACCTCTTCCTACACAACCAAGCATTCTGCTAGCATTTCCTGCTGCTCTATTACATTGACTACTTACCCTTAGATCCTCTGAAATAATGACCCCTAAATCCATTTCCTCAGATGTTGAGGTTAGGACTGTATCAAATATTCTATATTCAGCCCTTGGGTTTTTACGTCCCAGGTGCATTGCACTTATCCACATTAAAACTCAATTGCCACAACTCCGACCATTTTTTTAGTTTACCTAAATCATTTGTCATTTGGCTGATCCCTCCAGGAACGTCAACCCTGTTGCAAATCTTTGTGTCATCAGCAAAAATACATACTTTTCCATTAATACCTTCTGCAATATCACTAATAAAAATATTAAAGAGAATGGGTCCAAGTACTGACCCCTGAGGTACCCCACTGGTAACAAGACCTTGCGCCGAATAAACTCCATTTACCACAACCCTCTGTTGTCTGTCACTCAGCCACTGCCTAATCCATTCAACAATATTGGAATCCAAGCTCAAAGATTGCAATTTATTGATAAGCCTTCTATGCGGAACAGTATCAAAAGCCTTACTGAAATCTAAATAAGCAATGTCTACTGCACCACCTGTGTCTATTATTTTTGTTACCCAATCAAAAAAATCAATAAGATTAGTTTGGCATGATCTCCCTGAGGTAAACCCATGTTGTTTCTGATCCTGTAATCTATGTGGTTTTAGATGTTCAACAATCCTTTCCTTTAACATGGTTTCCATTAATTTCCCCACTACTGACGTAAGACTAACTGGCCTATAGTTCCCCGATTCCTCCCTACTACCCTTCTTGTAAATGGGCACAACATTTGCTAATTTCCAGTCTTCTGGGACGACTCCCGTTAACAAGGATTGGTTAAATAAATCTGTTAACGGTTTTGCTATTACATCACTGAGCTCTTTTAATAACTTAGGGTGGATCCCATCAGGCCCCATTGACTTATTTGTCTTTACTTTAGACAGCTGCTGTAGAACCTCCTCCTCTGTAAACTCATATGTAAATGTCTCTTTAGTGTTCTCTCCTAACTGAGGTCCCTTTCCTTCCTTTTCTTCTGCAAAGACTGAACAAAAATATTCATTGAGGCAGTCAGCGAGACTTTTATCCTCTTCTACATACCTTCCTTCCTTTGTTTTTAATCTAACTAATCCTTGTTTTACTTTTCTTTTCTCGTTTATGTATCTAAAAAATTTTTTGTTCCCCTTTTTTACTGACTGAGCTATTTTCTCTTCTGCGTGTGCTTTGGAAGCTCTTATAAATTGCTTTGCCTCTTTCTGCCTAATTTTATAGGTTTGCCTATCTTCTTCACTCTGAGTTTTTTTATAATTATTGAATGCTATCTTTTTGTTCTTCACTATTTTGGCCACTTCTGCAGAGTACCACAGTGGTTTCTTCCCTGTTTTTGCTAACAAGCCGAATGCAATTTCCTGTGGCCTTCAATAATGCTTCCTTTAAATAATTCCATCTCTCCTGGACTCCCTTTAAACTCCTCCAGTCTGATAATGACTCCTTCACACAAAATCTCATTTTAGAAAATCTGTTTTTTTAAAGTCTAAAACTTTTGTTTTTGTGTGGTGCTTCCATCCCTGTTCTTATATTAAACCACACTGACTGGTGATCACTGGATCCCAAATTTTCACCTACAACAACGTCCGATACCAAAGCTCCATTTGTGAGTATTAAATCCAATATGGCCTCTTCACGGGTCGGCTCCTCAACTACTTGTGTTAGAGATAATCCCAGTAAGGAGTTTAGAATATTTGTACTCCTGGTGCACCCAGCTATTTTGGTTTTCCAGTTCACAAAAGGAAGATTAAAGTCCCCCATGATAATAACTTCCCCCTTCATTGCCATTTTGGCTATTTCCTCAACCAGCAGATTATCTAGCTCTTCTACTTGTCCAGGGGGTCTATAGATCACACCTACACGAGCTACTGTATGATTGCCAAATGTTAGCGTAACCCAAACTGACTCTATGTTCACCTCGCTCACTTTTATTTGGTTCGTTTTTATGTTGTTTTTCACATACATGGCCACTCCTCCTCCTTTCCTACCTTCTCTGTCTTTTCTATATAAAGAGTACCCCGGTATTGTTATGTCCCAGTTATTTTTCTCACTGAACCATGTCTCAGTAACTGCCACTAAATCTACTTTTTCAGCTGCCATCATTGCCTCCAGTTCATTGATTTTATTGACTAAACTGCGAGCATTTATAGACACGACTCTGAGCTTGTAATTTTTTACCCCGCATGTTGCTTGCACCCTCCGATTTAGTTTTGGGGGACAATCGGGCAGATTGTTTTTTACCCTTTTATCCCCCCCTCCTAGTTTAAATATTCCTTTGTGAAACCTTTGAACTTCTCACTGAGAACATATGTTCCCCTATGAGTAAGATGCAAACCATCTTTTTTATACAGTTCCTTTCTGCTCCAATTAGAGCTATCATGGGACACAAAGCCAAATCCTTGCTCCCGACACCATTCCCGAAGCCACAAATTGAATTCCCTATTGCGCATCTGCCTATCTTGAATGTTATGCACAGGCAAAACTTCAGAGAATGACACAGTGGACGCAATCTGCTGTATTTCACCTCCAAGAACACAAAAATCTTCCTTAATCTCAGAAACCTCATTGCTAGCCAAGTCATTTGTCCCTAGATGGACTAGAACGTCCACTTCCCCTTGTTGCTTTGCTTGTTTGACAATATTGAGAATACGTCTCTTGTCTCTACGAGCAGTAGCCCCAGGAAGACATCTCACCAAACCACTACTCTCCAGCTCAACACCTCTTATGATAGAATCACCCAGCAACAATTGCCTTCTATCAAGTCCCACCTTTTCATTTTTGTCCTTGGTTGCAGTGCTGCATACCTTAGGCATAGTGGATGGTGGTTCCTCAACTATGGTGTCTGAGCCTACAGCCGTCTTACCACTGCACTCTGAAAGTGACTCAAAAGAATTAAGAAGAGACACAGATTGTAGGACATGCCTTCTATCCACAACTCTAAGTCTACCAGATCCTACAGTAGTCCATCTGCCGCTCCTAGGAGGCCTCTGTGGCAGTGGCTTTGTAACAGTCATAGCCTGAGTTTCTCTAACAGATAATTTACAAATCTCAGACTTCAAACAGGCAATTTCCTGCTGCAATAAAGAGAGCTGCATACATATCAGGCACACTCCAAACCTCCAAAAATTGGATCTAAAAACAAATGCATGCCAGCTCTTACACTGGACCAAGCCTGCCATTATAAAAGAATGGATTTAAAACCAGCAAATCTTACCTTTTTGTAGGTTTTCTACCTCCTGTCAAACCTCAGACTACCTCCAGAGTATCTCCAGAAGATCTCCTCTAAGTGTTCACTTTGAAGGCTTGACAAGCTCAGAAGATCACCTTAATTCACAAATGTTTTAAAGAAAGTTGTAAACCCAAAAAAAACCTTGCTGGCACAGTGACAAGACACACATCACCTAAATTCCCTGATATTTGGTAGAAATGAGACCCCCCAGACCCCCCCAGTAGCGTGGCAGACCGGCAGTAACAAGACACAACTATCTCCTTTGAAATCTCCTCTGAAATGCGTGCAGAATCGGTGTGTGGAAACGTTATATAGTGTGCTGCGGGACTTAGCTCTGTGAGCCCATGATTGGGCAAAATTTGCCCAATCAGGACTCTGAGCAGTGATTGGCATAGTGTTGAACCAGTCTTGCACCAGACCTGTGGTCAGGTGCAAGGCTGTAGCCAATTACGAGCTTCAGGCCAGTGGGAAAATGCATTGTGGTCCATTGTGGTCAAACATGCGGCGAACACCTGGAAATGTTCGGTGTTCGCGATCTACTTGAACAGGCTAAGTTCGGGTCGAACCCCGAACCGTCCAAACCCGAACAGCTCATCCCTAGTACTCAGCAGGAACGTAGTCTCATTAAGCAACTTCATTAGGCCGACAAGCGCCTCTCAGTGTGATTGATGTCCTCTTTGCGGCCGCTCCGGACCTGCTGGCCGACACTCCCATAGCTGCGCTGCTCTAATTTCCCTGAGATGAAGCAATGCCTTTTGTGTGGTCGTTCGGAACAGAATTATGTGCCCGGCTGCCGGTCCGGCAAAGAGCGCATCGCGTGTGAACTCTGCGTGAGTTCAAACAGCCTGACCCTGACAGGCTCTGAGGACCCCCCCCCCATCTGCCTGCCCCATCAGGTGACTCCTATCTCCAGAGAAGGTGATGTCGGCTGGTGAAACTACTGATGAGCCTGGTGTTTGCTGGGTGTCACGTTGGCCCCCGCACCCCCCCGGCGCCTGGCAGCAGCTTCCTCGCTGCTCGCTGGCCAGGCGCCGAGTGATATTGCGGTCGCTTCCGCACACGTGGGGACGCCGGGGGGCGGGGCCTGGCGGGCTGGCGCGGACCCGCCGGGTTTAAAGCCCAGACTCTCAGAAGAAGCCGGTGCCCTGACGTGGTAGTTACTTCCCGCAGAGCTCTTGTATATTGTTACATAATTATTGACTATTCTGTGTATGACACCTGGCATTGGCAAACTAACGATTCTGTGCATGACCCTTGGCATTGGCAAACTAACGATTCTGTGCATGACCCTTGGCATTGGCAAACTGACGATTCTGTGTATGACCCTTGGCATTGGCAAACTAACGATTCTGTGCATGACCCTTGGCATTGGCAAACTGACGATTCTGTGTATGACCCCTGGCATTGGCAAACTAACGATTCTGTGCATGACCCTTGGCATTGGCAAACTAACGATTCTGTGCATGACCCCTGGTATTGGCAAATCAACGATTCTGTGAATAACTCCTGGTATTGACTTTACTCCTCTATTCTGGTATTGAGGTCAGTCTGTGTGGCACCCCAAGCACACATCAGACCACCCCTTGTATTGTTAGGGTCTTGGGAGGAGTTAACGATTCTAGTTCTTGTGTATCATTCTGTGTCTGTCTAGTCGTGCCGACCACTCTAAGGATCGGAAGGGTAGAGAGTGTCCTGCGTATAGGGACCACTAGCCAGATAGCAGAGGGATCCGTGACGTCTCTCTTGTATGTGTTCTGTGCTGCCCTTCTAGTAGTCTGTCTAGTCGTACCGACCACTCTAAGGATCGGAAGGTTAGAGAGTGACCTGCGTACAGGGACCACCACTATAGTAATCAGGGGGATCCGTGACACTGGGGATCTGGTGGAGCTGTGTGAGAGGGATACACTCTGCTTTGGTGAGCACATCTGAAGCAGATATAATAATGAAAAACTATAGACTAGCTCTTTCCTGTGGATGGATTTTCGGTGCTTAATAAAACTAGTACTGAGGTCCTGCAAGGGCAATAAATCTCTTAACCTGACAGGTCCAGCTGATAACAGGCACTGATAGTTGTGATGTCTCCAGCAATGCTGCTAAGAAAATAAATGATCCATCTTCCTGCTTCCATTGCCTGTTTATATCTACACTAAACTGAAGGGAGCAGGGGCAATTAGAACTTTTTAACCCTTTAAGCACTAGAAATGTTTGGCCACTATTACTGTTTGCAGCACATGGTGCACACATGTTTTAGGTTGTATACACGACAAGCCATTATTAACCCTTTCAGTTATGTTAAACTATCAGACAACATTCCAGTAAAGGGTTAATAATGGCAGTTATAATTGTTTCATATGCCTGTGAAGGAGGACACAGATCATCCCCCATGTCTCCCATGACTTTAGTGGTTATTCAAATCTTTCATTTGGTGCACTTCAGCGACCTCAATTCACCAACCCTGCGGTGAATTCAGCATTCAAGGCAGGGTCCCCAAAATGTGCTGAATCGATCTGGCAAACGCTGCCAATACAATCGCCAAACACAGCCACAAACCACTGAATAGACCGCCGAACGACTCCGACCAGCTGCTGGCCAGGGTAAAAAAAAAAATGTCACCTTTTAAAAGACATTAGAAAAGGAAAATAATGCATGGAAATAATGTATAAGGTCCTATGAATAATAATAATAATAGAAAGGTCTGTTACAGAAAAAAGAAAAAAACCCGTTTGAAAAATTAAAAAAAAAAAAAGATAAATTTCACTGAAAAATTGCCTAAAAAGATGTATTAATAGACTTTCTGCAAGTGAAAAGAGTAAATTGTTTAATAAATATTTAGTAAAACTGGGAATGTTATTTACATTGAAACCTATAGGATTCGCCTGCTTAAACCTGTTGAGCAAAACCACCGACAATCTGTTTTTTCACCAACTTTTCTGCATTCTCTGAATAGATTAACCATTGCTTCTCTATGGGGATTTCACTGCCTTTGAACAAGCACCATATTTTTTTGGCAATTTGGCAAATCACCAGCTTTTTGAATACCCAAATTGCCATGAAATACATCGGTGCAATTCGGTGGCAAGTTTGGCTCTCTTTGAAAAACCCCTTTAGACCATGCACAGTGCTTGTGTGCTGGTGTAAAGTTGAGGGACAACACATGGGAAAGCAGTACCTCCAGTATTTTTTGCAAAATAGAACAGAGTTCCCATTGGTTCCATACACTATACAGGTGTTCTGTCAGATCTTTCCCTGCTAAGTTACAGTAAATATAGGGTATAGCATATGCTTTTGCTAATATCCACGTTTATACATAAATATATCAGATTTAAGTGTGTGTTCAAGATAATTACTAATTGCGGGACAAATCTAGGTGAGTTCTCTCACTTCCTTTTGTAGAACTTGACCCCTGGGTGCTACTGATTTGGTAAGTAGTTTTCAGGGAGGAAGTAATTCCTAGGCCCAAGGACTCGCACTACAATAGTTTTAAAATTCGGCAGGAAGACAGTGAAGTGGGTCTTGAATCATAAGGAGAACATTGTCCTCAAATGTCGAGACCTTATACTGATGAAAAGGCAAATCGTAACTTTTAACCCCTTCGCTGCAGTGGACGCGCTCAGCGCGTCCAACCGCATGTCACGTTCCATGCGGTGGACGCGCTGAGCGCGTCCTCTCTTTGGGGTCAGCGTTCGCTGGGTTCCGGCCGATCGCTGGCCCCCCGGTGTGGGCTGACATCCTCGATGTCAGCCCAGCATCCGGAACCGCCGCTGGAGCAATTAGGTGTCATCGCGGCAGCGCGATGACACCTAATTCAGGCGCCCCCCGTATGTGCGGAGGAGGCGCCTGAAAGGGAGGGGGGGAGGTCCTTCGGACCTCTCTCCCTCCCGATCAGCGGCGTGCAGGGGGTTAACCCAGGCACCGTTTGGAAGGGCACAGCCTGCCCTTCCAAATGGTACCTGGCATTAACCCCATGGGGGTCGGATCACGAATCGGCGCTGAAAAGCGCCGGTTCGTGATCCTTTCCCGGAGCTGGCCGACATCTTGGATGTCGGCCAAGCTTCCGGGAATGCCCCCTGAGGACTGGCGTCATCGTGCATAGCACGATGACGCCAGTCTTGGAGTTAACCCCTAACTGCCACCAATGGTGGAGATAGGGGGTTCCAATGAACCCTCTATCTCCCGATCCGTGGCAGTTAGGGGTTAATGTTTGGTATTGTTGGATCGGTCATAGCATGGCCGTTCCAACGATACCAAACATGAGTATAAAAAGTTTGTAAAAAAAAATAAAAATTAAAAATAAAAATAAAAAAATATTTAACCACTTCAATGCGGAGGACGCGCTCAGCGCGTCCTCCGCATGGCTGCTGGTATGCGGAGGACGCGCTGAGCGCGTCCTCCCTTTGGGGCCAGCGTTCGGCCGGGTTCCGGCCGATCGCTGGCCCCCCGGTGCGGGCTGACATCCTCGATGTCAGCCCAGCATCCGGAACCGCAGCCGCTGAAATTAGGTGTCATCGCGGCAGCGCGATGACACCTAATTCAGGCGCCCCCCCCGCATGTGCGGAGGAGGTGCCTGAAAGGGAGGGGGGGAGGTCCTTCGGACCTCTCTCCCTCCCGATCGGCGGCGTTGCGAGGGTTAACCCAGGCACCATTTGGAAGGGCACAGCCTGCCCTTCCAAATGGTGCCTGGCATTAACCCCTGGGGAGCTGGATCGCGAATCGGCACTGAAAAGCGCCGGTTCGTGATCCTTTCCCGGAGCTGGCCGACATCTTGGATGTCGGCCAAGCCTCCGGGAACTCCCCCTGAGGACTGGCGTCATCGTGCATAGCACGATGACGCCAGTCCTAGAGTTAACCCCTAACTGCCACCAACGGTGGAGATAGGGAGTTCCAATGAACTCCCTATCTCCCGATCCGTGGCAGCTAGGGATTAAAGTTTGGTATGGTTGGATCGGCCAGAGCATGGCCGTTCCAACGATACTAAACTCGAATGTGAAAAAGTTTTTAAAAAAAATAAAAATAAAAATTAAAAATAAAAATATATTTTAAAAAAATTTATAAAAAAAAAAATAAACATTTTTTTTTCTTTTTTTTGGTTCGTTAATGCAGCAATATTGTTCACATTTCAATTATAATGTGAACAATGATGCTGCACTAACGATTTTTGTATGCGGTGCGTTTGTTAAAAATCGCGTAATTTTCCCCAAAAAAAATGTAACGAGACCCCATCTCTAATTTTTTTAACAAACGCACCCCATACAAAATATAACCGCAATTGCTCGCATGTTAAAATGTGAAAAAAAACACTTTACACGTTGTAAATTATTGAAAATACATATTTTATTGCATTTTTTGTTATAATATACAGACATGACATAACGTATACATATAATAATGACATATTATGAATCTACCGAGTCTGACGGAAAGAACGATATATAATATGTCTGGGTAATATACTAAAATAAGCCTTCAAAACACATTTAAACATGATGAGCAAAACCGGTAAAAATGACCTCAGCACAGAGGTGTGAAAAGCCTCAGCAGCGAATGGGTTAAAAAAAATTATAAAAAAAATAAACAAGTTTTTTTTCTTTTTTTTGGTTTGTTAATGCAGCAATATTGTTCCCATTTCAATTATAATGTGAACAATGATGCTGCACTAACGATTTTTGTATGCAGTGCGTTTGTTAAAAATCGTGTAATTTTCCCCCAAAAAAATGTAACGAGACCCCATCTCTAATTTTTTTAACAAGCGCACCCCATACAAAATATAACCGCAACTGCTCGCATGTTAAAATGTGAAAAAAAACCACTTTACACGTTGTAAATTATTGAAAATTCATATTTTATTGCATTTTTTGTTATAATATACAGACATGACATAATGTATACATATAATAATGACATATTATGAATCTACCGAGTCTAACGGAAAGAACAATATATAATATGTCTGGGTCATATACTTAAATAAGCCTTAAAAACACGTTTAAACATGATGAGCAAAACCGGTAAAAATGACCTCAGCACAGAGGTGTGAAAAGCCTCAGCAGCGAATGGGTTAAAAAAAATTATAAAAAAAATAAACAAGTTTTTTTTCTTTTTTTTGGTTTGTTAATGCAGCAATATTGTTCCCATTTCAATTATAATGTGAACAATGATGCTGCACTAACGATTTTTGTATGCAGTGCGTTTGTTAAAAATCGTGTAATTTTCCCCCAAAAAAATGTAACGAGACCCCATCTCTAATTTTTTTAACAAGCGCACCCCATACAAAATATAACCGCAACTGCTCGCATGTTAAAATGTGAAAAAAAACCACTTTACACGTTGTAAATTATTGAAAATTCATATTTTATTGCATTTTTTGTTATAATATACAGACATGACATAATGTATACATATAATAATGACATATTATGAATCTACCGAGTCTAACGGAAAGAACAATATATAATATGTCTGGGTCATATACTTAAATAAGCCTTAAAAACACGTTTAAACATGATGAGCAAAACCGGTAAAAATGACCTCAGCACAGAGGCGGGAAAAGCCTCAGCAGCGAAAGGGTTAATATCCTCGTTATCCCATATATGCTGGAGGAATGGTTCCAGAGACAAGATAAATAAGAGGGGACAAAGGGCATCCCTGTCTTGTGCCATTGTGGATGTATATAGGGTCTGACAACACACCATTACTATGTATGTTGGCTGTAGGAGGGGTATACAGTGGTGAGATCTACGCTAGCCAGCACGGACCCAGGACCAGCTTCTCTAGAGTGTGCATGAGGAAGAACCAGTCCGCCCTCTCAAAAGACTTTTCAGCATCGACAGAGAGAAGAGCCAAAGCGGTATTAGTGGCCTGTAATATGTGGAAAAGATCAAATGCCTTCAGGGTGTTATCTTGGGCGCTCCTCTGCGAGACAAAGCCCACCTGGTCTGGATGAATAATTGACAGCAAGAGAAGGCCCAACTTTGTGGCCATCATATTCGCCATCACCTTGATTTCAATGTTAATTAACAATATAGGCTGGTAATTATGACAAAAGACAGGATTTTACCCCGGTTCTGGAAATAAAGAAATCGTAGCAGATAAAGCGAAAGGGGGGAAGTGTGTTGTGTCGTATATGCAATTGAATGAGCAGAACAAGTGAGGACTCAAAGTTGTGAAGAAAGATTTATGACAGACTATAGAAAACCTGTTGGGTTCTGTGCTTTTACCTGGTGGAGTAGCCTTGACTGCCGCCACCAGTTTCTCCGTGGTAAAAGGGGAGTTTAGACCTTTGGGCTCTTGGAGATAAAATAGTGTTACAGTTCCAATTCCAGGTACTTGTAAACCGCTAACAAGTTCCTTAGCGCTGTACAATGGGTGAGACAGAATAACAAATATACATACAAGTACACCCAGAACAGTAGGAGAGAGGACCCTGCTTGAGAGCTTACAATCTAAGAGAGGTGTAGCGAACCTGAAGGATGATTTAAAATGGTAAAAGAATCGGGTAGGGCGTCCCTGATATGGTACAAAGATTGATACTAGTTTTGGAATTCCTCTGTAAAAGCACTATTTAGGCGAAGCGTACTGCCATCGGTAGACTTTAGTTTTGGAATATACATGGATTAATATTGTTGTCATAAGGCCCTTTGCCAGCAGTTTGCCGCATTTGTTACCATGCATATAATATGTGTGTTTCTTTAGCAGAATGGAACGGCACGTCTGCTGATGTAATAGCTTCCGAAGGTCTACCCTGAGGGATGCTAATGCGGTATAATGCTCAATCGAAGCATGGCTTAAAGTTTTTTTATCTGAAGAAGTTGATGCATTTTAACAACCTTTATATGCTGTTACAAAATGAAAAAAACATGTGCAGATGAATGTATCACAATTATTCATGTTAGTTGCAGAAATTATTGCCAGGAATTGGGTATCTGCAACACCATCTCCTTGCATATCAAATAATCCATTATTGCAGTTCTGGTATTTGAGTTGCCATATTAGTCTCTAGGTTTATAGATGGAAAATAATGAAGTAGTTCAGTTTCTTTTATACTTTTTTTATTGGAATCTATTGTAGTTGCAGAAATCTGAAAACCCCCCGATACGGACACTTGGTCCAAATCCAGAATATCTTTAAAGGACAAGCCCTGTCAACTCCTAATAATCACTATTTGTTATTGACGCACTATTTTTGTATGAGAAAAAATATATACTTATTCTACTAGCCCCATTATGGAGCTGACCAATGTTGTGTTTCACGTGATCCATTTCATGTATTATTTCCATGATGCTTTAAAAACAGGTCTGGAAAACCCAGCCAGGAATGTCCCTTCAACAAAAACAAAATGACACCATTATAGCCTAAAAAAAAAAAATACATTCCACACAGAGTCTATGAAAATAATGGAATTTATGAGACCCTATTCCTGCAATGCTAAGTATGTTCTCAAGAGTCCTTGTACTGTCTGGTATGTTGGCAGAACCGACAAGCCACTTAAAACCCGATTATTGGATATACTAGCAATGGTAACACTAGAAGTAAATAGAAAAAAATATGGTGCATGGAAAAAAAATGTGTTATGGATCAAATAAAGAAATAATAATCATTGTAAATTAATTTTGAAAATTGCAAAAATAAAAATTGTTCTTCTGTGGTCCAATTTTCAGCTGGTCCATTTTTTGGCATCAGATTTGTCCGTGCCCTCAATGTCTTCATCCTCTATATTGCAACCACAGCACATTCAATCCCAGAACAATGCTTAGTCACCTCAAAGGCACCTGACTTTGTCACAGCAGAAAAGGTGCATGGCCTCTGCTTCTAGAATTAATGTTTCCTGCCACTTTTATATTTACTATATATAGTGTCGGCATTTTAGGTACCATTTTAGCAGTGATAAAATATTTAAATGCTCAAGCTGAAATGTCTGGAAATGGAATATGTATGGCAACCTTTAATATCTGTCTTGAAATCACCAGGAGTGCAGTATCTGGGTTTTATACCATGAAACTGTTTAAATCCCACTTCATATTATTTTAAAATCGCAAAGAAATCTAGCATTATAGCAAATGCCAGAAGGCAGGGGCCCACATGCCACCCATGACCCGCCATACCCACCCAAGGTCATACTTTATTTATTTGGCAAGTCATTTCGGCTGCACCCATTCTCACCCCTGGTCATAATGCCTCCCAGGCTAGAATCCAGTCCAAATCCATCCTTGGTTCAGAAACTTATCTGGTCAGTAAAATGCAAGTGTTTAGCTCATAAGTAAGAAGACTAGTTCTAAATAGGAATAGCTTGCTAAGAGGTTGGTTAATGAGTAATGGATGTACATGTGGAAAACGATGGTTTTAAAAGACACTGAATCCATTTGTGCCAAGTTTAAAAATATACAGAATACCCAACAAAAGGATTGGGACTGCTCTTCCTGATCTGGGGTGTGTTGTTCGCTATATAAATCGTGTCATGTTTTAGTTTCAGTTTAGTTCCTATTTCATCAAGGACTGAGTTATCGGGGTAATCTTTTTTTTACAGGATAGATTTTTATTCAGTATCCACTAAGAAAACAATTTATGCCATTTTGGCGGCGGCTTGTTTAGGGGCAGTCTCCTCTTGATTTTGTATTCTTATATATCTGATGATCTTGTTTCTCATTTTCTTTGTCCACATAGGGTCCAAAGGATACATAGGCCACACGGGCAATCCGGACGTAGTGCTTGAAAACCATGATGGTGGTGGCAAGCAGAAAGGATCAGGGTAATCTTTAAGAACAATGTGATGTCCACCCACTGAATGGATATTGCAGCCAAAGTGCACCTTGGCAGTACAGGCACACTTTAATTATGTATACGTAAATTGACTTTCAACCCTAGACTGTCAGCTCAGACTTAAAAAAATATCCACACTCAATCAGGAGTTCTCTTAAACATCTTCCCATTATCAAGAATTTATCTAGAGGTTTATAGAGCTGAAAATGCCTTTACTGTTGCCTATGTTTTTGTATGACTGGTGTGTGGCTACTCATGTGAAACAGCGGAACAAAGTATAGAATGGATTATATGGAAATGAATTGCTTCTTTAGATATGGGGAAGTAAATGTTTCTTTAGAGAGAAATCAATCCTCTCATCCTGGTTTGGTTTGATTGGATCATCTTATTCATGCATATCCCAACAACACACAATGTCCATCTACTGTATATAAAAGAATAGCAATTAATATATACCCAAATTGGGATGTGTGAGAGACGAATACTCAATTTCCACTAATCTTAAAGTTATATCTAATGTTAACCTTAGTACTAATCCTACCCCATAGGCTAGGGTCAGACTGAGGCAGTGCGAACGCGCGTGCAGCCGCACATAATCACGGCCGTGCTAGCAGCAGATGCCGGGCAATGACGGCCAATATACGAAGTACGGTCGCACAAAAGTGCGGCCGCGCAACGCAAGCGGCAAACAAACGCATTTTTTCGAGAACGTGAAACCACTAGTACTGACGTACAGAGTGCGCTGCGTCCGCTAGCGGCGTGTGTGCGTGATTAGGAGACGTCAGACGCTGCTAATGTCCGGCCAACATAACGTCCAGACCCAAAAAGTGTTTTATTGATGATCCGTACAAAATCACGGATGAAACTGCGCATCGTATGACCGCTATTGCGTATTCCGTGAAAAAATACGTCCATTCGTTCGAACGCACTTTTTCACGGACAACGTGAAAAATGCGTTAGTCTGACCCTAGCCTAAAGCTTACACTTTTGTTATTTTTTCACCTTTCTCTTATTTCTACATTTTTTCAGGGTTATCCAAAGAGATTCGAAAAGTCACCGCACGTTCGGTGACTTTTCATTCTCTTCAATTCGGTTCCTTTTGCCGATCCCATTTCGGTGACCCTGCAGTGTATTCAGCAAACACCACAGGGTCCCCAAATTGCAGGGAAAAGCTGCCGCAAACCCGAAGAAAACGAACCGCAAAACCCAGCGAATGCACGCCGAAAACCCCCAAAAACATCTGGATTAACCTGCCGAAAACCACTGAAAAAGCCCAAGCAGGAGCCGATCACCCGCAGCGAAGCCGCCGACACCGCAGACGAGGCAGTGAATAAATTAGCAAAATAGTTTGTGTGAATGTGTGAAAATGAAACGCTGTTTGCAAAGAAACTACTGAGCGAAAATGTCTGAAATTTACACAGGAGGTCCAGGGAATGATCATAAAGAGGGCTGTTACAGAAAAAATAAGTAAACTTAAAAACCATAATAAAAAAAATCGGACTTTTAAAAAACAAAAGAAAAATTCAGAAAAATGCTTAAAATATCCTAAAAAAATCTATAAATGAAGAGACCCTTTACTGCAGAATTTTATAATGAACGGTTTATTAGATATTGAATTAAAACGAGAATATTTTTAACATTGAAGCCTATGGGATTCTCCTGAATAAATTTGCCGCATGAAACCACCGAATGGCAGGGCATTTCGGGAACCTTTCACTGCTGGTTTTTGTTCTCTGAATAGCCGAAGCATTGCTTCTCTATGGGGATTCACTGCCCTCGAACAGGCACCAAACAGGCACCGTATGTTCAGGCAATTCGCCAGGATTTGGCGAACTGCCTGCTCTCTGAATAGCCGAATGGCCAGGAAAGGTAACCGAACGCTGATTTTCAGCGTTCGGTTACCTTTCTCAAGCAAGTAGGATCTCTTTGAATTACCCTGTTTGTCTTTCCGTTATCTAGTAACTTCTGCATGATAATAAAGTTAACTAAAGACAGAAGGTTTCAATAAACCGTGGTATAAATACACAATATAATAACACTATCCATTGATTAACATGAGAAACAATTTAGTTAGTATAAAGATTAAAATGTCCAGTTAAAGTGAATGGATGACAGCAATGAATGAGCTATTAACCACACCAGGTGATGTTCATGAGTCTCTCTTAAATAACTGCTGATCAAGTCATCTCCTTGATGTCGATAGGTTTACTCTATTAAAAATTAAGACTTTGGAAAGTCTCCTATTCCCACAAACAGCCGCATAGAAAGCTCATCGAGTAGGGCGATGAAATAATATAATATTCATTGTATTCTGCTATGCCAAACATGAGCAAATATAAGTATGGGGCTTTAGAAAAAAAATTCTAGTTTGCATACAGGAAAACATGTAATAAGATGAAAAGGAACAACTTAATAAATATCAATAGGTTTCATATGCAATCTATATATTGCCATAAATATGCTCATGTTTACCCAATGTCTCTTTTTACACATTTAAGCATTTTTAGTGTGTATATGTAGACAAGTAACATCAAAGCCAGGGTGTTATCAAAACACATCTAGGATAAAGTTCTGCAGAAACAAAAATAACATTAGAGATATTATAACTATCCTAAACTTTAAACTTCCTCTTTCTTTAGCACCATGATCTTCAAACTGAAACAGTAACACAAAACTGTGTCAACAGCATCCCCTCACCCCAGAGAAAGGTATACCTGTACTCTAAATCTCCACGAGTCCAAAGGACAACTACAACAGCTAGGCTTAATGATTTGTGATCACCTTCGCTGACGAAAAAAGCATATCAAATCACAGAGGTATTTTACTTTATAAAATACAGCAGATATCTGCTTTGATGTCTCTTTATATTTCAAAACACTAAGGGCCATATTACATAGTTGGTGCTAACTTAACCAGAGCTGTTGTAAACTTCCCAGAGCCATTATAGCCTATGGAGGTTTTAAGTTTACAACAGCTCTGGTTAAGTTAGCACCAACATTGTAATACTGCTCTAAAAATATATTGTGCCCTGATAATGGTCCAGTAAGATGCCCTAATATTTCTGGTGGCAGCCCTGCTCTTGCATGACCTTGATGCGGGTCTCAGAATTTCCTCTCCTTACATATTTAGGGCCCTATCACTAAGCATCCCCTCATCTCGCGAGATCCTGCTGGTCAGCGGAGTAATCACAGAGGGAGACTGGGGACTTTTTTCCCCCAGTCTCACTCTGCTCCCGCGACCAGAAGTGGCAGATCAGGTTTCCGTTCCCACCGCGGGATGAAAGGTGAGTATTTGATTTTTGGGGGGGGGGTTTCAGCTGCTCATAACTGTTTCTGCAGCAGAGGAATCAGTTAGCAGCAGCTTTAAGGCTGGCGGCACACGAGCAAACATTTTGCGTCCGTCCGTCTGACCGCACTGTTTGCCGACCGTCGTAGCTTTATACATTAAAGGAGTCAATTAAATACACCACACAAAGCACCTGCGCACTTGTTCACGGACAGGCAACACATATAGCAACTGACGCAAAAATAACATTGACGTGAAAAAGCTAAACAGACGCATGAAACAATGCTGCCATGTATTATCCTAGGGCGTGGAGACATCAGACGTTACGGACGCACTTTATGCAGTACTCACACTATCTTCCGTCAAAAAGCGCGTCCGTAAAAAAAAGGCAGTACATTATGCTCCTGTGCCGCCGCTCTAAGCTGGTGTTAACTTTTTAGTTAGCGATGGCTCTTTGTAATTAGCGTTAGGACCTTGTGTTCCTAATACTATTACTCTGTGCTTATACGTTTTGACTCCCCATGTGAAGTATAAGGAGAGCAAAGTATAGTAAGCAAGCGCTAAAAAGTGATAATACCGATTCGCTAACAGGTTTTCTATCCCGTTAGCAATTCAGAGGTGATCTGTGCGGAGCGCTAACCCTCATTTATATCACTAGGGTTAGCTTTAAGGAGGTGATAGAGCCCTTAGGCTTATAGTATTATTGATGTTTATCTTTATAGCTGAAGACAAAATGTTTACTTTTGTTATATGATTGTATTTACAGTAACTTATGACTCTTAGCAAATAGTATTCAGGGTTTTCTCTTAAGTATATTTAGAGGAGGAATGTTTTATCCTGTGGTCTCCAGCCTGTGGAATCCTAACTCTACCATGGTATATTACCCAGGGATGCAGTGCATTTATACTGTAAATTATATGGGCTAATATAGAATCCATCTAATCCAGGTCTTAACACAGAGGAAATTACATTGTGCAAATCATACGATGCTCAATGTTTCAATCCAACAAGAACCTTTATCAAGATGCAGGCATTATGCCGACACACAGACATTATTTGTATATCTATCGATAAACGTAAAGTTCTTAGAACCACTACATGGTGCCAATGGCATAGATCCAAATGGGCCTAACCCACCTATGCTATAACCAAAAAAAAATAGAGCACCTATGCATCCACAATGGTTGAGTGGTAGAGTGAAGGATCTATGTCCCCTGTGTATACAAAATTGTAAACCTTTATTAACAAATACAAATTGACAAGTAGACAAATAAAACCACATAAATAATGTATAATGAGTAGTCAGAGTACCTGGTTCATGTCCTCATGGCAGAGGGAACAATGCCACACCTGTGGGGTGTATGAATTTGATGAGTTCAAACTAACATCATGGGTCTGTGTATCCCATAACAGGTGCAATGCATTTGCCTAAGGGAATGGGTTAATAGGCATTACCATCCCATATCAGCCATCCAGGGATAAATTCAATGTTTTGAAGAGGGTAAGCAATCAGTTGCCAATATATTCCTTGCAGAATCCTCTGCCCAGTATTACTAATCCTCAGTTTCCCTACAATGTCAGGGTAAATCAAACTGTCTATAAGGGCACTATACACAATTCACGAATTGTCTCTCCTTGTCTCCTGTCTTCGAACGCTCACAGCAGTGAGCATTGTGGGAGACAGCAGGAGATGAAGCCATCACTCTGCAAAGATGCTGCATAACTTGTGTAGCGCTCACTCCCGTTGAATTTGAACCTCGGGTCAGTCTCCCCGCACTAGGGAATAAATATACTCCAGCACCGTCGTGGATTTTATAAATTATATAGTTTACTGAATAAACGGGCATATAATGATTAACACGGTATATGTATATATTTTTACAGTACTTTGTAATACGAGAAACACGCAGTGGAAAAGGAAAAATACAGCACTTCGTAATGCAAGAAACACACAGCGGAAAAGGAAAAAAGTATTTTTAACCCCCTTGGTGGTTGGAGAGTGAGTCCCGTACAGGTTATGTCCCAAGGAATGTATGTGTATGTGTGTATTGGTACCCGGGTACAATATTCAACTGGCCCGTGAATTATTTATGAGGTATCTTCGACTAGTCACGTTGGGGCCCTGTGGGTTTTGAAGAAACTGCAGCGTGCTTTAGTATTTTACAATGGCCTGGAAGGCCTCTCACCCATCCGCCAGATACTCTGTGCTCCGCTCGACCCAGGACGTCTCTCCGCTCGATTTTGACTGGGGTTCTCAGTGTCACCGGATCCGCTGTCTTGCTTGTCTGTATCTGCCACAAAATGTCCAGCTCACCGCCTGCACTCCCTATTAGATCGATCTACGGTTCTCCTAACTCGGGGTCCTCCAGCTTACTCTGTATCAGCGTGGGTTATTGCGGTGGATCACTGGGTCTTCATGTAATAAGAAGGAAAAACCCGGTCTCCAGCTCTGTCAGGCCGCACCTGCGCTCCGGCCTGGTCGGGATCACTTTCAGCTACACTGCGTCTTGCTCCTCTCACTCCTCGGCGCGCTCTGCCAGCTCTTTCCACGAGGCTGAGGATGTCAGTCTCTCTCTCCCCACCCACTTCCTGTATTCACCGCAAAGCATGCTGGAAAACGTAGTACAGTGCTTTCCTTGGTTGTCCAGCATTAATCCACCAGTCTCGGTCTCCCTCTGGTGGCCATTGTAAGTAAATGCAGCAGAACAGTCTTTTTAACAGCGCTACACTCTCCCCCTCCTAGAACTCTTGGGTCTCTCCAAGGAGGTACAACAGTTGCATTACATTTCAACACATATTAGGCAACATATACAGGCTCAGCAGCAAGCATACAATGGGTTAGATACACTTCCTCAAGTTGACTCATGCTTTGGACTACCTCAGCTAACATAGCAGACACTTCGGGCAACCTTCGTACTGTGGTGACGGCCTCTTCAGTGCTATGTCCTGGTGAGTCATAAGTGAGTCTCTGGGGCGGTCGAACAGAGCGTTTTGGTTCTGGCTCAATCAGTTCCTCTTCAGGTGCAAGTACTATAGGCACGGGTTCAGTTCTTCTTTCTACCACTGGAGCAGACATCTCTTCAGAGTATGATCCTTCCAGTGAAGGCATAGAACTGTAATCATAAGATTCGGCTTCAGGAACTACAGGGATTTCAATAGTCTCGGGGACTTCTAACTGAAACTCAGGAGCCTCAGGCCTCAAATTACTTTCCCACCGTTCAGGAACCAAGATAACCTCTTCAGGCTCCGGTGAGCGCATCCAGTCCAGACAAAAACTTTCTTCCTCACTGTCCCTTTCGCTCTCTGCTGAGACCGAGTAACGGGAGGCATACGTGAAGCAGGCGGATTCGGCAGAGGAAGTTCGTCCCCAACTGGTATCCTCACAGCCTCTCTCAAAGGTAATAAATGATTCCGGTGCCAGTTCTTAAGAGGCCCAGCCTTTCCATCCGGCCGGATTTGATACACCGGCAGACCCGGCAGTTGCTTGCAGACAATATAGACCTGAGAACTCCATCTATCCGCTAACTTGTGCCTCGCAGCAGCACCCAAGTTCTTCAACAAAACCCTATCACCGGGTTGTAGATCCTGTATCCGAACTTTCAAGTCATAGTTACCTACAAAACCCTCACTAACTCAGCTCCCCACTACCTATCCTCACTAATCACCAAATACACCCCAGCCCGCTCCCTAAGGTCAACCAGTGACCTGCGCCTAGCTTCTCCCCGCATCACCTCTTCCCATGATAGACTGCAGGATTTCTCACGCGCAGCCCCCACTCTCTGGAATGCTCTCCCTCGTACTGTCAGACTTTCCCCTAACTTCTCTTCCTTCAAACGCTCCCTGAAAACATTCCTATTTAGGGAAGCCTACCACCCAACTCACTGACGCAACCATCAATCACTCTCACCTTACAGTCCTCTCCTCCTGTTTCCAACCCCAACCCTCCCAGATTGTGAGTTCCTACGGGAATAGGGCCCTCATCTCCTCCTGTACTGTTTGTCAAATGTTGTTCAATGTATTGTAACCCTGTCTATACTGTGCTTATTGTACAGCGCTGCGGAATATGCTGGCGCTTTATAAATAAAGAATAATAATAATAATAATAGTAGTTCCGTTTATTCCTTTGTTCCCTGTTTCCTGAGGTCAAACGGGCCTGTTCAAACGCAGATGCCAGATTCTTTCGAAGTCTATCCACGTACTTTCTGTGGGAAGCTACCAACGTCTGGTCCAGAGATAGCCCAAACGCCAAATCAACCGGCAGTCGAGCTTCTCTTCCGAACATAAGACAGTACGGTGAGTATCCAGTGGCGTCACTCTCCGTACTGTTATATGCATGTACTAGCGTAGCTATGTGACGACTCCAGCTCTGCTTCTCTGTGTTTGACAGTGTCCCCAGCATATTTAGTAGTGTGCGATTGAACCTTTTGGGCTGAGCATCACCTTGAGGGTGATATGGTGTAGTTCGGGTCTTTTGGATTCCCAGCAGTTCCAGTAATTGCCCAACAAGCCGGCTTTCAAAGTCTCTACCCTGATCAGAGTGTATTCTCCTTGGTAGGCCGTAGTGAACAAAAAACTTTTCCATCAGAACCTTCGCCACTGTCGGAGCGCGTTGATCTTTTGTAGAAAAGGCTTGGGCGTAACGTGTGAAGTGATCAGTCACTATTAGAATATTTCCCTGCCCACTAGCATCCGGCTCTAAGCACAGGAAGTCAATGCACACCAAATCCATGGGTCCTTGACTTTGCAGATGGCTCATTGGAGCGGTTCGGGTCAGTAGGGTCTTCCTTTGAATACACCTCAGACATGAATGGCAGTAACTTTCCACTTCAGCTCTCATGCAAGGCCAATAGAACCTGTCTCGCACCAGCTTAAAAGTCCTTTCTGCGCCCAAATGTCCATGCTCATCATGTAGCGATCGCAGTACACTCTCCCTATGTTTAGTGGGAAGGAACAACTGTTGGGTCTCTTCAGCATTGGTTGAGGGGCCCCTTCGGTAGACCACCCCATCCAACATCTTCAACCGTTCCCACTCTTTGTAGACCAATCTGGCTCCATCTGGGGAATTGGTCAGCAGAATTTCCCGCTGGTTCGCAGTTAGGGCCTTTATGGTTAACGCAATTAAAGGGTCTCTAGCCTGATCAGCTTTCAGATCCTGTTTTGAAAAGGTAGGCAGACTTTCATCCCTCAACTGCGTAGGGTTGCAGTAGAACTCCGGAACAGCCGCAGCCACGACTCCTATGGCCTCCGCTTCAATCCCTCCCTTGACCCGGCGCTCTGCTCCTTGACACAAAGCTTGTACCCCGTCTGGAGTTAACTGAGTCCATTCTGAAGTGTAGGGTCTTCTCGACAAAGCATCAGCATCTCGATTATTCACCCCAGGGCGATATTTCAGGCTGAACCGAAACCCTGACAGAGCGGCCAACCACCGATGTCCTGTTGCGTCCAGTTTTGCAGTAGTAAGGATGTAGGTAAGAGGATTGTTATCCGTCTTTATCACAAACTCGGCCCCATACAGATAGTCCTTTAGCTTGTCTACAACTGCCCACTTTAAGGCTAGGAACTCCAACTTGTGGGTAGGATAGTTATTTTCTGAAGGCGTAAGGCTCCGGCTCACATACGCTACAGGCCTCAGCAATCCACCATACTCTTGATATAGGACTCCTCCTAGACCTTCTCTGCTGGCATCCACATGTAGCTCGTACGGCTTGTGAGGGTCCGCATAGGCCAAGACAGGAGCTCGAGTTAAACTCTCAGCTTCGTAAAAGCACCTTCGCATTGACTGGTCCATTCTCCCTGGATGGACTCTCGAGCTTTCCTTGGCCCTGGAGCTGACGGATTTCGGTCAGAGACCTTGCAACCTTCTTCTGTGCTTTCCTTCTGTAGGAATTTGTTTAGTGATTGAGCTATTTTTGCGAATCCTCCTACAAATCTTCGATAATAGGAACAGAACCCCAAGAAAGATCTAAGTTCAGTGACGTTTCGGGGTCTAGGCCAAGAAGCTACGGCCTCCAACTTCCGAGGGTCTGTTGAAACGCCTTCTGCTGAGACCACATGTCCCAGATACGTAACAGACGGTAAACAGAATTGACATTTCTCCAGAGACAGTTTCAATCCCTCTTCATGGAGCCTCTTCAAGACCTTCTCCAAACGTTGTTCATGTTCTTCCAGAGTCTTCCCGAACACAATTATGTCATCCAGATACACTAATACTTCGATCAGGTTCATGTCCCCGACTGTCTTCTCCATTAACCATTGGAACGTGGCTGGAGCCCCAGTAAGGCCTTGAGGCATCCTGTTGAATTTGAAGAACCCCAATGGGCAGATGAATGCAGTCTTCTCTTTGTCTTCAGGATGCATCGGTATCTGGTGATACCCACTTCGCAGGTCTAGTACACTAAACCATTTTGCTCCCGACAAACACTGTAAGGCATCTTCTATCCGAGGAGTAGCATATTGATCTGGGATGGTTCTCCGATTCAGCGTGCGATAGTCTATGCATAGGCGGACAGAACCATTCTTCTTCCGGACCATTACTATTGGAGATGCATATGGACTCCTGGACTCTTGGATCACCTTGGTTCTTTGCAGTTCATTCAGCTGTTCTCGTAGATCATCCAAGTCTCCCAGCGGAACTCGTCTTGACCTTTCACGAAACGGCTTGTCCTCTTGTAATCGAATGCGGTGCTCAGTACTTTTAGCTAGGCCCACGTCGAACTCATCTTTCGAGAACAAGTCTCTCCACTTTAGAACTTGGGACTGAAGACGTTTCTTCCATTCAGTTGAAATGGGAGCGTCCTTGGGGTAGAACCTTTCATCTGGAATCTCTTTATCCACTCCCCCTCCTAAATCGGTAGGAGAGAGGGGCGTAGCGGATGCTACTTGCCCGATAGGCATTTGTGCTTTAAGGACTACTGGAGAATCAGACACATTGCACACGCTGACTGAGACTCTTCCTCGTGTTCTTTTCAAAGCTTTAGTGGAGATTATTTCAGGGATTACTTCTACTCCGGCTTCACCCCCATGATTAAAATCGGTTTCCAGTACCACATAGGGACCTGGTTGCGATCCGTTCAACTTGACTGAAGCCCGGAAACTCGTTACTTCTCCTGCTTGCAGAACCTTATCTGTTCCTTCCAATCTCCACAGGCGCCCCACTTCAGCAGGTGCCTTCTGTTCTTCGACCATTCTCTGATAGACTGGACGTAACATTGGGTGTACTCCTTTAGTAGAACCTTCTTCCAGCACGATAGGTGTCAGGAGACGTCGCACCAAATCAGTATTCGTCCCCACTATCATGGAACTCCTGTTTGCCCCTGAAGGCCGAGGACACACAATGGCCAATGCATCACAACCTCCGGACTGTCCAATGACTTCGGATCCGATCTCCAACTTCACCTGTAGATACCCGTCATAGGGGAGTTTCTCAGTTCCGATACCCCAGATTTCCAGATCCTTCAATTTCTGTAGAGGTATGTGCTTCAAGTGTCTCTCATATAAATCTCTGTAAATCAATGTCACTTGAGCCCCTGAGTCCAACAGAGCTTTAGTGTAGACTCCCTCCACTTGGATTGGCACAATAGGGGAAGGACCTATCAGCTGGTCAGGAAACTTGGTTGTAGTAACAGGAAGTTTAGACCCAGTTTGTTGTACCCTGGCCTTCTTCTTGGCCCGTGTAGGTTTTGGGTGTGCATTGCTTCCCCATGACGTAGGTCCGGATGCTAAGGGAGTGACTCTTTCAGTCCTGGCAGGCTTGGCAGTTGGCCAGACTTTGGGCCCTCTCGCCCTCTTAGTCCTGGCTTGATTTTTGGAGCGGGTTTCAACCTTCGGGCACCTGGTCTGCTCCCTTACCAGGGCCCTCTGGAGTTTAGCGCCTGCAGGGTGGACAACAGTTTCTCCACAGCCTTTAGGAGTTATTCGATCGGTTTCTTTTCAGCCCTCCCTTGTGGGCATTGAGCCCTGAAATGGCCGATTTCCCCATTTCTTTCTCGGGAGTGTGAGCATATTTCCTTCTTGCGGTTCACTTGGAGACCCCCTGTTCGAGGCTACAGCAACCCCTTCAGTTCTGGTGTCCTTAGCCGACAGCAACGTCATTAACTCCATCATTTGCAACATCTGAGTTTTTAAAGCCAGCACTTCAGTCTGTATGTCTGCTACACAGAGAGTTCCTACTTCTGCGGTGAAAACTGTGTGCGAAGCATTTGCAATCTTTTTAGCCTTAATCAAGGCCTCTTCTTCTCGGATAGCTTTGACCAGTTTGGAATAGGTCAGTCTCGTGCTCTGGTATCTAGTCTGAAATTTCAACATTATGGGATCCAGTGGGAGTGCTCCTTTGAAAATTTGATCTATCAAAGCTTTGCTTGCATGACTCGGTTCCATGCCCCCTTTAAGAATGACCTGATGGATGATTTTATCCACCCGCCAGACATATGTGGGCAATTCTTCCCCTTCCTTTTGATAGGTGTGAGAGAACTTGTGGATAAGCTTGGCACAATCCTCCACTCCCCCGAAAATTTCCTGTAAAGCTTCTAGATACTCCGCAGCAGTGCAGCCGGGCTTGTCCCTTTTTAGATTTCGAATGACATCTGAAGCAGGACCTCTTGGGCTCTCGATCAATCTTTGTCTCTTCACGGTGTCAGCAACTTCCCATTCTTCCACTGCTTGCACTGCCTGTTCTATCCAAGTCTCAAAGTCCTCTTCTCCAGTTGGCACAGGGACCTTACCAGAATAAAACCGTAACTTGCGATATCCGTAATTGGGAGACGCAGCAGAGTTTTTGGCTAGTGTTTCCACCAGTTTCCCCATAGTGGTGAAAAATGTAGCAGGAGGGAACCCTGTAGTTGGGGTAACATCAGGAACATTCGCGTGATCACCACGTGGCGTACTTGGCTGGACCAGTCGAACTTCCACATCGTCGATCAGCTTCACACTCGCGCCCTGAAAACACACTGGAACACCCTTTCTCCACTCAAAAAGAACATACGTGTGAGGGGTATCTGGGTTCGCTTTAATGTTCAGGATTAACACCCGATTATCTGGTGTCAGCGCGGCCATGGCCTGGCGAATCTGACCTTCGGCCCAAGTGTCTGCAGGAATATCCATAACTATACATAATTCTATCTGACTACTGTGCTCCTCACACCATTTGGCAGCAGTGTCTGGATCCATATTTAACCCTTTAAATGCGGTTTTTCCAGAGACTGGATCCCGGACGAGCCCCCACGTGTAGCGCTCACTCCCGGAGGAGCCGCTGAATTTGAACCTCGGGTCAGTCTCCCCGCACTAGGGAATAAATATACTCCAGCACCGTTGTGGATTTTATAAATGATATAGTTTACTGAATAAACGGGCATATAATGAGTAACACGGTATATGTATATATTTTTACAGTACTTCGTAATACGAGAAACACGCAGCGGAAAAGGAAAAATACAGCACTTCGTAATGTGAGAAACGCGCAGCGGAAAAGGAAAAATACAGCACTTCGTAATGCGAGAAACGCGCAGCGGAAAAGGAAAAAAGTATTTTTAACCCCCTTGGGGGTTGGAGAGTGAATCCCGTACAGGTTATGTCCCAAGGAATGTATGTGTATGTGTGTATTGGTACCCGGGTACAATATTCAACTGGCCAGTGAATTATTTATGAGGTATCTTCGACTAGTCACGTTGGGGCCCTGTGGATTTTGAAGAAACTGCAGCGTGCTTTAGTATTTTACAACGGCCTGGAAGGCCTCTCACCCATCCGCCAGATACTCTGTACTCCGCTCAACCCAGGACGTCTCTCCCCTCGATTTTGACTGGGGTTCTCTGTGTCACCGGATCCGCTGTCTTGCTTGTCTGTATCTGCCACAAGATGTCCAGCTCACCGCCTGCACTCCCTGTTAGATTGATCTGCGGTTCTCCTAACTTGGGGTCCTCCAGCTTACTCTGTATCAGCGTGGGTTATTGCGGTGGATCACTGGGTCTTCATGTAATAAGAAGGAAAACCCGGTCTCCAGCTCTGTCAGGCCGCACCTGCGCTCCGGCCTGGTCGGGATCACTTTCAGCTACACTGCGTCTTGCTCCTCTCACTCCTCGGCGCGCTCTGCCAGCTCTTTCCACGAGGCTGAGGATGTCAGTCTCTCTCTCCCCACCCACTTCCTGTATTCACCGCAAAGCATGCTGGAAAACGTAGTACAGTGCTTTCCTTGGTTGTCCAGCATTAATCCACCAGTCTCTGTCTCTCTCTGGTGGCCATTGTAAGTAAATGCAGCAGAACAGTCTTTTTAACAGCGCTACACTTGTTTATACAGTACAGCATGGAAGTTCCACAAGATAGTAAAGGTCTCGCTTAGCAAATTATATAAGAAGATGCGGGGACTTCCATACTTCAGACACCCTGAGCCCAAGAGGAGGAGCATTTGAGCGACAACAAGGTAGAAAAGATGAGTATTTGTTGTCTGCTGCCAGCAGTATCTGCCCAATTATTTAACCCGTTAACGCCGCAGGACGTTCCATGACGTCCTGGTGGCGGGCGGGCTTTGAAGACACGGGGCGTACATGTACGCCCCGCTGTCTTCAATGGGACCGCCTCGGCCCCTTCCCGGAGCCTGCGTGCGCTGACTTGTGGCGCGCGTCATTGGCTGCAGAGGGACAGCCTGAAATCAAGCTGTCCCCTGCAGCCAATGACACGCTCTGCACGCCGGCTGCGGGGAGGGCTCGGAATCAGTGCCGTGCAACGGCACCTGTCGGCGAGGCGTACCTGTATGCCTAGCCAGCGAAATGAACCCCTTAAGGGTGCCACGCCTGCGTCCTTAAGGGGTTAAGGGGAAAAGGGTGAAGGGGGTTATGGGGGTTTCCTTTGAGAAAAAGATGGAGGGGAGAGGCAGAATTTAATTTAGAAGAGAGAAGTAAAAGAAGAATTGAAGATAAATTGGAGGGGTATGAAATTAAAATATGAGATTGGAGACAACGATAGGAAAGATAAAATACAGCTATTTATACATACAGCACAAAATGTATATACTGTATGCCGACAAACTCTTAGTTCTTATGTTTTTTAACAAGAATCAGAATGTGAGAATCCAAACAAGAACCAACCAGTGTGAGAGATCACCTGCTCTCTATCATTTTTTTTTTGCTTACACTGACAACAAGCAACATGTGTCTGAATTGTATATTAGATTAGCAATGGGGGCATTATTAATTCAGTGAGGAGCAATATCACACATTTCTGATCACTTGACTTGGAATAGTCTGTACGGCATTTAGGAAATTTATAAAAAAACTTCCCAGGTACTTATTTAACCGCTTAAGGACCGGACTGTTTTACCACTGTCTATCCAAAAGTACCCACTGCTGTTTTTACATTTCTGCGCTGTTTGCGTTTAACTCTAATTTTCCTCTTACTCGTTTTCTGTACTCACACATATTATATACCATTTTTCTCGCCATTAAATGGTCTTTCTAAAGATACCATTATAATCATCATGTCCTATAATTTACTATAAAAAAAATTATGAAATATGATGAAAAAAAAATGGGGAAAAAAAACACTTTTCAGAACTTTGACCCCAAAATCTCTTACACATTTACAACCCCTAAAAAAGACCATGGCTAAATAGTTTCTAAAGTTTGTCCTGAGTTATATTTGAAATGTGAACAATAGTGCTGAATAAATAAATGAAAAAAGTTAAACACTGACCTTTCCAGCGATGCATTTTTTATTTTATTTTAATCAATACTGATCGGGAGGGTTCTCCCCCACCATCCCTTTCAGGCACTCTTCTGACTCTGACGGGAGGGCGCCTGAAACTAACGCCATTGCTCCCGGCGTGATAACGTGCGACGGCCGGGGAATAAAGCCAGTGGTCTGACTTCCTTGAAGTCAGTCTACCATGGGACCCTAGCCAGAGAGGTGAGTATTGGGAGGGAGAGCCCCCTAATGAAAGGATGTACCAGGTACGTCCTTGGTCATTAAGAGACCGTTTTTGTAGGACGTCCCTAGTACATCCTTGGTCGCTATGGGGTCAATTAATTATGTGTACAATTCATATATTTCTGTTACACATTTCAATGGTTTGATGATATGATCATGCTGTAATGAAAGTTACAGTTTACATACAGCCAGTAAGATGTGAATGAAGATCACACAAGTTTACGTTGTTTCAACTCAGAATTGTTGCTTAGACATTGACCTAGTTAATTTCAATTTGATATGCTGTTCCACAAAGTATCTTCCCTCTTTCTGTTTCAAGCACCTTATTTTTCACTGCATTTCAGTACTGTACAAAAGATAGATTAGATTACAGCCTAGGGCTGCTTCTGTATGAATGACATTGATATAATTCACCTAATAGTGACTTGTCATGTATTAACTCTTCAATAAATGTTAAGACAAAAATAAAAAAGATCTATGAAAATTCTCAGATTATTCCTTTCTTTTTTTCAATATGAAGACTGTTCAGTTTTAAAATTTAAGCAGAAAAAAATAAGGATACAGAATGTGAAAAACAGGGAAGAGGGTACAACGCGTCACTCCACAACAATATACCATACCAAGCACCTATCCACTCTAGATTGTATCCATTAGCAATCAATCAGGTAAGTAACCCCAATAATAGGACACAAAAAAAATGTACATCACAACTTTACTTCAAATGCATCCCGCACAAACCAATCTAAACCTGTCCCTCGTCCCCCATTTGTTGTGCCACACCCTAAATATCCCAGATATCGGCGATACGACCTCTAACCCCCTTAACCTCTGGTATGATGCCGGATTTCCAATTTGCGTCTAACAAGGAAGCAGCAACTGTCAAATATGGAAAAGTAACTTCCCCTGTGGTCTGGAAAGGGTCTTAGGAAAAATATTCATTAAAATGTGGCAGGGTCTGGGTCTATCTCGTAGCTTAGAACTAGGGTTGCACCGATACCGATACTAGTATCGATATCGGTGCCGATACCGGGTACTGCAGGAGTACTTGGTACTCGTGCAGTACCCCCGATATTTTTTTCCGATACCGGAAGCCGGCATTGAGCCGGCTTGCCGGCATCCGAGGGGCTGTGGCAGCTGTCCGAATGCTCTATCGGCATTCGGACAGGCCCTGCAGCTGCTCTCCGCATTGTTTATACTTACCTTCCTGAGCGATGCCGGGAAAGTCTTCGCGCGCGCGTGCCCTCCTTGGAAGGTCCCCAGCCGCGACCACGTGGGACCATGTGATCGCGGCTGGGGTCCTTCCAACGAGCGCACGCGCGGGAACTTTCCCGGCGTCGCTAAGGAAGGTAAGTATAAACAAAGTGAGGAGAGCAGCTGCAGGGCCTGTCCGAATGCCAATAGAGCATTCGGACAGGCCCTGCAGCTGCTCTCCGCTCATACTTACCTTCCTGAGCGATGCCGGGAAAGTTTCCGCGCGTGCGCTCGTTGGAAGGACCCCAGCCGCGATCACATGGTCCCACGTGGTCACGGCTGGGGACCTTCCAAGGAGCGCGCGCGTGCGCACGCAAAGACTTTCCCAGCGTCGCTAAAGGGAGGTAAGTATGAGCGGAGGGGGGAGGGGGGCAAATCCATGTGCTGGGGGGCAGTATCCACGAGCTGGGGGGCAGTATCCACGAGCTGAAGGGCATTATCCACGAGCTGGGGGCATTATCCACGAGCTGGGGGGCATTATCCACGAGCTGGGGGGCAAATCCACGAGCTGGGGGCAAAATCCATGAGCTGGAGGGCAATATCCATGAGCTGGGGGGCAATATCCATGAGCTGGGGGGCAATATCCATGAGCTGGGAGGGCAATATCCATGAGCTGGGGGGGCAATATCCATGAGCTGGGCCATATCCATGAGCTGGGGGGGCAAATCCAGGAGCTGGGGCAGATCCAGGAGCTGGGGGGCATTATCCATGAGCTGGGGGGCAATATCCATGAGCTGGGGGGCAATATCCATGAGCGGGGGCAATATCCATGAGCTGGGGGGCAAATCCATGAGCTGGGGGCAAATCCATGAGCTGGGGGGCATATCCATGAGCTGGGGGGCATATCCATGAGCTGGGGGGCAAATCCATGAGCGGGGGCAGTATCCATGAGTTGGGGCAATATCCATGAGCTGGGGGCAATATCCATGAGCTGGGGGGCATATCCATGAGCTGGGGGGGGATATCTATGAGACCTGGGGGGGCATATCTATGAGACCTGGGGGCTGTATATGAGGTCTGTTCTTACTGGAAAGCGTCACGTGACACAAAATAAAAGTATCGGTACTTGGTATCGGTGAGTACTTGAACAAAAGTATCTGTACTCGGTCTTAAAAAAGTGGTATCGGTGCATCCCTACTTAGAACTGAAGTACAAAGTTCAGCACTGTCCTGCCAGTTAAGGACTACTTCTAGACACAACCACCACAAATTAAAAAAAAGGCCCACGTGCATTAAAGCATTGCCAACAAGTGGAGGAAACCGCTGGATTCATGTGGTGTTCCTTATATGGAGTAATATGGCATTGGTAGAGCAATTTTTTACGTATGTCTAACAGAGAAGCACTTCGAGGCATCCCACAGTCCTCAGCAAATGAATCCATCCACTGGGACTCTGAGATTGACTTCCCAATGGAGTTGAAAAGCCTAATTGCAAAAAACTAACCTTTAAGGCTAGGTCAGAGTAGTAACGCGCGTGCAGACGCATAATCACGGCGGCAGTAGCAGCACATTCGGCCATGACGTATACGCAGTATGCGTAACTGCGCCGACAGAGCAATGAACTTTTTTACGAACGTTAAACTGGTACTGACGTACAGAGTGCGCTGCGGCCGCATAGCAGCGTGTGTGCGTGATTAGGAGATGTCAGACCTGCTAGTGTGCGGCACGCAAAGCCGGATTCCCTAGATTCTTTTTATTGAAATACGTCCAGATTGCGCAGTCTGAACTTAAGCGTATTCCGTAAAAATGCGTGCGCACGATCGACGTACACTGGCTAGAAAATCGCTCATTTAAATAATTAATTTAAATGAAATGACTTCCAGTCATATGCATATTTTTCCTTAAGGGCGGACAGAATTCCGTGGGCAATGCTTTTTGCCGGGGCCGCGTGGTGGAGTTGCGGCCTTGGATACATACCGTATACGGCAGAGTGCAACCAGGTGCTTGTCCCTCGTTTTTGTTTTTTTTTCTCCGCCCTGGGGTTCCCCTGGGACATCCTTGGCATATTGACTTTTTGTGTTTTGTCCACATTCATTTTGTGAAATGAGACCGCGCCATACTCCTACAGCAGAGTATGAAGAGCCGGAACAGAGGCACTGGGGTTGGACAATGTCAAGAGGATATCATCCGTATAGAGGCTGACTTTACATTCAGAAGGCCCTAAACATATTCCCTCAACCTCCGATGATTGGCGGATAGCGTGCTCTAGCGGCTCTAGTGCGAAAGTTATATAACAGAAGGAAAAAATTGGCAACCCTGCCCGTTCCGTTAAAAATGGGAATAGTAGTAAACAGAAAACCTGCATTCAGAACTTTAGCTGAGGGAGCCAAATACAGGGCCAACGCAGCTCGAATGAGTGCTGGAGGGAAAGGGAATTTGAGAAGGACATGGCGGAGGAAAAAAACAATGAAAGGCGGTCAAAGGCCTTTTCGGCATCTAAAGAAAGTGGGAGAGTGGGACGAGGATGTCGATTAAGTATTTCAATAAGAGTGAGAAATTTAACAGTGTTGTCAGTGCCTTCTCTGTTAGGAGGGAGAACGACCCTGTCGGCCTTGTGGGTGTTCTTGCTTACACCAGCGCTACGTGGGACGCATGCCCCGGAAGGCATCTGAACCGACACATGCACATGGGGTTGATAGTGGCCAACAACCCCGATGGGCAGGGTTCTTAGCCCAGCAATAAATGCATGATGGGAGAACCTTATTGTAACGTTGGGAGCTTCCAGCCCTACCTGTGTGCTTGAGGGCAGCATGTCTGATGCTGCTCGCTGACCAATGCCCGGTTTAAATGGAGACAGGCAGGGAGGTGGTTGCATGAGGCGCGGCTTGAGTGGGGGGCGTGGCCTGGTGAAGGTCTTTAAAAACCCTCAGTGTATTCTCAGCAGTTGCCAGAACGTTGTTATCCATACCTGAGCTCCTTGTACCTGACTGCTATATTGAATTAACCCGTTATTGACCTCTGCTTGTTTCTGACTATTCTGCCTTCTGTTGCCCTAGACCATTTTCTTGTACTACGCCACTGCTCTGATATCGACCCGGCTATTCCATTTGACCATTCTGAACTCTGTATTCCTGATTCTGGCTCGGCTGACTACTCCCCGTGTTGTTAACCCTTTCTGTCTAGCTAGTTTACCTGGCCAATTCTAAGGACCAGACAGTTAGAGATCTTTCACGGCTACTCTGTTGGTAGCTTCTGGGCTCTGTGGAGTGTGGGGTGTTAAGTACTGCGTGGTGGGATCTGGGAACCGTGACATTACGATCTGGCCACTATGGATCCCGCAGACTTAACACAGCACTTGGCTAACTTTGTATCCAGACAGGATGAGCAGGATCATAGGATGGATCAGTTTGCTATTGCCTTACAAACTATCCTGACTCGTACGGCTCACCTGGAACCAGCTGGGGTTGCACCCTCGCTTGATATACCTGTGTCCCCTGTCGTTCAGACATCCCAGGTACACATGACCGCTCCTATGAGGTTTGACGGTACTCCCTCAGAGTGCCGGGGATTTTTGGTCCATGTGGATATTCATTTTAAATTAAATCCACAGATGTTTTTCTCTGACATTGCCAAAGTGGGGTTCATTATTAATCATCTGTCTGGCAGAGCATTGACATGGGCGACTCCGTTATGGGAGGCAGAGAAGCCTATCATACGGGATTATAAAGAATTCATAGCCGAGTTACAACGTACATTTAATCCTACCAGAAAGGCCATGGTAGCTGGCAAATCCTTGTTCCGCATACGTCAAGGGAACAGGACTGTTTCTGATTATGCCATAGAATTTAAAACCTTGATCTCTGATGTGAACTGGACAAATGAGACACTGGTTCTGGCTTTTATGGAGGGGTTATCAGAGTCATTGATGCATGAATTGGCTCCACGTAAACTACCTGAGGTATTGTGTGAACTCATTGATTATTGTATAGATCTGGATAATCAGATAAGGGACAGAAGGACTCCAAGAGAGAAGCCCAAGAGACCGTTACCTAGGTTGGCCCCTGTCTTTCAGGCACCACCAAGAGAGTTATCTCTTCCCTCTGAGCCTATGCAACTAGGCCGTACTAGGCTTACAGAGGAAGAGAGAACAAGGCGTTTTCGTGAGGGATTGTGCCTGTATTGTGGTTTGGGGGGACATGTACGATTTCAATGTCCTACTCGTCCTAAGATGCATGATAAACTGGAAAACTACCGCACCTAAGGCAGCTGAGGAGACAGGCCTTGGGTGTGACGTGCATGTCTCCTGTCAAAGACACTAAACTTATGTTACCAGTATCCTTGGCTTGGGAGACCAAGACCACACATACTACCGCTTTTTTGGATTCTGGGGCTGCTGGCAACTTTATCGATGTTAACTACGCTTCTTCCATTTCTCTACCTCTGGTTGTAAGAGAGACACCCTTAGCCGTCGAAGCCATAGACGGCAGACCGTTATCCTGCCCTAGGATTACTCACGATACGGTTACAGTGGTTCTTACCACTGGTCTCTTGCATAAAGAAGAAATCATATTTCAAGTTATCCATTCACCTTCCAATCCTGTTGTACTTGGTTTCCCTTGGTTGGTGGAACATAATCCTGTTATTGATTGGGCTAAGGGAGAGATACTGTCTTGGAGTCCTGCTTGTTTTGGGACTTGTTTAATACCATTCAGCATGTCGGTGCCCTGAACACACCCACAGCTCCTCCATTGTCTACAGAGGTTCCTGACCAATATGCCGACCTCAGGGCTGTATTTGATAAAAGAGAGGTAGAGAAACTGCCTCCACATACACCATATGATTGTGCCATAGATATTCATCCTGGTACCATGCCTCCTCGAGGCAAAGTATATCCTCTTTCCATAAAGGAGAGCCAAATTATGGAAGAGTACATAAAGGAGAATTTGGAGATAGGTTTTATCCGACGTTCCTCTTCTCCAGCAGGGGCTGGGTTCTTTTTTGTGTCTAAAAAAGAGGGAGATTTACGCCCGTGTATCGATTATAGGGGGCTTAACAAGATCACCATTAAGAACGTGTACCCTATCCCTCTCATATCAGAACTGTTCGACAGGTTAAGGGGGTCAGCAGTATACACAAAACTTGATTTAAGAGGAGCTTACAACCTGATACGTATAAAAGAGGGGCATGAGTGGAGAACAGCATTTAACACCAGGAGTGGGCATTATGAATACTTGGTCATGCCTTTCGGTCTTTGTAATGCTCCAGCGGTATTCCAGGATTTTATTAATGATGTGCTCAGAGATTTCTTACAAACCTTTGTTATAGTATACCTAGACGATATATTGATTTACTCTCCCGATCTGAAAACCCACCATGCACATGTCAGACAGGTATTAGCAAAATTACTGGACAATGGTCTTTATTGCAAACTAGAGAAGTGTTTATTCGACATTACTACTGTGAAATTCCTTGGGTATATTATCACTCCAGAAGGTTTTGAGATGGATCCTTCTAAACTCACGGCCATCTCAGAATGGCCTCTCCCTCAAGGTCTCAAGGCCATACAGAGGTTTCTGGGGTTTTCCAACTATTATAGGAGATTTATCAAGAATTATTCCACTGTAGCCTCCCCTATCATTAATATGATACGTAAAGGTCTGAAGAACCAGATCTGGTCTTCTCAATCCAAACAAGCATTCGAAGCCCTCAAACAAGCTTTCACTTCACTTCCGCTCCCGTGTTACGGCATCCTGATCCCAGGATTCCGTTTGTTCTTGAGGTTGATGCTTCCGAGATAGGCATTGGGGCTGTCCTGTCTCAAAGAGAGTCTCCAGGAAAACCTCTACATCCTTGTGGGTTCTTTTCAAGAAAATTATCACCAGCAGAACGCAATTATGATATCGGTAACAGAGAATTGCTTGCTATTGTGTCTGCCCTATCAGAGTGGAGACATTTGTTGGAAGGGACTCTTGACCCTTTATTGATAATTACTGATCATAAGAACCTTACGTACATCGGGGATGCTAAACGTTTGAACGCGAGACAGGCCAGGTGGTCATTGCTACTGTCTCGGTTTAATTTTGTATTGACTTACAGACCAGGTGACCGCAATGTAAAGGCTGATGCTTTATCTCGTCAATATCACCCGTATGAATCTAATACACGACCACAATCCTATAGTTCCTCCTGACGTATTGTGGTTCCACAGTCTTGTCTGTCTCCTCGCCTTTCCTGAACGCCTCCAGGCAGTTCAAGTAGGGCTCCACCTGACAAGCCTCCAGATATGTTGTTTTTGTACTGAAAAGGAAAGACAAGAATTACTCATAAATTTTTTTTTTTATTGTAATAAATTTTATTGAGTTTTACAGTATTACATTGGTTCAGTGATATAGGATATACAGTTCAGAAGGTTACACCAGAGTCATAAAAATCCATTCTAATCCAGTCAATGAAGTACAGCTATAATGCAGGGTTATGACGAAATGAAAACGTACGCTAATGCGTAAAGGGATAAACTGCAACATTGCGCGTGACATTACATGCGACAGAACAGTACATTGTAACAGTCCGTGTAAAAGTGGGGGTGTAAACTAGGTGAGGAGGGAGGGGGTTGAAATAACACAGGGAAGGAGGGGCGGGAAACCAATGGCCTCTTAGCGGTCCGGTATTTGCGGAATGGGGAGCGTGGGGTCCAGGGGCACGTTGCACGCTTCTGCCCAGTAAAACCATCGTCGCAAGTGTTTGGCCACCCTGTCCGATGATTGATGGATCAGGTCCTCAACATCCCTGATGCGCTGCACCTCATCCAACCATTCCCTAAATGACGGGGCAGTTGGGGACTTCCAATGTCTTGGAACTACCGCTTTAGCGGCATTTAAGAGGCGGATATCAAGTGAGTTTTTATATGTGGAGATGGGTAGGGAGGTGTGATGGAGCAGCATGGCTGCCGGGGTAAACTCCGGTGGGGATGCAGAGATCCTACTAATAACAGTGTGGACCTGTCTCCAAAACGGTTGGATCTCGGGACAAGACCACCAGATGTGCAGAATGTCCGCCCCTGGGGCTCGACATCTCCAACATGAGGCAATAGGGTCTCCAGAGTATGTGGCAACACTGGCAGGCGTTCTGTACCAACGGGACAACAATTTATACGCCGTTTCCTGTGCCCGAGTGGCGATAGAGCAGGACGTGGTCAGAGTAAAGATCTGTCGCCATTCCTCCTCCGTAAAGGTTTGCTGGAGATCAGCCTCCCACCCCTCTACGTATTTGGGTACCAGGGGTGATAGAGATTGCAGGGTGCCGTACAGTCGTGAGATGCCATGCGCAGGGGCGGTCCGTCTGCTAACCAAACTTTCAAATTCAGTCAGCGGTCGTGTGAATTTCTCCAAAGGTGCCAGAGTACGCAGGTATGACGTAAGGCCATGGAGATGAAAGCAAGTAAGGAAGGAGTCCGGATGCGCCAAGGGAATTTCGCGTGGTAACTTAGGGCGGTCTCTGTTTATGTACGCGCCAGGGAGGGGGGCTGTGGCACCTCATCATTGGAGATTGGGAGCAATCGCGGGGAGAATGCTGGCAAATATTGTAGCGGGATTAACGGAGAGGGCCAGGGTGCTATTGATGTGGTGCGTTGCAAACGTCGCCAGATCTGCAGGGTAGCAGTAATCGTCGGGTGTGTGGGGACGCTGTGCTGAGCAACAGTACCTAGCAACCAGGGGAGGGAGGCAAGAGGACACCCAGCCAACTCCTGCTCCAAAGCAATCCACCGCTTTTCCGGAAGACCCGTGCTCCACTCCACGAGACGCAGGAGATGTACCGCATTATAATAGTTTCTCAGGTGGGGCAGCGCCAGGCCTCCCTGGGAACGCGGGGCCGTCAGCAGCGCCATGCGGAGTCGCGGCCGTTTCCCGTCCCAGACATATTGGATAAAGAGAGATTGCAGGGTGCGGAAAAAAGTGACTGGGACATAAATAGGCAGGGTCTGTAGTAGGTATAATATTCTGGGGAGGACGTTCATTTTAATGACGCTGAGGCGACCAAACCAAGTGATATGCGGGTGGGCCCACCGCGACATGTCCGACTTCAGGACCTTCAGTAGCGGAAGAAAGTTAGTGGCATATAAGGCCGAGGGATCAGGTGTTAGATGTACTCCCAAATATTTAAGTGACGAATCACACCAGCGGAAGGGGAAGGCCGCCCGTATGCTAGCCTTAAGGGCGGGGGACACTGAAATATTCAAAATCTCAGACTTAGACATGTTAATTTTATAATTACTGAGGTTGCCGTAGTCATGTAGTAGGCCATTGAGGGAGGGCAGGGAGATCAGGGGTTGTCTGATAAAGAACAACAGATCATCTGCGTAAGCTGCTACCTTATAGTCTACGCGCCCAACACGGATGCCGTGTATGGAGGGGTCACCCCTGATGGCCTGCAAAAGGGGTTCCAGGGACAGCGCAAACAATAGGGGTGAGAGAGGGCATCCCTGTCGGGTGCCATTCTGAATAGTGAAGGGGGGGAGAGTGCCCCGTTAAGATTAATCCGAGCAGTTGGGTGGGCATATAACGCCGATATCCATTGTAGGACATGTGGTCCAAAGCCCATGTGGCGCAATGTGTTAAACAAGAAGGGCCAGTGGACTCTGTCAAACGCTTTCTCCGCGTCCGTGGAGAGGAGCAAGGTCGGGCTAGCCAAATTTTTCCTAGCAGCGTGGATGAGATTTATTGCCAGAGTGGTGTTGTCCCTCCCCTCTCGTCCCTGAATGAATCCCGTCTGGTCAGGGTGTACTAGGTATCTCATATATCGAGTCAGTCGTGATGCCAGGACCTTTGCAAAGAGCTTCACATCCTGATTCAGGAGTGAGATGGGGCGGAAGTTCCCGCAAAGGGTGTGGTCTTTGTCAGGTTTAGGGATCAGGGTGACAGTAGCAGATAGGGTCTGAGGGGGAAGACTACATTGAGGTCGAGAGAGCCCATTAAATGATGCTAGCCAAGCCGGGGAAATGAGCCTTTCACATAATTTATAATACTTCAGAGAGAACCCGTCGGGGCCAGGGGTCTTACCCGTAGGGGTAGATTTGATAGCGTCATGGAGCTCCTCCGCGGATATAGGGCCCTCTATCGTTTCTCTCATGACTGGTGTCAGCCTGGAGTGGAGATGTTTTTCCAAAAAATTTAAGGTGGGAGTGGGGGTCATCTGTTGTTGAGTGCGGGGTAACTATAGAGAGAGGTAAAATGATCTTGAAAAAGTCTAGTCATGTCTCTAGGGTGGGTGACCGTCGTGCCTTGTGGAGAGCGCAAATGAGTGATATAAAGCGCCTGTCTGTGGGACCGAAGAGCATTAGCCAGTAATTTTCCACATTTGTTGCCATGCTCGTGAAAGGCCCTGCGAGTGGTGAGAAACGCCTTCTGCGCCTTGTGATTAAAGAGAGAACGTAGTTGGGACCTGAGGTCTAGAAGTTCTGCGTAAACAGTGTCATCTAAGTGTAGTTTGTGGGACTGTTCCAATGCCATTATCCTAGACAGGAGAGATTCCTGTTGCGCCCCCCTTTCCCGCTTACGCCTGGCACCCTGCTGTATCAAAAAGCCGCGAATCACCGCCTTGTGCGTTTCCCATATAATCTGCGGAGAGCTGTCTGGGGTGGTGTTTTCGGCGAAATAGTGATGGAGCGCATTGTGTAGGCCGTCTTTAACCAGGGGATCAGTGAGGAGCGATTCATTAAGACGCCACAGCCTTTCCCTAGGGCGTGCAAGTGGGGAAGAGATGGTGATCAGCACCGGACTATGGTCCGACCACGTCATCGGACCGATAGATGCGGAGTCCAAAAGATGCATATTACCAAATGGGAGGAAGATGTAGTCTAGTCGTGTGTAAAGCTGGTGGGGCGCGCTATAAAAGGAGTAGTCACGGGTGTCAGGGTAAAGCGTGCGCCAGCAGTCCAGTAGTCTAAGGGAGTGTAACGCCAGTCTGGTGCTGCGCAGAACAGTTTGGGGGGTGCTAGTTATGCCCCTAGACGTGTCCAGTCGTGGATCCAAGGGTAGGTTAAGATCCCCCCCCACTATTAAGATTCCCTCCTGAAAGTCCTTCAGGAGCCGGAGGGCAGTTCTGAGCGCCTTATGTTGCCCTCTATTAGGGAGGTAAATCGAGGCGAATGTGTACCATTGCCCACCAATCTGACCCTTAACGAACGTATAACGACCACAGGGGTCGAGGAGGGAGGTGGGGTTGAGGAGCGAGACGGCACGGGAAAACAGGACAGCCGTGCCACAGACCTTGCCAGCCGTGGCATTGCTAAAGTATCCCACTGGGTATGAGCGGTCCCTAAAAGAGGGGGTGCGTGAGTGTGCAAAATGTGTCTCCTGGACTAACACCACATCAGCGCGTAGGACCAAAATTCTCGAAGGGCGGAATGGCGCTTTTCAGGACGTTGAGGCCCTTAGCATTAATGGAAAGAATGGTAAGCTTACGGGGAGCAGTGGCCATTGTGATGTTGGGGTGCGGTGGGGAGGGGAGGCGGGGAGGGGCTCAGCAGTGTTTGCCGATAGAGGAGGGGGGGGGTAGGGGTCACTAGGCTAGGATCAACCAGGATAAGGGGGGTAAAAATGGGAGGGGGGGGGGTGGTGATGAGGAACACAACCAGAGATTAATTTCAAAACACAAAGTCAAAGAGAAAGGGGGCAAAAAATGAGCGTGTGCCTGTCGGGACGAAACACCGCGCGGTCTAAAAAACACGCGGCGAAGCCCCAGTTCCGGGAGGGGGCAGTGACTACTACCAGACCCTCCGGGAAGGCACCGGCTCAGGGGGTACCTGGCACGGGACGGCAGGTGACGGTTTGAATCAGAAAATTACAATAAAAATACAGAGCTGTGGCAAGCAACAATAATCATACACAGATAAATGCAATCAGCGAGTGAGTTAAAATAAGTAAAATATTCAGACTGCTCCAAAAAAAGGGAGGCAACCAAAAATATATAACAACCCTCTGTGAGCCCAGAGAGGGGAAGAAGAAAAGGGGGTGGGGGGCAGAAAAAGAAAACGAGAAAAAAGAAAAAAGGAGAGGGAGCCGAACGGGCATCCCCAGGTGCCAACGACCATTGGGAAGAACCTTATTAAATGGGGGCCTTACATGAAGGTCCAGGCGGAGGACACAGCGGTAGTCCTCCGGGGCGCCCAGCTCCGGCGTAATGCTCAGGGCAGTCCAGCGAGCAAGCGGGATCCAGCGCCACCCGCCTCAGTTGACTCCAGATAAGGGAGCCACACCTCAGCGGTAGGAGAGAATACTCATCTGGTCGATGTTAGTCCGCCGGTATCTGCGATGGTTGAGGCAGGGTTGAGCGGTGGCGCCCGCGGGTTCTCTGCGGACGCGGTGGAGCCAGTCCCACCGGCGTGTAATATTGTAGCGGGTCCGGCCAGGCCCGAAGCGTGTCAGATGGGAGTGAGAGTTCCTCCAGGAATAACGGTAAATCCGTTCCACAGCGTAATACCAGGGTTCCAGAAGGTGCTCGAACCTGAATGCCAAAAGGGAACAACCACTTGTATGGTAGTCTCAGCTCCTGCAGGGCGGTTGTAAGGGGGCGCAACAAGCGCCTGGATTGTAACGTTGCTGGTGAGAGATCTTGAAACAAGGACACCTTAGCGCCTGCAAAGTCAATTTCGCGGGAGCCTCGTGCCGCCGCCATGATACTTTCCTTCAATGAGTGGCGCAGGAGGCAGCAGACCACATCACGGGGAGGCGCGTCGGGGGGGCCTTAGGCCTCAGTGCCCTATGGAACCTTTCAAATTCAATTTCAATCTCCGAGTCTCTGTTTAGTATAAGGTTAAACAATCCGGTGAGTGCATGATGCAGGTCTCTATGAGAGGTTTCCAACTCCGGCAGACCCCTAATTCTAATATTGTTTCGGCGGCCCCGGTTTTCAACATCCTCAAGGTGGCGTGCCATCATCTGTAGGGCTGTTTGCTGAGTGTCCAGGGTGGTGGAGTGAGCTGTTAGCACATTCTGCTGCTGCTCTTGTGTGGCTTCTGCTTGCGTCAGCCGAGTTTGTATGCCGCTGATGTCTGTGCGCAGCGCCCGGAGCTCCGTGAGAAGGGAGGTCCGCTGCGGCTGCTGTTAAGTCCTCTCTGGTAGGGAGGGCCTGTAAGAGCTGGCGGAGGTCAGGTGGGGCAATCCCCTCCGATCCAGAGCGCGCAGGGGAGCCAGGCGCCGAGTTGCATGTGGCGGCCGCCATCTTGGATTCCGGCCCCATCTGCAACTCCGGCGGGGAGGAGGTCAGGAACTGCCGAATCGTACCCGCCTGACGGCTACCGCCGTGCTCCGGGAGGGCTGGGGTGTGAGGAGCCTTCTTAGGTTTGCCCATGGGTGCTTTGTTGCGGCGGAAAGTGGGGAAAAGACGGCCCGTGCGGCGGAGCTCTCTCCTTAGGCGTCCATCTTCCTGGACGTCCCGGCCACGCCCCCCTCATAATGTTTTATGATTCTAAACCAGCAGGTCATCCTGGTATTACTAAGACTCTTACCAGTATCTCCAGACAGTTCTGGTGGCCCACCATGCAACAGGACGTACGTCTGTTTGTTTTGGCTTGTCAAGTCTGTGCCAGAAGCAAAACCAGTAAATCCTTTCCTGTCGGTCTATTGCAACCTTTACCCATGCCTAAGAGGCCTTGGTCTCATCTATCTATGGATTTTATTGTGGACTTGCTGAAGTCCAGGGTCATACTGTGGTTCTGACAGTTGTAGACCGCTTCTCCAAAATGGCTCATTTTTGTCCCCTACCTAAGCTTCCTACAGCCAAAGAACTGGCGGTTGTATTTGCTAGAGAGATTGTACGAATACATGGGGTTCCGTCTGAAAATAGTCTCTGACAGAGGAGCCCAGTTCGTCTCTCGTTTCTGGAGGTTTTCTGTGCAGAGATGGGGGTGCGATTGGCCTTCTCTTCAGCATATCATCCACAAACCAATGGGGCAGCAGAGAGGGCAAATCAGGGTCTCGAGCAGTACATACGTTGCTTTACCACACAACAACAAGACAATTGGTCGGAGTTGTTGCCCTGGGTTGAGTATGCACGTAATAACACCGTTAACGAGACCACTGGCCACTCTCCTTTTTCTGCCATCTATGGTTTTTTCCCTCCGGCTCTACCGCTTCAGTTTACTGAACAGGTCATCCCGGCTCTCGATGACCATCTCACTCAACTGCAAGAGATTTGGAGACAGATTCGAGAAAATATGGAGCGCAATGTTGCTGTCCAGAAACGCAAGGCTGACAGGCATAGGTTACAAGCTCCCTCCTATAACGTGGGGGATAGAGTTTGGTTGTCCACTAGGAACGTGAAGTTGCGGGTGCCTTCTATGAAAATGGCACCTCGGTTTATAGGTCCATATAGGATCATTCGCCGCGTTAATCCTGTGGCTTATGCTCTTGCCCTTCCTAAACATCTTCGCATGCACAACGTCTTCCACACCTCCCTACTGAAGCCATTGTTGTGTAACAGGTACACGCGGGTCGTTCCTCCTCCTCCACCTATTCAGGTTGATGGTGAATCTGAGTATGAGGTTAGGAGGGTTTTGGATTCTAGGCTGTGCAGGGGCGCTCTGCAGTACTTGGTCGATTGGGTGGGTTATGGTCCAGAAGACCGGTCCTGGATTCCAGATTCCGACATGTCTGCCTCTAGGTTGGTCAGGGCGTTCCATGCCTCACACCCCGATCGCCCTGGTGGTCGTCCTGCCGCTCGTCCTGTTGGTCGTCCGGTGGCCTCTCGTGGAGAGGGGGGTACTGTAACGTTGGGAGCTTCCAGCCCTACCTGTGTGCTTGAGGGCAGCATGTCTGATGCTGCTCGCTGACCAATGCCCGGTTTAAATGGAGACAGGCAGGGAGGTGGTTGCATGAGGCGCGGCTTGAGTGGGGGGCGTGGCCTGGTGAAGGTCTTTAAAAACCCTCAGTGTATTCTCAGCAGTTGCCAGATCGTTGTTATCCATACCTGAGCTCCTTGTACCTGACTACTATATTGAATTAACCCGTTATTGACCTCTGCTTGTTTCTGACTATTCTGCCTTCTGTTGCCCTAGACCATTTTCTTGTACTACGCCACTGCTCTGATATCGACCTGGCTATTCCATTTGACCATTCTGAACTCTGTATTCCTGATTCTGGCTCGGCTGACTACTCCCCTTTCTGTCTAGCTAGTTTACCTGGCCAATTCTAAGGACCAGACAGTTAGAGATCTTTCACGGCTACTCTGTTGGTAGCTTCTGGGCTCTGTGGAGTGTGGGGTGTTAAGTACTGCGTGGTGGGATCTGGGAACCGTGACACTTATTAGCCAAATCAATTTTGGCACCCTCATGTCCAGCACGCCTTCCCCATCACATACATGAAGGTCCCGGGCAGCACTCTCCTCCCCACTCTGAACACACCCCTCCCTGTGTGATGGATACTTACTGACACCACAAATCCCCAACAACTCCACCCTCAACACTCAATGGGTGGGCACTTTTCAATCCAGCCACCCATTACCCTTAACTGGTCAGGTGCCACACAATAAAAATCCAGAGGGTTTGTTGCCTCTGGTCAGCTGATTTTGTTACAACTGTAATCAAATCTTGCCACTTATTCTCCTGATGATGCTGCGAGGGCTGCGAAATGTGTTGAACTATAGAGCTACACGATCCCCCATTTTTCCTAGACCACTGCATTAATACTTGACATAGCGCAACTTTTTAACTCTTCTGGTTTCTAAGCTTGGTGCCATTTTTTCTTTGCATCTCAGCATGCTTTTTGGAGATACCCTGTGGACATCCTGGAGTTCAGAATAGCATGCACTTCATACTCCTCCTCACCTTCAACCATGACAGGAGGAGGTGGTGCATCTTGTCTAGTGAACCTGTTGCACAAGGTTTTAACAGGTGTACACGAAAGATGTTCTGGATGCGCAAGATGGGTCGCAAGGAGAGAGCATAAGACACTGGATTGACTTGATGCAGGACTTTCGACAGGCCAATGTAGCTACATTTGAAACGCAGTCCTTAAAGAGTTAAAACCTAAAAATCATTATGAAAGAAGGCAGAGTAAACCTTACAAGAGAAGAAAAGAATGGAAAGGAAAGTCTTAAGCGTCTATTCACAAAGCTTTGTGTTTCTGCCTATTTCGGCAATTCCATTTCACCGAAAATACGGTAAATTTACTATTTAGCAAACGGTCACCATATTTTGTAGAAGAACTTTATGTCACAAGGACAGTGGAGTCAAAACAGCACATTTAGGATTAAACCTATAACATAAACAGAGTAGAACAGAGTAGATTGTGGCAAATAGGTCACAGCTGCATCAGCTAGTTTATACCACTTGTGCTGGTTTCAAATAGTAGACATACAATACACAAATAACTTTTATTTGAATAATTCTAAAAACATAAAGTATCGGCAACCAATTCTATGAATAAGAGGCACTTGATATACTGAAAATTGCACCCACATAAGTGGGAAATATAGGGATCCTAGATTTATATAACAGCTGGCAACTGCTCACAATTCTGTCCTCAATGGGTTAATAATAGCAGAAAATACAGGTCCCTCCTAAACTACTAAATATCATTGATAGAATAATTAGGCTCTATGAGTATCTATAATTACTTAGCCAAAGTAAATAGGATTAATACAATCCACCATTGGGTATTAGAATAGATGATATAGTATAGTATACCTAAAAGGTTAATCACAGTCTCCTATAGGAGGTGGAATGCAATCCTCATAATCGGATTTGCACAATAAGCATATGCTGAGGAATTGTTTAGTTTCCTTGATAAGAGCAAAAAAAGGAAAGAATTATATAGATAACATCCCACTGTGTGTTCCCCTTAGGCAATGTGATAGAATAGGCGTCAGTGTGGAATTCACCACATTAATAAATAGCACACAAACCACACAAAACAGCATGCACAATTGATCTTCAAAATGCTGTAAAGTAGCCTCAGTAGCTACCTAGATTGGTAGTTAATCAAATCATCAATAGCAGCACAAAGTATATCGCCACTAATAGCACAAGGGGGCACAAATAATTGGTCAGCACAAATGACTTGTCAGATAGTTACTACGATAGCCCCAATGGCTAAGTGATTAGTGATTGATCATTTCGCCAGTAAGTGGCACACAGCATTTGGCTAGATAACAGCATAAGAAACCACAAACAGTTGGTAATAATTCGCATAAATGCTGTAGAGTAGCCCCAATGGCTAAAAGATTGTTAGTAAATCATCACGCCAGTAGTATTATGTATTATATCGCCAATGAACACCATGAGGTGACTCAAATGATCGGGTATTATTGCAATCTGGCCACAATGGCTAAATAGATTAGTAGATTAAATAGTCATATCGCCAAAACACACCAGTATAACAGTGCCCAATAACTGTTAAAATCAACAACAAAAAGAAAACGCTGACGCGCGTTTCGCCACTAACAGAGAGCGGCTTCGTCCAGAGCGTGATTTGAACGTCAAGTTGTACCCATATTTATACCCATAATCTTAAGGTTGCTCACCTGTAGCGATTAGGACCTAATCGTCCAAAGCGTGCAGGCGTCTCTGCATCCAGAGCCGGCACAGACCACGGGACCCCTCCGGACCAATCAATTAATGACTCCCCGTATCACGTGGGTAAACATACAATCCTCTGTTGCCGGTTCTTATTGACAGTAGCTGACAAGCGTTTCCTACTAATTCAGCACCGATTCAAATGCGAAAAGACATAGCACACTATGTTAATCGAGGATATGAGTATACATGTAATCTTTTGAAAACAACATGTGATTACTACATGAGCCGGTTTTATAAGCGACTCCAGAACCAGCATGCTTAGATTTATGGACACAAGGGTCACCATATTTTAAATACAAAGCAGAGGAAAAAGGGTGAAGCGCTCACCGGAAACGAGTGTCTAAACCACTCGCTAAATGTTGTGTATGGAGGTTTTTCTAAACACCTGAATAGCAACTAGACGAAAGGATTACAACATAGCGCTCAAAAGACCAAGGTCCATAAGAAAGTGGGATAGACACACTATATGTCCACAGACAGTAATTCTTATCTTCAAGCGATAATCTTCTTTGTAATGTAGATAGTGAAACGTGCAATTCTGGGGAGCCTACAACCGGCTCTCAGGAATATAGCGAGCAGGGACTTATACCAGGTGCCCATAAACCTTTCGATCCGCTCCTCCAGTGTCGGCAAACATGGTACTGCAAAAAATTTACAAGACCAAAAGAGAGCACCTCTTGGTGAGGTAAATCACAAATGACTTAGTGACTAGAAGGAGGTTGAATTTAAACTCACAAACGATCAGCCTCTATTGGCTCCGTTACAATTCGCACAGGGAATCATACAGGAGGTCCCCAAACCTTCTTTTTTCAGGATCAAAAAAGGCAAGCAGATATCAAATTAAATAAAAACATTTATTTACAGAAAAAATGGCGTCGCGCCCATACTCACCAGAGCGGCAGCAACTGCCAGGAGTAACAGCCCAGTCAATGTATAAAACATAACAAGGAAAAAGAGTGTCATCTGCGCTCGTTTCTATGTGTTCCATGTACAACAAAAATGAGGTTTTTGTTTGTTTCAATGGCCATTGCAACGTAAGCTCACTCACTCGCTCCTCCAGTGTCGGCAAAAATGGTACTGCAAAAAATTGACAAGACCAAAAGAGAGCACCTCTTGGTGAGGTAAATCACAAATGACTTAGTGGCTAGAAGGAGGTTGAATTTAAACTCACAAACGATGAGCCTCTATTGGCTCCGTCACAATTCGCACAGGGAATCATACAGGAGGTCCCCAAACCTTTTTTTTCAGGATCAAAAAAGGCAAGCAGATATCAAATTAAATAAAAACATTTATTTACAGAAAAAATGGCGTCGCGCCCATACTCACCAGAGCGGCAGCAACTGCCAGGAGTAACAGCCCAGTCAATGTATAAAACATAACAAGGAAAAAGAGTGTCATCTGCGCTCGTTTCTATGTGTTCCATGTACAACAAAAATGAGGTTTTTGTTTGTTTCAATGGCCATTGCAACGTACGCTCACTCACTCGCTCCTCCAGTGTCGGCAAAAATGGTACTGCAAAAAATTGACAAGACCAAAAGAGAGCACCTCTTGGTGAGGTAAATCACAAATGACTTAGTGGCTAGAAGGAGGTTGAATTTAAACTCACAAACGATGAGCCTCTATTGGCTCCGTCACAATTCGCACAGGGAATCATACAGGAGGTCCCCAAACCTTCTTTTTTCAGGATCAAAAAAGGCAATCAGATATCAAATTAAATAAAAACATTTATTTGTTTAAAAAAAACAAATCATATCTAAAAGGACGCGTTTCGCCATTAATGGCTTCCTCAGCTGGAGATTACAATACTGTTCTTGCTGCTGCCTTTTTATACAATAAATATCAGAGAAGTAATAGAATAATTGGACCCTTAAAACTCAATTAAAACACAATTACCATCAGCTGTATAGTGTGTAGCGCCCGCCATTTTGCGCATGGTTGTTTGTTCAGCGTTCCACCCTGGGGATTTTTAAGTTCCACGTTCCAGGTATGTTTTTTGGCATACCATTTTTGGCGACACTGGAGGAACGGATCGAAGGGTTTATGGGCACCTGGTATAAGTCCCTGCTCGCTATATTCCTGAGAGCCGGTTGTAGGCTCCCCAGAATTGCACGTTTCACTATCTACATTATAAAGAAGATTATCGCTTGAAGATAAGAATTACTGTCTGTGGACATATAGTGTGTCTATCCCACTTTCTTATGGACCTTGGTCTTTTGAGCGCTATGTTGTAATCCTTTCGTCTGGTCGCCGTATTTTGCCAAAATTGGAGTTGTCGAAGCAGTTATTGGATGTTGGTGAAAATGCCAAATTGGGCCGATAACCGCCAAATTTGCATCAGCGAATTCCACAGAACTGATAAAGAAAAGAAAAATAAAGTCTCCTATTCTTCTAATAGGCTTTTTGTTTCAGTCAATAAAAGTGTGTCCAAATAATAAAAAAGCTCCTTTAAAAAATAATTTAAAAATCTGGTATAAAATTAGAAAAACAAAAATGTCATCTAAAAAATACAAAAAGTATACACAAAGTGTTTGTGCACTTGGTTAATATAAACTTGATCGCCAATATTGAGACGTGATATTTGCACATGACTGATAGCAGTAGAGAAAACAATAACCAGTGTAGAAATCAGCACTCTACCGTAGCTTGGATGCCTGGACCAAGAGTCCCTTGATCACCAAAACAGCAGATAGACAAATGATGGTCACACAAGACCAAGACTTAAGATGGAGAGCTATTATTCCACTCAAGTGGACTCTCAATCTTAGCTTAATAAAGACCTAATTAGAGATGAAACTTTGCCAGGTCCACTTGGGTGGAATAAAAGCTCTTCTTCTTAAGTCTTGGTGTTGCATGACCATCATTGTCTATCTACTGATAGCATTTGAGAGTCTGTGCATCAATATTTTTTTCACTCAAAATCTCTTTTAGAGGCACCAACAGCTAACAATATTTTATATAGTAAGTGAAGAACGTACCATACCTACAAGAAATCATATTTTTCTTTATCCACAAGCACAAATCGGGTAGCGGGAGACCATTTCCTATATGCACCAGTGACGGGAAGCGAGGAGAGGTAGAGTCTCTCCGGCCTCTCTAGCCATTGACCTCACTGGCCTCACTGCACAGTCCTAATTTGCATTTATATTATAAGAGTCACATGAGACTTTGTATAGTAACTTTATTTATGGGTGAAAAATATATTTAGGTCAAGCATACCAACTTAACGCCTTAACGACCGGCAGGTGGTGCCCATCGGGAGGGGGTTAACGCCGGTGAGGTACTGGTATGCCTCGCTGGTACATGCAACCGCAGGCCTCTGATTCGGCCCGCCCCACATCCGACGTGCGACGCGCAGCATTGGCTGCAGGAAGACAACCGAGGTTCCAGCCCATTGAAGTTAGCTGGGTATGCCAGTCGCCTTGCGTGTTTAAGTCCCACATGCCACACGGACAGCATGGAATCAAAATAAGCTTTATTGGCAGGACCAAATACATTTTAGCATTGCCAAAGCATATGGGGAGGAGGGGGGTAGTGGGACATATATATGGGGGGGAATGGGCAAGTCCATGGACATTATCAGGGTTAAGGGATAATGTGAAGGGGGATGGGGGCGAGTCCGTGTTGGGGATTTATAAGTCCAGGATCTCTCATGTTCCTCTCAGTCTGTGACATTCTGCAACGTATTGGGCAGATATTTTCACCGCCGGCTCCTCTTCTCCCAGTATGATGTGGAATTTCCTCGTCTCTTCTATAGAGGTGAAGTCCGGGATGAGAGCGGAGAGTCTCTGGAAGTGAGTTTCCCTCAGTGCTGAGTACTTGGGGCACTGTAGGAGGAAGTGGACCTCATCTTCCAGGGCCTCCTGGTCACAATGCTGGCACAGTCTATTCTCCCTGGGCTTGTAGGTCTGTCTATGCCGCCCTGATTAAATTTCCAGGCTGTGGGCGCTCAGTCTGTACCGGCTCAGGATCTGTCTGTCCTTGGGTCTGTCCTTGGGGTCTTGTAGTACCTCCAGGTATGGGGCCAGTTTGTATTCCCTCTGTAAGGATTGGTAAATGGTGAGTTTCTTGGAGTTTGCTATATCATGTCTCCATTCTCTGATATAGTTTTCCCTGGAATCGTTAATTAGGGCCTTTATTTGATATTTTGTCAGGTTGCCTTCATGGGGGCTTTGGATGATCAGGGTGGATATGAGTTGTTGCAGCCCACATGGTTTTGGATGGTCCTTGTTGGCCAGTAGGGCTTTATGGTGGTATGAGTTGAGGCTGCTGATGTTTAGATGGTCCCAGTATGATAGCGCCCTCTTCTGTACTGCAAGAAGTAAGGGGAGTCTGCCCAGCTCGGCCCGGCAAGCATTGTTAGAGGTGCTCCGATGGACTTGGAGGAAGTGCTTGCAGAATTCCAGATGGAATATTTCTGTTGGGCTGGTGTCCCATTTGGGTTGGTCAGGGTAGGTGATGGGGCCCCATACTTCACTGCCATAAAGGAGGATTGGAGTGATGACGCTATCAAAGATTTTAAGCCAGACTCTTACAGGCGGTTTTAGTTTGTAGAGGTTTCTCCTGATGGCATAGAAGGTTCTACGTGCCTTGTCTCTTAGGGCCTCTATGGCTGGTTTGAAACTTCCCGATCGGTTTGTTTCTAGGCCGAGGTATGTGTAGCTGTTGGCTTCATCAAGAGTGCAGTCATTAAGTGTGAAAGAGGAACTCTTGGTTTTTGCGTTCTTCCTTTGGAAAACCATGACCTTTGTTTTCTTTTGGTTGATGGGTAGTGCCCATGCCGCACTGTATTTTTCCAGCACTTCCAGGCTGTCTTGTAGACCTCTCTCTGTTGGTGACAGTAATAGGAGGTCATCTGCATACAACAGGAACTTCACCTCGGTGTCATGTAGAGTTAGTCCTGGTGCTGAGGAGGATTCTAGAGCTTCAGCCAGTCCATGGTACGTCGTGCAGCGGGAAAGGGGTAAAGAAACACTTAAAAACATTCTTCGCTTAAGGTGGCCTAAACACTTACCTCTTTTTATCTCTGGGGTTTCACTTGGTGGTCTTTCTGACTGAGAGTGTCTGCTTCGGGAAGAAGTTGATGTCATTGTGCAGAGCACTCCAATGCCAATCCAATGCAAGTGAGAGGCATTGGTTGACAACACTGCAGATCCCAGCCTGTGCAGATTGATAGCTTTCCAGGTTGAGGGAAGCACTCCAATATAGAAAACTGTCACAGTTCAACCAAGTAGAGGGGGAAAAGGTGGTGGTGGTCAGGGAAGGCACCTAGCACACTCTGACCAGATAACTAAACACAGTCATGGCGGCTACAGAGTCCATTTAACTCTTAAAATTCAGCTATTAAATTCTGCTGCATAAAGTAAAAATTTTCAGTGTGCCAATTTTGAATTACAACAATGTCACACTACCTAAAGGGACACTATACTCATTCTGAAAATTTTATTGTTTTAAAGTGGCCAGAATGTGAGGAGTGCCCCAGCCTTCTGTTCTGCCTGAGTTTCCTCCACCCCATCCAGCGTCACCAGCAGTCGGGAATTTTGGATTTCCCAGCTGCTGGTCACCAGATTAGTTACTAGTGACGTTATCATACAGATACACAATGTTTCAGCTGACATAGGCTTTAGGGCACTCAGAACATTGGTCACATCCAATAAACCAATCTCTTTATTGGAGTGCCTGTCTCTGCTGTGTTTGTTTCCCTAAATTTAAAACCTCTGACAGGAATATACAAGAGTTGAAGGTCTTGTAGACTGAGTTCCAGTGTAATACATACAAAGAAGAGGCCAGAAAGACACCTATCTAATGGAATTGCTGTCACAGCACACGCCGGTGGTGCCACAAGATGGCCCAAGTGTAAAGTATGTCAAAATCAGGTACCCCATTAAAATAATCCTCTGATAAAGTAAACTAATGGCATTTCTATTAAACCACCTGTAAATGGCAGCAGAGTGAAAAGCCTGAATGATGAGCACGTGTTCATCTAAGATGTTTCCCTTAGCAGGGAGGGAACCAATAGAGCAGAGTTTTCGTTGCTGGGAGGAACAAATATCAGTTGCAAACCTACCAGAACTGAAAGCCATGTTTTGTCATTGCAGGTAAGAGGGAGCATATCCAGGGTTATAAACAGGGCAAAAGTGATTCAATTCATATCCCTGTAGTTAGGAAAGGCTGTTGCTACTGCTGGGAATTAGATAAGACACACTATACAGATGTCAGTGTGTTGTGCTGAGGTGTCATAGGTCACCAGCATACAGGGAATGTGATGACTATATGATTTTATGTGATTAGATTAGATTATATTGCACCATTAGCCTACTATAATGTAGATTGAGTAATCATATATCTGTACATGTTTAATTGTTTATTATTTTCTATAAGGACATTATTCCTGCATAGGTGAATGTTACTGTTACATATCTAAATGTGTATTAGTGTATAAGGAACCAAAATATCAGTTGCAAACCTACCAGAACTGAAGTCATGCTTTGTGTGTTGCAGAAAACTATTAAATAAAAGCACTTCTGGTTTCACCCATCGCGCATTGGAATTATTGACCATACTTTCAGTATATGTGCAACACAAGCTCATGCTGCTCCTTCCTGAAAACCTTAGCAGCCCCTTTCTAGCTTCTTGCTATGACCGGAGTTCCAGATCCAGCAATCACTGGTTTTCCTACAGGTATTCCCACTAACGAGCCCTGTGAACCCCTACATATGAGTGGAGCTCCCTGAGTCCTGTGCTTCAGCATTACCAGCACTGCATGCGTGTGCTCCCTAAGAAGCAGTGTTCCCTCAAGCCTCTTGACAGTGTTCCTTCAAGCTCCAAGCTTATGCACTGCACTGCCCTCCAGCCTTCAAGCCTCTTGCTGTGCCCTCTGCCTTCTGTAGCCTCTATCCATGTTCCTGTCAGCCAGCCACTTGTGTTTCTGCTCAGTCTCCTTTACCAGTCCTTATGCTCCTGCCTGTATCCACTCAGTCCTTTTCTTGTCCTGTCTGTCTGCTGGCTTTAACCTCTTATAAATTCCCTGTGTGTTGCCCTCTGTATCCCTCTTGATCCTCTGTGTCCTGTCTCCAGTTTACCCTGCCTCTGTCTCAATCCCTGCCATGTCCTACGCTCAATCCTTTTTCTGCCTTGTCTCTCACCAACTTCCTAGAAACCTGTTGCACTGCCATGATTTCCATAATAAATCCCCATTTAACCTACTCAAGTGTCTGCCTGTTGTGTCACTGCACCCTGGGCTCATACCCTCACCTCGCCATACGTGGCATATGCATCCACAGACCGGCAAAGAATATGGTTTATATAACTGAAGATATTAATATACAACATTAATATATAACCGCTGCATGTGCAGAAGTAACTTGTAATGATGTTCCCTGCTTAATCTCCAGTACACATACATAATAATTCTCCCAATCTTTAATCTGTGTTCCTATTATGGACGATGGTGTGAAAGCCATTCTTCGAACATTCATACATTCATTCCCTTTTTTGTCATCTTTTTGTTTGTGGTTGCTTCTCATGATATAGAATCACCCTGCTCATTCTTGTCCAAACTTTAATCTTTAAAAAGGTACTGCAAGGCAATCAAACCGGTCAGTCCAAGAGGAAATTAACCCTGACCGCTCTTTAGAAGGCCAGATCCTGAAGATGAAACTCATATATTTTGGTCACCTAATGAGAAGGAAGGTCTTATTGAAAAACAGCCTAATGTTTGGAAAGGTTGAGGGCAAAAGAAGAAGGGGACGTCAGAGAATGAGGTGGCTGGATGGAGTCGCTGAAGCAGTAGGCGTGAGCTGAAATGGACTCTTGAAGATGGTAGATTACAGGAAGGCCTGGACGAACGTTGTCCATGGGGTCGCGGTGGGTCGGACATGACTTAGCAACTAACATAACAATTTTTTTTTTAAAAAAATGCTTTATTTGGGGTTTCAGCTAAACAAATAAATTCCAGCTATATGTAAATGTACAGCTACTGCCAGATTGGATAATCGCCGTTTACTTCTTTTCCCCATAAAATCCTTAAGAAAAAGAAAGGTCACTTATGGTAATTTAACACTAATATATTTAGTATGTTTGTAAGTTGAAATGACAAATACATTTACTTTTTTTTCATTATTTATATTTATCGCTTTGTGTAGATTATTATTATCCTTTATTTATATAACGCCACATATTCCGCAGCAGTTTACAAGATCAGTGTACAAGGGGTTGATACATTAGAATACCACACATGGATGATGACCTGATTCAGGGGGACCCCGTTCCAAGGGAAATTACAATCTATGAGATGTACAAGTATTTTTGTGAAGTAGGCTCATCCATATCATTAGGTCATTGCTGTATCTTAGCTTTGGTTAACAAGGCCTAGGCCTTGGGCAGCACTCTTCCAGAGGGCAGCAAAGAAAGTCGCCACTATGAACACTCGCGGCCTCCTAGTCAATCACTCTGGCGGCAGCTGTGCTTTGGTATAGGCCGCAGGACTCAGGAGACACTGCGCCTGCGGCCTACCTAGGACCAGTCGCCGGAGAATCTAAGATGGCGGTATGCCCCCTCTGATGAGGTCCTATGAATAATAATAAAAAGGTGTTACAGAAAAAAAAGCTATTTAAAAAAAAAATCTGAATTTTGTTTGCTGAAAAAGGACTAAAAAAATAAAATAATTAGACTTTTTGCTGCAAATTAAAAGAATAAACAGTTGAATAAATATTTAATAAAGACAGGAATATTTTTAACATTGAAACCTATGGGATTCGCCTGTTTAAACCTGTCGAATGAAACCACCGAACATCAGGGCATTTCACTGACATTTTGGTGCTGTTCCCTACGTACTGTAGATTAACCATTGCTTCTCTATGGGGATTTTCACTGCCACCAAAGAGCACCGTATTTAGTGATCTCAGCATGTAAAGGCTGTCTGAGAGTTATAAGAGTCCTATCTCTCTGAGGCAGGCTGTACATGCTGAGATCAGTGAGATCTCAGATTAATAGGACTCCTATCACTCTGGTCTCTGAGGCAGACTGTACATGCTGAGAGCTCACAGATCTCAGCATGTACAGGTTGTCTGAGAGTGGTAGGATTCCTATCACTGAGGCAGCCGCTGCACGCCAGGATTAGTAAAATCCCAGTATGCACTGACGTTTTATTGATTGCTATAACAAGAAGAGGTGTGGCATTGACAGGAAGGGGTGTGTCATATTTAAATTAGGGGGTGCAGAGTTTAGTCAGGCCTAGGGCAACACAAAACCTAAATACACCAGTGCGTTAGGTCACTCGCCGGTGGCATTTTCTGAGTGGGATCGGGTGGTATTTGCATGATTGTAGATCTGCGACTTGGTGGCTAGGTTGAACCGCTTCTCGTAAAGTCGAGATGTTTCCACAGTTGTATTGGAGGGATGTGCTAATCGGTATTTTGACTTGCTCCTCCACGGTTGAAGGGTAGAGACCACTGGTCTCCATAGCTGATATTGTGTGGTTGGCAAGTATGTTCCGTAGATGTGTTATTATTTTTTGCTGTTGGGTCAAGCATACCTTTACTAGGAGGACGATAGATCCCAGCTATATACATTTTCCCTATGGATCCATTGTTAAAGCAGGTATAGTAATCTTCACATGATGGCAATATACTGTACTCTCTGAGCAAACCCATTTCTCACTTTCATCCCATTATAAACAAGCCTGTGGTTAGTCACCTTGAGTTGTAACCGGTTGAGCAAGGAAGGAATCCGACTCGTGCATGAGGAACATTAAAGCATTTCCTATTGCATCTAATGCACCCAATGATAATTATATTTAATTGAAGTATTCACAAGCTAGGACGCCTTAAATAAAAATGTAATAAACACTTAATTTCGATAGTTAAATATACAGGTCTATTCAATAAAGGTGAAACTCAGGAGAACTGGCAGGAGAAGAGAACAATCTAAACCCAATAGTCGATTTCGAAAGTGAGATAAAAGGGAGATATTTTTCTGGTTCCGCTATTTTTTACCTAGAACTTTCACTTCTCCTGCCAATTCTCCTGAGTTTTACCTTTAGCAAATAGACCTGATGGTTGATTTCTGTATTTAGAACTATAAAAATAAATAGTTGTCCTGCACACTGTAACACAAGGGTGCACTATCTATAGGAGGCTCCCCATAAACCTCTAAACCATATAAGAAATAATCAAAATAGAATGCACTCCAATAGAAAAAATACAATTTATTGGTATCCAGTAAAGTAAAATATGACATATAAATATATAACCAATTACTACAAGATCACAATGAATGAAAAAATATCCAAACATGAAACCAACATGTAACAAATACAAAAAAAGTTACCAGGCACTTTAGGAAAAAAACAGCCAATGGAGAGCAGAGCTAGAGATCCCAACGTTTCGACCTCAGTCTTTGTCAAGGGATAAAGGTCAATGTAAGAGTCACACATATATATATCATAGATTCCCCATGTAAACCAATCGCTGAGGAGATGAAATACCAACACACCTATATCAAATGATGGCGGCCGCCATGTCAGACACCTGGATCCGCGAAATAAATCATCACAAGAATCCGGCGCCGACAGGGATGCTATGCGCATGCGTCTAACCGGCGCATGCGCAATAGACATCCATGGGAAGAAGGGAAGGTCTAAAAAATGCCTCGGCGTGAGAAAAAAATAAATAGCAACTGAAAAATGGATTCAGGAAACGCCAGTTCGAACCCAAGCGAAGTAAATCGAACAAACATACCCAGCAAAGAAGATGCTGATTGTATGTAATAATATATTTATATTATCAAATGAAAAAAAATCACAAAAAGAGGGCATAAAACATATTTCATGGAAAAGTTATTTAAACCATAGCCCCTAAATATTTTATAGAATTACCTTGGATCCACCACAATTTATACAGATGTATTATTAAAAAATAATTTTCTTTACCTCTAATTTAGTGAAAAAACAAAAATACATTATAACATATGTGAAAAAATACTCTGTGTCAACTTTCGCAATATTAGTGGATATTACTTAATACACAATACTAGTAATTGTACAAGCAGATATTTCACAAAGCAATTAGATTTTCGTAAAAGTGACTAACCCTATTTTTGTGTAAATTATAACATCAAAAATACAATGGCATATATTTCCATGAAATATGTTTTATGCCCTCTTTTTGTGATTTTTTTCATATTTTTTTCATTTGATAATATAAATATATTATTACATACAATCAGCATCTTCTTTGCTGGGTATGTTTGTTCGATTTACTTCGCATTTTTTAGACCTTCCCTTCTTCCCATGGATGTCTATTGCGCATGCGCCAGTTACACGCATGCGCATAGCATCCCTGTCGGCGCCGGATTCTTGCGATGATTTATTTCGCGGATCCAGGTGTCTGACATGGCGGCCGCCATCATTTTATATAGGTGTGTTGGTATTTCATCTCCTCAGCGATTGGTTTACATGGGGAATCTATGATATATATATGTGTGACTCTTACATTGACCTTTATCCCTTGACAAAGACTGAGGTCGAAACGTTGGGATCTCTAGCTCTGCTCTCCATTGGCTGTTTTTTTCCTAAAGTGCCTGGTAACTTTTTTTGTATTTGTTACATGTTGGTTTCATGTTTGGATATTTTTTCATTCATTGTGATCTTGTAGTAATTGGTTATATATTTATATGTCATATTTTACTTTACTGGATACCAATAAATTGTATTTTTTCTATTGGAGTGCATTCTATTTTGATTATTTCTTATATGATTTTTGTATTTAGTCATTTATGCCCTGATGTCATATCGGTGAACACCAAAGTAAATTGATTAATAACCAATAAAGTGTTTAAAATATCTTTTTTAACAGCAATAAAAGTTACAGATAGAACATGTAGATATAAAGTTGCTGAATTGGTAAGTTCAGCATAATTTATCATTTTTATTGTGATAGTTGCATTTTTCAAAATTGCTGATTCAAAGGTTTATCATCCCGGAATAGTAAGTTACATTTCATTGTACGCAGTAAATAGCGGACACGTCATTGCTCTTCTATTAAAAGGTACAGGTATATTTATCAGGTACAAAAGAATTCTTCTCTTTAACCCTTTGACTACGGAGTTTAAAAAAGACTAATCGGAATAAATATATATAGTTTATGTATAAATAAGTCGACAGCACAAAGATCTTTTCAGTCAAAAAAAATCCTTCTTTTTTTCAAGGTATAAAGTATAATTAACAATGAGAGAAAAATAACATTTCTAAAAGGGAAACCCTAACCACCATGATCATTTCAGTTAATTTAAATGGTTATAGGCATTTTCATGAACTAGCAGGTTTAGGCAGAGAAAGGTGAAACTCTGAAGAACTTTTGGAGAATTAAAAGTTCTAGGTCAAAATAGCCAATTTGGAAAGTGAAATAAATGGGAGAATTTTTCTGGTTTGACTATTTTGACCTAGAATTTTCACTTCTCCAAAAGTTCTCCTGAGTTTCACCTTTCTCTGAATAACCCTGTAGGTTTTTTAAACGCCTTTTAATTTTTTTTAACCCTTGTTCGTCGGCCTGTAGGCTTTTTTTGGATCGATTCGGGCGTCTGTTCGGTGGATCGTTGGATGCATTTGGTTGTGTTTTGGATCGATTGAACGGTTTTGCGGCGGGTTATCGGATCGATTCGTCGGTTTTGCGGCGTGTTATTGGATCGATTCCGTGGTTTTGCAGCAGGTTATCCAATCGATTCGCTGGTTTTTCAGCAGTTTTTCGATGGTTTGTGGCTGCGTTTGCGGGTTTAATGGGGCCATTAATGAATCAATTCGGCGCACTTCAGGGACCCTGCGGTGAATGCTAAATACACCGCAGGGTCAGCAAACTAAGGGGGCCGAAGTGCGCCAAAGAAGAGAGCACTGAAATTTCGCTATTACATACATCACTCTAACGTTAGCGCGCAGCTGTCTGAGCTTTAACGTTAGCTCTGGTTGCCCTAGCACGAGCGCACCATATTACAATCCAAACGCTAATGGGTTAAAAACCCATTAGCGATTCAGACGTTTGTTTTTCAGCGCGAGGTTACTGTACTTTGTGCTCCCTATGCTTAACATGGGGAGCTCAAAGTGTTAATTAGCGTTAGGATTACAAAGTCCTAACTCTAATTACCGTCTTGCTGCGATTTAACTCAAAAGTTACCCACAGCCAGGAGCTGGTGCTAACGGATTCCGCTTCTGCAGAATCAGTCAGCACCAGCTGAACCCCCCCCCCAAAAAAAAATCAGATATAACCTCTCATCCCGCGGCAAGAACGGAGGCTCCATCCGCTTCTTCTTGCCGCCGAGAGCAGAGGGAGACTTGGGGAAAAAAAGTCCTCCATTCTCAGGGCTCGAGTCCTGCGGGAACACGCGGGAACGACGTTTTTGCACTTCTCCCACAGCGGCAACCCTGCGGGAATGCAGGTTCCCGCTGTGGCTCTAGCCCAAAACAATTTAGCCGGCTGCCGCGTGTTTTCCTCCTACGAGCTGCCGCTGGAATGAAGCCCGGCCGCTCGCCTGGGACCCAACAGAAAGCCGCGATCGCGCGAGATCGCGGCTGGCTGTTGGACCCATCCCAGGCGAGCGGCCACGCTTCATTCCAGCAGCCGCTCGTAGGAGGAAAACATGCGGTGGCCGGCTAAATTGTTTCCAGCCTGGCGGAGAGGTGAGCTGGGGGCAATATGTCCATATGAGCTGGGGGCAATATGTCCATATGAGCTGGGGGCAATATGTCCATGTTAGCTGGGTGCAATATGTCAATGTGAGCTGGGGCAATATGTCCATGTGAGCTGGGGCAATATGTCCATGTGAGTTGGGGGCAATATGTCCATGTGAGCTGGGGCAAATATATCCATGTGAGCTGGGGGGAAATATATCCATATGAGCTGGGGCAAATAAATCCATGTGAGCTGGGGGCAATATAACCATGTGAGCTGGGGCATTATATCCATGTGTGAGCTGGGGGCAATATGTCCATGTGAGCTGGGGCAAATATATCTATGTGAGCAGGGGGCAAATATATCCATATGATCTGGGGCAATATATCCATGTGAGCTGGGGGCAATATAACCATGTGAGCTGGGGCATTATATCCATGTGTGAGCTGGGGGCAATATATCCATATAAGCTGGGGGCAATATAACCATATGAGCTGGGGGCAAATATATCCATATGAGCTGGGTGCAAATATATCCATATGAGCTGGGGGCAAATATATCCATATGAGCTAGGGCAATATATCCATGTGAGCTGGGGAAATATAACCATGTGTGAGCTGGGGCAATATATCCATATGAGCTGGGGGCAAATATACCCATGTGAGCTGGGGCAAATATACCCATGTGAGCTGGGGCAAATATACCCATATGAGCTGGGGCAAATATATCCATATGAGCTGGGGGCAAATATATCTATATGAGCTAGGGCAATATATCCATGTGAGCTGGAGCACTATAACCATGTGTGAGCTGGGGCAATATATCCATATGAGCTGGGGGCAATATAACCATATGAGCTGGGGGCAAATATACCCATGTGAGCTGGGGAAAATATACCCATGTGAGCTGGGGCAAATATACCCATATGAGCTGGGGCAAATATATCCATATGAGCTGGAGCAAATATATCCATGTAAGCTGGGGGCAAATATATCCAAGTGAGCTGGGGGCAAATATATCCATATAACCAGTGCTGGGTATATTATTCTGGGGGTCCAGTGCTGGGTATATTATTATGGGGGCTCATAGCTGTGCATATTATTCTGGGGGCTCAGTGCTGTGCATATTATTTTGGGGGCTCAGTGCTGTGCATATTATTCTGGGGGCTAAGTGCTTTGTATATTATTCTGGGGTCCAGTGCTGTGCATATTATTTTGGGGGCTCAGTGCTGTGCATATTATTCTGGGGGCTCAGTGCTGTGCATATTATTTTGTGGGCTCAGTGCTGTGTATATTATTCTGGGGGCTCAGTGCTGTGCATATTATTCTGGGGGCTCAGTTCTGTGTATATTATTCTGGGGTCCAGTGCTGTTCATATTATTCTGGGGGCTCAGTGCTGTGTATATTATTCTGGGGGTCCTGTGCTGGGTATATTATTCTGGGGGCTCAGTGCTGTGTATATTATTCTGGGAGTCCAATGCCTGTGGTATATAATTCTGGGGGGTCTGTGCCTGTGTATATAATTCTGGGGGGTCTGTGCCTGGATATATATATATATATGTATGTGATATATATATATAACGTGTTAGTCCAGTTGCCAAAATCACGAGTATACTTGTATGTAGTGATACCTTTCACTGATCAGTATAGTTTCCAGACCTGAAGAAGGGCGTTACACTCTTGAAAATGGTATCACCACGTACTGCTATACTCGTGATATATTTTTTTTTTCTTCAGGTAATAGAGGTTGTGGAATTCATGAGTGAGTTCCCTCACTTTTTTTTCCAGGACTTGACCTCTGTCCAGTCTCCCTCTGTAGATTAGGGATGTGCGTTTCGGGTTTTGGAATTTTGGAATTTTCATGAAATTTCCCGATTCGGGTCTTTCGATGCGGCCGAAATTCCGAAATTTTTTAGATCCGAAAAAGTCGAATCCGAAATGTTTTCCGAGCCGAAACGAAAATTTTTCGGAATTTTCGAATGGACTTGAAATGTGTCAAATCGAAATTTATTTTCCCTCTATTCATGATTTCGGTTCCATTCGGGATTTCAGTTCCATTTCGGTAATTCTGAACATCGTTTATTTAACTATTATCGGTTATATCGCTGATTCTGTAAATTTTGTCTTTGTAAATGTGCTGTGGCAAATCCATGTGCTGGAGCAAATCCATGTGCTGGGGCAAATCCATGTGCTGGGGCAAATCCATGAGCTGGGGCAAATCCATGTGCTGGGGCAAATCCATGAGCTGGGGCAAATCCATGTGCTGGGGCAAATCCATGTGCTGGGGCAAATCAATGTGCTGGGGCAAATCCGTGAGCTGGGGCAATATCCTATGAGCTGGGGCAAATCCATGTGCTGGGGCAAATCCATGTGCTGGGGCAAATCCATGAGCTGGGGCAAATCCATGTGTGAGCTGGGGCAATATCCTATGTGCTGGGGCAAATCCATGTGCTGGGGCAAATCCATGTGTGAGCTGGGGCAATATCCTATGTGCTGGGGCAAATCCATGTGCTGGGGCAAATCCATGTGCTGGGGCAATATCCTATGAGCTGGGGCAAATCCATGAGCTGGGGCAAATCCATGTGCTGGGGCAAATCCATGTGCTGGGGCAAATCAATGTGCTGGGGCAAATCCATGAGCTGGGGCAAATCCATGTGTGAGTTGGGGCAATATCCTATGAGCTGGGGCAAATCCATGTGCTGGGGCAAATCCATGAGCTGGGGCAAATCCATGTGTGAGCTGGGGCAATATCCTATGTGCTGGGGCAAATCCATGTGCTGGGGCAAATCCATGTGCTGGGGCAATATCCTATGAGCTGGGGCAAATCCATGTGCTGGGGCAAATCCATGTGCTGGGGCAAATCCATGAGCTGGGGCAAATCCATGTGCTGGGGCATCCATGTGCTGGGGCAAATCCATGTGCTGGGGCAAATCCATGAGCTGGGGCATCCATGTGCTGGGGCAAATCCATGTGCTGGGGCAAATCCATGAGCTGGGGCAAATCCATGTGCTGGGGCAATATCCTATGAGCTGGGGCAAATCCATGAGCTGGGGCAAATCCATGAGCTGGGGCAAATCCATGTGCTGGGGAAAATCCATGTGCTGGACTGCTGGGGCAATAGAGTTAGACAGCTTTGAAACGAGGAGAACAGATGTTCCGAAAAAAACGAAAATTTCCGAAATAGCGAAAAGCCGATAACCAAAAAACGAGCAAAGTGACACGAAAATACGAAAAATAGTCGATATATACCGAAAACCATGTACAATTCCGAAAAACGAAAATTTCCGAAATAACGAAAAGTCGATACAGAAACCTAGTAAAGTGACCCGAAAATACGAAAAATGGTCGATATTCCGAAAAATAAATGTACCCGAAAAACGAATCGAGCCGAACCGAATCGAAACAGAAAGCAGTCGAAACGAGCCGAATCGAAAAGTTTAAAAATTTGAAAAATCGAATCGAAAAAAAAATCGGTGCACATCCCTACTGTAGAACACTATGCCGACCTGCCAGATGTCGCGAGGCGAGATTCTGCAGGTCATGTGACCAGGTAGTGGACGCCTCAATGGAGTCCTATGGAATCCATGGTGGGGATGCTCGTGGCGGCGCTTAGCACTGCTGTGAGCATCCTGAGGCTCAGCGCCGTGTTACTGGGCAGGCTGCTGGACTAGCACCTGCCCCGTAATATCACACTAAAACAAGGACGCTAAGGAGAAACCTGCGGGTGCAGGTTTTCCTCCTTAGCCTCCCTGTTTTTGAGTTTAGAACGGAATATGGCCCAAGATTTTTAAACATAACACGGAAGTAGCAAATGTAAAGGCACGATGACCCTCCTCCAGCGATGCCCAAGGAGGACAAACATGGCAGTAGCTAGTGCTGGAATTGAGTATGTACAGTCTGCAATATCTTAAAAGATATGAACTATTGCATCAATGTTTAGCCCAATACACAAGATATCGCAGTGAAACTGGCTACAGGCTTAATAGCCCTGTAATGTTTTCTTTTGAAATGCTTTACTGCCATCTAGTGGTGTACAGACACAGTGCATTGAGGGAAACCTATATATAATCACTGAATATACAGGGCCATATTACATACTTGGTGCTAACTTAAACCAGAGCAGTTGTAAACTTAAAACCATATTACATAGTTGGTGCTAACTTAACCAGAGCTGTTGTAAACTTAAAACCTCCATAGGCTATAATGGCTCTGGGAGGTTTACAACAGTTCTGGTTAAGTTAGCACCAACTATGTAATATGGTTTAAAGTTTACAACTGCTCTTTTAAGTTAGCACCAAGTATGTAATATGGCCCACAGTCAGGTCCAGAAATATTGGGACATCGACACAATTCTAACATCTTTGGCTCTATACACCACCACAATGGAGTTGGAATGAAACAAACACAATGTGCTTTAACTGCAGACTGTCAGCTTTAATTTGAGGGTATGTACATCCAACCCAGTAATTCAACAAAAGAATGGCTTCAACAAAACCAAATACGCCTTCTGGAGTGGCCCAGTCAGAGTCCTGACCTCAACCCGATTGAAATGCTGTGGCATGACCTTAAGAGAGTGATTCACACCAGACATCCCAAGAATATTGCTACACTGAAACCGTTTTGTGAAGAGGAGTGGTCCAAATTACTCCAGATCGTTGTGCAGGTCTGATCTGCAACTACAGGAAACGTTTGGTTGAGGTTATTGTCAACCAGTTATTAAGTCCAAAGGTTCACATACTTTTTCCACCCTGCACTGTGAATGTTTACATGTTATGTTCAATAAACACATGAAAACATATAATGTTTGTGTTGTATTATTTTAAGCAGACTGTGTTTTTCAAATTGTTGTGACTTAGATGAAGATCAGAGCACATTTTATGACCAATTCATGCAAAACTCCACGTAATCCCAAAGGGTTCACATACTTTTTCTTGCCACTGTATATATCCCCCCGAGATATAAATATATAGAATGCCCCCAGCTCACATGTAGCTTGCCCCCAGCTCACATGGATATGTAGCTTGCCCCCAGTTCATATGGATATATAGCTTGCACCAGCTCATATGGATATATAGCTTGCCCCAGCTCACATGGAGATTGCCCCCAGCTCACATGGAGATTGCCCCCAGCTCACATGGATATTGCCCCCAGCTCACATGGATATTGCCCCCAGCTCTCATGGATATGCCCCCAGCTCACATGGATATTGCCCCAGCTCACATGGATATGCCCCCAGCTCACATGGATATGCCCCCAGCTCTCATGGATATGCCCCCAGCTCTCATGGATATTCCCCAGCTCACATGGATATGCCCCAGCTCAAATGGATATTGCCCCAGCTCTCATGGATATGCCCCCAGCTCACATGGATATGCCCCCAGCTCTCATGGATATGCACCCAGCTCTCATGGATATGCCCCAGCTCTCATGGATGTTGCCCCAGCTCTCATGGATATGCCCCCAGCTCTCATGGATATGCCCCAGCTTATATGGATATGCCCCCAGCTCTCATGAATATGCCCCCAGCTCTCATGGATATGCCCCAGCTCACATCGATATTGCCCCAGCTCTCATGGATATGCCCCCAGCTCTCATGGATATGCCCCAGCTCTCATGGATATGACCCAGCTCTCATGGATATGCCCCAGCTCACATGAATATGCCCCCAGCTCTCATGGATATGCCCCCAGCTCTCATGGATATGCCCCAGCTCACCTGGATATGCCCCCAGCTCTCATGGATATGCCCCCAGCGCTCATGGATATTCCCCAGCTCACATGGATATGCCCCAGCTCACATGGATATTGCCCCAGCTCTCATGGATATGCCCCCAGCTCACATGAATATGCCCCCAGCTCACATGGATATGCCCCAGCTCTCATGGATATTGCCCCCAGCTCTCATGGATATTGCCCCCAGCTCTCATGGATATGCCTCAGCTCTCATGGATATGCCCCAGCTCTCATGGATATGCCCCAGCTCGAATGCTGGAGAAGCTGGCCGCGTGCATGAAAAGCACGCGGCCCTGCGTTCCCCTCCGGCGGCAGCGATACTCACCCATCTGAAGGCCCGGTCGCGCTGCTGTGATGCGATCACGTGGCCGACAGGCGCCTCTGTGATGCTGCCTCCAGCCGAGAGGCAGCATCACAGATGCGCCCAGCGGCCACGTGAACGCATCACAGCAGCGCGACCGGCCCTTCAGACGGGTGAGTATCGCTGCCGCCGGAGGGGAACGCTGGCCACGTTATCGGGCTTATCGGGCCATTTGCACAAGTGCCAAGTACTCGTGCAAACGGCAGTATTGGCACCGATACCGATACTAGTATCAGTGCATCCCTAATTTTAATAATAGGAAGCAGGGCATGAACTCACTGAGTTTGCTTTGAATCGTTGTCAAAGTAATTTTTGTGCACTTGGGTTTGGAGAGATTGATGCTTTGTACACATTATAAAGCCGGGGTCTCAAAGTATCGGACCACAGGCCATTCGTGGCCCCCAGACCGGTTACAAATGGCCCGCAGGGACGGACTGACCCAATGGGCACGTGGACGCCGCCCGAGGGCCCAGATGGAGGGGGCCAGTGCGGATTGGCCTTGCTGCTCCTGCAGTCCAGGGCGTGCATGGAGCACCATGGGGATTCTAACCCCAGCATGCAGGATGTTCCACGCCCGTCCTGTTGGGCCCCTGCTTGGTGTCAATCTGGCACGAGCAGGGGGTTCAGCCACAGCGGGCTGACATCAGCCCTTGCAGTGGGCCATGGGAGTCATCGCATGTGCGCGCGATGGCGTCACCCTCTGGAATTGAGGAAGTTAAGACTCCTGTATCTCCGGATCCGTAAGAGCTACAGGGACATTTGAGGTGTCATTGGAAAGGGCAGAATCACTACGTAGTTAAAAATTTAATCGATAACATTAAAAAGTAAAAATAATAAAATTAAATACAGTTATAAACATATCTTTTTTTTGGTTCTAAAAACAGGGGCAGTGTTTTTCTCACTTCATAAAATTACCAATACAGCTGCAATATTTGTTTGAAAATTATTTTAATATATAAATTAAATTTTAATATATAATTATTCTAATAATATATTTTTATATTTTATTTATATTCTAATAATTTTAATTAAATATATTTTAATAAAATACTGCATTTTGATATAACTTTAGTTTAACCCCTTCACTGCTGAGCCATTTCACCTCTGTGCGCTGAGCTAATTTTTACCGGTTTTGCTCATCATGTTTTATTATATGACCCAGACAAATTATATATAATTTTTTAAGGCAGACTCAGCAGATTCATAATATATCATTATTATATGTATACATTATGTCCTGCCAGAATGCTATAACAAAAAAATGTAAATTCCAATCATCTACTACAGCGTGTAAAATTATTATTTTCACATTTTATCATCCGAGCCTTTGCAGTTATATATTCTTATTATTTATTTATAAAGGATTTTACCAGGAAGGATACAGTGAGATTTCTCTCGTTTTCAAGTACGTCCCGGGTCCAAGAACATTAAAATGTTACAGTTGTTACAGAAATACAAAGTAATACAATGCAAGATATAAAAATAACAAAAAAAAACACAAATATACAGATAAACAGAAAATAAATATGTAGGAAACAGTCATTATGTTACATGTTTACAGGTGCATTCCGTATTGAGGTATGTTAATAGGGAGCTGTTGAGTGACTTTAGACTGGGGGAATATTTGATGGCGTCTGGGAGGTTATTCCATAACTGAGGTGCTCTGTAGGAAAATGAGGACCGAGCCACTTGCTTTTTGTATTGTGGTATTGCAAGTAAGGTGCTGGTCCTGGATCGGAGGCTATAGGTTGAGGGAACTGCTGGAGGAAGCAGTCTATTCAGGTAGGGTGGCAGCTTCCCAGAAAAGCTCTTAAACACCAGGTTGGAAAGGTGAAGGGTACGTTTAGACTCCAGCGACGGCCAGTTTAGCTCTTTTAACATGTCACAATGGTGGGTCATGTAGTTACATTGTAGTGCAAAGTGGCAGCATGAGTTATACAATGTGGTAAGTTTCTGAAGGTGTGTTTGCGGGGCCGCTGCATACACTACATCTCCGTAATCAATAGCTGGGATAAGCATTTGTTGTACAATTTGCTTTCTTACTGTGGGGTTCAGGCAGGATTTGTTTCTGTACAGGGCACCTAGTTTGGGGTAAATTTTAGATGAGAGTTTTTCGATGTGGGGGCCAAAGGATAGATTTGGGTCTAACCACATACCTAGATATTTGAGAGAAGTGACTGTGGTCAACGTGCCATTTGATTTTGTCCCCACACATAGATGGGGATTTTGCATTTTCTATAGTTTAGGTCAGGGGTCAAAATTTGCACTCGCCCGCTCGCAATTTGCGAGTTGAAATTGGGGGAGGGCAAGTAGAAATTGGGCTGTAATTGGAATGCCAGCGTCGGCATGGAGCCGTCACTGACATCCGCTTTCATGTGATACTATCTGCTCCAGTGCGTAGTGAGGAAGGAGGGGGGCGGCGCCGCAAGCAGGGACGTCCTAACGCTGGGAGAGATGTGCTTTCATATCTTCCCAGCGTCTGCACTCAGCCAGCTTCCGGGTGGTCTGTGTCACGTGAGCTGACCCAGAGCCCAGAAGCGTTCGTGCATGGAAAAAAAAGCCTGAGTGATCAGATTCTCCGAGAGGAGCTGCTGCCATGGAGGTAATTACAAGGCTGCAGGGGTTGCCATGGCACCCGGGCCTCTACAGCTAGGGGGGGGGGTCTCTTCAAAGTAACTGTGGTTCTTCTTAGCTGCTAGCTGAAAGCTGCTCTGCCCGTGAATGTCTCGTTGGCCATCATGTGGCGCATGGTGCTAGCAGGGCAGGCACACGCAGGCTACACCCACTGCTCCTTCACCACCTAACCAGAGAGAAATGGAGCCAGATCACACAGAGGTCTGTGTCTGGGGACAAAGCAGCAGAAGTTGTGCTGCTTGTCTCCTGTCTCCCCTCTACCCCTGCACAGCATGGAGTCTGGGCCATCACTGTCAAACCATGAGATGCAGAGATAATATATTTTCCCCCTCCTGATTAAACAATTGGCTGAACAGAGGTATGTGTCGGGGGGGGGGAGGGGATCTGCTGCATTCATGCTGTTTATGCCCTGCAAGGCCAGAGCACTGAACAGATTCTCTAATGAAGTTTTAGTTATCCCTCCTATCAACACATCTTTCTGGTAGAATTTATGAGTGTGTGTGCGTGAGCCGAGTGTGTATATGTGCGTGTGAGCCGAGTGTGTACAGTTGTGTTCAAAATTATTCAACCCCCAATGCTGTAAAGGGTTTTAGGGAATTTAGTGTACATTTGTAATTGTATTCAGAATGAAATCCTACAAGGACTTTTTAAAGAACCATATGCAACTAAAATGACATCAATTGGTTTTGTAATACAGTAGTAAATGTTTCTTTTGTGAATTCTTCATTGACACAATTATTCAACCCCTTAAAGACTACCACTCTGAAGAACAGGGGTTCATTCAAGTGTTTTCAATCAGGTATTGAAAACACCTGTGGATGTCACGGAGCAGCAATAAAGCATAATAAGCACCAATTAGGCAGCTTTAAAATGACTGTGATACTCAGCTCCTTCTAGACATTTACTGGTGTGGTTACAAACATGGTGAAGTCAAGAGAATGGTCCAGGAAGACAAGAGAAGAGGTGATTACTCTTCACAGGAAGGGCAATGGCTATAAGAAGATTGCAAAGATGTTAAACATACCAAGAGAGACCATAGTGTTAGAGATTATTGACTTCCTTAATAGGTCAGGGATATATTAATTATGACGCATAGTTTTCTTATTGTTGATATACATAGATATATATATATTATTTACAGTGCCTCCAATACCAGTGGTATAAATTGGTATTTAACCCCTAAGATAGGGATTAATAACCAATCAATGAATATACGTCTTAACAAATATATGGCGCGTTATCCCGAGTTCTTTTGATGCTCTCTAGATATTTTTAAACACAATAAAATCAATAAAGATATGAGACTGCGTAACGGTAAAACAATTCAAACCAAAATTTATTTACACGTCAAGTTTCATACAATCGTAGGTTATCAACGGATTTGCAAAATGCAATTTACAAGTGATTATAGATCGTGATTAGTAGCGATACTGTGACACGCAATAATCTAATGGACAGATATTTTAGGTTTATAGACCGCACCACAGATATACACGCCTCAATTCTTAAACACCAAGCTCTATTCTATTCACTTAAACCTTTCCCATTATAAACCAATCCTCCACCTGGCTAAAATAAACACTCAGTTACTGGGCATCACCTGCAGCACAATTTATTATTGTGGGGGCCTATTCACTAAATGCAACTTCCTTCAGGGAGATACATAACACACTCGATAGGGAGACTATCTCTTCCACAGATCAATCACAGCACTTCATTCGATATACGTTAACCTAACGCTTCTTAATGACTTACAGTGCATGCATTCATTCGGAAGGGCTGCAAGATGGATATGGAAGGAGTTATGCTAGGTTATGAATGGGGCGGACGGCACTTGACATATAAAAGCTATTTCACGGTCCCAGCGTATCTCACTATAGGTATAAAATTGATATTTTTAGATGTCCACAAACAGTATTCTTGGAATATAAATAATTTCACTAAATTATGGCTCAAGTATGCAGCCGGGAACAGCTTTCCTCCTTAGTAGTCCTCTGCAGTGGACTGTAAAGGCAGAATTTCTATTCTACTGATTATTAGGCTCAAACAGCAAAATAATTCATTTATATTCCTTTAGTTTGTGATGGACATCTAAAGTCAGGACTATGCAATTAGAAAATAGATATCATATTATTCAGGTATACTTTACCATCTGGTTAGTGAAGATAGAGTGGTGGAAGATTAGGGTGTGGTCGGTCTTAAAGGGGCGGCCGATGGTGATTGCCTTTCTTCCCTCCAAGCGTCCCTCAGGTCTCTCTCCAAGCTTTTCTCAGTGTCCTCTCCTGCTCTGGAGTGTCCCCTCTATATAGTGGTCTTCCGCCCAGTTTTAGATCTAGCCCATCACTATGTGGCCTCATTTGATTGGAGGATATATATTCATCAACTCCAGGGGTCTGTCCAGGTGTTATGTTACCTGGCCAGCAGATGGCGCTCTCAGATCAACCATCAACCTTCTGCAGGAATTAATTTATGGGCTTGGCCAATCTTTTACTGGTTTGGGGTCGTTTTATTCCTATATCCCGGGACTCCATAGATTTTATTAACAAATTAAAATTTATTTCTATTGTGGCATCTCATCCCCCTTTACTTATATCCACAGGGATGTGTATGTGAGGGGACATACATTCATGGTATCGTTTTAACATTCACACGTTACCCGACTTAATCGGCTTCATGCGGGTTAGTACACCAGACATTTGTAATAATCATCTAAATGTGGTAGGGCCTCTGTTTTTATAAGATGCTAAAATTATCAGTTCTAACTAATAAATATTCTCATACCATATAGTACATATTGCCGAATAGCATTACAAGCTGGTTTACCCAAGCCATTTAACCTTCTTTGGGTTTTTTTTCTTTATTGGGCAACCTATTGTTCCATGTTTACGTGGTCTTTCAGAGTTTCGATGTGACGAAATAAACACAATACTGAGATTTCTATCTTAGTTGTCCTTGTGTTCCCTTACTTTTAAACCATTTGATCTAACATCTGTTTGTTTCTTACAACCAGAATCTAATTAAGGACAATGGATGTTTGCTGATAGCTAACGAGTCTCGCTTGTTACAATGTCTTTAGAACGCATATTCTGGTTATATATTAACGACGCAGACAAGTTGTTCGTGTGACGCAATTCCTGGCATCAAATTTAACAGTCCTGCGAAATATCATGCGTTATAGAAATTTCATTTCAGAAAAGGTCTGACAATAGGAAGCATCATTCGCAAATTCAAGGCACAGGGCACTGTTGAAACGCTACCTGGTCATGGCAGAAAGAAGATGCTGACTTCGACCAGGGCCGGCGCTAATGTAAGGCGGCACAGGCGGCCGCCTTACTGTCCTGGCCTGCTGCCAGTTTGAGGGGCGGAAAAATCAGATTTGCGGCGGCGCTGCAGTGTGTGTGCCTGTCTCAGTCCCATCCCACGTTCTTAACACGAGCAGGCACACTGTGTAATTTGGCGCCGCCCCCACACGTGATCCACATAGCCCAGGAAAACAACTGCAGGAGGAGCCACCAGCCCGCGTGCTTTCACTCTGCTGCGATGGAGGAGCGAGGCAGAGAGGAGATTTATTACCAGGTGTGAATAAACTAATGGGAGGGGGGTGTAGATTAATATACTGGGGGGGTCTTTAAATTGCTGCACTGGGTCTGGGGGCTGTAAATTGCTATACTGGGTCTGGGGGCTGTAAATGGATATACTGGGGGGGCTGTAAATAGATATACTGGGTCTGGGGGCTGTAAATAGATATACTGGGGGGGGCTGTAAATTGAAATACTGGGTCTGGGGGCTGTAAATAGATATACTGGGGGGGGCTGTAAATGGATATACTGGGTCTGGGGGCTGTAAATAGATATACTGGGGGGCTGTAAATGGATATACTGGGTCTGGGGGCTGTAAATAGATATACTGGGGGGGGCTGTAAATTGCTATACTGGGTCTGGGGGCTGTAAATTGAAATATACTGGGTCTGGGGGCTGTAAATACATATACTGGGGGGGCTGTAAATTGAAATACTGGGTCTGGGGGCTGTAAAAGAATATACTGGGGGGGCTGTAAATGGATATACTGGGTCTGGGGGCTGTAAATAGATATACTGGGGGGCTGTAAATGGATATACTGGGTCTGGGGGCTGTAAATAGATATACTGGGTCTGGGGGCTGTAAATGGATATACTGGGGGGGCTGTAAATTGAAATACTGGGTCTGGGGGCTGTAAATAGATATACTGGGGGGGCTGTAAATGGAAATATACTGGGTCTGGGGGCTGTAAATAGATATACTGGGGGGCTGTAAATGGATATACTGGGTCTGGGGGCTGTAAATAGATATACTGGGGGGGGCTGTAAATTGCTATACTGGGTCTGGGGGCTGTAAATGGATATACTGGGTCTGGGGCTGTAAATACATTATACTGGGGGGCTGTAAATTGAAATACTGGGTCTGGGGGCTGTAAATAGATATATACTGGGGGGGGCTGTAAATGGATATACTGGGTCTGGGGGCTGTAAATAGATATACTGGGGGGCTGTAAATGGATATACTGGGTCTGGGGGCTGTAAATAGATATACTGGGGGGGGCTGTAAATTGCTATACTGGGTCTGGGGGCTGTAAATGGATATACTGGGTCTGGGGGCTGTAAATAGATATACTGGGGGGGGCTGTAAATTGCTATACTGGGTCTGGGGGCTGTAAATGGATATACTGGGTCTGGGGGCTGTAAATAGATATACTGGGGGGCTGTAAATTGAAATACTGGGTCTGGGGGCTGTAAATAGATATACTGGGGGGCTGTAAATGGAAATATACTGGGTCTGGGGGCTGTAAATAATATACTGGGGGGCTGTAAATGGATATACTGGGTCTGGGGGCTGTAAATAGATATACTGGGGGGGCTGTTAAATTGCTATATACTGGGTCTGGGGGCTGTAAATGGATATACTGGGTCTGGGGGCTGTAAATAGATATACTGGGGGGGCTGTAAATTGCTATACTGGGTCTGAGGGCTGTAAATTGCTATACTGGGTCTGGGCTGTAAATTGATATACTGGGTCTGGGGGCTGTAAACGGATTTACTGGGGGTGTAAATTGCTATGCTGGTGGGTGTAAAATCATGTACTGGGGGTGTAAAATGATATGCAGGGGTTTGAATAAACTGATATTGGTACATTACCTTTTTTTATTGCTGTGGAGCTCTGTTATACACTCATTCACACTGCACATTACTGTGAGTTTTATTGCTGTGGATTCTGTGATACGCTCATACACACTGCACATTACTATGAGTTTTATTGTTGTGGAGCTCTGTGATACGCTCATGCACACTGCACATTACTGTGAGTTTTATTGCTGTGGAGCTCTGTTATACACTCATTCACACTGCACATTACTGTGAGTTTTATTGCTGTGGATTCTGTGATACGCTCATACACACCGCACATTACTGTGAGTTTTATTACTGTGGAGCTCTGTGATACGCTTTTACACACTGCACATTACTATGAGTTTTATTGCTGTGGAGCTCTGTGATACGCTTTTACACACTGCACATTACTGGAAGGTTTATTGAAGTGAGCTCTGTAATTTGCAGTGTGTATAAGTACATCAATAAGGTAGACGTATCTTATAAACCTGAATTGCTCCTGGTGAGGGTATAAATAAAACCCACCAGTTTCTCTCATGGCTGAGAAGCCGCATGAGGACATGTGGTTGCTTAGAAAGCAGCTTTTGGTTTCATTAGGAAGGACTAGCCTGACCCAGAGGTGTCGTGATGCGGCAGAAGAGCTTACACTTTAATGACCATTCAAATAAACCAAAACCTCTGTGTTTTGTTTAACATGGAGCTACAGGGGTGAGCAGGGCTGGACTGGGACAGAAAATCAGCCCTGGATGTCATCCAGACCGGCCCAATTTAATTATGCAAATACGCACAAAAATAGTATATAATCCAACTGGATCGCTCAACCAATCGCTCTACAGATACTGGAGTTGCTGCAGAGCGATTGGGTAAAGCACCGCAGTGGCACTGAGGTCAAGTGTGCACCATGCCTTAAGGTGAGGCGGATGCGCAGAGGGTCTCACCGGCACGGTGGCCGCAATATGAGACTGCGTCTGTTTTGCAGTGTGGAAGTTCTCACCTCACCCATTAAGGGCAGCGCGAGCCACGCGGTGAACCAGCATTCACACTGGCCCACAGAGCCATCGGCCCACCGGGAATCTCCCTGTAGTCCCTATGGCCAGTACATGCCTGGGGGTGAGCGCAAATGACAACTTATTTTCTTGGTATGTTTTAGAGATTATTATGCATCTCAATGCTGATTGACATGGCATGGTAGGGATGGGGGGGGGCACCAAAACGCACCTTCGCCTGAGTAGACAAAAATGCTTGCACCGGCCCTGACTTCGACTGCTGCGCGCTAACTGAAGCGTAGAGTGGAGAAAAGTCCCCGTGTGACTGCTGAGGAACTGAGAAAAGATTTGTCAGATGTGGGTACTGAAGTTTCAGCTCAGACAATACGGCGCACACTGCGTTATGAAGGCCTCCATGCCAGAACTCCCAGGCGCACCCCCTTGCTGTCTCCAAAGAATAAGAAGAGTCGACTGCAGTATGCCAAAAGTCATGCGGACAAACCACAGAAGTTTTGGGATAGTGTTCTGTGGACTGATGAAACAAAATTAGAACTGTTTGGGCCCATGGATCAACGCTATGTTTGGAGGAGGAAGAACAAGGCCTATGAAGAAAAGAACACCTTGCCTACTGTGAAGCATGGCGGGGGGGTCAATCATGCTTTGGGGCTGTTTTGCTTCTGCAGGTACAGGGAAGCTTCAGCGTGTGCAAGGTGCCATGAATTCTCTTCAGTTCCAGGAGATATTGGATAACAATGTGATGCAGTCCGTCACAAACCTGAGGCTTGGGAGACGTTGGACCTTTCAACAGGACAATGATCCCAAGCATACCTCCAAGTCCACTAGAGCATGGTTGCAGATTAAAGGCTGGAACATTTTGGAGTGGCCATCGCAGTCACCTGACTTAAATCCGATTGAGAACCTCTGGTGGGACTTAAAGAAAGCAGTTGCAGTGCGCAAGCCTAAGAATGTGACTGAACTGGAGGCTTTTGCCCATGACGAATGGGCGAAGATACCCGTAGATCACTGCAAGACACTTGTGTCAAGCTATGCTTCACGTTTAAAAGCTGTTAGTACAACATCCTTTTACAGTTATAAGTACTAAGATTGAATGCCACTTGGGGGTTGAATAAAACTGATAATGATGTGAGCACAGAAAAGACATTTGTGGTTATTTCATTATAAATGTTATGTTATATTTGTCTGACCTACACGTGCCTCTTTGATTTTATTGTAAACAAGATGACTGAATGATCAAAATCAATGTCAAACTGGCCAAAACACTCAATTTCAGTGGGGGTTGAATAATTTTGAACACAACTGTATATGTGTGCGTGAGCCGAGTGTATAGGCGTGTAGACCTGAGCATGTATAAGTGCGTGTGACAGGCCATGTTAGTCCAGATGCCAAAATCACGAGTATAGCAGTACGTAGTGATACTTTCTTATTGGAACGTTAGTCCAATAAAAAGGTATCACTACATACTGCGTTAGTTGTGATTTTTTTTTTAATACATATGTTTATTATTGCAGAAGTCATTTACACATCCCAGCAATTCAAAGAACTGCATCAGAGCTCATGCGCTACATTCCACATATGCAGCAAAGAACTCTGGGAAAGATATGCAAATGATAGCTGCAATTTCAAATTTTTTTGCATCCTGGATATATATATATGCATCCACTGCAACTGATCATGCCTGCCTCCTAGCTGATGAAGGTTCAACAAACCTGAAACAGCGCTGTCCTGGGAGTGGCTTTGACCAGTTGCATAACCTTATCTTTGCTACAAAGCTACAGTGTGGCATAGCATTGATTTTAGGGTTCTGTGTAATAACAGATCCAGGATGCATAAAAGTGAGACAGAGGTCATTCGCATATCCTACCCAGAATTCCTTGCTGCATATGGGGAATGTAGCACAGGAGCTCTGGGATGCAATTCTTTGAATTGCTATGATGTGCAGGTGGCTTCTGCAATATTAAACACACTATATATATATATATATATACACACATGCTGAGGAAAGCTCCTGAGTGGTGCTGAAACAGTAATGTGCCGTGTATATGAGCGTATCAGAGCACCACAGCAATAAAACTCACAGAAATGTGCGGTGTGTATGAGCGTATCCCGGAGCTCCATAGGAATAAAACTCACACTCATACACCCCGCACATTACTGAGTTTTATTACTGTGGAGCTCCAGGATACGTGCATACACACACACACACCGCACATTATTTTCCTTTATGTTTACATTGCTTAACGATAATATGGTTAATGATTATTTAAGAGGGTGTGTTTAGGTGTGGAGTTATGGGTAAGGGTTGGGTAGGGCAACTGGTGGCGAGTAACTCTTAAGGACTGGCTAGTAGCTCGGGACCTGAAATTTTGAGCCCTGGTTTAGGTGCTGCTCCAAAGAGCATCGTTACTGTTTTGTCAGTATTTAAAAAAAGTTTGTTGTGTTTGATACACTTTTCTACCCTGTGAATTGTTCTTGCAGCACGGCCTCCAGTTGTGGGAGAGTTGGTTTGCTGGTATAGATTACGGTGTCGTCTGCGTACATGTGTACAGTTGAGGCTTTGCAGATGTTAGGCAGATCATTTATGAATATTGTAAATAGCAGGGGGCCGAGTATCGAGCCTTGGGGTACACCGCAAGTGACTGGGAGGGGGAGGGAGGAGCTGCCAGAAATGGACACATATTGCGACCGATCAGATACATATGATTGAAACCAGGTTAGCGTGTGATCACCAATACCAGAGTCTTTAAGTTTTTTTAACAAGATGCCGCGGTCTACTGTGTCAAAGGCTTTGGCAAAATCAAGGAAGATGGCTCCAGTTAGGTTTCCTCGTTCCATGCCAGCTTGGATATCATTGCAGACTTTTAAAAGGGCGGTTGTAGTTGAGTGATTTGGACGAATGCCGGATTGATCCGTGGTTAAGTAGTTCCAATTTTGATAATAATCACGTAATTGTGTGTAGACGCATTTTTCCAAAATTTTTGAGATTATAGGGAGCAATGATATCGGATGGTAGTTGGATACCAAAGTACTGTCACCACTTTTATGGATAGGTACCACTCTCGCAGTCTTCCAGAGTTTGGGTATGTATCCAGTCGCCAGTGATTCATTGATTAGGGTTGCAACAGGATTTGCAATTGCCGGCACACTGATTTTTAGCAGCATTGCTGGTATTTGATCAGGTCCAGACTGGTATTTCATTGTTTGGTTACGGAGAAGTTTAGTAACGACACTGAGAGGCACTGGCCTAAAACTGAATTCCTGTCTGATACAGGGTCTTTGCACAGTCGGAGGGGTCTGACCTGCGTGTGGCCTTTCTGATTGCATGTCATTTCCTAGTTTAGCAATCAGGGTGGTGGCACATCCAACAAAATAATCATTAAAGGCATTTGCTACATCTTGGGGGTGTTGCAGGGTTTGGTTGTTTACTTTGACAGCAGCCGGCTGGGAGTTGACAGGCAGTGCTTGTATGTTACTTATGGTTTTCCAAAAGTTTCTAGGGTTTGATATGTTATTGTTTATATTTTCATTGAAGTAATGGGCTTTTGCCATTTTTGTTTGTTTTTTTGCATGCATTCCAGCATTTTCGGTATTCATAGTGATCGTTCATGGAACCAGTAGACTTGAAATTTGACCACAGTGAGTCTCTAAACTGGTACATTAGTGTAAGATCAGCTGTAACCCAGGGGAGATGGGTCCCTCTTACTCGCACTTTACGCAGCGGGGCATGGGAATTCCAGACTTGCAGGAGCTCGGACTGAAAGTATGCAATTGCACAGTCTAGGTCTGGGATTAGGTTTAGTCTGTACCATGGGAGCTGTTTGAGATCACTTAGGAAGGATTCAAGAATAAATTTCTTGAAAGACCTGGTGATTATTACCTTTGGGGGAGATTTTGTGGCCTTTATTTTACGCACGCAGTACACAAGACAATGGTCACTAAAGCTATTAGCGAGAACGCCTGCCTCCTGTATTCTATCAGGAGATGAGGAGAGAATCCAGTCCAGCAAGGTATGGTTAGGGCTTTTCATATTAATGTGAGTGGGGGAGGAGATTAATTGAGTTAGCTGCAAAGTTTTAAACAGCGAGCAATTTTTATTGTTTTTAGGATTTAGCCAATCTGTATTAAAATCGCCGAGGACAAGCAGTTCACTTTTTTGGTTTTGTGCAAGTAGGTTATTAAGGATTTGAGTTATGTCAGAGAGGGAGTGCACTGGGGAGCTCGGTGGGCGATAGAATTCAGCAACAATGATTGATTTACTGAATGGGATCGCAATTAAACCAGAGAGGAAATCAAAGGTGGCAGGGGAGCTAGAATTCTGTAAAGGGGTGAACTTTATGGACTCCTCAACATAAATAACAATTCCCCCTCCTCTCTTTGCTCTGTCCTTTCTATAACATGAATACCCCTGTATTGATATGGCAGAGTCTTGTACTTTTGGGGTTAACCATGATTCTGTGAGCACAATGATTTTGGGCTTGTAATAGCAACACCAAGCCTGAAGCTCATCCAGTTTAACGAGTAAACTGCGGATGTTACAGTGCACAAATGAGAGGCCTTTTTTAGTGGGGAGACTAAAGGTTGTGTCAGCTATAGGACCAGGGTTAGTTTCCACATCGTTTGCCAGGGAAAGTAGAAGGATAAATAGGAAATTGGACAGAGTTTTCTTTTGGTAATAATGTGATTGCAGAGGTTTAAATTTCTGTGAGGGGGTGGGAGGGCTGGATTTTAACACTCTCCACCAGCACTCAGCAGATAGGTTAAAAGAACTGAGCAGGCTGTGGTGTATTGGAACTTGTTTTCCATCCCGGGGCAATTGGAAAGGTGTATAGAAGGAGAGAGTAGTTTTAGAGAGAAGGGAGGAGAAAGAAAAGAGAAGCAACATAAACATAGATAAACATTATAGAGAAAGGTGGTGGAGGTGAGTAAAAACAGGAAATAGAGAGGTACCAGAGTAAATGGTGTAGGTTGCTGCAATATCACATGATCAATTAGAGCAGTATTACAATGTTGGTGCTAACTTAACCAGAGAGCTGTTGTAAACTTAAAACCTCCATAGGCTATAATGGCTCTGGTAAGTTTACAACAGCTCTGGTTAAGTTAGCACCAACTATGTAATATGGCCCTTAGTTGGGTATATATTAAATGAAAACTATGGGGTAGGCGTGTTAAAAAAATTAGAACCAGGAACTCGTTACTATTTATTCTGAGAAATTACGTGATTTTAGCTACTCCCCCCAAAAAATCGTTAGTGCAGCATCATTGTTCACATTATAATTGAAATATGAACAATAATGCTGCATCAATAATAAAAAAAGTTTTTATTTCTTTAAAATTTTTATTTTATCTTTTTAAATTTTTATTTCTTAACTTTTAACATGATCATGTTTGGAGTCATTTGAGAGGCCATGTTCTGGCCTTTCAAATGATACCAAACATTAACCCCTAGCTGCGAACGGGAGATACGGTGGTCATTGTACCCCCTATCTCCACCATAAGTGGCAGCCAGGAGTTAACTCCCGAAATAATGTCATCGAGTCCATGCGTGATGGTAGCAGTGGGCGGGGGGAGATCCTGGGAGATCCAAGATGTCAGCCACCTCCGGGAGAGGACGCAATTTAGTGCCGATTTGCGCCAACTGTGCCCTTCCTAGCGGTGTCTGCCTTTGTTCTGTGGCCTTTACTGATGGGGAGGGAGAGGACCTCCCCCCTCCCCTTCAGGCACTTTCCCTGCTCTGGCAGGGAGGGGGTCTGAAATAGACATCATCGCGCCCGGTGCAATGACGTTACGATGCCGGGTCCTGGAGGCATCCAAGATGTCGGCCCGCATCGGGAGACCACAGCTATCGTCCGAAATAATGGCCATTGGTAGGCTGCAATGCGAGGACACGCTCACGCATTGCCCGCATGCTGAGCGCGATCGAGATGATCGCCAAGTGGTTAATAAATAATAAGTTAAATACAATTGTTTTCAAACAAGTTTCAAATTTTGTATGCGGCCCCCATGGGATATGTAAACTTGTCCAGTGGCCCTCCAGTAATTTGAGTCCGAGACCCCTGTTGTAAAAGAAGGATTATTCTGTGCTATTATTGTAACATATAATTTGATATATGCAGGGTTATTGAAAGAGAATCGAAAAGTCACTGCATGTTCAGAGACTTTTCGTTCTCTTCAATTCGGTTCGATTTGGCGATCCCATTTTGGCCACCCTGCGGTGTATTCAGTAAGCACCACAGGGCCGCCGAAATGCAGGGAAAAGTCGCCGCAAACCCGCCGAAAACTCACCGCAAAACAAGGGCGAACGCACACCGAAACCCGCAAAAACATCTGGATCAACCCGCCGAAAACGCCGGAAAGACCCGAGTAGGAGCCGATCACACGCAGCGCAGCCGCCGGAAAAAGCCGTCACCGCAGACGAATAAATTAAAAAAACAGTTTGCTTGAATGTTTGAAAAGTGAAACGCTGTTTGCAAAGAAACTACTGAGCGAAAATGTCTGAAATTTACATATGAGGTCCAATGAATGATAATAAAAAGGGCTGTTACAGAAAAAATAAGTAAAGTTAAAAAAATAATAATAATAATAAAAAAAATCCCGAAAAATACTTAAAATATCCTAAAATAAATCTATAAATAAAGAGACTTTTTACTGCAGAATATTATAATCAACGGTTTATTAGATATTGAATTAAAACGGGAATATTTTTAACATTGAAGCCTATGGGATTCACCTGAATAAACCTGCTGAATCAAACCACTGAATGGCAGGTCATTAGGGGAACCTTTCACTGCTGGTTTGTGTTCTCTGAATAGCCGAAGTATTGCTTTTTTATGGGGATTTCACTGCCCTCGAACAGGCACCGAACAGGCACCGTATGTTCAGGCAATTCGCCAGGATTTGGCGAATTGTCTGATCTCTGGATAGCCGAATGGCCAAGAAAGGTAACCGAACGCTTCCCGAATGGTTCCCTTTCGGCAGCCATTCGGATCTCTTTGAATTACCCTGATAATCTTTTATTGTGTTGACAAACACAATGGCTCGTTAATGGCAAATTAAACCTTCCAGTGACAATTTGTAGTAGACACATGTTATTGCTGATTTAATCTAACTATGGTATTTAAATGTTAAAATTTAGTCCTTCTGTTCAGCAAAGTTCACTGTATTATATTCACCCTTCACATTCAAAAAACAGTTTTTAAGCTCATTTGTCTTTTGTGCCACAATCAAGATATGATCTTACACCAAACAACTAGTATAGCAGGATTTACTATCATTACAATGTCACCTTGTGATTGCTGCAGGAAATGAGCAGCAATAAAGTCGCCATTAGAAATTGCTTTCTGATATTGGAATGTTAGGTAAAAGAAGTAAACTTTAAAAGAACACTATATAAAAAAATGTACCCTCTATTTTCTCCTTAAGCCTTTCACTCCCAAAATCGAACTAACTTGATTTTGCATTATAATACATTGAAAATAAATCATGAGCATATCAAAAGCACATTTTCACACTTTTTTAAAGCAAGATTAATGTGCCACCTGTGGAGAAAGAAAATCATTTGTTTTATCTCTCTCCAAGCAGTATGGAGAGACCGAAAACAGCGACCAATAGCAACCCCAAACCTCACTGTAACAAAAATTCAAAACACTTTGTTGCTGCATTAGAGTAATCTTGTAGAAAGCAGATTACACGGAGAGCTCTGGAGTCATTCACTACTCTACAGGGATACGATTCAGTGGGTTATAATGATTGAAAATCCCTGTACAGATGCAAGGTGTTACTGTAATTTCCATAGACAGGCTTTATGCCACATACAGATATTATTTTTATATTCTATTGATATTTTTTGGAAGGCTGTTGAAAAATTTGATAATACCAGGGTAGAAACAGTAGATATAGATGTAGCAGCCCAAGATAGGCTATCAAACGTGTGCAAATCCCAAAACCAAGCAAATGGTAGTCATGGGGGTCATTGTAGTCATTTAACTCCTAAATAAATATAAAGCATGTGTCGGTTGTGGGGCAAAGATAGTAACTGTATGTGAAGGTAATTTAAAAAATATTTTTTACTGGAGAACAGTTAAAAAAGGAGAAAAGAAAATAATAATAGTGGTGAACTGTGTAACACAGTATGGTGGCAGGGGGGAATCCCGGCCCACATCTCCTCCTCTGCTGGACCGGATCACTGACATCTCATGCAGCCCTGGTTTCCTAGTTAATGTGCCTAGTCCCGGACATATGCAGGTCTTTGGCTAGGCCCATCATAAACCTGTACAGAGGTTTCAACACCCATACAAACCCGTACGGGTGGGAACCCTATGATGGCTGGCAGAGCTGGGAATAGATAGGGTCAGAGCAGGAGGGGTGTGGGGAGCACAGCAGACTGTCTGAGCTGACTGCTCTGCAGTGAAACAAAATAGAAACATAGAAAAATGTCGGCAGATAAGAACCTTTCGGCCCATCTAGTCTGCCCAATTACATGGATACTTTACTTGGATTTATCTTTTGTTTAGGATAGCCTTATGCCTATCCCATGCTTGCTTAAATTCAATTACTGTTTTGTCCTCTACCACTTCAACTGGAAGGCTGTTCCATGTATCCACCACCCTCTCAGTAAAATAATGCTTCCTGATGTTACTTTTAATCCTTTGCCCCTCTAATCTAAGACTATGTCCTCTTGTTTTGCTACTTTGTTTCCGTTTAAATATACTCCCTTCCTCTACCTTGTGGATTCCCTTAACGTATTTAAATGTTTCTATCATATCTCCTCTGTCTCGTCTTTTTTCCAAGCTATACATGTTAAGATCATTAAGCCTTTCCTGGTAACTTTTCTCCTTCAAGCCGTACACCATTTTAGTAGCCCTTCTCTGAACTCTAAACAGTAACGTGTGTGTGATGGTTGGCGCTAAAGAGAGAAGAAAAAATAATTTTTGGACGGGTGCTGCCAATAAACTCCTCCAGGTAGTCTGTCCAACTGCCCAAAAAAGAACAAATATAGAAAATAAATGGAGTTGGAGGAGGGCGCGCCCAAACTTCAAATGGAGTAATAAATAAGAGAAAAGTCTGTGTAACTGATCTCTAGATAGTCTTTATCAGATGGCTCAAATAAACAGTCTTGGCCGCTGGGCAGGTCTCTGCAAGCTCCGTAGCAAACCATATGGTTAATAAGTAGTAATAACTTGACACAAGTCCCGTGGTGCTGAGCCAACGTGGGTGAATAAAGCAAACAAATGTTTTTTTTATTTTTTTTATTCTGTTTTATGGTTTTTTCCAAGCCTGGATCTTGCCCAGTCAGAAGGTTCACCCCTCGGTAGTTCCGTCCCTCAAGATGTCACAAGATCATCAGGGTTGGTCTCCGAAATGCTCTTTATCCTCCTTAGGATGTCCGCAGGAAACTTCAAATAAATAGACCAGACACGAGAGTCTTAGGCTGGGGTCAGACCAGCGCACTTTTAACGTGCGTTCTGGCGCACTTAATCACGGCCGCACTAGCAGCAAATGATGGGCAATGACAGCCAATATACGAAGTACGGTCGCACGAAAGTCCGGCCGCGCAACGCAAGTGGAAAATGAACGCATTTTTTTGAGAACGCAGAAACGCTAGTACGGACGTACAGAGTGCGCTGCGCCCGCTAGCGGTGTGTGTGTGTGATTTGGAGACGTCAGACCCTGCTCGTGTCCGGCCAACATAACGTCCAGACGCAAAAAGTTTCCTGGTTTGGATTCGTAAAACATCACGCACGAAAATGCGCATCGTATGACCGTTTTCGCATATTCCGTGAAAAAAGACATCAATGCGTTCGGACGCACTTTTTTACGTTCGCGTGTAAAAATACTTTCGTTTGACCCTAGCCTTAGACCTGGAGTCCGCTCTCACGGGGCACGCAGTACTTCCAAGATGTGCTCCTTACGTCTGCCTCCTTTGAGCTCCACCGCAGATGGGGGAAAAAATACTTGAATGGGATAGCTTGAAAAACGAATTTATTGAAATTCAATAAAATAACACCTTACATCAATATGATGCTCCAGATAAAATAAAACAAAAAATGAACAAGCCAAACGCGTTTCACGCCTCGCTGGCGCTTCCTCAGTGGCAATAGAAAAGACAAAAAAAACCCTATTATTGATGTAAGGTGTTATTTTATTGAATTTCAAGCTATCCCATTCAAGTATTTTTTCCCCCATCTGCGGTGGAGCTCAAAGGAGGCAGACGTAAGGAGCACATCTTGGAAGTACTGCGTGCCCCGTGAGAGCGGACTCCAGGTCTAAGACTCTCGTGTCTGGTCTATTTATTTGAAGTTTCCTGCGGACATCCTAAGGAGGATAAAGCGCATTTCGGAGACCAACCCTGATGATCTTGTGACATCTTGAGGGACGGAACTACCGAACTACCGAGGGGTGAACCTTCTGACTGGGTAAGATCCAGGCTTGGGAAAAAACCAAAAAACAGAAAAAAAAACAACAACAAAAAAAACATTTGTTTGCTTTATTCACCCACGTTGGCTCAGCACCACGGGACTTGTGTCAAGTTATTACTACTTATTAACCATCTGGTTTGCTACGGAGCTTGCAGAGACCTGCCCAGCGGCCAAGACTGTTTATTTGAGCCATCTGATAAAGACTATCTAGAGATCAGTTACACAGACTTCTCTGAACTCTCTCTAAGATGTCTATATCCTTCTGGAGATACGGTCTCCAGTACTGCACACAGTACTCCAAGTGCGGTCTCACCAGTGCTCTGTACAGTGGCATGAGCACTTCCCTTTTCCTACTGCTAATACCTCTCCTTACACAAACAAGCATTCTGCTAGCATTTCCTGCTGCTCTATTACATTGACCCTTAGATCCTCTGAAATAATAACCCCTAAATCCCTTTCCTCAGATGTTGAGGTTAGGACTGTATCAAATATTCTATATTCAGCCCTTGGGTTTTTACGTCCCAGGTGCATTATCTTGTACTTATCCACATTAAAACTCAATTGCCACAGCTCCGACCATTTTTTTAGTTTACCTAAATCATCAGCAAAAAGACATACTTTTCCGTTAATACCTTCAGCAATATCACTAATAAAAATATTAAAGAGAATGGGTCCAAGTACTGACCCCTGAGGCACCCCACTGGTAAGAAGACCTTGCGCCGAATAAACTCCATTTACCACAACCCTCTGTTGCCTGTCACTCAGCCACTGCCTAATCCATTCAACAATATTCGAATCCAAGCTCAAAGATTGCAATTTATTGATAAGTCTTCTATGTGGAACAGTATCAAAAGCCTTACTGAAATCTAAATAAGCAATGTCTACTGCACCACCTGTGTCTATTATTTTTGTTACCCAATCAAAAAAATCAATAAGATTAGTTTGGCATGATCTCCCTGAGGTAAACCCATGTTGTTTCTGATCCTGTAATCTATGTGTTTTTAGATGTTCAACGATCCTTTCCTTTAACATGGTTTCCATCAATTTCCCCACTACTGACGTAAGACTAACTGGCCTATAGTTCCCCGATTCCTCCCTACTACCCTTCTTGTAAATGGGCACAACATTTGCTAATTTCCAGTCTTCTGGGACGACTCCCGTTAGCAAGGATTGGTTAAATAAATCTGTTAACGGTTTTGCTATTACATCACTGAGCTCTTTTAATAATTTAGGGTGGATCCCATCAGGCCCCATTGATTTATTTGTCTTTACTTTAGACAGCTGCTGTAGAACCTCCTCCTCTGTAAACTGATATGTAAATGTCTCGTTAGTGTTTCCTCCTAACTGAGGTCCCTTTTCTTCCTTTTCTTCTGCAAAGACTGAACAAAAATATTCATTGAGGCAGTCAGCGAGACTTTTATCCTCTTCTACATACCTTCCTGCCTTTGTTTTTAATCTAACTAATCCTTGTTTTACTTTTCTTTTCTCGTTTATGTATCTAAAAAATGTTTTGTCCCCCTTTTTTACTGATTGAGCTATTTTCTCTTCTGCGTGTGCTCTGGAAGCTCTTATAAATTGCTTTGCCTCTTTCTGCCTAATCTTATAGGTTTGCCTATCTTCTTCACTCTGAGTTTTTTATAATTATTGAATGCTGTCTTTTTGTACTTCACTATTTTGGCCACTTCTGCAGAGTACCACAGTGGTTTCTTCCCTTTTTTGATTTGCTAACAAGCCGAATGCAATTGCCTGTGGCCTTCAATAATGCTTCCTTTAAATAATCCCATTTCTCCTGGACTCCCTTTAAACTCCTCCAGTCTGATAATGACTCCTTCACGCAAAATCTCATTTTAGAAAAATCTGTTTTTTTAAAGTCTAAAACTTTTGTTTTTGTGTGGTGCAGCTCCATCCCTGTTCTTATATTAAACCACACTGACTGGTGATCACTAGATCCCAAATTTTCACCTACAACAACATCCGATACCAAACCTCCATTTGTGAGTATTAAATCCAATATGGCCTCTTTACGGGTCAGCTCCTCAACTACTTGTGTTAGAGATAATCCCAGTAGAGAGTTTAGAATATTTGTACTCCTGGTGCACCCAGCTATTTTGGTTTTCCAGTTCACATCAGGAAGATTAAAGTCCCCCATGATAATAACTTCCCCCTTCATTGCCATTTTGGCTATTTCCTCAAACAGCAGATTATCTAGCTCTTCTACTTGTCCAGGGGGTCTATAGATCACACCTACACGAGCTACTGTATGATTGCCAAATGTTAGCGTAACCCAAACTGACTCTATGTTCAAAATAAGCAATAATACTGTAATTATGAATGCTTAATTTTTCACTGCAGGGCAGACTCTTGTAATCTGAAAGCAGGGAGAACAGACAGCAGGCATTTTACCTGATCCAAGATCCCCGCCGCATGCTCCTTAAACTCTGGCTCCTGGCACTACTCCTTCCCTGATGTGCGGATGGCTCTCTGTGGCCGTGAGTATATTAGGGTAGGCCTTTTGTGCGCAGTACATATATCTGGAGAAAACAGCCTAAATAGTGTAGACTGAATGAGAAAGTAAAACATATTAATGTCATTTGTACATATCTTGCTGGAGTGACAGGTGTTTACTATAATCTGAAAGGTAAATCTCGCCAATGAGTCATTGTGTTATTCAACAATACAGAGTAATCCTTGCTTTAGAAAGTGTACAATCCATCAATCACTGCAGTGCAAAATAAGGTAATTCTTTGAGACACGACAACTTGTTCACAGCAAATGAAGGATGTACAAGATTCGCCTCCGGTTATTAAAATATTGATCCCATCACTTGCTGTAATGAACCAATCACTTATTTGTTTGCAAATCCACAGAGGCGAGAATAAACCTGTACTACATTGCTATTTTAGGCTAATGTCAGATGTACGCAGTCTGAGCGCACTCTGCGTGCGTGCATAACGGACGTACTGACGGAAGATACTGTAGACACCACACAGTCCGGTTATTTTCATGGATGTAGAAAAAAAAGGGAAATATGGGAATCAAAACTAATTAAAATTAAATGACCGGTACAGTCAGCCAGACTATAGATACTACTGAGCGTCAATGTGAGGGACGTTGCAAATGCGCTGCGTTTGACGTCGCGTCATCGTCATCACGCACACAGGCCGCTGGGCGTCCGTCGTAGTGCTCTTACTTCGAGGCCTAAATGGCGTCCGTTTCCACCTGCGTGGTGCGCGCACATACTTCGTGTGTTGGTCTCTATTGATCACAAAATCAATGCTACGATGGACTTAAAACTGTGCAGCGACATGGACGTGATGACTGCGTTCGTCTGACGCTAGCCTAAAAGCTAGGTACTAGAACAGAACTAAACCAGTTTGTATTAAACGTAGGTGAAAGGAAGAAAGATTAAGCCAATAAATACTCAACATGCCAGGCAATGGTTTGTAAGGGGTTTTTGCGTAGACCCACAAATACCCATGTGCTCATTTTAGCTCAATTACCTACAAGCACTCTGCAAGCCGATCCTGAGCCTCCGCTACCTGGGAGTTGGGGTACATCACTGTGGCAGTGTCTCCACACAACTGGACAATCAGGCTATGGATGTGGGATTCAGTTGGGGACATATTTAAACAAGCAATAAAATCAACACAGAGCTGTCTTTTATAGAACTTTGTATTGCACAGCAAAACTCTATGCAATAATAAATGTAACAGTCTAAATAAACATAATGCAGTGGAATAAGTAAATAACGCAAGAGTCAGTATGAGTTTACCCACCCACAAACAGTACTGCAGCCCACCCTAGTCTTCACCCTAATGGCTGTTGGGTACCATAGGGAGGTGCACATAGTTGGGGCCCAAGATGATTGTAATCCACCTTGTTTATAATATGCTGTGATGTTCCAGGGATCAGAGAAATCCTACAGGGTTATTCTGGGAGAGGTGAAAACCAGGAGAATGACTGGAGAAGTGAAAATTCTAGGTCAAAATAGCCGATTTGGAAAGTGAGATAAACAGGAGAATTTTTCTGGTTTGGCTATTCTGACCTAGAATTTTCACTTCTCCAGTCATTCTCCTGGTTTTCACCTCTCTCTGAATAACCCTGATAGACTGTTGCAAACAGTGACAGAGTGCCCTATTGTAAAAAATTGGGGGGAAGAGGTCTCAGCTTACCACTCCACAGTCTGTAATCAGGTTTGTCCAGGAAGGGGAGAAGCTGCTCGTTAATAATATGGATGTTAAAGGCGAGCTGCACATGGAAAACGCCAGATACAAACATTTTTCCATTTGCATCTTACCCTTTACATCCGAGTTGTGATCTGGCCCATAGAGTTTGAGATCCAAGCCCTGCTCAGCTGTACAAGCTAATAGCAGAAAATAAATAATTATATACTTTTGTTATTATAGGAACATGTCTTTTTTTTTATAAATTGCAGAGTAAATCAGGTAACTCTTAATATTGAGGACAATTACCAGCTCATGGCTCTACACCAGGTCAGTGTGGGGACTAAATGAATAGTCCTCAAATTGACAAAATGAAATCTGGAACTTTAGAAGCGTGGTCTGTGGAAATATGACCCTAAGGCTGGGGTCAAACGACCGTAAGAGTGGACGTTCCTTCCACTCTGACACCCATCTGGCCAGTGGCCACCTCGCTGAACGCAGTTAGTGCGCTCAGCGCTGCAAGGCTCGATCCTCCTATGGAGGATCGGCTTTGCAGCCCCATCAAACACGCGCCGTAGCGCTTTGACAGGGAGGCTTTCAGAATGCCCGCTGTAGCGCACGCAATTAGTGCATGCGCTACAGCCCGTGGCCGGCACTGTCAAAGCATCAAAACGCTGTGACGAACGCCGGGAGGCACCTCTGTACGGGCGCACATAGTGCGCTAGTCTGATCCCAGCCTAAGAGCATATTGTAAAACACCAATCATATTTTCCAAATCTTTGAAAGGATTTAGCATAGAGCACTTTGTCCATCTGGGGCAATAGCATCTGTAACAAACCAGTCACACATTCTTATTGTCTCTTTAGGTCAGTCATATCAAACTCCAGGCTCTCAGATGTTTCTGAACTGCAACTCCCATGATCCTCCAACCAGTTATGGCTATCAAAGAATTCTATAAAATCGCAGGACATAATCATCAAGGGGGACTGGAGTTGTAGACCTTACTCAATGTTTTTGTTTTGGTCAGGCAAAAAGAAGACGAATATAGCTTATGTGTTAAAGGTAATGAACTCCCTTTATGTGATACAGATCGAGCATCCCTAATACGGAATGATTGGGACACAGTGCATTCCTGGTTTCAGAATCTGGGAGAATTCCACATTTTAGAGGAAAGAGATAGTGGCGGGAGAGCTGTGATCTCTTCCTGCTGCAGCTTCCAGCATGCAGCTTTTCTTGGCAGACATGCCGTTCAGAGTCAGCGAAACTCCCGGGTGTCATTCAGTGGGGCTGCCTGGAGTCTGCCAGCATGTACCACAGTCTGCTGCAGCACTCGGAAGCCGGGTTCCAGAGCAGCAGCACACGCACAAATATTTTGGCAAATATACTAATTAAAAATGTTACATACCACTGCAGATGTCGCTGTTGATTGAAATGTTGCACTTCTGTGTACTGCTTCCTCGTGCTGCTCTACTGTAATAAGAAATGGTGAAACAATCTATTACTTTCATTGCCATGGATTTTGAAAGCCCTGGGGTCTGGCTGGGCCCTGGCTGAGCCTGGGTCTGGGCCTGGGCCCTGGCTGGGCCTGGGGTCTGGGCCTGGGGTCTGGACCCTGGCTGAGCCTGGGGTCTGGGTCTGGACCCTGGCTGAGCCTGGGGTCTGGGTCTGGGCCCTGGCTGAGCCTGGGGTCTGGGTCTGGGCCCTGGCTGAGCCTGGGGTCTGGACCCTGGCTGAGTCTGGGGTCTGGACCTGGCTGAGCCTGGGGTCTGGATCTGGCTGAGCCTGGGGTCTGGACCTGGTCGAGCCTGGGGGCTGAGCCTAGGCCCTGGCTGGGCATGGGTCTGGGCCCTAGACCATGGCTGGGCCTGGGTTCTGGGCCCTGGCTGGGTCTTCTGCCCTGGCTGGGCCTGGGGAATGTTCCCTGGCTGGGCCTGGGGCCCTGGGCTTGGGGAATGGGCCCTGGATGGGCCTGGGGTCTGGCTGGGCTTGGGCCCGGTCTGGGCTTGGGGTGTGGGCCTGGGCCCTGACCAGGCTTGGGGTCTGGACCTGGGCCCTGTCTGGGCATAGGGAATGGGGTCTGGGCCTGGGCCCTGGCTGGGCCTGGGGAATGGTCCCTGGCTGGGCCTGGGGCCCTGGGCCTGGTCTGGGCTTGGGGAATGGGCCCTGGTTAGGTACCGTTCATACTCACCGCTACACAGTCTTCTGTCCTGGTCCTCACTTCTTCTTTTTCTCCGGCTTCTTCTCCTCGACTTCGTCTTCTTCTTCTCTCCTCTTCTTCTCGACGTCTTCTCTCTTCTTCTCCCCAACGTCTTCTGGCAACCGCGCTCGTCGCAGCTCTCGCCTTCACACACGTGACTGGGGGCCAGTGAATAAATTTGCTGCAGCGGCCGTCATCAACAGCACAGCGGAAGGGTCCCGGCGGGGGCCCCAGCGGCCCGGGCCCCTTACCGCTGTATGGGGCGTAATGCCCTGATGGCGGCCCTGATTGGAATTTCTGTTTTAGTTATTTTTATACTTTCATATTGATAGGATTATGTAGTACATAATGCAATTTATTCCTAAAGTTAAGGTACTCATTGGATTCTATTAACAGCATAGGAAAATTGAGTCTTTGTACATTAATACCATTTTCTGTATTTACTTTTTAAATTGTTCTTTAACATTTGGCTTGGTTGTATCTATATCTATTAGTGACTCATAAAAGACCATAAACCTATATGTAAATTTTTCTTCATAAACTGGTCAATATATGTTATTTGCATTTCTTTTTGCACTTTTGCACAGATCTACGGGGAGACCAAACTCCACCAAAAGGGGTTTTGCTCAATATATGGGGAATGTGGCCTGAATCCAGAGGTGACAAGTAGCAGCATTGGTGTGCCCGACCTGTGGTGAGAAGCCATCTTCATGGTGCTTTTTACAGCACTTGGGCCGGTCTGTTTTTTCACCTATAGTTTGTATCTCTCCAGGTCATTTCCAATCTAGTGTATTGGTGTTGTGGGCTATTCATGGTTTGTTTATTAGGTTGCACTTATTCCCTCTATATTCTAAAAAGGATGGCAAGTAATATTTTTCACTGTGTTACCACATGATTTTGGTTGTCTTATTGTTGGCTACAGATAACGAGTGATTAGATAGTCATCCGAATAACCTAAAAAATTAGAACTGTCTTTGTTGAAAGCATCATAGAACCTCCTTTGGTTTTATTTTTCAGATATCATTATACGCTATTTGGGCATATGATGTTAAATGCACAGGGTAATACGTTAACATTTTCTTGCCATCCGGCGGTTGTGCAATACTGAAGGATACAGGTCCCATGCAGACTGGTAACACTTTTCTATCTTGGACCTGAATTGAGCCAACCTTTGCATGGTCAAATGCAGAAGCACTTATATAAATGCATTAAACGTAGCAATACAGTATATTTGTGGTGTAATACTGTTTACAACCACAGGGTGTCAGACATAATATTGAGACAAGGACCCTATCAAAGTACTGTATTACATTCACTTGAGTGTGTGTTTCTAGCCAAGTGTAGAAATCTGCTTTACCTTAGCTATAGCAAGCCTAGCTGTCTATACATATATATTTGTTCCTCCTATATAAGGTATCTTTGATTGGGGGAATAATATAGCTGATTATATAGCGCATAGCAGTTTATGTATTTATTGATTCATAAGTTGACTTATACACTATACTCTGAGGCATCCCACTTCTTTACTTGGCACTTTGGCCGCCAGTACCCGTAAGCATGGACTGCTGGTTTATTGAGGATTGTACCACTGCGGTCTAATGTATGTGTTGCTGTGGATATAGGTCTGGTGGTTGGCCTCTATATACTCCTGTCCAGTAAGAGGTGGTGATTTCATTTATCATTGAGTGCTGTTGTGTCTATGTTACGTTTTGTTACTGTGGCCAGTCTTATAAAACGCAAGTGTACAGCTTGTATTTTAGATTACAATAAGTGTTTCACTGCCCACTAGAGGGGATTGGATTTGTAGCTTTACAGTTCCATTACCAAACATTCTTGATTTAGGGTTTATTCCCTGTGTGTTTTTGTCACTCCAAGTAGGGTTCTGGTACATATTGCTAATATACACAGGGAGATGGGGATATTCCATTATGAATCCCATTACATATAGTCACGATACTGGGTTTCCCAGACTTGGCAGTTATTTTATTTAAAAGTTGTTTAAAACAATAAAAAATGAATGAAAAGATGTAGAAAACATATTAAAAAAAAGGTCCTATAAAAATAATAAAATGGTCTGTTACAGGATTTAAAAAAATAAATAAATTGGGAATCAAAAATTTCTCCTAAAGAATCCATTTTTTCCCCAAAACAAGACTGCTGAAAATGAAAAGAAAATAAACATTTGAATATTTTTTTTCAAAAAAACTGTATTTTTAACATTGAATCCGATGGGATTCGACTGTTTAACCCCTTCATTGCTGAGCCATTTCACCTCTGCGTGCAGAGCTAATTTTTACCGTTTTGTGCTCAATATGTTTAAGTACCATTTGAAGTAATGTTTTATTATACGTACGACCCAGACAAATACATCTTTTTTTTTTTTTTTGAAGACTCGGCATATTCATAATATTTAATTATTGTATGTATACTTCATGTCGTGTCAATGCTATACCAAAAAAAAGTGAATTTCTAGTCATCTGCAGCATATTAATAAAACCTAGAAAAATGTTTCATTTGAGTAAGGATGGACAAGTGTGTTGCCATAATATATCCTTCCTGGAAAATGGTAGCAGGGTTTTTCTCTGGACCGGGGATGTTGTGATTGAGACGGGAGAGAGCATAGGCCTTTTTTTGTTGTTTAGCCTGGTCTGTAAGTAATATAGGAGAAAAACAATGCCCATCTGGGTTTGACTTGAGGCTTTTGGCACTACGCAGGCATTTCAAATTATTATGTCTGTAGAGATTGTTATGTGATGAGTTGTTCCATCAAGATGTTGCCACTCCTCCAGGACTCATGTGATCACCAGTAGTTCTTTTTCTCCTACGTCATAATTGCATTCAGCAGAAGAGAGTTTTTTGGAGTAGAAAGCAACAGGATGTAGGAACCTATTTGGGCGTCTTTTCATTGGGAAAATATCGCAACAACTTCTGAAGCATCGACTGCCAAGAAGTAGGCTAAGCGTGGATCAGGGTGTGATAGAACCAGTGCTTTCGTGAATGTGTTTTTCTTCAACTCGTCGAAAGCTCCAGTAGCATCAGGCGTCCATACAAATTTGGAGGATGTTCGGGTTAACTCAGTAAGAGGATTGCGGAAAATGATCTAATGAATGTCCTGTAGAAATTGGCAAAGTCAAGAAACCAATGTACTTACTTTCTGGGGATCCATTTCTACATGCCAGAGAGGATAAACCCCAGGAATGGAACACAGTCTCAAATACACATTTTTTCTACTTTGGCATACAGGGAGCTAGAAGGTCAGTAAAGACTATGTTCAGGTAGGTTATTGGAATACACCAGGATGTCATCTATGTAGACACCCATATACTTATTTAAAAATTATTTGAAAGGCAGCACGGGGGTTACAAAGAACACAGGCCATCACTGTATATTTCAAAATGACTGTATCTGGCCTGAAACGCTGTAAAATTGTAAACACCAGAGATTCAGTTTGGAGAAGGTGGCGGTTGAAGTCTCTCCATTAATTTAGTAATGAGAAGGGGATATCGGTTCTTGACCGTGATGTTGTTTAAATTCCCTATAAATCAGTACAAGGTCCGAGTTCTCCATCCTTTTGGCAGACAAAAAAAATAAATTATATAATTTTACACACACACACACACACGACAGCCAGAGAACGAGAGGCATACAAACGCTTTGGTCAGGATTTCATATACACCCACACATTCCTTGAAGAGTAGTAGTTCTGGTTCAGATGGGGATATATCCAAAGGGGATTGTAGCTCCGGGCAAAAGATTGATGGGCAATCAGAAGGCCATCAAGGAGGTAGAGACTCAACATCCTTCTCGTTGAACACATGTAACTCATACCTCTCCAGTAAGTGTCCTTGGGCAAGACACCTAACGGTACATACTGGCCACCCAGGACATACTTGAGAAATTTCAAGGTATCCTTCCTGGTAAAATCCTTTCTCATAAGCAGTGGGAACTGCTAGATTTGTTTTGTCCTTATGGTGTTTATAGACTTCAGAGTGGAAACATTGGGCACGCTGCCCCAGCCACTCCATAGACCTGCCCCGATAGGGAATTCCCATTGGGAGGAACTAAGATTGTGGCTATAACTCCACACGCTGCCAGAAAAAAACAAGACCTAATATATCAGAACAGCAAATCACACTTCCACACCATGCGACTTCACAAGCCGACCTGGGCCACTGAAGGATGCGGATGCCTGACGGCGATCCGGCACCCCCAGCCCAGCAATTAACGTGTCAATTTCCAACTCGATTTAGCTTTTAGTCGTCATTAGTCTAGGGATTCACAATTTCCAACCTAAATTAAATATTCACATCAGTACAAGAATAAAACAAAATCAACACGTTGTAAAGAAAAAAAAAAAACTTCAGATTTACATAGTAATTTATGTGTTCAAACTTTTTCTTGCCACTGTACTTGATTTTGCCACCGCACAACACCTGATCACTTATTGTTTTGTGTATGTAAATGCCTACCATACGTTCTGGAATTTTAGCCATTTCACAGTATAACAATTTGTTAAGTGACATGCATGCCTAGGTTTTTTTTGTTTTTTTTAAAGTGACAGATAAAACACTTTTATACCAATAGACAAACTGGACTCAATAACTTAAGAGTATGTAAAACGATTTTCTTGCTTTAAACTGTCATTTCATCTTCTCTGGCCACGCCCCTCAGCTAGGGATGTTTCTTCAGTTCCTGAATATTCCCCGCCCACTACTCCACCCATCAGCGCTTCACATGAACTAGCACAAGCTGTACATGTGAAACTCTGCACGCTCAGGACCTCAGACTGGGGAAATTGAATACTGGCTAGCTCTGCAACTGTGCGTGCTTTCATGGTTTACATAAATCACTGTCACTCAAACTCCCTCACACGCTCTTGTGCTGTCTCTTCCTGGCCCTCTACTTTATTTGGGGAAGGGGGGGGGGTCAATTTCTGTCCTTCCCCTGTCGCTGCAGTAGCTGGGGTGAAAGTAAGGCTGGGTTCACACCTCAGCATTTTACAGTGCGTTCCTGCGTGCTGTAAAACAGCGAGACACAGAAATCCCATGATTTCCTATGAGACCCGTTCACACCTGGGCGTTTTACAGCATGCAGGAACGTACTGTAGAATGTCCTATGCCCATAGTAGTAAGGGAGCTTCTTTGGGGTGTATTTGCAGCACGTTCACTCTGAAGTCTATGGCCGTGAACGCTCTGCAATGCGGGTTTATGTTTGCGCGATATGCATGTAAAAAAAAAAATTAAAAAAAAAATGCACAGGTGTGAACCCAGCCTTAGATTGGAATGGCACTCAGCCCCGCCCTCACAGTGCTGCAGGGAGGAGCAACTCAGTCGCAGGTGGTTAGTGCGTTTTGTTATTTTTATCTATTTCTAGGAATACACACTGATTGGCTAGCTCAAAATGCCTCCTGTGGTGGGCATGGAAAATGCCACGAAAGAAAAAGCAAGTAAAAATAAAAAAAAAATAAAAAAAATTTACTTGCTTTTTGTGCCTGACTGAGACTTCAGTCTCATTCAAAAGGCAGTGCACGTTTTTAAAAGGCACACTGAGCAAAGCATACAAGTCCCTTTAAGCTACTTTAATGAATTAAAGCATCGGCTTCAGGATTTCATGGTGACTAGCATGCCTCCTTCAGTCTACACATGGCAAATCGCCACGGCTTACGTATACCCAGCTAGCTGTTAAGAAAAAAAAGTGTGGAACTAAGGCTATGATCGTTGACTTGCAAATATGGGAAAACAGGATGGCCCACCAGCGCAAGAGAAAACAAAATGGGTATTTTTATATGGAAAACCCACAATGTTCCTGCTGCATTCACAGATTTGTTGTCACCCACCTGTTTATACAATGGATGGTCCTTCTAACTAGCAGGTCCTCTGTACTTAAAGGACATGGCTCTAAAGTTACAGATACCCCTGGTCACCCCATCATTACCAAGTGGTTTTCAACAGCCACTTTTTATTAGAGTAAAATGGTTTCCAGTACACAGAATAATTTATAGCAAAATACATGTGGCTCCTGTAGGAACGTTTCAGGTAGATCATGGTAGATCATGGGTTAAGCTGTTCCACTTTGTTAAACCAAATCCTGACACACACTTGAGTGTTGATTCTTGCACACATCATTAGGTATAAATACATTTATATTATGAAATACCCGCTTATTAACATACAACAGAAAGTAACATTTTAAAAAAAAAATGGAGATATTGCCAGATCAAGTACAAGTATGCATTTCAATTTTATTCTCATCAGCAGTTATCAGCAAGATTTCTTTCCATTGTACAGACTTTTAAAACATAAGCAAAACATTAAACTACATATCCCCATAACATCACATCCATAAAACGATTCTTATGGCAAACCTTGCAGGAACACCATGCAGATTGTAGTGTTAAAATACGCACCTTCGGCAACGCAGAGACCTAAAATCTAAACAGATTTCTAGAAATCTAGAGCTGTTTGACACTCAGCATGAGGGCGTAAAACCCTTGTCCAACATACATATTTTACACAGAGCATTAAGAGAAAATACAGAACTGCAGACAATATTTACTTGACAAGTCCATCAAGTTTCTGTTCCGAGCAGGATCAAAATGTAAGGCCAGTTAGGTTTTCTAAAAAGGATGTACAAGTCACACTTAAAATGGAATTTAAAGCTCCATCTACAAAACTAAATGTGTCTTTTTACACGTCTGGAATTCTGAAGTTTTGATGGACTGAGCAGTATTTATCCCATGTAGGGCAGAACATGACATTTACGCATTCAAAATTGTGGGAATAAAATGCTGTGAGAACAACTGGAATGCAGATCGAAAATCCCTTGGACAACACCAGTTGCTTACTTCAGCACATGGTGTGAGGGGATTTTCAGCTGACTGCTTCATTTTTTGGATTATGACAGACTCATTCTTTGCCAAGAAACTGGCCATGAGCACGCTCTTCAAGTTAAACAAGAAAAAAAAAGAAAACTAGTCAAGTATATCCCTAGTTGAGGCATTTGGTATTGTACAATACTTGCTTAATACATTCATTAGTAAAAGATACAAATGAATGAAACTAAAGAGTTAAAATATTACACAAAATATAAATACTGGTACCTTACTGGAAGATAAATCATTTTTGCCCCCAGAGTACACATAAAAAGATTGATTTCACAGTAATATTGTAATAATGTATTTTCAATACAATGTTAGTCATAAAAATAGTTTACTATGTACATTTACACTATAAGCGCCTTAATAACAGGAATAGGTTACTTCAAGAAGTCAGCACTGCATGAAGACGCCACCGCCTAGGTTACAGCGCAATGTCAATTTGGTCATTACACCAAAACAATGCAGCTTCATTTACAGACTACGCTAGCATGATCTACAGTACAAAAGCAATCATGAAGATGTGGCCACACTGCCCCCAGTCTTGAATTTATTTATTGTAAACCCGAGCAGTTCCGGGCAGCTCACTTGCTCGTTTGCAATCTGATTGCATTTTACCAAGAAGTCGTAGTTGATTTTGTCGGTAATTATACTGTCTTGCTTGTAGTCTGGATGGTTTGCCACAAATTCTCTCATCCACCTGGCTACAGTCATCATTTCCCCTAGTAAAAGAAAATTATACAAATTATCCTTTCATTTTCTATTAGCGGTGCTGGACATGTGACATCTGCCCCGGGCAGAGTATAGAAATTTCAGATGCAGAGTAAACAATTACAGACTTCAAAGTAAGCAACAAAATGTTCAAAGTCAAATCAGTTGCCAAGGCCAGCAAGGTGTTGGCATGCATAAAAAAGGTCATTAACCCTCATGGCAAAAAGTAGAATTTCTCGATTTTTAAAATCAATGGCAAGACTGCCCTTTGAATGCGCCAGGCAATTTATTCAAGATATTTTGGCACTAGAAAGATTTTAGTTATGAAGGCTAGGAAATGTAAACCTGTTTGGAAAAACAGCACCTTAGAGGGGGGATCTAATAATGTTATACAAACATATTGGGGCCATTATAAGCCTGTGTCTGGAAAACTATTCATTAATAGGACCATACATAGGACACAAGACAACCCATTCAGAGTGAAAGAAAGGAGATTTCAACTAAAGCATACAGCAAGAACAAAGCTGTGGAATTCTCTGCATTTTGAGGCGATTGGGACAGAGTCTGTACAGTAGAAAAAAAAAAGACCCCCTTCTTGGACATCATTCTGGATGTGGCAAAACCTGAGTATCTGTTGCACTGTGGAGTGAATCTGCCCCTAAGGGAGTGCGATCTAAACATATTTTTTCCTTCAGCAGGTCTGTTTATTTACACTGACATAGGATAAATTCCAATGTGTATACCTTAAAAGGATGCGCCCAATGTACATTTCAGATGTAGCCATGAATCAGATGCTTCCCTCATTTTGCAGTTAGAGCCGCAGAAACTAAATTTGTAGGATTATGAATAATCATACAGAATTTGCATAAATTTGTATTTCATTGGTCTACCTCAATAGCTAGTGTTCACCACGTTTAAAGTTTAAACACTCTCAAACATGAGATTGTACAGGGATCTTCAAACCTACTATATAATAATACTTTAGACATTCCAGTCAGTAACAGCAAAGGAGAAGGTCCACACCAAATGGCAAGTGGAATGGATAACCCTGCTGTGTGCTCATGGACTCTAGGGTGGCCAAAACCCTTTTATATACAAAAAAAGAAAAAAAAAGGAATCCAGGAACTCCAAAAAGCAGTAGATTAAAAGGAACGTTTATTTTAGATCCTGTGAAGTTTGGCTGGAATCAGGAAACCTGCAAACAACTCAAAAGCATAGAAGGAAAAATCAAAGCAATTTAGCTTGTTTATATACCTGAAGCTCTTTTCTTGATAAGTTTAAAATAGTTTAGGATTGTACAGCGAGTATCTACATCCACTTCCATGTTCTCCAGATAAGAGTTCAGGATTGGTAGTAATCCTGGAAATACACCCTCCTTTGGAAGAAAAGAAAAATGAGTGCTTACAGTTCTTAATTTTGTACAGCAAGACTTGTTAAGATATTAAAACTTACCTTCCCGTTAATTATCGTATCAATGCTCATTAGAGTGTATTCCTCAGGGTCTGTTTCAGTGCCGTTACAGCTTGTATAACAGCCATCTACAACTGGATTGCCAGCTACAAACCAATACAAAAAAACACAAAATAAAAAAATTAAATAAAAATAGTATTTTACAAGACACAGAATTGTGCAAAACTTGACTTTAACATTACTGGTGGTCATAGGCATCTCAAATATTAATCAGATTGACACAAAACAACACCAATGATGGAAAAAGGTGTGGGTGATCAGTAACCCAAAAAGGGTAGTACTTCCCCAGAAAGGATTGAACCTATAATAAATTAGCGAACAAACAGAGGTACAGAATGGCCTAAAGCCATGTAGTACACAATGGGGAACCAGGGGTATTAGACCAATAGTGAAAAGCAACGCTGCAGAGGAGACCAAGTTGAATACATTGACGTGCTGGGCAGTACTTATGTCAAGAGAACTGTACAATATTATAGGGAAATGGAAATTCGGCAGAAAAAGCCAAAATTTCCATTTCAAAATTGGGCCTTCAGACTCAGGCGAGCCCCCCTGCTCGGTTGGCCCTCCGGCCGAGCCGGGGACTCGCCTGAGCCTGGATGACGGCTGAGCAGCCTGCGACAGCCGCAAGACTGTCACTGCTGGAGCTCAGGACCGAATTAGGAGGATGTAGGCGAGTAAGGTGCAACCAATCAGCCATGCGAACCTGGGCCTGGAGGCCCAGCCGAGCAAGCTGCTCGGCCGGCCTCCAAGCTCAGACGAGCCCCCCGGCTCGGGTGGGGCTTGAAGGCCCATCCGAGCCGGGGGCTCGCCTGAGCCTGGCCGAGCAGCCTGCTCGGCTGGAATTTGGGATCAGGCAAGTCTCCGGCCTCCAGGCACAGGTTCTCATGTCTGATTTTCAGTTTTCGGCAGAACCGATCCCGAATTTTCGGTTGGAAATTTTCGTTTCGGTGTATCCCTACAATATTAGTGAGAATATTGAAGTGCAAATCATTGCATATGCATCCCTATTGTGTACTACATGGTTTTAGGCCATTCTGTGCCCCTGTTTGTTTGCAGTAGAGATTGTACCAAATTATGTACCCCTTTTTAATAAGGAAAAAACATGAAGAGCAAAGTATGAATTTACCTTTACAAATATCCTTTTTGAAGTAAAACATCCCCTGTCGCACTGCATCCCTTTTCTGGGCTTCCTTCATATTATCATCCACCTGCCAATTACAGCAAGTTGTAAGTGGAAGCATATCAAAACACAAAAACACTATAGCAGGCCACCAAATTACTCAAGTACTCATAAAGGACCTCAGTAATTTGCTGTCTTTTGGCCATGTTAAAGAGTGCTGAAAACCCCTTTCCACATTCTGCGGTCTCTCAATACACGCATACATACTGTATATGCGTTATAAATTTATTCTTACCTTTGACAAAGGGATTAGAAAATCCAGTTTGTAAGAAAGAATTACTCTCGTCAACAACACTACAAACACAACGTATGCAGAGTTTTCAAAATCTGTAAGTTGGACCTAAACAAAAAAGGAAAAAAATAAATAAAAAAAGGGGAATTTCCTTACCAAAGAAACAAAAAAAACCTTTCACTCTGGCAGTAAAGGTTATAATTTAATATTAAATGCTCCAACGTGTAACAGTAAAAAAGGTGCACATTGTAAGATTCATTTTAATTTTTATTACAAGACAATGGGGGTTATTCAGAAACCATGTTTACGGATTTTTCAAGCAGCGGCATTAAGGACCATGGCGTGGTCCATAAGGACCACTGATGTGGTGTGATGTGTGTGTCCACTCCTAGAGGTGACTGACATCTTGGATGTCAGCCAAGCCTCCGGGTCACACCCCCCACCAGTCAGAGGTCCCTCGCCATATGTGCGATGACGTCAGTTGGCCACTTAACCCCCTAGCTGACAAGTCCTTTGGACCCCCCTATCTCCCGATCTTTGGCAGCTAGAGGGTCGTGTTTGGTATCATCGGAAAGGCCTGATCATGATCAACATGACCATGTGTGGTGTAAAAATAAAAAGTGGGTTTTTAAAAAAAATAAAATATAGGGGCGTGCAATAAAACTTGACTTCAAATTGCATTTAAACACGATGAGCACAAAAAAAACCAGTCAAAATGAGCTCAGCACGCAGAGGTGAAATGGATCAGCAGTGAAGGGGTAAAAATCAAAAAACACATAAAAATTGTGTATTTCTAATTTCAGGCCAAAATTTGAAAACTACTAAGGCTAGTGTGTCAGACTAGAGAGCGGAAGGAACATCCGTGAGAACATCTGTGAGAGAATATCCACTCCACGCCCGTCTGGCCACCTCGCTGAGCGCACTCAGCACTGCAAAGCGCGATCCACCTATGGAGGATCGGGCTTTGCAGCGCCGCCAACGCACGTCCTAGCGCATCGATGGGGAGGCTTGGATAATGGACGCTTGTTGCACATGCATTTCGTGCGCGCACACAAGCGTGTGACCAGCCCTGTTGCAGCGTCACAACGCTGTGACGGACGCCGTAAGCACGGCATTACAGGCGCACATAGCCACGTTTTTTTTTTTGCCGGTTGTAGATTTTGGGGATTCACGTTCGAGTGTGTGTTTTTTTTTTTAAATGAAGACCATAGTTTGTTTCGGGAATGACCATCACAGTGAAGCTTCCCCGGCAGCTGTTTGGATTCGCTCATGTTTGTCACTAGGGATGCACTGAAATTTCAGATACCAAAATGTATCGGCCGAAAATCAGTCAACCAAGACAAGGCCTGGAGGCCAGCCGAGCCGGGGGGGTTCCCTCCCGAGCCCTCGCCTGAGGAACATGCCACCGAAAACACCAGGCAGGAATGTGTGGTGTGTCACTTTATCAGCATATAGCCGACAGGGCCTTCCCTGTGAAACAATCACACTTGGGACCAAAGGGGTGCTGACTGGAGATCCATTAAGGCTCCTGGGGGACTCTGCAGAAGTGGAGGGGAAAAAGTGTCAGCAGGGAGAGCAGAGGCTTCACCGCTGCTTGGTAGGCTGGCCTCCAGGTTCGGATGATTTTCGGTTGAGCTCATCTGGCATTTTTGGTCCCAAATTTCATTTCAGTGCATCACTATTTGTCACCATTTCAAAAACAGCCAGTTTAGCCAAACACAGGTGCTTTCTGAATACCCATTAAACTCTCAAAAGAAAATAAGTACCCTTTTACAATAAAGTGCTCACACCACATGTGCACCACAGAAGCTACTATGACTTGAGTAGTAAAACTAGATAGGCAAGGTATGCATATATGTTTTTTAACTCCTGTACCTCCATTGGCCGAAACTCCACTCTCCAGCCTATATCAGAATTTGGTGGGGGAGGCTTGAATCTCATGGTCTGCCAGTTTGTGGATTGAATGTTCTGTGAAGAATATTGCAAAGTTTAATTCAAAAGTAAGAGTAACACCTGCATGATCACATGTACCTGCAAAGTGACATGCTGCAACTATCCATTTCAGCAGACAACTAAACATCACTGTTCTGGATCCAGCTTCAAAAGACGTGTTATTTGCACATATTTCACATGTTCCTGATCTAGCCATTTAAATATGGGGCTACCCGATTCTAAATCAGAGATGTTATGAAATGTGTACATGGCAGTCATTGTCAAGTGCGCATGTAATAAAAATTTTCGGCACAACATCAGTATTTATTCATGATCTCCAGCTCTGGCTAGGTTTTAAGTAATCAATGCATATAGACAAATAATCCAAACATACCTCTTGTACTCAAAATTAATAGATTTGAAAGTTCAAAATGCTAATGTAACAAAAAAAGTTGAACTTATGACAAGTAACCTTGGCCTTGGTTAAGATAACTTGCCTCGAAATGGTCCGATTCATTGGCATCATCCAGATGTATTTTTTCCTCAAATAACGTCAATGGGTCTCTTATAAAAAGATGTGCAATATGTTGGGCTAAAAGATGATCAATTCCTGTACAGAGAAAGAAAGAAAAATAACATTGAGGGGATCTGTTAACATCACATCTGCAAAAATTCTGATGTAGGGAAGCAAACGCGTAATCTGTCCCCCCCCCCCATTCACTTTTCAAGTTGCTGAAATTGTTTGAATTAATGTTTTTATTCCCGACAAACTACACAAAGCCCCATAACAAAGCATAAACCAGATTTGATGACTTTGCAGAAATATTAAAAATTAAATAAAAATAAATTAAAAAAAAGACATCACATTGAGCCAAGTACTCAGATCGTTTGCCATGACATTTGAAATGTAGCCCAGGAGCATCCCATTTCTCTGGGTAATGAGATTTTTCCATACTTTGACTGCAACCTATATAGCAAATTCAAATGATCTGGCAGAATTTGAAAAGGCGTGCATCAGTCTAAAAGGTTCCACAGCTGTAAATGAAAAATCTGTATAAAAAACAATACAAGAGGTCAAATGAACTGCCTGTAAAGCTCAAACAGGTACAGGTGTTGAGGTACAGATCTGGAGAAAGCTACAAAAATATTTCGGCGTCACTTAAAGTTCCTGAGAGCACAGTCAGTGACCTCCATAAATTCTTAAATTTTTGAACAGCAAAGAATCTATGAGCTGACCAGCAGCCCAAACTGAGCAGTCTGTCATAAAGGGCTTTTATAAAGAGATGTGGTAACTGAGTGAGCTCCAGAGATCATGTGGGGGGGGGAGATAAGAAAAACCTGCAAGGAGACAACCCTCATGACAAAGTTTGTAAAATACGGTAGATGGCTTTTGCTTTGTCATAAGGTGTCGAGCATAGATTGAAGTTAAATCATTTGACAGAAGGCTGCAACATGAAAACCAAATGAATATTTCAGGGGTCAGAATGTTTACAGAAATGCACTGTATCACTTTTTAGTTCTTTCATCGTTATAGCAGCAAATACAAGTACTGACTGAAGTTGCCACATTTATTCTTCAAACAAGGTTACACTTTCAAGAGTATGGCTGCAGAACAAAAAACAAAAACCAGCTTCACATGTTTATTGTGCTTGAAGTAAAATCTTTCAAAACCAATTTAACCCATTAGCCGCTTCTAATTTTCACCAAGATCCCAAAGTAACTTAAAAGGGTTAAAAACACTTACCTTCACTTGTTAACTGGTTATAGATTTCTTTATCTATAGTCAAGTCAATGTCGTTATACTTTTCTCCACATTTAGACAAATAGCTGTCTATGGAATCATAACGGGATTTGTTTATGAGATATTTATTATCCTTCAGAGGCTATAAAAATGAAACACAAAGCCAGTCCATTATTTCCATTCAGTTCCTCTACAGCTTCATTTAATAACGCTGACATAATTGAACGATTCCTACTACTCTGTTTCAAGCTTTACTGAGTCACAAATTGCTTTTGCTTCAGTTGTTTTGGATCTGGCCCTTCAAATTTTCCACTCCTAACATACACACTTCGCACGCTCGCATTTCCAAAACATCCTTGGCCAGAGCAGCTTATGTATCTCAAATTGTAACTCTTCTCTCTTATGGTCACATTTACCTGCACACCGGGGTTTTAAAGGCTTTGAAAGAAAAAAAATTATGGATAAAAAAAGGTGACGATCACACAAACAAAAAGGCAAGAGAATAGTGTTCTATTTAGACAATCCCCTTTATGAAAGCGACCTCTCATGATCCGATCCATTCTGCTCTCCTCCTAGAAGTCTCAGGCATCTTTGGCTTTCACACTGATCCTCAAGACACAGGGGCCCGTCTATTTACACCAACAGCGGCTGGATCTGATTCACATGTCTGTTTGCGTTTCAAGTCGGGCTGCGACTAACGATTATTAAAATAAATCGATTCAATGCCCAATTAATAAAGTTTCCTTGGTGTTTCCTTTATATCAAAAATCAACCCTTCCTCCCTTTTCCTTACACAAACTGCGCAGTGTACGTAACTTTTGTTTGTAAATCTGCAAATTTTAGAACGCGTAACTTGCGTACTTTTCACACATGGTATGCTAGTGCCAGGTCAGAGTGAAGGATTGAAGCTGCCAGCGCAGCTCAAGCCAAGTCTGCTTTATCCCCAAATGAACACTGCTGTGAGAACTTGTATAGACATGAGGTCAACACAAAAGCGTGTCGAGAAGGTGGGGGCACTCCACGCAGCCTGACCACTATAATAAGCCAACGTGGTAGTGTGCATAGTGTTCTTTTACAATAATTTCACAAACGATCTGGTTAATGGGACCAGAGGTGTGAGGGAGTGGTTTTGGTCCAAACCCAAGTGTGAGAGGTAGTGAGATTGGACCTGCGTGTGGGAAAATTTGGGGGAAGGCGACTAGACCAGAAAAAGGGATGGCAGGGAGGGTGGAGTGGCGTCACAGGACTCCAGCTCTAAGTGATGGTAAAACAATGGTGGTACAGCTCCTCCACCCAGTGGCTGTACTCCAGTGTCTGCTATAGCTCTGCTACTGTTGTAAACTGAAGAAAAAAATAAATAAAAATTGGTCATGTCTGACAACCTTAGAATTAACATCAGAAGAAGGCAGCAGCAAGTCTTCGCAATCAGCTACAAAGCAGAGTCTGAAGTTAACGTTTAACGGATTCTAAACAGTGTGTGATGTACACAGACCGATTAAAATCGATTAGTTGTTTCAGCACTAGTTTCAACGGTTATATGCTTTGTTCTGTTTGCACTGCTTATCTCAATAAAAGATTATTACATAAGGGGATGATTGATGGCAAACCTTTCAAGTAAAAACCAGACATCTATACTTAATCCCTCCCATCAGTATGGCGAGTGAAGCCTACCTTTAGTCCTCTTTCTTCATCAGTTCGATCATCAACGGATGCAGAGATTACACCCCAACGACAGTCTATGTCAGAAACATATCCTCTGTAAAACGGAGCTGCAGCACTTAGAGCCATCTAGAACACAAAATTCAAGGTGTCGTGAGACAGAGGGGATTTAAAAAAAAAAAGTGTCAGAAAGCTAGAAAATAGTTGCCATTCTGCATATTTAAAGAGCTGATATAACTCATTAAAATTTATTACGTTAGAACAGGGAATAATTTGTTCCATAAAACGGGTAGGAAATCTAAATTGTTGAGAAAATAATTAAATACAACAGATGCCAAGTGTGAAAAATGGCAACGTATACAAGGACTTCCCAAAACTCCACATGAGTGGAATGATCCAAACACCACATGCAGCATGAGAGACTTTTAAATCCACATTAAACATCCCCTCCAAACAGGAAAATCATTGCTTCTGCAGCAGGTGGAGAACAAAACCAATCTTAAAATACAGACACAATTTAGGTAGGTGCTGGTGGCTGTACACAAGGGAAGAGCACATTTTAGAATAAATAGGAGTACACTGCATCCATGCTAAAGCATATCCCTTGCTTTAGGTAATTACAAGCCATTCTACAATCAGCGAGTCGTAGCACATAAGTGGAATATAAGCATCTCCCTTGCTTTTTGCAAACCCACACATGCCTGCTAACTGACAAAGTAATTTGGCATGCATGGCCATGTCGTGGCTTAATGCCATGGAATTTCATAGGAGTGTATCCAAAAGCTTTATATCCTCGCGTGTCTCCACTCACTGCTTCCACATTCTATTCCGGAACGCTTTTTGGCAGATTAATTGCATCTACTTCAATGTGGTACAAAACTCTAGCGTCCTCTTGTTCTAAAGTCCCACCTTGCTTTCCTTCACCCCAAACTGAAGAGGACATGGCAGGCAAACACAACACCGGTCTTGATTTAACATGGACAGAAAACACTTACAGGGTTATTCAAAGAGATCCGAATGGCTGGAGAAAAGTAACCGAACGCTGAAAATCAGTGTTCGGTTATCTTTCTTGGCCATTCGGCTATCCAGAGAGCAGGCAATACGCCAAATCCTGGCGAATTGCCTGCACATTTGGTGCCTGTTCGGTGCCTGTTCGAGGGCAGTGAAATCCCCATAAAAAAGCACTGCTTCGGCTATTCAGAGAACACAAACCAGCAGTGAAAGGTTCCCCTAATGCCCTGCCATTCAGTGGTTTAATGCGACAGGTTTATTCAGGAGAATCCCATAGGCTTCAATGTTAAAAATATTCCCATTTTAATTCAATATCTAATAAACCGTTCATTATAAAATTCTGCAGTAAAGAGTCTATTTATAGATTTTTTAGGATCTTTTAAGCATTTTTCTTAATTTTTTTTAAGTTTACTTATTTTTCCTGTAACAGCTCTCTTTATCATTCCCTGGACCTCATATGCAAATTTCAGACATTTTCGCTCAGTTTCTTTGCAAACAGTGTTTCACTTTTCAAACATTCATGCAAACTATTTTCCTAATTTATTCACTTCGCTCTGTCTGCGGTCTCAGCTTTCTCCAGAGGCTTCGGCTGCGTGTGATCGGCTCCTGCTCGGTTTTTCCGTGGTATTCGGCGGGTTAATCCAGATGTTTTTGCGGGTTTTCAACGTGCATTCGGTGGGTTTTTCGGTTCGTTTTCGTTGGGTTTGAGGTAGCCTTTCCCTGCAATTCGGGGACCCTGTGGTGCTTGCCGAATACACCGCAGGGTCACCGAAATGGGATCGGCAAAAGGAACCGAATTGAAGAGAACGAAAAGTCACCGAACGTGCAGTGACTTTTCGAATCTCTTTGAATAACCCTGCTAGACTTCTCTTAATAACCCAAGATGATTCTCTGCTTGCTTCAATGGTTTTGTTATAAACCTATAATGAAAGCAATAAAAATAATCGCGCAGCATAAAATACTGTATTTTACGATCCATAAGACACACCTAGTTTTTAGAGGAGAAAACAGGGAAAAATATTCTGAATCAAATAGTGTAATAATGGATATGCCCTCATGGATATACTGCCCCAGCTCCTCTCATGGATATACTGCCCCAGCTCCTCTCATGGATATACTGCCCCAGCAGCTCTCATGGATACTGCACCCAGGCCCCAGCTCCCCTCCTGCCGCCGCGTGTTCGGCTCCCTCTGAGCGTCCGGCGGCATGGAGCTTGGGCGCTCGCCTGGGGGAGCCACATGACCAGCCGCGATCTCGCGAGAACTCGGCTGGTGACGTGGTTCCCCCAGGCGAGCGCCGAAGCTCCATAGCTTCGACGCTCGCAGGGAGCCGAACACGGCGTCGCAGGGTGAGACCCCCGCCATTAGGGTGACGGTGTCAACCTAAGGGCAGGTGTCACCTGGTGCGGGCCGCACCCCCCGCCCCCACCTTGCGACGCCACTGCCCCAACGTGCACTCTTTTTTGCAGTAGTCGCTCCATAAGATGCACACACTCCCCCCCCCACTTTTTGGGGGGGGGGGGGTGCGTCTTATGGAGCGAAAAATACGGTACATGGGAAAAAAATTCCCTATTGTATCAGTAGATGTATACACTCAAAGATGGAGCCTATATTGGCTCAGGATGGAACGCCTCTGGATCTCTATGGGGGATCCCGCCCGGTGGTAGTATAACAGAGATGGAAATATATGGTTCAGAGCCTCCTTATGGGGTGGCTCTGTAATTAAGCCTCTGGACCTCTTAATAAGAGGGGGTCCCTCCTCACTCAGTTGGATGTCGTTGAAGAAGATGCTCCAAATAAAAGTCCGTATTTATTTAAACATAAAATAATAAAAATGGTAAAATTCAAGTCAAACCTGAGACACGTTTCAACTGCAAGCATCCTCAGTCAGGATTCCTACAGTCAGGATAAATCTGATACAATAGGGAATTTTTTTCTCCATGTACTTCATGCTGCGCGATTATTTTTATTGCTTTCATTATAGGTTTATAACAAAACCATTGAAGAGACTATATATCATCTTGGGATATTAAGAGAAGTCTATAATTGATCTATCTCTATATGTGTATAGTTGATATATCAGGAGCGCTCCCTCTACACTTACCTAAGTTTATTCTGTATGTTCTATTTGTGGGTGTGGGATAGCGCCTGTAAAGTGAGCCGCTTAACAAAATATAACTCTACATTATTCTTAGCGCCATCACATTGAGAACCGTTATAGGTTCACTCTCCACTTGATTTAACATGGGCTTTTAAGCTAAACAGTTTGTGCCCTAGGACCAAATTGAACGGTCATACCTTTCAGCAGTATTTACATAAAATACCCACCATTGAATCTATAATCCCTCCGTATTTGTTTGAAAGGGTTATCAATATAGAGGTTTGCAATTTTACATAGATATTTATTATATCCATACCCCTCTTCTAGGCACCGTGACACTTATTGATGATAGACCAGAAACTGACTAATCTGGACTGAAAAGGCACATGAGCCACCATGATCACTTACTGAATTATAAATGGTTTGGAGTGGTTGAAACAGCATTCAAAAATCACATTGACAGCCATTGTATTGGATGGATGATGGAGCAAGCCCCCCTGTCCACTATGTCCTAGCACTATGACAGCAGTGGCAAAATCCAGCCTGAAGAGCGATTAGATGACATTCTAGGATAAAAATGGAAGGGGGAAGGTTTCACATTTGGCCATCCGGGGTCCTCAAGTATTAACTCTAGAGTATCTCTAAGCAGAGACATGTACAGAGCTTCCTTAGAGCAATGAAAGGGAGTCACAACCGTAGGCACAGTATGAGGTCTTGGATAGCTTTGTGACAAACACTGATGCCATCGTTAATTTTTTCAATCAGAATTTAGGAATTAAATTTTTCGTGGGACTGAAAGTTTAGTTTTATTTTTGACTTGCATTTGATGCGAACATTTATAAAAAAAAAAACAACCCACACAAAAATGCATAACGCTCCACAGTACATGACTTTTTTGCCCAAAGGAGTTATGCAGTTATCCATACATTATCTTTCCTTTGTTAACAATAAAAAGGTACTTCTTTTTATTGTACATAGGGTTTAAAAAGTGAGGATTTAAAAACCTAAATTTCAATGTGATGCATGACAATGTTAAATTTTCAAACACAGATACTGAATAAAAGGCACACTTACCACAATTGGGCATATAGTAGCTAGCTGGTCATAAAGATACCTTGCTTCTGAAATACTGCAAGCTTGAAATGTTACCTGTTTAAAAAAAACAAACAAAAAAAAAAAAAACATTTTATGGATTATCAGCAGACAAAAAAATAAATAAATGTAAAAGAAGCAAGAAATGTGTTATATCCACATTTAGACTATCATGCCACTGCCACACCGGTGCCTCTCAATTCTGCATCAGGGAGATTGGGTTAAATGGTTTTAATGAAAATGGACCAGCTCTCAGAGGACTGTCAAACAGGAGCCAACTGAAAGCAAACTTCCTATTTGAAGGTCTGTCATAGCGCTCAGTTACACAGTCTTTCAAACCCACAAATTAAAGTTAGTATATGTATACAACGGATTCTTCCTTTTTTTTTTAATAATCTGTTATTTCTCACAGGTAAGAGCAAAAGATATGCACAACATATCAAAATTACAGAAGGTGCCTTAAAGCACACAGGAATGGTGAATACAAATGAAAAGACTGTCTTCAATGGGCCTCCTCCGGGCCCGCCAACTAGGTGTCACACACACAACACGGGCGGCCTGGTTCAGCCTCTGTGTGGGTGGGCGAAGGAGGGTCCACCGAAGCAGCCGGCTAGCAGGGTGTACTAGTATGCCCTGGTCGGTATTAAAGCCCTCCCATCAGGCACCACCTGCCCGGCGTGAAAGGGTTAAATATATGATTAACCCCTTAACGACAGGTGGGCGTACCGAAAGGTGCCATCTCAAGCTGCAGATTGTGGCACGCCCAGCAACCAACGTGCATCATTGGCTGCAGGGGGATAACCTGAGAGTTCATGTCGTCCCCATACAGCTAATGCACGCGCGCATGCTGTGGGGAGGTGCCGAAGCGGCCAAATGACGTGTACACCCTGTGTCTTCAAAGCCCTCACGCGGCCAGGACGGCATAGCACATCCTGGGGAAGCAAGGGGTTAATACTCACACTCTGTCCCTCTGTCCCCCTTCCTTTCTCCCCCCATCTTTATCATGTCCATCTCCCCCTTTATCATGCCACCACCATCATCTTTGAATGGTTTTATTTGAGCCAGCAACAGGGGATTTGTGTCCATTCGCAACAGCATTGAGGGCTGGGAGGAAGTGACGTTATAGGGTCACTTCCTCCCAGCACTGTCGAGTAGTAAAGGCAACTGGCTGGGAGGACACGGGGTCCTAGCGCCTCCAAAAAGGGACAGCGGTGAAACGATTCTTCACAACAAAAGCATTGATTATTTGCCCTACTCCCCAGCATGGCGACACAGAGGTCTGCCACGACACACTAATGTGTCACTGGAAATACACATTTTTTGTTATTGCATTCGGACAGGACGTTTACATATAATAAAGATATATTATGAATCTGCTGAGGGGGGGGGATATTATATAATTTGTCTGGGTGGTATAATAAAACATGACTTCAAATCACATTTAAACATAAGCGAAAACTAAAAATTTGTTCAGCACACAAATGTGAAATTGCTCAACAGTGAAGGGGTTAAATGCCTAAACCGAGAGAGGGAGAAAAAAAAGGAAAATGACACTTTAATGGAAGAATTTGATGTGATAAAACATCCATTTCAGCCACTTCAGAATGATGGGTGAAGTTAAAACAATGTCTTACATAAAAGTAGAACTACTGGATGAGTAGAGGCGTGTTACCAATTACACAAGGCGAGACAATGTTTTAACATGTCTGATAGCTCACCAACTAATTTTTACGCAATATGTTATATAATAGTCTCCATGACTAAATCGTACCTGGAGGCAGCAGTTGCCCATGCCAAATCCCATTGCATCCATGTATATATGATTAGGCAGTGCTGCCTTAGCATCATCTCCACTGTTATTGTGAAACCTTTCAATAAATGGAGACTGCGTGTTCCGATCTTTATAAACTGTAGGAGGAGAAGAAAACATGGTTAGAGTAACAAAAAAGGCACAGAAACAAGTACAGGACAAACTGAATAACAGAAACCTACTTGGTACATTGATAGCCACTTTTTCTCCTCGTCTGTGTCGAATATTTCTTGTCAATGTACTGTGAAGGCAAGAAAAAGAATGAAGTCATACTGGAATATAAAGGTCATCATGCAAAGGAAGAGTATAATCTTGGACACAAACTTACCTAAACCTTGGGTGTTTGTTGATGGCTTCATCTGGGAAAAATAGGGATTTGGAGGCCCCTTGTTCCACTGGTGTTGGTGGAAATTCTGGCAGTGTAAATCCTGGACAACCAAGCCTATGGGGATCAATTATACCATGTGATTCTAATGCCCCTGAACATTTACAGGCTCGTGTAAATACAAGCCGTTTAGCCATGGACTCTTCCAGCTGCACGGTATGAATTTAATAACCTTAAGCATAGCAAAGTGACATAACCTGTAAAACTCACCTTTATTACAGCAAAGACCAAAGGGTTAAACAGGGATGGGGTGTGTGCAGAGGAGTTATTTAAGTCATCCATTCTGCACCTACTGTTTTAAACCTAGAGTTTCCCTTTAACCCTTTCGCTGCTGAACCATTTCATGCCTGTGTGCCGAGCTCATTTTTACCTGTTTCCCTCAGGTTTAAATGCGTTTTGAAGCCTTATTTTATTATATATTGTTCTTTCCGGCAGACTCGTCAGATTCAGAATATATTGTTATACTATACAGACAGGACATGACGTATACATATAACAAAAAAATGCAATAAAATTTGAATTCAATAATTTACAAAGTGTAAAGGTTTTTTTTCACATTTTAACATGCGAGCGTTTGCAGTTATATTTTCTATGGGTTGCGCTTGTTAAAAAAAAACTAAATTAGAAATGGGGACTTGTTACATTCTTTTGGGGGAATATTACACGATTTTTAACAAACGCACCCCATACAAAAATCGTTAGTGCAGCATCATTGTTCACATTATAATTGAAATGGGAACAATATTTCTGCATTAACAAAACAAAAACTTTTTTTTACTTAACTTTGAACATGGTCGTGTTTGATATCGTTGGAAAGGCCATACTCTGATACCAAACATTAATCCCTAGCTGCCACGGATTGGGAGATAGGGGGTTCCAATGACCCCCAAGGGGTTAAAGCCAGCCACCGTTTGGAAGGGCAGGCTGTGCCCTTCCAACGGTGCCTTGTTAGCGCAATGACATCTAGCGCCCCCGCCGGTGTCCCGGAGTGCCGGGCTGACATCCAAGAGGCCAGAATCAGCCGGAATCCCGGACGATTGCTGCCTCCTGTGCTAGGAGGCACTCGGCGCGACCATAGCACAAGAGAACCACTTGGCTGGACACGCTGAGCGCGTCCTTAGCAGCCAAATCTTTGTTGAAAAGGGAGGCAGAACAGGTGGCGCACCAAAAGAAGAACTGCAACACCATAAACATTTCACATGCAAAGATATGCACAGCAACACTAGCATGTTGTCAGAAAGAAAGGGAATAAAACACAATTTTCAGAAATATATGTCAAAAATGGACAAAGACCAAAGTACCTTATGCATCCATATAAAATGATGAAAATAATAATGTATTCTTTGGAGCTGTAGTTTTGATGTTAATGTACTTCCATTGGAGTAGTTTGAACAGTATGGTCCTAACCTCCAATGAAGCTGAAAACAATACAATCCTCCCCATTTCAAGGTTAGACACAAATTGCAATGTTGCCAGTTTGGCTGTTAAGCTTTACAAACAAAACACAACACACATGAGAGCACTGATGCACTTTGGAATGTAACAAAAATATATATTTAACATTGTTAAAACAAAGCAAAAATTAGAGATCAGAAAAACAAATAAGAAAGATAGGTCACAAGTTTTTATTAAGTGTCAGGATTGAATTAAAACACTGAATGGATACAAGTAAAATTTATTGTGAGGAAGTACCCGGTGACATAGCACTTGATTCAACAAGTGCCTGACAGAGCGCACGTCGGCAGGGTTACTGAGGGTCTAGATGTATTCGCAGGCAAAACCTCCCTCACTAAACACAGAACTGCGATCAACAAGTGCAATTTGGCTTTAATCACTGAATTGCATAGGTTAGCAGCTCAGCCAATCACAGAAGGAAATGTTGGCCAAAGCTTTTATTAGCTGACATTTCCGCCTTGGTTTGGCTGACCCAACAAGTGCAACTCGGATTACAGCCAAGTAGTGTTTGTCGGCAAGAACTCTGCATTTAATGAACTTTATCTTAGCAGGCCTTGAACCAAAGTAGATGCAGCACTTGACATTTCAGCCATTTCCCAAACTCACTACTTAGTCTGGTCAGACATCAACTAGGACAAAACAAGTGGTTCCAGGGGTGACATTCCAGAGATCTGGTTCTGCCAATCACCATCATCATGTACCGTCTGCCAGGTGAGGATGAATAAAAGGCAATTAAAATCACCTACAATAAAAAAAAATGTAAAAAAAATAAAGTAATTGGGCAGAGGCTGCGGACATTATTTAAGGGGGAAAACAAATGAGCTCTAGTGTAGCCTTTAAGGACGTGAACATGTCACGTGAAAGATTTTATTGGGTTATTTCCAGAACAACCAATTTTAGTTACCTTGGAAAAGATGTAATTGTGCAGATTGAAGTATTTTCTGCCAGTAAAGACGAGGCTTCTAGGCGCCTTTTTCTCATGTTATCCTCCACAGTGTTGAATTCAGACATGGTTCCACCGTAGGGCTGTCCTGGAGTCCCTTCAATCATGTAACTACCATACTCTGGTCTCCAAAGTGTTGGATGGCTGTTTTCAGAGTGAAACGTTAAATATAAAAAGAAACTATCATATCGACATACAGTTACCGAATGCCTCAGGTAGAAGCGTTTCATCATTACCTAGCAATAAATTCTTTATCATCTTTGTTATGCAAATAAGGTTAGAATCCTTCCTGACAAATGTGATAATCCACTTTTTTTATTTTTCTAAAAAGGAATTTTTTTTTTTTTTATTTTTTTTTAAGAACTAGGCCCCATTCTTAAAAGGACCTATCTTTTGGCTAACTGGTTTTCTGCTGTTCCTTCAAAGTCAACCACTGCAGATTTTGGCATGTGTTTGAATCTTACATTTAAAAACATAAGTAGCCACCAAAAAATAACTATTCTGAGTTTCTTCATTCACCTCCAACAAATACGATAAGAAGTAAATGCATAAAATGTTTACTTCCCTCGGTTACAGAAAGCAGATCACGGGACAAGGTGATCACATGGTTTCTGTACATACAAAAGGCAACGGATTTAAATAGCCTCTGAAAGCCCACGATTCCAACACTGACATTATCTCAAACTGGAAGAAAAAAAAAGCTAGAACACAGATATACAAGGGATCAAACAACCCGTCACCTGATGGATAGAACAGCCCTGAAAAACATCCTTAAATGTAGGATTAAAGAAGGGGGTGTACAGGGCACACCTAAATACAGCATTTTTTTGTAAATTTGTGTCAGTGGGGAACTGCATTCAAGGCATTGGCTCAACTCAATCCCTGTATATACAGCACAATTCCATCCATATACACGTATAAAGATTGACAAGCTGTTTATCAACATAATAAAGGTTGTATACTTGGGGTTTGTTTTTTCTCCTTGATCTTGAAGAGTGTCCAACATTTCCTCTCCGTTCAGTGCTAGTCGCACTTTCTGATGCTCGTGATCAAAGGCCACCAACATATACTCCACCTAGGCAAGAGAAGAAAAAAAAAAAAAAAAAAGTTTAACAATTTTTTCTACACCCCTCCCCCACAAAACACATCTAATAATGGCGAGGCGAGCTCAAACTACATCTAGCTATACATTAGGTGTGTGCGTCTTTGGATGAATAACCCTTTAACTGTAACGGTGAACCGCGACACTACAGAGGTTTCTTAACTACATGTCCCATGATGATCAGCCAGCCTTAGGTATGACTAAACATCATGGGACATGTAGTTCTGAAACATCTGGGGTGTCAAGATTCACCATTACTGACCTATAGGGACAAGCAGACTAACCTTATAATAAAAACACACATAACATAACCTGGCTCTCTTCCAGGAGTGTATAGACACATAGAAAACATGGGGAACAGAGACTCCCTATAACAAATGGAGTTTTTCTTCTGGGTAAGTCATGTGTCCAACATATGATTGAGCGATAATTTCTTCATTTTCTTTGTGGTTGAATAACCCAGGTCTATCGTATGATGGCTTTAAGCGACAGGTTTGTGTTGACCGACGCTTTCAAAGCCGACACTGAAAGTCACAGATCTCAGGTGCTGTGCAGAGTAGGATGTACAGTTGACATCAAATAGAGAAGACAAAAGAGAACGTCAGGGACAGGGCCTCTACCAATCCAGGTTTCAGATTACAAACATAGCCTGTGTATACAGGTTGAGCACCCTTCACTGAACTTTGAAAAGGTTTTCGGAACCCTTGTGGTCATCAACTCCAGTCTCTGGCTCGCTCGTCCTTTCAGCGCCCCTTGTATCCCTCTTTGCATGTCCATTCCTTTGTTACTCATAGCACGCCCCTCAGGACCAGCATGTCCCACACTCCCTCGCTGCTGCAGAGATCCTGCCAGGGTTCCGCGACCCAGAAGGATTGTGGTCCTGACCATTTTCAGTCAATAGGAGGCTCATCCTGTATATGCTTGTACATTGAGATGCAATGAGTGGGTTACAGCTCTCTGATCATTTCACTGCACAGTTTTAGAGTTGTCTCAAATTAGTATTTTGTTCCAGATTTAAAGGTAAAATTACAGAAATTTAGTTGCCAGAGTAACATTCCCAGAGCCACAGGGTACCCGTCTTTCAGATTTCTCATGTTCTGAGCTAGTGACAGTAGTGTCTTGGGATGGACTGCAGATACTAGCACAGAAGTGTTGTGGGTGGAATAGAGGTAACATCACTGCTCTATAACCGTGGAGACACAGGTTTGAATCCCGACAAGAGCACCTCTCCAGTAAGTGTCCTTGGGCAAGACACCTAACAGTACATACTCTCCACCCAGGACATACTTGAAAACGGGAGAAATCTCAATGTATCCTTCCTGGTAAAATTCTTTCTAAAAATTTTTAAAAAAATAAAGTCTAGTCATGACAGTTAAGCAACATAAAGAAATCAGGTTTCTAAGTAACTTCCACGTCCCGACTGATCAATACGTGTCCATCACAACACTGCCATAGTATTCCCGAGGAGCCATAGAAGATGCTGATGGCATCTCTTCTACTCCTATGACAGGGCCATAACCCTGTGAGGGGGATTCCACCTGCAGACACATGACAAGGAGAACGCCAGCAATCCCCGATGCGGATCTACTGCACTGAGTGCCAAGTCCTTGAACCAGCGCGAAACGGTCACGGCTACAATAAGAGGGAGTGAAGAGAGGAAAGCAAAAGGAATGTCTTCAGGCATGTGTTATGAGAGTGAACACAGCCCAGGGCAAGAGGGGAAAGCTATAGAAACACATTGGAAGAACATGTGGTGGCGTCTCCTGCTGTACATGTATTTTCATAACAGAATTTTATGGTTTATTTTCCGGCTGATGAGAGCAGTATGGGATTAAATCTTGTGTAACAGCACTTAAACAGAGAACACCTCAGCTATAAAGAACAGGGGGGGGGGGAATATCAGCACATACAAAAAAAATAAAGAGGCGCTGTAGATTCTCCTTAAAGGCTCATCGTTAATAACTAAACAAGAATTCTCTTCCCCGCTTGATAGAAATAAACGTGCAGCCCACCCAGCATACCATGCAACATTCCTTCAGTCGGGGTTGTGTGTGCGTGAAGACTTCAGACTGAAGCATACAAAATGACAAGCATCCATCAGACAAAATCCAACGAGCGCTGGGGTGAATGCCAAAACGTCCCATTTTGGGGCCAATATTTGTATAAACAAAATAATCCCATTGGATCTGCTCATGAAGGGGGGGGGGGGAACCTGTCCAAAAGCACACACAATTTAGAATTGCAAAAAATAAAATCAGCTATGTTGCTAATGTGTATCCCACATGAAAACATCTACAGTGGCAAGAAAAAGTATGCGACCCCTTTGTGATTACGTGGAGTTTTGCATGAATTGGTCATAAAATGTGCTCGGATCTTCATCTAAGTCACAACAATTTGAAACACAGTCTGCTTAAACTAATACAACACAAACATAGGTTTTCATGTGTTTATTGAAAATAACGTAAACATTCACAGTGCAGGGTGGAAAAAGTATGTGAACCCCTAGCTTAATGACTTCTCCAAGAGCTAATTGGAGCCAGGAGTGAAGTGAGCCAACCTTGAGTCCAATCAGTGTGATATTATTGGATGTGTTGCTGAAAACTTTCCTGCCCTTTAAAAACACACACCAGTTTTGGGTTTACTGGTTTCAAGAAGCACTGCCTGATGTGAACAATGCCTCGCAGAAAAGAGCTAGCAGAAGACCTACGATCAAGAATTATTGACTTGCATGAAGCTGGAAAGGGTTACAAAAGTATCTCCAAAAGCCTTGATGTTCATGTGTCCACGGTAAGACAGACGGTCTACAAATGGAGAAAGTTCAGCACTTTTGCTACTCTCCCTAGGCATGGTCGTCCTGTAAAGATGATTGCAAGAGCACAGCACAGAATGCTTAATGAGGTAAAGAAGAATCCTAGAGTGTCAGCTAAAGACTTACAGAAATCTCTGGCACATGCTAACATTTTTGTTGACACATCTACAATAAGGAAAACATTAAACAAGAATGGAGTACATGGGAGGACACCACAGAGGAAGCCATTGCTGTCCAAAAAGAATATTGCAACACGTTTGAAGTTTGCAAAAGAGCACCTGGATGTTTCACAGCACTACTGGCAAAATATTCTGTGGACAGATGAAACCAAAATTGAGTTGTTTGGAAAAAACACACAACACTATGTGTGGAGAGAAAAAAAAGGCACAACACACCAACATCAAAACCTTATCCCCACTGTAAAACATGGCGGAGGGAGCATCATGGTTTGGGGCTGCTTTGCTGCTTCAGGGCCTGGACGGATTGTTGTCATTGATGGAAAAATAAATTCCAGAGTTTATCAAGACATTTTGCAGGAAAACGTAAGACCATCTGTCTGCCAACTGAAGCTCCGCAGAGGATGGGTGATGCAACAGGACAATGACCCAAAGCATACAAGTAATTCAACAAAAGAATGGCTTCAACAAAACAAAATACGCCTTCTGGAGCGGCCCAGAGTCCTGACCTCAACCCGATTGAAATGCTGTGGCATGACCTTAAGAGAGCGATTCACACCAGACATCAAGAATATTGCTACACTGAAACAGTTTTGTGAAGGAGTGGTCCAAGATTACTCCAGATCGTTGTGCAGGTCTGATCTGCAACTACAGGAAACGTTTGGTTGAGGTTATTGCTGCCAGGAGGGTCAACCAGTTAAGTCCAAAGGTGCACATACTTTTTCCACCCTGCACTGTGAATGTTTACATGTTATGTTCAATAAACACATGAAAACATATAATGTTTGTGTTGTATTATTTTAAGCAGACTGTGTTTTTCAAATTGTTGTGACTTAGATGAAGATCAGAGCACCGTTTATGACCAATTCATGCAAACTTCACGTAATCCCAAAGGGTTCACATACTTTTTCTTGCAATTGTATCAAAAGGAGCATCCCACTGGAAGGGTCAACGAAACGGGATGATCACAAGCGCCGTGCCAACAAAATGAAATTCATGACTGGGATTTTTTTTTGAAGTGTTTAAAATTACTATATATACACACATATCCAAAAATGACATCTTCCAGTTGACGCCTCATATTGCGGCCCTAGATCACGTGACTGCTACATGGAGCAGAGGCGCAGCGTTCCAGCACCACACCGAGAGACTACTGGGTGGTCAGCAGGGTGGTCAGCAATAGCCAGCTGATTCAGAGATCTCCCATAAAAATCTACTGGCCAAGAGGAAATCTGACACACAGTAAGGCATTGTATCGCCGAGGAGACATAGGTACCAGGACTGATACTTTGTTGGGATGTCATAGCATAGCGAACAGTCGGATTGCTGATCCTTAAAAGAGGTGAGAGATTAAGCTGCTCATGTTTACAGAATGATTATCTATAAATCGTTCACATAGCTCTTCCTCTACAGAATGCTGTGAAACTGAAAAAAAAAAAAAAAGTGATAAGGCCAGCGAAAGACAACAAGGAGAGCATTTGGCCTGCTAAGAGTGACTATAGTACAGAAAATAGGATAAGAATTCCCATTAGCAAAGAATGAGGGGAATTCATGGCTCCCACAGAGCTGCTGGTGTGCAGAGATTAAAAAAAGTGAATAATGGATCTATCCGCAATTATACACCGTAAACTGGTGTATCAAGTGCTGATCGGGATCATTTTAAGCTTTGCTGCGGCACATCTATGCTGGCCGTTCAATATGTCCGCATTCGTGTGACGGTGTGATCATATGATATGGTCTGTCGTCGTCCAACCAATCCCACAACATTGAGAAGAATCAGCCCCCTTCCACTGCCTCTGACTTCCATCAGACGTATTCAGATGATTTTTTGCGACTAACAGACTAGCGATCTTTCCCATTTCAATGGGATTTGTCAGACAACGCCAGGACGATCGAGTACAATTTACATGAAAAAACATCAATTGTATAGTTAAACCGCTGTGCCCCAGCAAGGAAATTGCCCCATAGAAGTAATTCGGTAGGATTCAATGTAATAGAAAAAAAATTCTACAACTGATCATTCTTTTCAGCCGCAGCAAAAAGCCTATTTACTGATTTTTTTGGGCGAAGTTTGATTAAAAATTTTTTTAAAAAGATATTTCAGAAAGACTAGGCTTTTTTCTTCAGTGTGTTCGGCGGTGCTGTCCTTGTTGCTGAAAGCCTTTTCAGCACCAGGGACAGGAGTCCCCCCCCCCCCAAACCTTCAGTCATGTTCCACCCCCTTTTGTGTTCACTGGTGCTGAACCCCCCCCCCCCCTTAGTGTTTTCTTAAAAATCTTCTCTTTGTTCAGTGGCCTGACAGTCCAGATGGTTCCAGTGGACAACCCTGCGACAGTAGTAACTGAAGGAGGAAGATTCTTCTATGTTGGTCCATGACTGCTCCGTCCCATGATCAGCCTCCGTTCAGGTGCCCTGTACTGAAATTTCATCTTTTGAAATGGAAAAAAAAAAGGTAGAACAGGGCAGCGATAAACTAGAGACCTTTCTGTGGTACCCAAGTACTGAAACCCCATGGATGGAGTAGAAGGTCTACATACACAGCCTCAATTGTTGCCTCGATCTCACAATGGAAGAAAAAAAAAAAAAAACACCTTCATTAACGTGTATTGTTAGTGAAATCTCTAAATTAACATAGGATCCCAGTATCCTGCCAAGAAAAAAAACCTCAACCAAACCCCCATCCCTGGCAGCTGAGAAGTAGGGGCTGTGAAGAGAACAGATACATGCAGAAACATAGGACAAAGTTTGAAAAGTGATGCAGTTACCATGGTAACTAATCGAACATTCCTGTGAATGCCATTTTTTTTCATGGTAACTTCACAACTTAATGAACTAATGGCCACTTTTCTATTTATAAAACTATTAAAAGTCATGGCGGCGACAACCAATGAACAAGAAGCTGGATGAACGTTTGCTGTAAAAAAAGCACAATGTGGTATAAGATATATATATATAATTTCAGAGTCAGTTAATGAATATGACCCAATTCTGTAATTATCCAAAGATTCTCTGTAAGCCACGGAGGAGTTCATCGCAATGTGTGCAGGTATGTGTAACCCCCACACAGGCTGATGGGAATCCACAGATCTAGAGTATGACATGAGAAAAACCAACTCCACACAGACTGAAAATTGCTCTACAGAAACACCACAACGTGCAGAATAAAACGCTGTACTGCTGCAGGTGCACAGTATAAAACTCTGGGGTGCAGATCAGGGCACCCCGTATACACCTATGCAGGCAAGACGCTCAGTAACGCAGTAGAGAACGCCACAGGGGTGCAGGGTGCCCTGTATAGTACGCTGCTGTGGGGGTTGCCCTGCGCCCTGTATAAAACAATGAGTGGGGGCACAGGGCACCAAGAACGCCGTATTGGGCGCAGAGCACCCAGACACAGAATAGAACGCTGCGGGGACGCAAGGCACACACACACACACACACAATAGAATGCCGCAGGGCACTCAGACTAGAATGCCACAGGGGCGCAAGGCACACAGAATAGAACATCGCAGGGCACCCAGTCAGAGAATAGCATACCGTGGGGGCACAGGGCACCGAATAGAACGTCGCGGGGGGGGGGGGCCAAATAGAACGTCGCGGGGGGGGGGCCGCCAAATAGAACGTCGCGGGGGGGGGGCCAAATAGAACGTCGCGGGGGGGGCGCCAAATAGAACGTCGCGGGGGGGCGCCAAATAGAACGTCGCGGGGGGGGCGCCAAATAGAACGTCGCGGGGGGGCGCAAATAGAACGTCGCGGGGGGGCCAATAGAACGTCGCGGGGGGCGCCAAATAGAACGTCGCGGGGGGGCCAAATAGAACGTCGCGGGGGGCGCCAAATAGAACGTCGCCGCGGGGGCGCCAAATAGAACGTCGCGGGGGGGCGCCAAATAGAACGTCGCGGGGGGCGCCAAATAGAACGTCGCGGGGGGGCCGCAAATAGAACGGCGCGGGGGGGGGCGCCAAATAGAACGTCGGCGGGGGGCGCCAAATAGAACGTCGCCGGGGGGGGCCCAAATTAGAACGTCGCGGGGGGCGCCAAATAGAACGCGCGGGGGGGGGGCGCAAATAGAACGTCGCGGCGGGGCGGGGCGCCAAATAGAACGTCGCGGGGGGCGCCAAAAGAACGTCGCGGGGGGCGCAAATAGAACGTCGCGCGGGGGGCGCCAAATAGAGAACGTCGCGGGGGGCGCCAAATAGAACGCGCGGGGGCGCCAAATAGAACGTCGCGGGGGGGCGCCAAATAGAACGGCGCGGGGGGGGCGCCAAATAGAACGTCGCGGGGGGGGGGCGCCAAAATAGAACGTCGCGGGGGGGGGGCGCCAAATAGAACGTGGCGCGGGGCGCACCGAATAGAACGTCGCGGGGGGCGCAAATAGAACGTCGCGGGGGGCGCCAATAGAACGTGGCGGGGGCGCCAAATAGAACGTCGCGGGGGGGCGCCAAATAGAACGTCGCGGGGGGCGCCAATAGAACGTGGCGGGGGCGCCAAATAGAACGTCGCGGGGGGCGCCAATAGAACGTCGCGGGGGCGCCAATAGAACGTGGCGGGGGCGCCAAATAGAACGTCGCGCGGGGGCGCCAAATTAGAACGTCGCGGGGGCGCGCCAATAGAACGTCGCGGGGGCGCCAAATTAGAACGTCGCGGGGGCGCCAATAGAACGTCGCGGGGGGGCGCCAAAATAGAACGTCGCGGCGGGGGCGCCAAATAGAACGTGGCGCGGGCGCCAAATAGAACGTCGCGGCGGGGGGCGCCAAATAGAACGTGGCGCGGGGCGCACCGAATAGAACGTCGCGGGGGCGCCAAATAAGAACGTCGCGGGGGCGCCAAATAGAACGTCGCCGCGGGGGCGCCAAATAGAACGTCGCGGGGGGCGCGCAAATAGAACGTCGCGGGGGCGCCAAATAGAACGTCGCGGGGGGCGCCAAATAGAACGTCGGGGGGGGCGCCAAATAGAACGTCGCGGGGGGGGCGCCAAATAGAACGTCGCGGGGGGGCGCCAAATAGAACGTGGCGCGGGGCGCACCGAATAGAACACCGCGCGAGGCGCACCGAATAGAACGTCGCGGGGGCGCCAATAGAACGTCGCGGGGGCGCCAAAATAGAACGTCGCGGGGGGGCGCCAAATAGAACGTCGCGGGGGGGCGCCAAATAGAACGTCGCGGGGGGGCGCCAAATAGAACGTCGCGGGGGGGGCGCCAAATAGAACGTCGGGGGGGGCGCCAAATAGAACGTCGCGCGGGGGGGGCGCCAAATAGAACGTCGCGGGGGCGCCAAATAGAACGTCGCGGGGGGCGCAAATAGAACGTCGCGGAGGGCGCCAAATAGAACGTCGCGCGGGGGGGGCGCCAAATAGAACGTCGCGGGGGCGCCAAATAGAACGTCGCGGGCGGGCGCCAAATAGAACGTCGCGGGGGCGCCAAATAGAACGTCGCGCGGGGGGGGCGCCAAATAGAACGTCGCGCGGGGGCGCCAATAGAACGTCGCGCGGGGGCGCCAAATAGAACGTCGCGGCGGGCGCCAAATAGAACGTCGCGGGGGGCGCCAAAATAGAACGTCGCGGGGGCGCCAATAGAACGTCGCGCGGGGGCGCCAAATAGAACGTCGCGGGGGGCGCCAAATAGAACGTCGCGGGGGGGCGCCAAATAGAACGTCCGCGGGGGGGGCGCCAAATAGAACGTCGCGGGGGCGCCAAATTAGAACGTCGCGGGGGGCGCAAATAGAACGTCGCGGGGGGCGCCAAATAGAACGTCGCGGGGGGCGCCAATAGAACGTCGCGGGGGGGGCGCCAAATAGAACGTGTCGCGGGGGCGCCAAATAGAACGTCGGGGGCGCCAAATAGAACGTCGCGGGGGGCGCCAAATAGAACGTCGCGGGGGGCGCCAAAATAGAACGTCGCGCGGGGGCGCCAAATAGAACGTCGCGGGGGGGGCGCAAATAGAACGTCGCGGGGGGGGCGCCAAATAGAACGTCGCGGGGGGGGCGCCAAATAGAACGTCGGCGGGGGGCGCCAAATAGAACGTCGCGGCGGGCGCCAAATAGAACGTCGGGGGGCGCCAAATAGAACGTCGCGGGGGAGCCAAATAGAACGTCGCGGGGGGCGGCGCCAAATAGAACGTCGCGCCGGGGGCGCCAAATAGAACGTCGCGGGGGCGCCAAAATAGAACGTCGCGGGGGGGGCAAATAGAACGTCGCGGGGGCGCCAAATAGAACGTCGCGGGGGGGGCGCCAAATAGAACGTCGCGGGGAGGGCGCCAAATAGAACGTCGCGGGGGCGCCAAATTAGAACGTCGCGGGGGGGCCAAATAGAACGTCGCGGGGGGGGCGCCAATAGAACGTCGCAGGCGACCTTTCGGGGCGCCAAATAGAACGTCGCGGGGGGCGCCAAAATAGAACGTCGCGGCGGGGGCGCCAAATAGAACGTCCGCGGGGGGGGGCGCCAAATAGAACGTCGCGGCGGGGGCGCCAAATAGAACGTCGCGCGGGGGGGGCGCCAAATAGAACGTCGCCGGGGGGGGCCCAAATTAGAACGTCGCGGGGGGCGCCAAATAGAACGTCGCGGGGGCGCCAAATAGAACGTCGCGCGGGGGCGCCAAATAGAACGTCGCGGGGGCGCCAAATAGAACGTCGCGCGGGGGGGGCGCCAATAGAACGTCGCGGGGGCGCCAAATAGAACGTGGCGGGGGGCGCCAATAGAACGTCGCGGGGGCGCCAATAGAACGTCGCGGGGGAGCCAAATAGAACGTCGGGGGGCGCCAAATAGAACGTGCGCGGGGCGCACCGAATAGAACGTCGCGGGGGAGCCAAATAGAACGTCGGGGGGCGCCAAATAGAACGTCGCGGCGGGGGGCGCCAAAATAGAACGTCGCCGGGGGCGGCGCCAAATAGAACGTCGCGGCGGGCGCCAAATAGAACGTCGCCGGGGGCGCCAAATAGAACGTCGCGGGGGGCGCCAAATAGAACGTCGCGGGGGAGCCAAATAGAACGTCGCGGGGGAGCCAAATAGAACGTCGCGGGGGGGGCAAATAGAACGTCGCGGGGGGCGCGCCAATAGAACGTCGCGGGGGGCGCGCAAATAGAACGTCGCGGGGGCGCCAAATAGAACGTCGCGGGGGCGCCAATAGAACGTCGCGGGGGGCGCCAAATAGAACGTCGCGGGGGCGCCAAATAGAACGTCGCGGGGGCGCCAATAGAACGTCGCGGGGGGGCCAAATAGAACGTCGCGGGGGGCGCCAATAGAACGTCGCGGGGGGCGCCAAATAGAACGTCGCGGGGGCGCCAAATAGAACGTCGGCGGGGGGCGCCAAAATAGAACGTGGCGGGGGGCGCGCCAAATAGAACGTCGCGGGGGCGCCAAATAGAACGTCGCGGGGGCGCCAAATAGAACGTCGCGGGGGCGCCAAATAGAACGTCGCGGGGGCGCCAAATAGAACGTGGCGGGGGCGCCAAAATAGAACGTCGCGGGGGCGCCAAAATAGAACGTGGCGGGGGCGCCAATAGAACGTGGCGCGGGGCGCCAAAATAGAACGTGGCGGGGGCGCCAAATAGAACGTGGCGGGGGCGCCAAATAGAACGTGGCGCGGGCGCCAAATAGAACGTGGCGCGGGGCGCCAAATAGAACGTGGCGCGGGGCGCACCGAATAGAACGTGGCGCGGGGCGCACCGAATAGAACGTGGCGCGGGGCGCACCGAATAGAACGTGGCGCGGGGCGCACCGAATAGAACGTGGCGCGGGGCGCACCGAATAGAACGTGGCGCGGGGCGCACCGAATAGAACGTCGCGCGGGGCGCACCGAATAGAACGTCGCGCGGGGCGCACCGAATAGAACGTGGCGCGGGGCGCACCGAATAGAACACCGCGCGAGGCGCACCGAATAGAACGTCGCAGGGTTATTAAGAATAGAACACACAGGGCAGGTAATTCTTCCACCTCCAGTCATGTATCTGCAATGTGACAGGTCTGTGCTATACACGATACAGGGTGTCCGGCAGTGCAGAGATAACAGCCCAAAACCAGAGACCAACATGACACACGCTCCGTGGACGCACTGCACACAGCAGTCTGCCCCACTCCCCGGTGTCAGTGTGCTCGGCGCTCACCTCATCACCCCATTTCAGCACGTCTTTCTGGCGCTCTTTGACCCTGTTGTAGATGTGCAGGAATTGCAGGATGCCATGCTGCCGGACATGGTCTGCGTACTTCTTGGTCTCTTCCCAGTTGAGTGGGGAGCCGTGAGAGAGCAGACCCATAGCGGCTCGCTGTCCCTCCTCCCGGGCTGCGTGTGTGTGTGTGTGTGTGTGTGAGCGGCTCGCGGTGTCCCCCGGCTGTCAGTGCGCGCGCGGACCTGCCCGTCTGTCTCTCTCTTTTGCTCTCTGGTGTGAGGGAGGGTGGTACAGAGTCGATCACGTGATCAGTAACCTGTCACACGCGCCTTCCGCGTACATACGAACCAGGCACTGGCAGAGGGAAGGGGAGGAACCGATGGGCGTCGCTAGCCCAGCGAGCTACTGCTCGCGCATCCTCGTTGGACATATGGGCGGGGCCTTGCGTCATCTGCCGCTATGACTCGACATTTTTACAGCCGTGCGAGCACAGGCAGGGATGGGTTTAACCCAATTGCTGCCGAGCCGCGTTTCCGTTATCATAGGACCGGTGTTCGTGTACACGCAGGGCTTCATGGGGGCTATTCACTTAGAGAGAATGTGTTGGAAACCTGTATCTTTTGTGGCTTTGGTTTTCTGCCCTTATCCCCTTCACTGCTGAGATAATATTCACCATGTTTTCTGCTTTACACATTTAAAGGCTGTTTGCTGTCATGTTTTCTAGCAAGACCCACACATATTATATACAAGGTGTTTTTTTTCAGTGACTTATCAATTTGTCAGGTCAGAATACTTGCTGTAACAAAAAGGTGTTAATCTCCATTTGGATTTCAGTTATTTGCAGTGTGTAAAATAAGTTATTGACATGTTATCCAACCCTTTGTGCTTGTATAGTTTAACGTCAATGCATTTAGAACGTAAACGTTATGTCACTGGTCCTTAAAGGGTTAAGTGACATTCTAGAAAAATAGAAATGGAGAAACTGTTGCTGAAAGCTATGCGGAGGTTGTGGACGCAGCGCACTCCGCACGTCCGTGTGACAGATTGGATCTGTATCTCTATCGTGATAGACATAGGTAGATTCGTCTATACCTATGTATCTATATACCTGTACATATATATCTCCTCTACATAGGCGTATTCGTATCTGGGTCTGTCCATATCTGGGAAGTGCCTAGTTGGCCCAGCTGCCTAGTGAATCAATGCCTGAGTTTCTAGCCTGTTCAAAGGAATCAATTAACAGGTCAGTGACTGTTTTCTCTGTGAAGCCATCGAAAGGTGTGAATAAAGGAAATAACCCATTTGGGGCACTGAAAATGTTACCGGAGTCAATCAGGTTCACTTTCAATACGGCGCCGGACCGGACACAAGCAAGGATTGTCTGAACACGAGTCTCTTCAGGAAAGGCAAACTTTATTGTGTCGTCACACAAGTGCTCACACAGGATTGAATCGCAAAGAGTGAGCCCCGTCTCCCCCCCTTACAAGGGGTCTTATACCCAAAAATACGTAATTAGGTACATCCCAATTAGCCCACCTCCCGATGACACTCTATTCCACCCCACGTGGGTTAATACCTCCCATCGTTAGTACAAAGAAATTCCACATTTTAACAATAAATTGATACACTTCATGTTAGTTTGACAGTCCGTGATTTGCTGCTGTGCTTTCTCTGGGCTGTGCCCTCCTCCCTACCGGCTGTGTTTATTTGAGATAGCTTGGGGCCTGGTCTGTTCTCTACGATCTCTTTGTTTCTCTGCAAGTCTCCATGACCTTGCCCCATTCATTCATCTTCCTGTCTCACCGTGCCAAGAACTGGCCGGATTCTGCCTCGTTTTATTGCTAGTTCCCTAATCTACCACACATTCCTTAAATTCTATGTAAGCTTCGTTTTTCACATCTAATAAAATCTATTCTATTTACTTGTGAACCAATATTCTGAACAAGATGGCTGCCTGGCTCATAGTAGCGACCATCTTTCAGCCTGATTCCACTTCATTCCCCCCTTGGCTCAAGCCTCAGGTTCTTTTCCTGATGCTTGTAGCCATCACACTCCGCTATTCTGAAATCCTTCATACCTTAGGGGACCCTTCTTCGTCGGAAACATACCCTGTGGAATTATCAGTGGTATCTTTTGTGTTCGTGTGGGTGTCAGTGCTGTTTTGCACAGTGGCCATAAACATAGCCCTATGCGGTATATCAGTATCCCTACAATCAAGATCATCACTAGCATGAGTATCATGGATCCAATCTGTGAAATAAATCTCAAGATGGATCCAAACCATTCTCCGATTGCTCCAAACCCACGGAGTGGATTCCAGCCTTCGGCGGCAATTCTCCTTGCTGCACCTTGCAACTGTGCTACTTTCTCCTGGTGATCTTGAATTACCTGGTAATAGTCCGGGACTTCATGTGAGGTGTTTTTAATGAAGGTACAACATTCATAATGCATAGTCATTTCACACAATCCATTCAGAGCCGCACTGATTTGCTCAATCGCCATGTCATGTATCATCTGTACCTTTCGTAGCTCACGCACTTCCAGATTCAGCAGCTGGATATCCATACTGGTTCTATTCAGAATTTCATCCATCAAGTTGACATAGCTATTCAATCTTTTCATCATCTCTCGTCCCCATCCAGTCCATGCTGGCAACCATGACCATATTCGATCTATCTTGGCAAACATCTCTCTTTTCGTTCTTTCAAACACCAGTGGGTACCTAGGGTGAAGTTCTGTGTTTGTGTTTGTGTCCTCTCCCCTTAGTCTCTGGATTGGGACCAACTTGGCCAAGTAACACATTCCCGTTATTGTTGGTGGAACCCATGTGTAACACACTCTCCCACAACACACCTGGTATCCCTCCTCTAGCATGAATGGTGATAGATGTAATGTTCCCTTTGCTAACTCTACCATCATTCGCCTCATCCGTCTCGTCGTTTCTAGTACACTCTGCTTCCCATCAGACTCTCTCGTAATCACTCCTTCTTGTTCACTTGTGAGTTTTCTGCACTGTATGTATAGAAAATTTGACTGTTCCTTTGTGTCAATTGTGTATATGTATGATGTCCAATTAAATTTACTTGAATAACACCCTTCCTTTTTATGTGTGTCCCTATCTGGTCCTATTTGGAAACACCACTCTGGGGGATATATGTACCCTATTATAGGATATCCGGACTCATATCCTTCTGGTCGTTGCATGGGTGGCCTAAAAGGGTGTATTGTGATATTCCCTGATGCAAACACACTCAGATTCATTGGAACGGAAGCAAATGGGATATGGATTGTCTCTGGGTGCATTCCTGCTGCACACCCAACATGTCTTTTGTCCAGACTTTTTGGCATAGTCATATTTAAATTGCACAAGTAAATGTCCTCTTGGCAAAATCTCAGATGTCACTTCTCGTTTTTGTCTCCACATGGTACGGTTCTCCATCACTGGGTGTGTACCATTCCAGATATGGGAAATATCCACTTTCCCAGCGATACCTGTACAATTGGGGCATGCTCCACGCGAGAGTCCATAAATCAAATTAGCAAGATACAAAATCAGCACCACAAATGCCCCGAATGTCAGAATTCCTTGGGCAATTCTTTTCACAGTCACATAAACCCAATCCCTCCCCACCGGAATTTCAAAAGTAAAGAACATTTCTGGATGATCAAGGGTGGGGGCCGGGCCCCTAAAAAGCACCCTGTGGGTATCCCCCGTTGGCGGGTGGTCAGGACCTGTGCCCATCAAAACACCCACTTGTTGATCCTCTGAATTATCTGGGTTAGGATCATTTAGGTGCTCGTGGCTATTGTGGTCTTTGTCAGCTTCAGCCTCAGCGGGTTGGTCTCGTTGGTAACGACCTTCCATGCTGGTTCAGGACTGGCTGCAGCTGCTTTCACTCTGGAGTGATGTATCCACGGAACCACTTCGGCAACCTTTACTGCTGTAGGGGTTGATAACAGAACAATGTAAGGACCTCTCCATTTTGGACCCAGTGGATCATTTTTCCACTCTTTTACCCATACTGTGTCACCCGGACAATACTTATGCAGTGAAGGATATAGAAAGTGAGGTATATTATCCCCCACCCAAGTATTCAATTTCTGCATTGATTTACCCAGCATTACAACCTGTTCAGTTAATTTATTTTCTCCCAATGCCCGAAGGTCCCCCCTTAGTCCATTAATCAAAGGGGTTGGCCGTCCAAACATAAGTTCGTACGGACTTAGCTTCAATTGGGGGGTTGGTCTGCACCTAATGTGCAAAAGGACTATCGGCAGCAAGTCCAACCAGCCCAGTGACGTCTCTTGGCACAGTTTGGACATCAAAGTCTTTAGGGTGCGGTTCATTCTCTCGACTTTTCCCGAGCTTTGGGGCCTGTAGGCAGTATGTAGCTTCCAGGTAATACCCAGTAGCCGGGCAAGTTGCTGTAGACAGTTCTGTATAAATGCAGGGCCATTGTCCGACCCTATTTCGAGAGGAAGTCCATAACGTGGTATTATTTCTTTCATCAGACTCTTTACCACCTCTGTGGTCTTTTCAGTTCTTGTTGGAAAAGCTTCCACCCATCCTGTCAAAGTGCACACCATCACCAGTAAATATTTGTATCCTTTGCAGGGTGGCAACACTGTGAAGTCTATTTGTAATGATGCCATTGGGGATAGCCCGATTGGCTGTTTCCCTGGAGGTTGAGATGGGCCTGTTCTTGGGTTGTTTTTGGCACATGTTACACACTGCTGGGCTATTGCTCTGCAGATTACTGACAATCCTGGTACATAGAAATGTGGCTCCAACTGCTGCTCCATCATTTCTCTTCCTCCATGGGTACTTGCGTGTAGTGCTCTTACGATTTCAGGAGCCAAAGTTGCTGGTAGGACTATTTGTCCATTCTTCAACTGGAACCATCCATCTTCTCCATATCCTCCTGGTTCTTCTGTCAGCCATTTCTTTTCTTTCTCTGAGTACACAGGTGTCCATTCACTCAGTGGCGCCGGTAGGAGTGCAGCCACCACTGGTTTTGCCTTGTATTGTGCCAATTCTTCATAACTTCCCCAGACGAATTCTTCTTTTGGGAAATAGTATCGCCATGCGAAAAACAGTAAATCTTGTCTGTCCTGTAAATCTCTTACTGCTGGTATGAAAAAGTTCATTGCACTTTTCTTCATTCTTGGCAGTCTGTTCTTGATAAGGATCTCCTTGAGGAAGAACCTCACCAACGGGGCTTGGTATTCTTCTGCTCCCAATTCTCCCAGACTGTGCAGTATTCGTGTGATTCGTAGATTATTGTGAGGATTAATTGTCAAATTTTCAAAACGTGAGGCAAAATTTTCTGCTCGTTCAACTTCAGTTATTTCTTTGTCTTCTTCACACTCCCCCATTATTTTTACGCCGAAGAATTTCAGCATCATTTTGTAAGCTCTGCGTAGTCTTTGCTGAACTTCTGAGGTGTCAATCATCAGGCGTGTCTCTTGCGGATTCAGAGGAGTGGAGTAGAAATTTCGGCCTTGTGTCTGAGTTGGGAAAAGCCATTGAATATAATCATGATTGAGTTCTAACAGTTCATAATCATCTTGCCATTTGTGCAATATTATTTCAATAAATTCGCCTTTGGTTCAAATTTTCTCCAATTCATATAGAACTCGTAATTTGGCATGGGAGGTTGAGGTTCTTGCTTGCAGAGTAGGACCTTGACTTGCTCAATTGTTGGTGGTGGTTTTGCAGCTGCTTTTGCGGCCTGGTCTGCGCGTCTGTTGCCTTTTGGAATTTCATCATGGCCCTTTTGGTGGCCACGACAGTGCATGATGCTGACAGCACTTGGTTTCCATACAGCTTCCAGGAGGGCCGCGATTTCAGCTGCATACTTGATTTGTTGTCCTGAGGACGTGAGTAGGCCTCTTTCTTTGTAGAGTGCACCATGTGCATGGACTGTCATGAAGGCATATTTGGAATCAGTGTAGATATTTACTCTTTTGCCTTCTGAGATTTCTAGAGCCCTGGTTAGGGCCGTTATTTCAGCCAGCTGTGCAGAAGTGTGGCTTGGCAGTGGCTTTGCTTCAATAATTTCTTCTGCTGAAACTACTGCATAGCCGGAGACTTTCTTCCCATCATCCATGTAACTGCTACCATCGGTGAATAGCTGTAGATCGTATTTGTCTAGGGGTACGTCTTTCAAATCTGGTCTGCTACTGAACACTTCTTCCATGACTTGGAGGCATTCATGATCTGGATCCTCTTCACAGTCAGGCAGTAAAGTAGCAGGGTTCAAGGTAGCGATGAGGTCCAAATGAACCCGTGGGTTTTCACACATCATGGCTTGGTACTTCGTCATCCGGCTGTTACTGAACCAGTAGCCTCCTTTCACATCCAGCAGGGCCTTGACAGCGTGGGGCACCTTGACATGAAGAACTTGTCCAAGGGTCAGCTTGTCTGCTTCTGCTATCAGCATTGCGGTGGCTGCCACTGCTTTCAGACATGGGGGTAGGCCGCAAGCCACAGGGTCAAGTTGCTTGGAGAGATAGGCCACAGGCCTCAGCCAGGAGCCGAAGCTCTGGACCAATACTCCTGTTGCTGTTTGGTTATGTTCATGCACGAACAGCTGGAAGGGCTTGCTATGATCTGGCAGGCCCAGTGCAGGAGCCTCCATTAGCAGGGTTTTTAATTTCAGGAAAGCTGCTTCTTGCTCTTCTTTCCATTGAAAGGGGTCTTGTTCTCCCCCCTTGGTGGCTTGATGAAGGGGCTTGGCAATATCTGCGAAGTTGGGGATCCACAGGCGGCAGAAGCCTGCAGCTCCCAGGAACTCACGGACTTGTCTTCTGGTCTTTGGTTGGGGTATGCGGCACACTGCTTCTTTTCTTTCTGCCCCCAATGCACGTTTGGTACCTGTTAACTGGAATCCCAGGTATTTTACACTTTGTCTGCATATTTGTGCTTTCTTTTTAGAAACTCTGTAACCTGCTTGGCACAGCAGATACAGCAGGGCTTTTGTGGCAGATAAACAGTCTTTTTCTGTGGGGGAAGCCAGTAATAAATCATCAACATATTGGAGTAATACAACTTTGTCTGGCTGAGCGTTGAAGGCGAGGAGATCTTGGCTGAGCGCGCAACCGAAAATCGTGGGCGAGTTTTTGAAACCTTGAGGGAGGCGCGTCCACGTCATTTGATGGCGCGCCCCCGTGGTGGACTCTTCCCACTGAAATGCAAAAATGGGCTGGCTTGCTGGAGCCAGACGGATGCAAAAGAAAGCGTCTTTTAAATCAAGCACTGTGTAATATTTTGTATCTCCGGGAATTAATGCCAGCAAATTATATGGATTAGGAACCACAGGGTGTAGAGTTACTGTGGCCTCGTTGACAGCCCGTAAATCTTGGACGGGGCGGTACTCTTGTGTGCCCTCTTTCAGTACTGGCAGTAGGGGTGTGTTCCACGGTGACACGCAGAATTTCAATATACCGTGATCTTTAAGTCTCTGTAAATGTATCTGTATATTCTGCTTGGCTTTCTGTGGGATATGATATTGTCTTAGGGCCACAGGTGTTGCACCGGGCTTTAATTCCACGTATACCGGGGGTATGTTTATAGCAAGTCCGGGCGGGTTTTCCTCCGCCCATACCCCAGGAATTTCAAGGAGTAGTGCATACGGGTCCGGCGCGGCAGGCGGAGTAGGTGCCGTGCGCCATTCTTCCTCCCTTGGCATAATAACTGCGATTTTTACAGACTGAGGGTGGTGCTGGCTGGCTGGATTATGCTGCCGAGCAGAGCTGCCACTCTCAGGCAGGTCTAATTGAGCGTGTCCCCCGGGAAGGAACGTAATTTGGGCTTGCAATTTGCAAAGGATATCCCGCCCCAGGAGCTGGATGGGACATTCGGGCATATACAAAAATTCATGTTCAACATTATGCCCACCCACACTACATTTTCTAGAAGCAAGAAAAGGATATTTAGCAGACACTCCCATTGCTCCCATAATATCAACCTCATTTCCCATTGGGGGTGCAATTTGCTTTGTTACAACAGAATATTCGGCACCGGTATCAACCATAAAAATTTCATCTTTATTTCCCACTCTCATAGTGACCGTGGGCTCGTGGTTACCGAGCGGGATGGGCCCAGGTCCTTGTCAATATGCATCCTGCCCCTCAAATGACGTTCCCGCCAGTCCCACAAACCCTGCTCCGGCATCCTCATTTCTCTCATACCTGCCGTTCGTTACCTGGCCGTTAGAGGCTTGACCTCCCGCTTCCCCAGACTCCCCTTGCCCCCCAAATTTAGCCAAAAATGCAGGGCAATCATTTTTCCAGTGACCTTCACCCCGGCACCAGGCGCACTGATTGGGTCCTAGGGGTTCCCTAGGGGCTCCCCTACCTCTTCCTCTAGCCCCCCTACCCCTTGCCCTCCCTCTATCTGGGCCACCTCGTCCTCCACCATTCCCCATATATCCGACCACCCCGGTATGTCCCTTCTGTTTCTTTATCTCCTCTAGATCCCGGTTATGATACACCTTATTAGCGATCTCAACTAATTCACTAATACCTTTCCCCAAAAACCCATCTATTCTCTGTATTTTGTTCCGTATATCCCTCTGTGACTGTCCCACAAACGAAGAGTTAATTAACCTCTGATTCTCCGTTGCCTCAGGATCAATAGGACTATACATCCTGTACGCATCCAGCAATCTCTCTAGAAACGCACTTGGGGATTCCTTTACTTCTTGTATCACATCTGCTATTTTTCCCATATTTGTGGGCTTCTTCCCTCCCGCTTTAACACCCATTATTACCGCTGTTCTGTATGTCTGCAGATGGGCAATTCCTTCAAGTGTGTTGTACGGCCATTTAGGATCTGTTTTGGGGTAGTGTTCCTCTGCCCACGCTTCTGGCTGGGGCTTAGCATCTGCTACAGCCTGGGCGAGTAAAATCTTTTGCGCGCTACTATTTATTCGGGCTCTCTCTTCTGTGGTAAACATTGTCAACATTAATTGCTGACAATCTGCCCATGTGGGGTTATGTGTGAGCATAACTGACTCTATCATACTGGCCACTGCTGCGGGATTTGTGGAATACAGTGGTGTGTGTGTTTTCCAGTTAAAAAGATCTGTTGTCGTGAATGGGACGTATGTGTATTGCATTGGCCCCGGATTCCCATCCGCCAGTGGAGGGCCTGGCACCTCCCGCAAGGGCATCTGCATAGCGCTCTGGTAGGGATTGTGTTGGTATAGATCCCGGGGTTTATGTATATTATTCGCTGCGCGTGTGGTAACTCCCTGTCTCTCATCCTTTCTATCACCATCCCTATTCTTTCACTATCATCCATCCTCTGGGTAGCTTAGCATTTATTTATATATGCTCCCATCATCTGTCATTCACTATCTTCTCTGGTGGTAGCCTTCCTCTGCTCCATTCTCACCTGCTGCACCTGCTCCTCTTTTCCAGCATAGCTCCACGCATGTCAGCCCGCGGCTCCCATCGGCATCTCATCTTCTCTGGTGGAGCCTCTCTGTCCCCTCCACCCGCTGCTCCCTGCTCCTCCTCCGCAGTCCCACGAGACGGAGCTGAGGGAGCTGACCGAGGCACAGCAGCTGCCCGCTCCCCCCTCTCCGCCCGCGCAACCGCGGCACTCAAAGCTTCCCTAGCTGCCCCATAACACGATGGATAAGGTGGGGGCAAAACATCACTCTCTTCCGGCTGTTCCACCAACACCGCTCTCTCTCTCTCCTCACAATTTGGGGGTACTTGCTTCTTATTTTTCCCCGCTACCATTATAAAATGGCTCTTATCTTTTATACAATATCTCCATATATCTATATACGGGTACTGTTCAGGATGTCCGTATTGCCCGGTGACTTGAGAATGCACCTTCTGCACTAGCTCTGGGTCCATCGACCCCTGCTCTGGCCATTCTGGGACTAACATTGGCCATACAACTGTACACATTAATCTCAGCTTCTTTGTCAATTCTACACCATAGTCATGCGTTGTGTATAACACCCCAAAATTCCGCACCATATATTCCAGGGGCGTCTCACCCTCTTTCACCTTCTTGGGCTTAGATGACTCGTTACCCATTGTTACTCTTGAAAACAGTACCCTTTTTCACACAGATATATTACTTTTAACAATAACAATTAGAATTTACAGTCTGATACTTCAGCCAACAATTCTTTCGTGTCTGGGACGCTTCCTCCGTCAGTAGCCGACTGCAGTCGCCTGAGCCGGAAACGTACGCTCGGGAGTCAACTCTCGTATTTGCTTCCTCGTGGAGCGAGTAGGCGCGCGTTCACTCACAGCACTCGAATCAATTCATTCACAGCACATACTGTATCAGATACTTTCAGCACATAACCAAACATAAACACTTCAACTCTTTCTACTAGCCGAGGGTACTCAATCCCTCCTCTGTGGCTCCTTATACCCCGTAATTTGAACTCTAACTCTTGCCTGCTTGTGTCTATGTGCACCCCGTTCTTTAACTATACTCCCGTCTGCAATTCCAATTTGCCTAAGGATAATCTACCCACCCAGCACCACTATCTCTGCAGCTACCGCTGGCTTCAATAAGCCCTCTTCACTACACGACGTACACACTAGCACTGACTCAGGGCTCTAAGCCCAGTCACAGAAATCCCTCCTCCTTTCCTTTTTATCCACGTGGCGAAGCTTTGTTTACAAACACTAACTATGACTATGCAACTCCACGTGGCTACTCTCTCCCTCTCTTACAGAACTACCCTTTGGTTGGCATCCAATTCCCCCGAATCCAGACACGCGCTAGCCACTCTGGCTCCTTTGCATTGTCCGTGCTATCAGCGGCGGGCTAGGTATCCCAACGAGACCGTGGCCATCGGGTCTCCTTATCCGTCTATCTCAGTCGGACGTTCCCTTAGATACCGGTATCTCCTTCAGACATACAAACATAGAAGACACTTTACCTATCGCCGGCGCTGCTCGCTGTTTCCTCAGACTCGATGGTGTCCCAGGTTCCCGGGGCCGGGAGTCCGTTTGGGACGAGACGAGGTCCACTGAACAGGAAATCCTGCTTGGCGCCTGCAGATGTCAGCTCACCTTCAACGGACGCCCAACCGGCGGGATACTTGCACCTGCAGTCAACCGCTACAGTGTGTTCAGCAGCCGTTGCTTATGCCGGAAAGGGCGACCAATCCCGGCTATCGAGCCCCCAAAATGTTACCGGAGTCAATCAGGTTCACTTTCAATACGGCGCCGGACCGGACACAAGCAAGGATTGTCTGAACACGAGTCTCTTCAGGAAAGGCAAACTTTATTGTGTCGTCACACAAGTGCTCACACAGGATTGAATCGCAAAGAGTGAGCCCCATCTCCCCCCCTTACAAGGGGTCTTATACCCAAAAATACGTAATTAGGTACATCCCAATTAGCCCACCTCCCGATGACACTCTATTCCACCCCACGTGGGTTAATACCTCCCATCGTTAGTACAAAGAAATTCCACATTTTAACAATAAATTGATACACTTCATGTTAGTTTGACAGTCTGTGATTTGCTGCTTGTGCTTTCTCTGGGCTGTGCCCTCCTCCCTACCGGCTGTGTTTATTTGAGATATTTATTTCTTATTTCTTTGAAAGGATTTTTCTCTGGAGGATACATTGAGATTTCTCTTCGTTCTTCAAGTCCTGTCCTGGATCGAGAACAGTGAGTGGTTACAGATAGCTTGGGGCCTGGTCTGTTCTCTACGATCTCTTGTTTCTCTGCAAGTCTCCATGACCTCTGCCCATTCATTCATCTTCCTGTTCTCACCGTGCCAAGAACTGGCTGGATTCTGCCTCGTTTTTGCTAGTTCCCTAATCTACCACACTTCCTTAAATTCTATGTAAGCTTCGTTTTTCACATCTAATAAAATCTATTCTATTTACTTGTGAACCAATATTGTGAACAAGATGGCTGCCTGGCTCATAGTAGCGACCATCTTTCAGCCTGATTCCGTGTCCTGTATCCTCTATTCACACCTTGGAGTCCTGGCTGCAGACAGCACGGCACCAAGGTATACATGGCCCTGCCTTTCAAAGAAGTAATCACATCCATTGATCACTAGAGGGGGTCAATGTGGGATAATTGATACCTTTGGGACTAGAATTAATGAAGGAGCGCACTGAGTGCGCTCAGGAAGGGGGTAGTCTGGAAAAGGTAGTGCCAGGCTCTTCGAGATAGGAGGCTGACCTGGGAGGGACGAGATAAACCTATATATTCGGCAGCACGCCATGTGGCTCTGGCTGATCACAGGGGGTTCATTCGACATGATGATCGGTCCATGCTGTCCATGCTTCAAATCTCTAGGCCCCCAGGAGTCACAAAGGTCTGATTAGCTTATTTGACGTGGTGTCACGAATGGCCCAGCACCCTCAGCCAGGGGCGGTGCAGGACAGTGGTGGCTATGGACACTTGGGGTCACGGGGTGGTGGCACCCCAGGCGGTGCACACCTAGTTTTTATGACAAAGGTACCTTTTATTTTTTAAGATTTTATTTGTGATTATTGTGTGGTGTAATAAAGTTCCCCGTTGGTTTATTGCGAAATGTAATTCCCTTTGTCTGCCACGCCCGCCGCCATTTTCTGATCACCTCGTGGTTCAGATCAGAATACTCGGATCGTAAAATGGCCGAATCGGCAACTCCCCGATTCGTAACGGCCAATACGAATCGGGGCCAGGGTGCCTCCTGCCAGCGAGGGCCAATGGGACTTGTGTGGGCGGGCAGGGATCCCCATTGTATTCATAAGTGTGTAAAGTGATAAATGCGTGTGTTGTGAAAAATAAAGGCAGATTTTGCAGTGCATCCAGCTTTGACTGATGTGTCTTTTTCTCCGCCGTACTTTTCGTTCTGAGAATCCCTCGAGGTCTCAGGGTGCGGTGTCCCAGATCCGAACCGAACCGAGCGCTCTGTGCCTGCATCGACATCAGGGCAGAGGCGCAGCGGAAGGTGATTCGGTTCCCAGATCGAGAGATCCGATCCGAAGGGCGCGGCCGTGTACCGCGCTTCGGTATTGCGAGGGATTGCGGTAAGATCCGAATCCCTCGCCGATCCCGCAAGATCCGAAGATTCATCTGTCCCCGATCCGAAGAGTCCTCCACTGAGATCCGAAGATTTACCCGCGCCGGGATCGGAAACGTTTCCCGCAGAAGATCCGAAACGTTTCCCACATAAGATACGAAGATTCCTCCGCGGCTGGCAGATCCGATCTCCACGAACGCCCCACACCCGCAAGGTCAGTGAACCAGCTGCTCGGGACGCTGAGTGCCGTATGGCTCAGTGGTCGGGCTGGTTCTAGGCAGGGGTCCCCTCCACCGCCCGCTAACCCTCCCCGGGGTCACGCCAGGCCGCACGAGACGCCGAGTGCGCGCCACTCGGTAGTCGGGCCAGCGGTAAGCGACGGGGTCACGCAGATAGAGCACACCCGCAGGCGGAACAACATCCCATTCCGTCATACTGGTGGCAGCGGTGGGATCGCTCTCTGCAGGCCCCTAGGAGACCTACGCCATGGTGGTGTACACCTACTATGACCGGGACACCCTGCGTGGGATGTTGGAGAACCGGGGAGGAACGCGGGTAACAAGAAAAGAAAGACCCTGATCAAGGAGCTGACTAGGATGGATCAGGACGAGGCGATGACGCCCGTCCCCAGCCCTGTCCACGCGGAGGTGGAGGAAGATGCTGGCCTCCGAGAGGTGCGGCGTCGGATTGCCCTGCTCGGGGATGCCCCAGCGACGGCGGACAGATGCCGGGTGATCCGGGAGTTCTACCGTGAGGTTGAACAGGAAAAGGACCGCCAGCACGAGCTGCGGTTGGCAGAGCTCCGCGGAGCAGAGCCAGAAGATTGGAACCCCGAACCCTATCCTGTGGAACCCTGGGTCGAGGCTCACAGCTCGACTGGAGCTTCACCTGGGGAATCTGCAACCCCCAGTGACTACGCTTGCGGGACTCTCAGCTCGCCTGGAGCCTGTACTGAGGACGTCACTCATCCCAGCGACCCTCGGATGGAGACTCACAGCCCGCCTGGAGCTGCATCTGAGGACGCCACATTCCCCATTGAGGAGCGGTGCTCCTGCGCTGGCACCTTCGCCGACATAAAGGTCGTGTTGGCAAGAGAGCTGCAGGAGGGCCTGGAGCAGGACCAGAGGTCCACAGAGGAACTGTGGTACGAGGCCCTGGACCATGAGCGGGACTGCCATGGTGCGTACATTCCTTCCGACGCTGTCGTCCATCGGGTGCAGTACGATGTGCGAGCAGCGTTCCTGCAAGGTCGGGCCCCAGAGGAGTGGGAAGCCGAGCTCCGGAGTCTGGTGCAGGAGGAGATCGCACTGGACGCCGCGTACCGCGCGCTCCGGTGGCTAACCGCCTCTCCGACAGCGCGCCCGATGGGGGCAGTTCCATTGCAGGGCCTCGCTACGGAGGCACGGGGCTGCTCTACGCGAGCATGGCCGCCGACCCCGAGTTTGGAGAGGAGACGGAGGAACGGATGGAAGACATCCTGGAGCGACGGGAACTGGAGATCCCGTCAGACAGCAGGGACTCGGTGTTTGAGGAGCTGGAGTCCCTAGCCGAGCGAGAGTGGGAGCTCGAGGTGGCTTATCGTAGACTGTTGGACGGCGTTCCGCAGTCGAGCCTGAGCTCCCCGTGGTGGGACGGGTCGGCGGAGGAAGTCGACAGTCCCCAGGTTTGGGACCTATGGGAGGCCGAGGCGGACCCATGGGTGCCCGTGGGGGTTTCGACTGAGGAAGTTACCCCCTTCACCCCGCAAGAGGACAGGGTGGCCGAGCCACGGGTCCAGCGGGGGAGGAGACGGATGGTCTCCCCGGGATGGGTTGTGCGCAACCATTGTTTGCCCCGGGGGGTGAAGTGACCATCCTTCCCCAAGGAGATCTCCAACCAGCGGAAGAGCTGGCTACGGGGCAGAGTGCCGCTGGCCTCTGCCCACTGCCTACAGTCCGCCAGGAGGAGCCGACGGTTGGTCCCCCGGGATGGGTTGTGTGCAACCATTGTTTGCCCCGGGGGGTGAAGTGACCATCCTCCCCAAGGAGATCTCCCACCAGCGGAAGAGCTGGCTACGGGGCAGAGTGTCGCTGGCCTCTGCCCACTGCTTACAGTCTGCCAGGAGGAGCAGACGGATGGTTCCCCGGGATGGGTTGTGCGCAACCATTGTTTGCCCCGGGGGGTGAAGTAACCATCCTCCCGCAAGGAGATCCTCACCAGCTGAAGAGCTGGCCACGGGGCAGAGCGCCGCTGGCCTCTGCCCACCACCCACAGTCTGCCGGGTGGAGCAGACGGATGGTTCCCCCGGGATGGGTTGTGCGCAACCATTGTTTGCCCCGGGGGGTGAAGTAACCATCCTCCCGCAAGGAGATCCTCCTCACCCAGCTGAAGAGCTGGCCACGGGCAGAGGGCGCGCTGGCTGGCTCTGCCCACTACCCACAGTCTGCCAGGTGGGGCAGACAGATGGTCCCCCGGGCTGGGTTGTGCGCAGTCAGTGACGGTCCCGGGGGGGAAAGAAACCATCCTCCCGCAAAGGGATTCCACCCAGCGGAAGAGCTGACGCCAGGGCAGAGCGCCGCTGGCCTCTGCCCGTCTTCCCCAACTCGCCCCGAGGGGCAGAGTGAGGTTGACCCCGTGCAACTGCTGTGGCATCCATTTGTTCCCTTCGTCGGCTGCAGGGAAGAGCAGCCAGGTTTGGCCCTACTTGCTCCTTCGGTTGCCGTGCCCGTACCTGGCCATCCAGCGGAAGAGCTGGCAACGGGGCAGAGCGCCGTGGGCCTCTGCCCATTTTGGCAACCCTTGGGCTCGGGGGCCTCACGCAGCCACGGTGCTTTCCCACGGCTGACCTGGGCACCCGGGGCGTGTGCATTTAGCACCCGGGTTCCCCGGGTGAGCAGTAACCCTGGAGGGGACACAGGAGGCACGCCGGCCCAGATGTATGTCCTCTCGCCCAGCCGGGGAAACTCTAAGGACATGGGGTCCCGACCAAGCTGGCACGGCCGCAAGGCCAAATGGAGAGGCCTGGTGACTCGGCCTCCCCAGACTGACTATGGGCCTGGGAGCACCGACTTCCCCGGTATGACCCGGTGGGGTCAGACCAGGTGCGTCGAACTGGGGGAGGGGGAGGAGTGTCACGGAATGGCCCAGCACCCTCAGCCAGGGGCGGTGCAGTGACAGTGGTGGCTATGGACACTTGGGTGCGGTGGCACGCACCTAGTTTTATAAGTACTTTTATTTAGATGTGATTATTGTGTGGTGTAATAAAGTGTCCCCGTTGGTATTGTGAAATGTAATTCCCTTTGTCTGCCACGCCCGCCGCCATTTTCTGATCACCTCGTGGTTCAGATCAGAATACTCGGATCGTAAAATGGCCGAATCGGCAACTCCCCGATTCGTAACGGCCAATACGAATCGGGGCCAGGGTGCCTCCTGCCAGCGAGGGCCAATGGGACTTGTGTGGGCGGGCAGGGATCCCCATTGTATTCATAAGTGTGTAAAGTGATAAATGCGTGTGTTGTGAAAAATAAAGGCAGATTTTGCAGTGCATCCAGCTTTGACTGATGTGTCTTTTTCTCCGCCGTACTTTTCGTTCTGAGAATCCCTCGAGGTCTCAGGGTGCGGTGTCCCAGATCCGAACCGAACCGAGCGCTCTGTGCCTGCATCGAGCATCAGGGCAGAGGCGCAGCGGAAGGTGATTCGGTTCCCAGATCGAGAGATCCGATCCGAAGGGCGCGGCCGTGTACCGCGCTTCGGTATTGCGAGGGATTGCGGTAAGATCCGAATCCCTCGCCGATCCCGCAAGATCCGAAGATTCATCTGTCCCCGATCCGAAGAGTCCTCCACTGAGATCCGAAGATTTACCCGCGCCGGATCGGAAACGTTTCCCGCAGAAGATCCGAAACGTTTCCCACATAAGATACGAAGATTCCTCCGCGGCTGGCAGATCCGATCTCCACGAACGCCCCACACCCGCAAGGTCAGTGAACCAGCTGCTCGGGACGCTGAGTGCCGTATGGCTCAGTGGTCGGGCTGGTTCTAGGCAGGGGTCCCCTCCACCGCCCGCTAACCCCTCCCCGGGTCACGCCAGGCCGCACGAGACGCCGAGTGCGCGCCACTCGGTAGTCGGGCCAGCGGTAAGCGACGGGGTCACGCAGATAGAGCACACCCGCAGGCGGAACAACATCCCATTCCGTCATAACGTGTAAGTAAGGCTCTGTGGTTGCTCGATTTATTTTCTTGCTGTTTGTGTGTAATTGATTTATCATATCCATTTTTTCTGTAACAAATGCACTGAGATAATTTTTGGTTATCCTAATAAATACAACTTATTAAGTTCTGCTTCTGGCTGATTCGATCCACGCTAACTGAAGAGACTGGATTATTGCTTGTTGATTTAAGCTCGAGTACTAAACTGTGAGTTGCGGTCGCTGGGGCGGTTGGGTAAGCGCGCGGGGGATTGCTGTCCGCGTAGTCATTATCTGGGTGTAGGATAGACAGGCAGTTGCTTAACCCTGCGTCTCACGCTGGCAGCGTGCGTAGTGTTCATGAGAAATGGTGGCAGCGTAACGTATAGAGTAAGAAAGTGGCTGCAGGGATTGTGGGAACCGTAGTCTCTACCCCGGGTCGAGAGAAGATGGGTATGGCATTGCAATCCTGGGACCACTTCATCACGCTCTACGTGCTTGTCGCGAGCGGAGATGCTGTTGGGGATGGTTAGGTAAGCATGCAGGGGATTGTTGTCCGCGTAGTCATTATCTGAGTCTAGGATAGACAGATAGTGAGTTGCTTAACTCTGCATCCTTCGCTGCGGCGCACGTAGTTGTCGTGACAGTCCGTTCTAGCGGTTTTACGTTCTTGCCTAACTTGCATCCGTTTGCCGTGTGCGTTGTGCACCCACAGTTGGGTGCGGACGCACTTCGTGTGGGGGGCTCCATTGGCGATTATTCTATGCTGCGACGGACGTTATTATGTGCGCAAAAACGTACGTTCACATTGCGCTCGTCTGACACGAGCCTTAGTGAGGTGGGCCAGAGCAGTTCCCAGAGAGTCACGGGTTGTGTAATTCTGCCTCTTGGTGTTCAGGCTGGCCTGGTGGTAAAGAGACACTACCACTTACATAAGGCATAAGGCACTACCACTCTCATAAAGCAACTAAAAAGCTTTGCTTTTTGGCTCTTCTTTACTTAATCTATAATATTTGCCAGCCAATATATCTCAGCAGAGGACAAAGGAATATATATATATATATATATATATATATAAGAGGTCCCGCACTCCGCATACCAAAACTTTCTTGCTCCGGTGCAGTCAATCCAGCTGCAGGTAGATAAGAGACCAAAATCCAGACACACACGGAGACTTCTTTTCAAAGTTTAAATAAAATAAAACTTTATTCTGGCATCAAATTTCAACGTTTCAGTCCCCAGAGGGACTTTCCTCAGGAATGGCCAACATACAAAGGAAGATGTATATATATATATATATATATATATATATACATATATATATATACAGTTGTGTTCAAAATTATTCAACCCCCAATGCTGTAAAGGGTTTTAGGGAATTTAGTGTACATTTGTAATTGTATTCAGAATGAAATCCTACAAGGACTTTTTAAAGAACCATATGCAACTAAAATGACATCAATTGGTTTTGTAATACAGTAGTAAATGTTTCTTTTGTGAATTCTTCATTGACACAATTATTCAACCCCTTAAAGACTACCACTCTGAAGAACAGAGGTTCATTCAAGTGTTTTCAATCAGGTATTGAAAACACCTGTGGATGTCACGGAGCAGCAATAAAGCATAATAAGCACCAATTAGGCAGCTTTAAAATGACTGTGATACTCAGCTCCTTCTAGACATTTACTTGTGTGGTTACAAACATGGTGAAGTCAAGAGAATGGTCCAGGAAGACAAGAGAAGAGGTGATTACTCTTCACAGGAAGGGCAATGGCTATAAGAAGATTGCAAAGATGTTAAACATACCAAGAGAGACCATAGGAAGCATCATTCGCAAATTCAAGGCAAAGGGCACTGTTGAAACGCTACCTGGTCGTGGCAGAAAGAAGATGCTGACTTCGACTGCTGTGCGCTACCTGAAGCGTAGAGTGGAGAAAAGTCCCCGTGTGACTGCTGAGGAACTGAGAAAAGATTTGTCAGATGTGTTTACTGAAGTTTCAGCTCAGACAATACGGCGCACACTGCGTAATGAAGGCCTCCATGCCAAAACTCCCAGGCGCACCCCCTTGCTGTCTCCAAAGAATAAGAAGAGTCGACTGCAGTATGCCAAAAGTCATGTGGACAAACCACAGAAGTTTGGGGATAGTGTTCTGTGGACTGATGAAACAAAATTAGAACTGTTTGGGCCCATGGATCAACGCTATGTTTGGAGGAGGAAGAACAAGGCCTATGAAGAAAAGAACACCTTGCCTACTGTGAAGCATGGCGGGGGGTCAATCATGCTTTGGGGCTGTTTTGCTTCTGCAGGTACAGGGAAGCTTCAGCGTGTGCAAGGTACCATGAATTCTCTTCAGTACCAGGAGATATTGGATGACAATGTGATGCAGTCCGTCACAAACCTGAGGCTTGGGAGACGTTGGACCTTTCAACAGGACAATGATCCCAAGCATACCTCCAAGTCCATTAGAGCATGGTTGCAGATTAAAGGCTGGAACATTTTGGAGTGGCCATCGCAGTCACCTGACTTAAATCCGATTGAGAACCTCTGGTGGGACTTAAAGAAAGCAGTTGCAGTGCGCAAGCCTAAGAATGTGACTGAACTGCAGGCTTTTGCCCATGACGAATGGGTGAAGATACCCGTAGATCGCTGCAAGACACTTGTGTCAAGCTATGCTTCACGTTTAAAAGCTGTTATAACTGTAAAAGGATGTTGTACTAAGTACTAAGATTGAATGTCACTTGGGGGTTGAATAAAACTGATAATGATGTGAGCACAGAAAAGACATTTGTGGTTATTTCATTATAAATGTTATGTTATATTTGTCTGACCTACACGTGCCTCTTTGATTTAATTGTAAGCAAGAAGACTGAATGATCAAAATCAATGTCAAACTGGCCAAAACACTCAATTTCAGTGGGGGTTGAATAATTTTGAACACAACTGTAGATAGATAGAAGTAACGGCCACTACAAGGACCGGAAGGGCTTAGTTTAGGTGTTCTAATATTTTATTTGTGTACTTGACCCCATCAGTTCCCCGACCTCCCATTTAATTAGTTATAACAAGATCCCCATAAAAATGTCCTCCCGCTTTTATTCCCCAGAAGAGGCATATGAGATCCTGGCCGTCTCTGAGAGCGACGCTCTTGCCGACAGTGACACCCTCACAGCCTCTGATATAGAGCCCCTTAGTGAACCCTCCAGTGATGGTGACCCCCCACCATCTACTGGGAGGCGCGAGAGCAATTGGGTACCCCCAAATATGGCTGCCCCAGAAATACCCCCATTTATAGCGACTCCTGGCATCACAGTAAGGGTAGAGGACTGTGAGCCAGTGAGCTTTTTTAATCTCTTTATGTCGGACGACGTATTCGAGATGGTGGTTGAGCAAACCAACCCGTTTGCCAACCAGTATCTTGATGCGCATCCGGATTCACATCGCCACAGACGTAACAAGTGGCACCCAACGGATGTGATAGAGTTTATAAAATTTTGGGCTCTAACCCTCGTAATGGGAATAGTGAAGAAGCCAAGTATCCGGTCTTACTGGCACAAAAACCCCATCCTGGCTACCCCACTATTCCCAAGGGTTATGAAGAGGGAACGATACGAAAATCTCATGCGATTCCTCCATTTTAATGACAACGCACTGTGCCCACCAAGAAACGACCCAATGCATGACCGCAGCTATAAAATTCGGCCCCTTATCAGTCTTATGTCTGCCAAATTCACCGATAATTATGTTCCCGACCAAAATATATCTGTATACGAGTCCCTTATGAAATTCAAAACGCAGACTGCTCTTCAAGCAGTATATCCCAAGCAAGCGATCCCGGTATGGCGTCAAATTTTATAAATTGTGTGAGTCCACAACAGGCTACACCTGGGTGTTTAGAATATACGAAGGGAAAGATAGCCACCTTGACCCCCCAGGATGCCCCGATTGTATTGGCACCAGTGGAAAAATTGTGTGGGATCTGCTCTATCCCCTATTCAACAAGGGCTATCATTTATGGGTCGATAACTATTACACCAGTATCGACCTATTTAAAAATTTATATTGTTTTGAGACCCTTGCGTGTGGCACAGTGCGGAAGAATCGCAGAGGTTTTCCCCAAATCCTGACAGCAGGCAAAAGAAGTAGAGGCTCCTCTTCATCTCTACGTCAGGAAGAAGTGCTAGCCCTTCGGTTCACCGATAAGAAGGATGTATACATGCTATCTACAGTGCACGACGAAAGTACAGTGCCAGTGCCTGTGAGAGGGAGGACTGAGCCACTGGAAAAGCCAAAGTGCATTGTAGATTACAGCAAGTTTATGGGGGGAGTAGACTTGGCTGATCAATGTATACAGCCTTATCTGGTGAACCGAAAGACTAGGGCATGGTACAAGAAGATTGCCATCTATTTAACCGAGATAGCAATTTTCAATGCGTACGTGCTCTACAAGCAGGCAGCAGTACAAAAGCCATATCCCTTCCTAGAATTCATGCTTGAGATCATATCCCAACTTATCCTAACCCCGGCCCCCGTTACATCCGCTTTGGAATCAGGAGATCTCCAAAGATTAAGCGGCAGACACGTTCCTTCCTGAGTCCCTCCCACCCGCTGTAAAAAGTCCCCCCAGAAAAAGTGTCGTGTCTGCCGCAAGAAAGGAATCCGAAAGGATTCTAGTTATTATTGCCCTACCTGCCCATCTCTACCTGGCCTCTGCATAACCGAGTGCTTCAAAATTTATCATACCGAGCTAAATTACTAAATCCCCTTTTCTGCTTTGTCCCGATTACCCTTTGCTGCCTGTACCGACTCATTGGCTTGTTATTTGTTTGCTGCCTGTACCGACTCATTGGCTTGTTATACCGACTACTCTTTGTTTGCTGCCGTACCGACTCATTGGCTTGTTATAACGACTACTCTGACTTCTGGAATCCCCTGAATTTGGCCTGTCCCTGTTTACGTTAAGCCCAGCTATTCTAAAGTGACTGCACCAAACAACTCAAAATACTAATTTAGAATCATTGGCACGTCATCTTTGGAGCAATATTCTTTCTTGGCGTGCCATGTTCTCTCAAAGTCGACATAAATCCTGAAAATCACTTGTTAAATTACCAAAAAACTAAATAAAAATGCTACATGTGGGGTACCGTTGAATTCATAACACATTGCCGAACACAAATATCAATGTTATAGGCCAGTAAAAGGTTGACTGAGCAGGATATTAGCAGCAAAATAACAGTTTTCGTGTAAAACAAATGCAAAACACAAACATGAAGACTAAGTTTGGCCAGGGTTTGTGACTAAGTGGCTACTATAAAAAACTGGACATACCCCATTTTCAACACTCTGGGTTGTCTACTTCTCAAAATGATATGCCATGATGGGGTACTTTTCATACCTGGGCTGCCATACCCTCTCAAATTCAACCTAGGCCCAGCAAACCAATCTGGCAAACTCTACATTTGACCGTGTAACTTTCCAAAAAGTAAATAAAAATGCAACATGGGGGTACCGTTGAACTCGTAACACATTGCCGACCACAAATATCAATGTTATAGGCCAGTAAAAGGTTGACTGAGCAGGATATTAGCAGCAAAATAACAGTTTTCGTGTAAAACAAATGCAAAACACAATCATGAAGACTAAGTGTGGCCAGGGTTTGTGACTAAGTGGCTACTATACAAAACTGGACATACGGAGCATGGTTTGGACGCGAGGCAAGATGGCCGCTTGATTCGGCAGCTCTGCACCCGGGCGCACCAAATAAGCACTTCGAATGTCCGCATGACGTCCCACGGGACAAAAAAATTGAGCCGCTGCCTCTGTGAGTCACCCTCATACCCTGGCGCTGACCGGGAGCTCCCCGATGCGCCACTATCTCCGCGGGTCACAGGCTGATCCCTCACAAGGCCGCAAAACCAAGATGGCGGCAGCCGGGGACCGCATGGCTGAATCGGAGGATGATCTGCACGACAGCCGGACTTCCTCTCTGAGCGACATACCAACTGCGGAGGTAAGGGAGACCCTGCGCCATCTACCCACTAAGAGGAACCTGGAATCTCTATTCTCGCACATGGAGGCAAAATTTGATGCAAAATTCGCTGAATTGGGGGCTGATGTGCGGCAACTGGGAGGCAGAGTACAAGATTTGGAAGATGATAGAGACGCTTCCATGGCCCACCTTGACAGATTACAGGCCCAACTAAACGAACAGTCCCAATATGTTACTGACCTACGCCGCTCAGTAGACGACTTAGATAACAGAGGGCGCCGCAACAATGTCCGAATTAGAGGTGTCCCTGAACCGGAAGACACGGAAGATATACCCCTCATTCTACGGACTTTATTTAATGCGCTCCTTGAACGTCCACCTGATACGCCGATATTGCTTGATAGAGCACATAGAGCGCTGCACCCACGGGGAGCCCCATCAACACCCCCAAGAGATATCATCTGCCGCATACATCATTTCCCGCTTAAGGAAGAGATCATGCAAGCGGCCAGAAAGAAACGATCAATCACACATGATGGACACGCGGTTGAAGTCTACCAAGACCTCTCCAGATTCACTTTGCAAGCCCGGAGACACCTTAAGCCGATCACGGATGTCCTCAGAGCTCGAGACATTAGATACAGGTGGGGCTACCCATTTGCTCTTACTGTACGTAGGGATAATCAGCTCATGACTATCACGGAACCTGGAGACGTGCCTGAATTTATTTGCGCCTTGGACCTACCACAGGTGGAAGTTGCAAATTGGCATGGAGGCGACTTCCTGGATTTCCCCCCTCCCAAGCCCCAAAGGCAAAAGTGGCAAGCAGTCCGTAGACAGAAACACCGCCATCCCCTCAGGGACGAGGCAACAAACCCAGGACTCCACTCAACCTTTGGCCCGACGAGGCGGGACCCTTGAGAGGTTCCCCCCCTCTTTTTTCTATTTCCCCTTCTATTCTGTTGGCTAAAGTGACCGGCTGGTCCATCCCGACACCTCCATCCTGAGGACGGAGGCCCAAAACCCTTGGGACCGTCCACATTTCTCTTTTTTATTGCAATAAGCTACTGGACGACGGGACGAGTCCTGAGGTTATGTCCGTCTGCTGAAGACGACACCCGAAGGTTAAGCTTACTTTTTATTTGCCCGGGTGCGGCAGAATTTGGAGGCTGATAACCTACTTTAACTGTAGTGCTTTATTTCGTTCATTATACACTTACTAAGGTTTACATGTTAAGTATTTTACTTGTGTTCTACACCATCCCCACTGCGGTGTTTAAATTTATCCAGTATGCCTGGAACGGCTGTTCCTTATTCTCATCTTGCTGGCTTGGCCCCATATGGGTCTGTACCCTATTCGGGTACCCACACCGATCTTTGCTATGTGTTTTGCACTGTAAGGTGCGGTTTATAATTTTACCTCTGTCTGTATTTTTGTTTTTATTATTGTATGTCTATTTGGGTCAATGCAACCTGTACATCTTGTTCATGTCAGAACCGCTCGTGTTGAGCCCGCGCAGGGGAGTGCATTCTCTCCAACACTGCTATTTTTGTAGGGACACTTTTTTAGATTATGGCTAAGATACGACTTATATCCCTGAATGTCAGGGGACTGAACCACCCGGCTAAACGGCGGATCGCTATGGCTGATCTTCGTAAACAAAAATGCGATTTTGCCTTCTTGCAAGAAACTCACTTTCGGTCAGATAGTGCTCCAACTTTGCGCTCAAATTACTTTACCCAGGGCTTCTATAGTAACTTTGAGGCGTCAAAATCTAGAGGGGTGGCCGCCCTGGTGGCCTCACACATTCCTTTCACATGTACCTCCCAGATTGAAGACCCACAGGGCCGTTTCATCTTTATAAAGGGGCATATTGGGTCTAGATTGGTCACGCTGGCAAATATATACCTCCCCAACACTCATCAGTGCACTGCGCTCAGTAGAATTTTGAATAAACTCGCTAAGTTTGCTGAAGGCCTTCTATTATGTGGAGGAGATTTCAACATCTCCCCGGACTCCCCGAAGGAAGCTGCCCCGTCTCCGGGCACACCACAACCATCTAAGCGACGTAGATTCCACCAACTATTGCAGACGTTTCAATTAGTAGATTGTTGGAGAGCGATGCACCCCGCTGGGCGCGATTACACATTTTATTCGCATGCTGCCCGAGTCTACTCCCGTCTGGACCTTTTCCTCAGGTCTCACCATACACTTCATTTAATCTGCACAGTGTCCATAGGGAATATTACTTGGTCAGACCACGCCCCAGTGTTGTTGGACCTCGATGTTCCCGATCTACCCCCTAGACATTACCAATGGCGTCTTAACGAATCCCTACTTAAGGACGTGGTTCACCGGGAGTATCTCTCAGATGCCATTTCCCAATATTTTGATGAGAATGATAATGGGGAAGTCTCTGATCCCATACTGTGGGAGGCGCATAAGAGTGTACTCCGGGGTCAGTTGATCCAACTGGGGGCCCGATGTAAAAGGGACAGGGGAGACAAGATTCAATCCTTGCTCGCAGATATACAGACTTTTGAGACTCTTCATAAGGCCACTCCATCCGCTGAACACTACTCCTCCTTATCCTCCCTCCGATCAGAATTGAGGCAGTTGCTCCAACACCATGCTTGTAGGTCGCTCCTCCTTACTAAACGCTCTTATTACCTTCACGGTAATAAATGTGGCAAACTTTTGGCGAGAGCCCTACGCCAGAAGTACCAGTCTACCTACATCCCCAAACTTAGACGCTCTGACGGCTCCATCACACATCTCAATGACGAAATTTTAGCTGAGTTCCATACCTACTATCACTCTCTATATAATCTTAGGGACTCACCCCCTCCAGCTAAGCTTATGGCTGATTACTTGGCTAAAGCCCTGGATGTCACTATCTCCCCAGAACAGGCTGAGGCGCTAGACGTCCCCTTCACATCTGAGGAACTGGAGGAAGCACTTAAAGCTACCCCGACGGGGAAAAGCCCGGGCCCAGATGGCTTCTCTATTGGGTACTATCGGACCTTTCTGAAGTCATTGGGCCCTTACCTTCTCCGCTCCTTTAACGCGATAGGCGAAGAGACTAGTTTCCCCACAGAGGCTCTCTGAGCTACAATCTCGCTTATACCAAAACCTGGTAAAGACCCTTTATTATGCTTAACTACCGCCCCATCTCTCTAATAAATAATGACATAAAGCTTATGGCAAAGATGCTGGCCCGGAGACTTAACCCCATACTCCCCTCTATGATCCATCCTGACCAAGTGGGATTTGTTCCTCTTAGAGGGGCTCGGGACAATACTCTGAGAGCCATAAATCTTCTCCACATATCCCGGGTCAACTCTACCCCTATGCTCTTTCTCTCGGTCGACGCCGAAAAGGCGTTCGACCGAGTAGATTGGTCATTTTTAATAACGGTTCTAGCAAAACTGGGTTTGGGACCTCGCTGGCTAGCCTGGGTTTCAGCACTTTACAGTAATCCGACAGCCCTCCTCCGAGTAAATGGCACTCTCTCCAGCCCCATATCGGTCCGGAACGGGACGCGTCAGGGATGTCTATTCTCCCCGATACTGTTTATCATTACGCTAGAACCTTTTCTGCAAAGATTGCGGGACAATGAGTGCATTCGAGGATACAATGCCCCCCTCCATGAATATAAAGTGTCTGCTTTTGCGGACGACGTGTTATTAACGATCATAGATCCCCTACAATCCCTCCCTGCGTTTCTGCGGGAAGTCTGTTTATATGCCGCGGTCTCCAATTTTAAGATTAACGCTACTAAGTGCGAGGCACTTGGAGTGGACATCCCCGACGCCACTCGCTTTCAGATCAGATCTCTCTTCTCCTTCTCGTGGCAATCAGAAGCTATCACATATTTAGGCCTCCGAATCCCCTCTGACCTTAATTTATTATACACTCTTAACTATGAACCTCTCTTACATAGGGTACGGAGCGACTTACAGGCATGGGACAAGCCCCACTTCTCTTGGTTTGGAAGGATTAATATAATAAAGATGTCCGTACTACCTAAGTTCCTCTACTTATTCCAGACTCTCCCTATTCATGTTGCCCCTTCTTTCTTCAACACACTGCGCAGTCTATTTGGAAAGTTCATATGGGCTGACAAACGTCCCAGGTTGGCCTTTCACTTATTGACCCGCCCTAAACACCGGGGAGGATTGAGTGCACCTCACATGCAATACTACTATGTGGCCGCACTGCTCCTTCGTCTGTCGGACTGGTCTATGTCCCCTCCCCATAAACTGTGGGTCCCCCTCGAACAAAAATTCCTTCAAGTCCCCATTGTCTCAGCACCCTGGCAAACGGCCTCTCACACCACTATATGCCCGACGACCCACCCGACGATATCTCTGACTCTAAGGTTATGGCGCCTCTATCGCCACAGACTAGACCTATCCCCTCTCCCCTTACTCCCATAACCAGCAACCCTGACTTCCTGCCTGGCCGCCAACCCTCATTCCTAGACATCGACTATGACGGCCCATATTTAAAGATCCAGATGTGCGCGGCTGAGGGCACACTTCTACCCCTAGAGAAATTGGTGCCACAACGGATATCGTCCCCCATGGATGCATATCGCTATCTCCAACTCAAACACTTCTGGTCAAGCCTGACAGCACACCAACCATACAGACCTACTTTAACCCCCTTTGAAAGCCTCTGTACTCAAGATCCCCCTCCACCACATCTCCTTTCATTAATATATGCCCTTTTGCTGGCTGCGGAATACCCAGACCTACCCTCTTACACTACTAAGTGGGAAACTGAGACACCCCCTCCTTTGACCGAGCGCGCATGGTTAGATGTCTTCCATATCACTTTCCATTCCTCTAGAGACCTGAAAGTACAAGAGATGAATTACAAATTGCTCTCACGATGGTACCTCACACCTAATAGATTGGCGCTGATGCACCCAGGAGTGTCCCCGGAATGTTGGAGGTGTGGGCTATCGAAGGGAACGTTCATTCATATCTGGTGGACCTGTCCGTTTATAGTACCCTACTGGGAGGTGGTGTTCACCTACGTTAAGGAAATCACCTCTTTGGAGGTCCCTTTCACACCACAAGCTGCTCTCCTCCATGTGGTCCCCCTATCCCCGAATAGATATATCAAGTCTCTAGTGATTCACTTGTTTAACTCAGCAAAATCTCTGATACCCAGACACTGGAGATCGCAATCGCCACCGTCGATTTTTGAATGGATAGACCAGGTCAACAGCGTTAGGGAAATGGAAGAACTTCACCTCTCACTGGAAAACAAATACGATATTTACTTTAAAACGTGGTACTGGTGGTCTGACTTTGTTATGAAGCACCGTAAAGATAACCCGGAAGCCCTAGCCAGGTCCCTTGAACGGCGAACTATACCCCCCATATTGCCTTTATAGATCGACCCGGTTGACTGCTATTGTGATTCTGGACATGCAGATGAGCAAGACCCTCCAATGCGAGCATATAGATCTCACGACCCAATTGTTTGTGTTTGTTTTTGTCTTTGGTTTACTGTATGTATGATTTTTGGTTTTCCCTTTTCTTTTTCTTCTCTGTTTTTTCTTTTCTTAGAATACCTATCACTTGTTGGTATAAGCTTATTTTACTGGTTCTTTTAGCTATCTTAACATTTGCTGAGATACATGTGAAGTATTCGACCCCTATGCTCTTCACACTGAAAGCTCAAGAGAATGTACCCTCCACAAGATTACTGAACATTAGTGGATTTGTTTATTATTTATTATTATGTAACTGAACTGACTATGCCTTGTTATATGCATTCTTTTATATCAATAAAAATGATATTATACAAAAAAAACTGGACATACCCCATTTTCAACACTCTGGGTTGTCTACTTCTCAAAATGATATGCCATGATGGGGTACTTTTCATACCTGGGCTGCCATACCCTCTCAAATTCAACTAGGCCCAGCAACCAATCTGGCAAACTCTACATTTGACCGTGTAACTTTCCAAAAGTAATGAAAAATCAACATCGGAGGTACCGTTGAACTCGTAACTGTCACGGTTCCCAGATCCCACCTCGCAATACTTAACACCCCAAACTCCACAGAGCCCAGAAGCTACCAACAGAGTAGCCGTGAAAGATCTCTAACTGTCTGGTCCTTAGAATTGGCCAGGTTAAACTAGCTAGACAGAAAGGGTTAACAACCGGGGAGTAGTCAGCCGAGCCAGAATCAGGAATACAGAGTTCAGAATGGTCAAATGGAATAGCCGGGTCGATATCAGAGCAGTGGCGTAGTACAAAATGGTCTAGGGCAACAGAAGGCAGAATAGTCAGAAACCAGCAGAGGTCAATAACGGGTTAATTCAATATAGCAGTCAGGTACAAGGAGCTCAGGTATGGATAACCACGATCTGGCAACTGCTGAAAATACACTGAGGGTTTTTAAAGACCTTCACCAGGCCACGCCCCCCCACTCAAGCCGCGCCTCATGCAACCACCTCCCTGCCTGTCTCCATTTAAACCGGGATTGGTCAGCGAGCAGCATCAGACATGCTGCCCTCAAGCACACAGGTAGGGCTGGAAGCTCCCAACATTACAGTAACACATTGCCGAACACAAATATCAATGTTATTATAGGCCAGTAAAAGGTTGACCGAGCAGGTATTAGCAGCAAAATAACAGTTTTCGTAAAACAAATGCAAAACACAATCATGAAGACTAAGTGTGGCCAGGGTTTGTGACTAAGTGGCTACTATACAAAACTGGACATACCCCATTTTCAACACTCTGGGTTGTCTACTTCTCAAAATGATATGCCATGATGGGGTACTTTCAATACCTGGGCTGCCATACCCTCTCAAATTCAACCTAGGCCCAGCAAACCAATCTGGCAAACTCTACATTTGACCGTTGTAACTTTCCAAAAAGTAAATAAAAATGCAACATGGGGGTACCGTTGAACTCGTACACATTGCCGAACACAAATATCAATGTTATAGGCCAGTAAAAGGTTGACCGAGCAGGATATTAGCAGCAAATAACAGTTTTCGTGTAAAACAAATGCAAAACACAATCATTAAGACTAAGTGTGCCAGGGTTTGTGACTAAGTGGCTACTATACAAAACTGGACATACCCCATTTTCAACACTCTGGGTTTCTACTTCTCAAAATGATATGCCATGATGGGGTACTTCTCAAACCTGGGCTGCCAACCCTCTTCAAATTCAACCTAGGCCCAGAAAACCAATCTGACAAACTCTACATTTGATCGTGTAACTTTCCAAAAAGCAAAATAAAAATGCTAAATGGAGGGTACCGTTGAACTCGTAAGACATTGCCGACCAGAAATATGAGTTTTTTAGGCCAGTAAAATGTCGAGGGAGCATGACATCATCAGTAAAATAACAGTTTTTGTGTGAAAAATGCAAAACACAAACATGAAGACCAAGTTTGCGACTAAGTGACTACTATAAAAAAATGAAACGTACACCATTTGGAATAGCCTGGGTTGTCTACTTTTCAAAATGGTATGACATGTTGGGGTACTTTTCATACCTGGGCTGCCATAAACTCTCAAAGTCAACATAGGGCCAGGAAACCAATCTGGCAAATTTCAAGTTGTAAAACGTGAAATGGGCAAACTCTATATTTGACCCTGTAACTTTCCAAAACCTCATAAAACCTCTACATGGGGGGTACCGTTGAACTCGTAAGACATTGCCGACCAGAAATATATGTATTTTATTTCATTTAATGCTAAGTGTACAATGTCATTCACACTAAAAATACAATGGAGAACTTTGAAAATTGCAAAATTTCCTTTTTTCTCATAGTTTTTAGGTTTGTTTTCATACTATAATATATTTTATATATAAATCTTTGATGGAAAATGAAATCCCTATTTCTCCTGAACAAAATGATATATAATAAGGGTGGGTACACTTAATATGTAAGAGGTAAATTATGGTTGAACAGCGAATAGCTGAAATTCTACTTTAAGAAGTGTTCAAAAGTGTTCCAAACTTGTAAAATTACTCCCGTCCTTAAGGGGTTAAAAAGCAGCGATATATGCAGTATTGGTCTTACAAACCCTCTCTGGGTGTGAATGTTTTTAACAAATAAAAAAATTATTTATTTATTTTTTCTATTTGGTCTTCCTAAATATGTGGTTTACATGGAGAAATGTTTCTAAGCACTGAAAGGGTTAAATCTGGCAAAACTCTGTTTAAATGTATTTAGCTGCTGTTGTGGTTTCTTTTGTATTGTCTGGTGTGCTCTCCTCTCGTTGTGTTTTATATATATATATACAGTTGTGTTCAAAATTATTAAACCCCCAATGCTGTAAAGGGTTTTAGGGAATTTAGTGTACATTTGTAATTGTATTCAGAATGAAATCCTACAAGGACTTTTTAAAGAACCATATGCAACTAAAATGACATCAATTGGTTTTGTAATACAGTAGTAAATGTTTCTTTTGTGGATTCTTCATTGACACAATTATTCAACCCCTTAAAGACTACCACTCTGAAGAACAGAGGTTCATTCAAGTGTTTTCAATCAGGTATTGAAAACACCTGTGGATGTCACGGAGCAGCAATAAAGCATAATAAGCACCAATTAGGCAGCTTTAAAATGACTGTGATACTCAGCTCCTTCTAGACATTTACTGGTGTGGTTACAAACATGGTGAAGTCAAGAGAATGGTCCAGGAAGACAAGAGAAGAGGTGATTACTCTTCACAGGAAGGGCAATGGCTATAAGAAGATTGCAAAGATGTTAAACATACCAAGAGAGACCATAGGAAGCATCATTCGCAAATTCAAGGCAAAGGGCACTGTTGAAACGCTACCTGGTCGTGGCAGAAAGAAGATGCTGACTTCGACTGCTGTGCGCTACCTGAAGCGTAGAGTGGAGAAAAGTCCCCGTGTGACTGCTGAGGAACTGAGAAAAGATTTGTCAGATGTGGGTACTGAAGTTTCAGCTCAGACAATACGGCGCACACTGCGTAATGAAGGCCTCCATGCCAGAACTCCCAGGCGCACCCCCTTGCTGTCTCCAAAGAATAAGAAGAGTCGACTGCAGTATGCCAAAAGTCATGTGGAGAAACCACAGAAGTTTTGGGATAGTGTTCTGTGGACTGATGAAACAAAATTAGAACTGTTTGGGCCCATGGATCAACGCTATGTTTGGAGGAGGAAGAACAAGGCCTATGAAGAAAAGAACACCTTGCCTACTGTGAAGCATGGCGGGGGTCAACCATGCTTTGGGGCTGTTTTGCTTCTGCAGGTACAGGGAAGCTTCAGCGTGTGCAAGGTACCATGAATTCTCTTCAGTACCAGGAGATATTGGATGACAATGTGATGCAGTCCGTCACAAACCTGAGGCTTGGGAGACGTTGGACCTTTCAACGGGACAATGATCCCAAGCATACCTCCAAGTCCACTAGAGCATGGTTGCAAATTAAAGGCTGGAACATTTTGGAGTGGCCATCGCAGTCACCTGACTTAAATCCGATTGAGAACCTCTGGTGGGACTTAAAGAAAGCAGTTGCAGTGCGCAAGCCTAAGAATGTGACTGAACTGGAGGCTTTTGCCCATGACGAATGGGCGAAGATACCCGTAGATCGCTGCAAGACACTTGTGTCAAGCTATGCTTCACGTTTAAAAGCTGTTATAACTGTAAAAGGATGTTGTACTAAGTACTAAGATTGAATGTCACTTGGGGGTTGAATAAAACTGATAATGATGTGAGCACAGAAAAGACATTTGTGGTTATTTCATTATAAATGTTATGTTATATTTGTCTGACCTACACGTGCCTCTTTGATTTAATTGTAAGCAAGATGACTGAATGATCAAAATCAATGTCAAACTGGCCAAAACACTCAATTTCAGTGGGGGTTGAATAATTTTGAACACAACTGTATATATATATATATATTTTCATTCTCCTGAAAAGTCGGGTCACACCCAGAACTGGGGCATAACCCCTGAGACAGATACAGGCAAAGAGACCCCCTAGAAGGGGGTTACAAACCCCAAAACCATAAACCTTTGTTAAAGCAACACAAAACTGGATCAGACAATCATAAAAACATGCTAGAAACAAAAATGTGCAAATATAAAACAACACAATGCAAACCATAACTAAAACCAAATATCACCAGTATAGTGATATATTAGTAGTCCATGGAATTGTCCCTTTGTCACATATAAAATGAGAAATACCTAATTTCCCGTGCTGCGAGCAAGGTCAGGGCACTATCACCTGGTGTGAGCTAACCCTAGCGTCAGCCTATTTTCGTGTTAGCACCAGGTAAATTCAGTCTAGCGCTGGACCAACAGATCGTTTGCCTCTGCCTACAAATGGCAAAAACCACTTAGCACGCGGTATTTAACAATTCGTAGCACGAGCTCACTTTACTTACCGTGTCCTATAATTAACATGGGGAGCGCTGGAGATCACTTTCGCTATTCTAACCAACAGATCGTTTGGTGCTGGTGCTACTCGCAAAAAATTTACCTACTGCTCAACCCTGATGTTAATTTACAGAAAAGGAAAAAAAAAGGAAAAAAAACATCAAAAGGTCTTTGTACCGTTGGGGACTTCCAGCCTTTCCGGTGTGCTTGAGGGCAGCATGTCTGATGCTGCTCGCTCACCAACACCCGGTTTAAATTGAAACAGGCAGGGAGGTGGCTGCATGAGGTGCGGCTTGAGAGGGGGGCGCGGTCTGGTGAAGGTCTTTTAAAAACCAACAGTTCCTTCTAAGCAGTGCCAGATAGTGGTTATCCATACCTGAGCTCCTTGTACCTGAATTCTCTTGTGATTTAACCTGTTATTGACCTCTGCTTGTTTTCTGACTATTCTGCCTTCCGTTGCCCTAGACTATTTTCTTGTACTATGCTTCTGCACTGATATCGACCCGGCTATTCCATTTGACTATTCTATACTCTGTATTCCTGATTCTGGCTCGTCTGACTACCCCCGTGTTGCTGACCTGGTTTTGTATTACGACATTGTCTTTGATTAACCCTTTCTGTCTAGCTAGTATACCTGGCCAATTCTAAGGACCAGACAGTTAGGGATTCTTCTACGGCTACCCCGTTGGTAGCTTTTGGGCTCTGTGGAGTGTTGGGCTTTAAGGACTGCGTGGTGGGATCCGGGAACTGTGACAGTCTTGCCCAAAATTAACAGGCAATTGAAAGGAATGCAGCACAGGTGTTCTCTTGGCCCGCTGGATGTAGTTTACTAGGGATGAGCCGAACACCCCCGTGTTCGGTTCGCATTCGAACTCGAACAAATTTCATAAGTTCGAACATGAACCAAACTCAATGCAAGTCAATGGGACTCAAAAGTTCAATTTTTAGAGTGCCCTGCAAGAGGGCATATATGCAAGATATTTGCCATAAAAGGTGTATGGGGGTCCGGGTAGTGCCCTGCGGGACAGGAAACAAGGACAAAAAGTTTTAAAAAAAGTTTTTAAAGGGACAGTGAGTTTTCCATGAAATAAGGGTTGAAAATAAAGACGAAAAATGCCTTCAAATATCGTGCCTAGGAGGTCCCCATAACCTGCCCGTGAAGTGGCGGATTTGTAGGATGTATAGAAACATTTAAAAACCAAAAAAATGACATTTCAAATCACGGTAAACGGTATTCCTTTAATCTATTCATAAACAACTGCTTGGGGCGGCAGCCTGTATGAAAAGACATTTTAGGACACGCAGAACAAGTTTAGTGATTTTTTGGCTAAATTATGGTGAAACTTATGCAGGCTTTGGATGAAAGTAACAATAGGTGCTTTAAAATTGGGCCTTTAGTGTCGGCAACAGTGCCGTCACACCGTAACCCCTCTGTGGTATTGTGGAAGAGTGCAGGGTTGGACCCTGCGTTCCAAAAAAATTAAATAGATATAAATCTGGTACAGGCGTCAGTGCACCCAAATATTGTGCCTTTGGTGGCAGCAAGTGCCTTCACACCGTAACCCCTTTGGCTAGGGACAGATGAGCGCATTTTCTGCGGCCACCGTCAAAATGTACGTCGATGCGTGCGCACGCATTTTTTCACGGAATACGCTTAAGTGGTCAGACGATGCGCAATTCTGGACGTATTTCATGACGATGGGGTGAAAAGAAGTCTAGGGAAATCCGGCTGTTTGAACGTTATGTAGGCCGCACACTAGCAGCGTCTGACGTCTCCTAATCACGCACACACGCTGCTATGCGGACGCAGCGCACTCTGTACGTCAGTACCAGCGGTTTAACGTTCTCGAAAAAATGCGTTCATTTTCCACTTGCGTTGCGCGGCCGGACTTTTGTGCGACCGTACTTCGTATATTGGCTGTCATTGCCCGTCATCTGCTGCTAGTGCGGCCGTGATTATGTGCGCCAGAACGCGCGTTCGCACTGCCTCAGTCTGACCCTAGCCTTAGTGGTATTGTGGCAGAGTTCAGTGGTGGAGGTTTTGTGAATGCAGAAGACATCCCCGATTTATTCCGTTACGTCAGCATCAGGGGATTGATAGCTGCTGATTCAGGACTGATTCATTTTTATAAATGTCAGCCGGTCTACAGAGTTGGTGGACAGACGCACCCCTTTTGTCTGTGACAAAACCTCCAGCGGCACTGAACGTACTTTCAGAAAGCACGCTGGATGAAGAGCAACCTAGTAGCTGCATAGCATATTGGCTAAGTTCTGGCCAGTGATCCAATCTCAACACCCAGTAAGCCAGTGGATCATCTGCTGGAAAGGTATCCAGGTCTGCCCTTGCCCCTAGGTAGTCCTGCACCATACGGTGAAGACGCTGGCAATGGGTGCCTACATTTGACGTCCCTGGGCGTCGTGGACTAAAAAAAATTAAAAAGGCTTCAGTCAAGCGGCCCCGGCCTTCACCACTATTCCTCTGATCATCCGCAGCCTCAGAAGCAACTGTGTCATCACTTGGTAACCTACCAGTGCCTGGAAAGGTGTTACACAAGTGTCGCTTTAGAGCGTCCTCAAGTTTTTTCATCCTGTGCTCCCTCTGTGCGGGCAGGATGAGCTCTGCAACTTTACCCTTGTATCGTGGATCAAGAAGGCTTACCAACCAGTAATGATCCCTCTCCTTGATAGCACGAATCCTGGGGTCCTTTACCAGGCTTTTCAGGATAAGGGAGCCCATGCAGCGTAGGTTGGAGGTGGCATTAGCTTCAGAGTCTTCCTGGTCAATGAGGATGACCCCATCGTGCAATTCCTCCTCCCAGCTACGTACTAGTCCTTGTGTTTCTGGGCACACAAAGCCTCCCTTGAGGAATCCCCATCTTCAATCCTCCCACTTAGGGATGAACTGTTCGGTTCGATCAGTTCGGAGTTAGACTCGAACATTGGCAGTTCGAAAGATCTCGAGCTTCGAACTTTTTGGCGTGTTCGGTTCGAGTTCGATTTTTTTTTTGAAAAAAGTATAAAAAAATGCTTAAAAAATACTAAAAAAATCTAGAAATAAAGAGACTCTTTACTGCAGAATATTATAAGCAACGGTTTATTAGATAATGAATTAAAAAACGACCTAATGTCTAGGTGCAAAGATTCTCACCTCTAAATGACCTGTGCTCTCAAACGGCGTAAACAACAGGTGTTTAATTAGTGTTTGGAAATAACATGTGCTTCTAATTAGTCTGGTCTCATGAATTTGATACATTGCCTGCAGACTGGATGTGGCTCCTGCACATGTATGAACAAACACTGTGCTTGTTCTGAATTCTAGGAAGTGCTCATTTCTACTATATGATCCTCTGATATGCTGTTTAACCCCTTAAGGACCGGGCTCTGTAAAGCCAATCATTAATGATGTAGATGTTACGTCATTTGTCATCAAGGGCTTTATAAAATCTTTATCACACTCCTTAGATTTAAACGTAATATTCCAGTATTTGTATGTCATGTACCTCTCCCGAAGGGCCTATGTGAGCATACAATTATTATTGTGTTAGAAATGTCTATCATAAAGCGTACAAGCTGAGTCCCTAGAGTCTCTGACTATCCATTGTCATATATACCTTGCTTTATACATATAATACATTCCCTCATCTAACAGGATAGTAGCCAGTCCCTGTGCAGCATTTTAACCCCATAAGGGTGGCTAGGTGTCGTGTGTGAGTCTCTGATGGCGAGGATTCTATACATCCTACAAATCTGCCACTTCACGGGCAGGTTATGGGGACCTCCTAGGCATGAAATTTGAAGGAATTTTTCGTTTTTATTTATAACCTTTATTTTATGGAAAACTCACTGTTCCTTTAAAAACGTATTTTTTAAAACTTTTTGTCCTTGTTTCCTGTCCCCCATGGCACTACCCGGACCCCCATACACACCTTTTATGGCAAATATCTTAAATATATGCCCTCTTGGAGGGCACTTTAAAAATCGAACTTTTGAGTCCCATTGATGTAACGGTAGCTATATCGCTTACCCAAGAGTAGCGGAGTTGGGATCTCTGAGGACAGAAGTATCTGCTTGAATCATACAAAAAGGTTTATAAACTACAGACTGTAGCAAGGAGACACGAGGACTTACTGAATTGTCTCTAAACTCTGAAGGTTACGAGACCCACAGATCACCTAGGACACATTCAGAAACAGCAGACATGGAATGACAGTCCGTGAAGTATTCAAGGTGCAGGGCAGTCAGATGCAGAAAACATAAAACAGAAATAAACAATAAATTGTTATCGTGGTCTTAGCAAAACCATAAACATAAGTTGTAACCTCGGAAAAAGGACCCCGGAGGGTTGCAAACGATACCCCTAAACGTGAAGGGATTGAACCCAAAACAGCAAGTGATCAACCCAGCAACCAGCATGGTGTTGAATCACTAAAACAAGTGAGGCAGCGTAATAAATACAATAGAGAGTAGTCTAAGCCAAGCCGTGTCAAATAACAAGAGAAGGGATCTCATACAAGCAGGGTCGTCAACAGTAAAGTCAAATAGATATTAGAAGTAGCGGTGCGTGAATAACTCCACAACAGGGCAATGAGGCCATACCTAGAGCCCTGTTTTAAAGCCTGTGGCTCCTGGTAACCACACCTGACCCCGCCCCCTCAGATGCTGATCTGCCAGCAGAAAGTGCTGGCATCGAACCAGCCAGCGGTCTCCCTTCTTGCCCAGACCCCCCAGGGGCACAGTGGGGGCTGAGGATCTAACAATTGACTTGCATTGAGTTCGGTTCGAGTTCGAACTCGAACTTTTGAAATTGTTTGAGTGCGAACCAAACACGGGGGTGTTCGGCTCATCCCTACCCCCACTACTTAAATATTCCTCCTCCTCCTCATCCTCCTCCTGTCTGATCTGAGGAGGAACCGCTGGAATGCTGTTTGCGGAAAGACTGGGGCCTTGAGAGCTAGGGAAGGCCTCCTCTTCCTCCCACTGCTCTGCCTCTAGAGTCACATCTATAATTCCTCTCAGAGTGCGCTCCAGCAGGAAAACTAAAGGAATTGTGTCATTGATGCATGCACTGTCCCTGCTCACCATCGTCGTTGCCTCCTCAAATGGTGACAGTACAGTGCATGCATCCTTGATCATCAGCCACTGCTGGGGGGGGAAAAAAGTTTACCTGAACCTGTCCTTGTTCCATACTCACACAGGTACTCGTTGATGGCCCTCTGCTGCTTGTGCAGACGCTGCAGCATTGCTAATGTCGAGTTCCACCTGGTGGGCATGTCACAGATCAGACATTTGTGGGAAGGTGGAATTCTCTTTGAATTTCTGCCAGGTGAACACTTGCTGGGAATGACCATCTGAAGTGGCTGCAGACTTTTCTGGCCTGACTGAGAAGCTCTGCCAGCCCTGGGTACCTGGTTAGGAAATGCTGCACCACCAGATTTAGGACGTGTGCTAGGCATGGTACATGCGTCAACTTACCCAGGCGACGGGCGGAGAGAAAGTTGATGCCACTGTAGCGCTGCTTTAAGATTGTGTTTGCTGCATTTACTTGTTGTGGCCACCAGAGGGAGACAGGGGCAATATGAACTATGCTGGACACAAACGGAACTACAATTTCCATCGTGCTTTGCGGTGGAGACAGGAAGTGGGTGGGAGAGAGAGGAAGGACATCCGCAGCCTCGTTCGGAGGAGAGCCAGAGTGAGCCGAGCGGCGAAAGGTGGAAGACGCACGTGAGACTGCCAGGGATCGTGACCAGGCCGGAGAGCAGGCGCTGCCTCGCGGGTGCTGGAGATCGAGACAGTGACTTGGCAGAGACCTACCTACGCACCGCTGAGAGGTTTGCACAGACATAGTTCCGGTTGGACCCCGAGTAAGGAGACCGCGATGATCCATTGGGAGTGCAGGCGGTAGGCCGTAGTTTCTCATTGCAGAGATCGGACAAGCAAGGGAAGCGGATCCGGTGGCACAGAGTCCCAGTGTAAAAGCGGAGAGACATCCTTGATCGGGCAGCGGAACAGATTGTCTAACAGATGGGTGAGAGGCTTCCAGGCCACAGTTCCAAGTATAACGAAGCACACTGCATTATTGTTTAAATCTACAGGACCCCAACGTGACTAGTCGAAGATTTGCTCATTTCATTCACTGGCCAGTTGAATACAGTACCCGGGTACCCGAGATCATACACATACACCTTTTTGAGACATTACTTTCACGGGACTTACACTCCAGAACTGAAGGGATTAAACTTTTCTTTTGCCGCCGCATGTTTTTCCCACATTACGAAGTCCTGTCGTTCATATACCGTTCTACATTATATATGCCGCTTTATTGGGATCAGTAAAGTATATAATCTATAAAATCCACAACAGTGCTGGTGTATAATTATTCCCTAGTGCGGTGAGACTAACCCAAGGTTAATTCAGCGGCTCCTCCGGGGGTGAGCACTACACCACTATCACAGACGACCATTCCCAGCTCAAGCTGGCATAGTGTTAACCATCTCTGCACCTGCCCCTGCAGAGCTGACAGAATTTCTGGCCCAGTGTGGCTCCTGTCCCCTAAACAAACCAGCTCAAGCACAGTATGGCATCTTTTTGCTTGAGCCATTGCGTAGCCCCTGTCATGCGTCGGTTTAACGGCTACTTCGCCAGGGACAGAGAAGGAGGAGGAGGAAGAGGGAGAGGTGGTGGTGGAGCAGACAGACCTCATACAAGCAGCTTTCTGGAGGCGTGGTGGATGAACAATCCAGCACAGAGCCCCGTCTTGGATCCCTCCCAGCTCCAATCAGAGTTACCCAGTGTGCCGTGAAGGAAATGTAACGGCCCTATCCATGCTTGCTGGACCACGTGTCTAAAGTCACATGCACCTTGCTGCTGACTGCCTTTCCCAATGACTCGATAACATTGTCTTCCATGTGCTGGTATAGTGCTGGAATGGCCTTCCATGAAAAGTAATGGCGTTTTGGAACCTGCCACTATGGTACAGCACATTCAGCAAATTCACGGAAGGAAGCAGAGTCCACCAGCTGGAAAGGCAGCAGCTGTAATGCGAGTAATTTTGCTAAGCTGGCATTTAGACGCTATGCTTGGGGATGGTTGGGACTATATTTTTTCTTATGCTGCAGCAGGTGGGGCAACGTAATCTGACTGCGTAAATCTTCAGCTGATGGGATGCGGTCACATTGTGAGGAAGGACCTGGTACACCCATTACTGTAGCATCATCCCTGTCAGTGGAGGTTGGAGTCAATGACATGGCAGACATATAGTGGGGGTAGAGAGAGACAGGTGAGGAGGAGGACCTATGCAAAGTTTTGCGCCAACGGGATGCGTGGCAGGTGATCATATGTAAACCTCAAGCACGTGGTACCCAAGCGTCCGGTGTCTTTCTCACGCTTGAGCCTCATCTGACATAGATTACAAATAGCGACGGTGGGGTCTGCTGCACATTTATTAAAGAACTCCCAGACAGCAGAGTTCCTGGATGTGTGCTTTGAGACAACAGCGCTCTGCACCTGAGCAGCTCTGACATCTGATACCTTGGACTGGTTAGTGCTACGGTTGGTCATAGAGGATGTTGTTCCTCCTCCTCCTCACTTGACTCCTCTGTTCGATCAGGCACCCAGGTGGAGTCAGTGACCTCATCATCATTGTCATCACCCCCTATCTCCTCGTCACTGGAGCCAACTTGGCAGTATGCTGCAGCTGCTGGGGCAACTTGAGTGCCAGTTATTTGTGTGTCACTGGCACCCCCTTCCTCTAGGTTGATTATACTCCCTTCCTCAACCTCAGAGATTGAATCAGAGCACTGTAGTTGCTGCGCATCCTCAAGCAGCATGTCACTGTCATTGTAGTCAAACAATTCAGCTGACTCCTCCGTGTGTGATAGTGAGGCTACGGCAGGAGTAGCTGTGGACATGGAGGCTGCATTAGATGCTTTGGCAGCTGAGGTGGACTGTAAAGCACTACAAGCCTGGCTGGCAGAGGACTGGGTGGATGAGGATGGCCTGGATAGCCAATCCACCAAATCCTCTTGTCACGCCGAACAGGGGGCTCACCTCTCGCAGGCTCAGACGGGCCACCCCGCCGGCTGTTACGCCGCCCGGCGATGCGGCAACAGCCGGGAGGCTTGCCCATCACGAGGGCTGGCGGTGGCGGTCCGACGCGCCGGCGTCCCCGGCGCGTAACTCAAGGGCTGGGGACGCTCCAGGGCCCTGCCGGTCCATTGCGGCCCTCTCCACGCCGCACTGACAGGGTCAGCGCCGCAGCCCCGCTGTCTCCACGTGGGACATGGCGGCTCCCGGCGTCTGACGTCACAGGGGCGGGTACAGCGGTCAGGATTGGTGGAACAGGCCCAAGGGGAGGAACCTCAGCCCTGGGTGGACCTGATAGGGAACAGCACCAAAACCCACTCAGGCCCTGATTGGCTCTCCTATCCAGAGGAGCCAATTGTGAACAGACAAACCCCACCACGTATATAAACCCTTCTGTCACACTCAGTCCTCGCTTCAGCGTTGTATCACTTCCAGTGGTTACTAATTGAGAAGCTTATTCATGTGCTACCTGTGTACCAGTTCTTGGCTTACCCTTCGACCTTTCCTGTTTCGCCGCCTGTCCCTGACCACCCTTCTGACCACGACTACGATATTTGGAAAACCCTTTTGTACCGCGATCCTGAGACTATTCTCCCGCCTCTGCACCTGGGCTCCAGATCCCCTGCCGCAAGCCGTGACACCTCTGTATGTTGCTGCTGCTTAAGACGGCCAGCACCAGTTAGAAAGGACAAGCGTGCCCCTGCAGAGGATGCACCACGTCCACGATGACCAGAGGCACAGCCTCCCGACACAGAGGCTGCTTTCCCTCTTATCTGTGCCTGGGAGCGTCTGCCTGTCCTTTTTGGTCTTTCTGACATGGTGAGTGATATATAGATTAAAGATATACAGAACTCTGATTCAACTCTGTTATAAAAATTGGAGATATGCTGCAGAACTCCGATTCAACTCTGGTATAAAGATTAAAGATTTCCAGAACTCTGGTATAACTCAGTGGGACACCCTGATAGCTGGCAGCCAGTGACAAGACACAGATTACAATTCCCAGAAACCTACTATAAATCAGTGAGAACCCCTGATGGGTGGAAGTGACAAGACACAAATTACAATTCCCAGAAACCACCTACAAGTCAGTGAGACCCCCTGATAGGACCCCCTGATAGCTGGTAATAGTGACAGGACACAGATTACAATTCACAGAAATCTGATAGAAGTATGTGGGACCCCCTGATAGCTGGCAGTGAGAAGACACAGATTACAATTCCCAGAAACCTCCTATAAATCAGTGAGACCCCCTGATGGGTGGCAGTGAGAACACACAGATTAGAACAATTCCCAGATATTTTGTAGAAATGAGACCCCCACAATAGTTGGTGGCAATGAGAACACACAGATTACAACAATTCCAAGATATTTTGTAGAAATGAGACCCCCAAAATACTTGGTGTCAGTGAGAACACACAGATTAGAACAATTCCCAGATATTTTGTATAAATGACTGACCCCCAAAATAGTTGGTGGCAGTGAGAACACAAAGATTAGAACAATTCCCAGATGTTTTGTAGAAATGAGACCCCCAAAATAGTTGGTGGCAGTGAGAACACACTGATTAGAACAATTCCCAGATATTTTGTAGAAATGAGACCCCCCCCCCCAATAGCTGGTGACAGACTGGCAGTGAGAACACACACTAACAGAACAATGTCCTCTCAAAAAACACGTGCTGAAGCGCTGTGTGAAGCCTTATATAGTGTGCTGCGGGACTTAGCTCTGTGAGCCCTGATTGAGCCGTTATTGGCATAGTCTTGAACCTGTCTTGCACCTGACCTGAAATCATGAATGGAACGAAAATGACTTGCGATTTTACAAATTTCACGTTCATACGAAGTAACAAAATTATTTTGTTTCGGATCGGAAAAAATTTCGGATGCTGTGTATTTCGGTGCCGATCCGATTCGGAACATCGGACGAATCCGAAGTACCGAATCGGCCCGAATCGAAACGCACATCCCTATTAAATATTAACCCTTTCGCTGCTGAGGCATTTCACACCTCTGTGCTGAGGTAATTTTTACCGCTTTCGCTCATCATGTTTAACCGCGTTTTCAAGCCATATTTTAATATATGACCCAGACATATTCTATATATCGTTCTTTCCGGCAGACTCGGCAGATTTATAATATGTCATTATTATATGTATACGTCATGTCCTGTCTGTATATTATAACAAAAAATGCAATAAAATTTGAATTTTCAATAAATTTACAATGTGTGAAGTGTTTTTTTTTTTCACATTTTAACATGCGAGCATTTGCGGTTATATTTTCTATGGGGTGCACTTGATAAAAAAAATTGAAATGGGGACTTGTTACATTTTTTTTGGGGGAAAATGTCGCTATTTTTAACAAACGCACCGCATACAAAAATTGTTAGTGCAGCATCATTGTTCACATCAAATGCTCAGCGAGAGCAAACGCCTCTTCTCCCACAAACACAAAAGGCATAGGATCAGCGGTGCCAGGCAGCGTGGTGTTCGCTGGAAGGTCTAGTTCATCCCGCTGCAGCATTTGCCCAAATTCAGAATGGGCAAATACTGCTGCGTCCGAGCTGCTCCCGTAGGATCCGATGTCTATGTACGTGAAGCAGTAATTTGCATCGGATACCGCAAACAGGACAAAAGAAAAATATTTTTTATAATTGAAAAACCGGCTACCACTACCCTTCGGCTTAATTATCCGTATATGTTTCCCATCCAGCGCTCCCAAACAATTTGGAAAATTGCAGGTCTTGGCAAAAACGTCTGCAATCGCCATATACTCCTCTTTGTTGGGTTTCTTCATAACGACATAATGAAGGATATCCGATAGGGCACAGCATGTTTCCCGAATGATGTTGCTAGCTGTTGATTGTCCGATCATGAAGGCATAGTGCAGACTGACCAACGACTGTCCGGTTGCTAAATACCTATGAAATTTATGAAAAAAACAATTAGTTCATGCTTACATTTTGTTTCAACAGACAATAACATGAAGCTGAAGTGGAAGAGCATCAAAGATGCTTTCATCCGCCACCGGCGGAAAGAAAAGGAATACCACAGTGGAGCGGCTGCCAGTGCGCCATCGCGCTATGTACATGCTGACCAGCTGGAATTTCTCATCCCATGCGTGGAAATGCGTAGGTAAGTCAAAACAATAACAATGTTTATGAGAGTCGTGGATATTGTTTTAAACATGTAAATAATAATATAATGCACCCACTAATGTATTATTTGCTATTGACAGCACTGACAGCAGCTGGGAGAGGCAGGAGGAGAACAATGAGGAGGAGGAGGACACGGCCACCCAAGATCCACAGCCATGCACCTCGATTAACATGTCGGAAACCCAACCCTCACCGTCACCATCACCATCACAAACTGAGACAGAGGCACCCACAACATCTGTCCCAAGATCTGCCACTCCAGCCATGACACCTCCTGTAAGGAGATGTACAATTGTAAGGGGCCGTCGACAGAGGAACCAGCGTGAGGAGGACAGACTTATCAGTGACATGCAGGACATGGCGCATAATGTCCAGAGAATGTCCTGTGAGGCCCATTTCCTCCTCAGCTTGGAGGACAAAATGAAAAGGGTGCCTAGGAGTCAACAGACAGAGGCACGTGATGCCGTCACCCGTGCCCTCGACTCCTTCCTTCCACCTGAAGAACGCTCCTCCCAACAACATACACCAGCTACAACACAAACACCTCTACATACCACACACCTGCACACACACACTCCTCCACCTACCACCTACTACCACAAACACCCATGCACCACCCCCCTGAAACATGGTACTCACACACACAGTCCCCTTTCAGATATCCACACCCAGCTGTGGAAGGAGGGAGGAGATGCAGGGTGACGAGCATCACTATCAAAATCTATAATCTCTGTATCCCTAGGCACCTTTTTCATTTTCTTTACCTTGCTGAGGAGGGAAAATGCCTTGCCCGTTGGCTGTTTTTTGTTTGTTTAGCCAATATGTGGCGAACTGCCCTGCCATTATGTGGTTTAATTTGTATAGTTGTTTAGGATAATATTTTTCTTTTTTATACATATTTCTAGAATAAACCGTTCTTTGTTTAATGCAACAGTAAAAAGTCTCTTTATTTATTTTATTGACCGGCGGCTGCTCTGCGTTCTGATCGACTCGTGCTCGGGTTTCTCCGGTGTGTTCGGCGGGGTTAATCCAGATGTTTTTGCAGGGTTTGGTCAAGCAATTGCCGGGTTATGGGGTGAGTGTTCAGCAGGTTTGCGGCGGCTTTTCCCTGCACTACATCGGCCCTGTGGCACTTGCTGAAACCACCGCAGGGTAGGTGAAGGGATCGCCGATCTGCTCCGTATTGGATGAAAAGTAACCAAACATGCAGTGACGGCTTGATTCACTTTGAATAACCCCGACAGCACATCGCACTGTATTATGTGTGTAGTGATGTTAGTTGACTTACCGCAACGTAATCAGCAATCTTTCCACCGGTGCAATGCTCTCACGCATGAAGGTGTCCTGCCGTTGCAAGGTGGGGGACATCAAGTCCAGCAGCTCATCAAAAACTATTGTAAAATAAAATAAAAAAACAAAAAGGGGGAATTAATAGCAATGAAACGGTGCTTATGGGCCATGTCGTCACAACAACATACCATCTTACACAGGTTAATTTGATGCAAGCTTTTTTTTCTATCTTGCTATCCCGCCTGTTTCCCAAATCAAATCTCTGATGGTGCCATCATATGGGACACAACAACAATAAAAGCAGGGTACGTGTACTAACCTCTTTATGGACATACGTGTGTATTTCATAAACTTCTCCTCGTGTGCACGCAGAGTTGCAAACAACGCCCAGACCTGACCTCGTTGTCGGTCTGCAATGGTCGGATGCACCCAGTAGCGTCGCCTGGCCATCGCCTGCCTCCTTATCCTCAAGCGCAGATAGTGGAAAGCTGCGATTGTTGCAATGGTGCGTCTTGGGCAGATCTCCGTTTTGCAACTTTGGTTCCTGCACAGGGAAGTCTTTTTCATTGGTCGCCTCCGTAATTAAGACAGTAAATTTTATATTGGACACCTCCGTAGTCAATCAAAAAACGCGCGTACAACGCGCGTTTCGATTTTGCAAAAACGCTCGTGAAACGCAAGGAAAACGCCGGTGAAAAACACGCGTTAAAACGCGCGTATTAAAAACGCTTAGGTGTGAACCCAGCCTAAGAGTTGTAATAGCGCCCTCTATTAGTCAGTATTGTAAGTGCATGCTCTTAGCTGTAAAAAAAAAATGCGAACTTTACTTTATTAATAGTGAAACTCTATTCTCCTATATAATGATAATCAAATGCGTAAATTGTGACTGCGTAACCCTGTGTATATCTGGCTATGATTCTAGCCAGTGCCTCACCAGCCACTGACCTCACCGCATGTCACTGATAATAATATATTTTCAATCTACCAAGTCTTCTGAAAATAAGGATATATAATTTGTCTGGGTCCTACAATAAACATGGCTTCAAATAGTGTTTAAACAAGACGAGCAAAAACAGTAAAAAATGAGCTCAGCACACAGGTAAAATGGCTCAGCAGTGAGGGGTTATAATATTTTTTTACATTATATAGGTCAGCAAAAAAGTGCTGCCCTGTATAAAGGGAGGCATACCCTGCTGAATGGGCAAAAGCTGTTTTGCCTGTGACAGTGACACTTTAACCCCTTCGCTGCTGAGCCATTTCCCCCTGTGCGTGATCTCAGTTTCATCACTTCATGGTCACATGTTTAAACACGTTTTGAAGTCATGTTTTATTATAGGTATATATGGGTTTTTTCCAGCAAACTATGTAGATTCAAATTATATCATTATGGTTCTGTTCACAAAACTACTTTGCACCTCGGTTCACTTTGGTGATTTCATTTAGTGGAAAATACAGTGAATTCATTATTTAGCGATTGGGTACCGTATGTTTCCAAAATTAGAGTCGCTGAAGGAGTTATCGGACGTTGGCGAAAACCGCCGGTTTGCGCTGATAACAGCCGACTTAATATAGATGAATTCCACCAAACAGAAAAAAATGAAGTCACCTATTTTCCTGATAGGAGTTTAAATCAAAAAAATTTTACAGGGTTATTCAGAGAGAGGTGAAAAGCAGGAGAATGACTGGAGAATGGAAAATTCTAGGTCAAAATAGCTGATTTGGAAAGTGAGATGAATGGGAGAATTTTTCTGGTTTGGCTATTTTGACCTAGAATTTTCCATTCTCCAGTCATTCTCCTGCTTTTCACCGCTCTCTGAATAACCTTTTAGTAAATATGTCCAAATGATAAAAAAGGTGCCTTAGAGAATAATAAAAAGGTCTGTTACAAAAATAAAAGTCTTTTAAATAATAAAAAAACAAAAATGACTTCTAAAAAATACAAAAAGGTCCTTTAAAATATAAAATAGGATTTTGCATTATAAAAAGAAAAGAATGAATGGTCTAAAAAAAAAAAAGGAAAAAAGATATTACTATGGGATTCGCCTGTTTAAACCTGTCAACCTGAAACACCCAAAATACAATTTCAGTGCAATTCAGCTTTCTGTGAATAGAAGACACAATAGACTTTTATGGGGCAATTTTGGTGCAGGCAAATTGCTATGAATTGCACCATATTTTGCTCTCAATTCGCCTGTACTTGGTGAATTGACAGCTTTGAGAATAGACAGATTGCACCGAAATTGTACCGAAGAGTGAAATTCACCATTTGGTGCAATTTTGGCCAATTCAGAGATTATTGAATAACGCCTTATGTGTATACGTCTTGTCACTTCAGAATGTTATATCAAAATTTTTAAAAAAGTGTAAATTTCCATTTCGATTTCAATCATTTGCAGTGTAAATTTATTATTTCACTATTTATTATCATCCAACTTGTACTTGCTCCACCCATGGGAAATGAGAAGATGAGTAATGGCAATGGCATTGTCCACTTTATATCTGAAAAAATGGGCAATACCACTACCTTAAAACCGAAAAAAGGGAAATTTCAGGGTTTACTCAGAAAGGACCAAACTTGCCACCGAAGGGCACTGAACGGTGAATTTCACCATACGATGCCTCTGCCAGGCTCATCCACCTCACCCGCCGCTCGTTCTCTGCTGCTCCTCTCTGCAAGTCCCTTCACTTGGCTCCCCATCCACTGCAGAATTAAATTAAAAATCCTTACCCTGACGTACAAAGCGCTCACTAACTCAGCTCCCCATTATCTGTCCTCACTAATCACTAAATACACTCCTGCCTGCTCCCTAAGGTCAAACAGTGACCTACGCCTAGCTTCTCCCCGCACCACCTCTTCCCATGATAGACTGCAATATTTTTCCAGTGCAGCCCCCATCCTCTGGAACGCTCTCCCTCGTATGGTCAGACTTTCCCCTAGTTTCTCTTCCTTCAAATGCTCCCTTAAGACATTCCTGTTTAGGGAAGCCTACCACCCGACTCACTGATACACCTCACTGCCCCAACCAGTCCATCACTCTCACCTTGCAGTCCACTCCTCCTGTTTCCACCCCCAACCCTTCTAGATTGGGAGTTCCCACGGGAATAGGGCCCTCGTTTACTAGTGTACCAGTTTGTCAATTGTTGTTCAATGTATTGTAACTCTGTCTAAATTGTGCCCATGGTACAGCGCTGCGGAATATGCTGGTGCTATATAAATAAAGAATAATAATAATAATAATAATAATTACAATGCAATATTGGGGCAGTTCATCTATTCAGAAATCTGTAAATTCTCCAAATATTGGCGAATTGAAGGTGAAATTTGGTGCGATCTTTGTCGGCAGCGAAATTGACCCAGAGAGAAGAAATGGTTAATCTATTCAGAGAATGGGCGGAGATTTGACACCGAGGACAGATGTGCCTTGCTGGAGCTCCGTGTGTTGGGCTCCCTCCCGCTGATTATGTGTCCCTTTTGGACCACTGCTACACCCTCCTCGGCGCGCGCATTACTGAGAGATGACATCTGTGTTTCCGACACCGGTTCTCTGCTGCTGGACGCACATTTCCTGTCAGCCATCCGCACATTTCCTGGTCCCTGACCTGGTACTGTCAGCCGTCTCAGACGCCTCTTGCATACTCCCTGTCATTTCCTGGATTGCAGACCTGCCTGAGGATCGGGGAGTGGTGAGGATAGAGATCCCCCGTCATCTGGGACCCACCTACTGCCTTGAGGTGCGTTCCCCAGGTTTGCCCACTAAAGACCTTGATGGCTTACCTTTTCCGGAGACCTTCCCGGGACCCTCTCATCAGCTGTCCTCCTCTCCTGGCATGTCCTCTGTCTTGCAGCCTCTCAGCCAGAGGGATGTTGGCAGAGCTGATGGAGGAATTTAGAGCACTGTGGCATGCTGATGCTCTCATGCAGGTTACCAGAGGGGACAGTGGTCGGGCTCCGACTCTGGCGAGCGCAGGTTGGCCTGAAGTGGTGGTGATGGAGAAGTGGCCATGTGCTGACCCTCGTGATGCCTCTGGATGTGCACCTGATGGCCTGGGAAGATTGTCTTTTACAACAGAAGGGCAGGTTCCAGGACCACGCTGGGTGTTATGCCTGTGGCGGTTCCAGCTGTGCAGCTTCTTCCTTGCTGCGGCTTAGCTTAGCTGGGACCCCTGGCGGACTGTCCTCTCTGGTGCCTCTGGAGTTCCCTGGCAACATCTAGATGGCGATGCAGACAGTGGTGACCGTTCTTTTCTTGTGGCCACTATGGCCCCGCTGCCAGCCCTCCTTGGAGGCTGGACTAGCTCTCCCACGGTGGTGGCCCTCCTCGATAGCATGTCCCTTGCCTTACTGTGCTCCCTGCTCGTTGGGCCGGGTGCCCTGTCGGTCCCCATGTATCTGGATACTGGCTAAAGTCACCCCACCACTTCCACATTCCTGTCCCCCAGATTTTGCTGTTCTAGCACAATCTCTGGAGGACTCTTCCCCAAGCCCCCCTGATGTCATTGAGTTTCCCCATCTGACACCTGGCGGACTCTGATTTTGTTCCCTCTTCTCTTCCTGATTTTTGTGCCTGGATGCTTCCCTTCTCTGCGGCCTTTGCTTTTGGCTCTATGGAAATCTTGTGTGCTTGTGGGAACATCAGGTACTCCTGTCCCCCCTCCTTTTAATTTTTTTTGTGTGCATGTGAGACATTGGCTTGCCCTGGGTGTGCCACCAAGATGACAATCAGGGCTCTGGCCATTTTCTTGGCCCCAGGTGTGACGTCTTCTGCCCCTGAAGCGCTGCCTGGGGGGTCTGGGTGCCCGGCAGCATCGCTGGCTGGCCGAGTGCCAGGAACACTAGCTGGCAGATTGGCGTCTGAGGGGGCAGGGCCTAGCGTGATGATGCAGGGCCGCCGGCCTTAAATACAGGGCCCGAGTCTTTGCTCGTCGCCCTGATGTGGAGTATAGTTCCCGCATCGCCAGCTGACCTGTGTCTGCTCTTTTCATACCCTGATTTTCTGTTACCGATAACTGCTTGTACGAGGACCCTGATTTGTTGATAGATCCCTGATTTCCTACTGACGATTCTCACGCTTGATCCCCTGTGTGTTTGTCTGTGTTTACAGGCCTATGTTGTGCAGCCTGTTTTCCCTTGGGAGATCTGCCCTACAGGTTGCTTGTTTAATCATCCTCACGATTTGCCTAGCGAGTCCTGAAACTGGGCACACAATATCACGCCCGATTTGTGAAAGTATACCTGCCTCTCAGATTGATGTATTTACTGTATCTATAGCTCAAGTTACTTGTGCAACGTTTGGTCTAACTGCAAGGTATATCACACAATCTATGTTAGCAGCTCTGCCCTGCAGGTTGCAGAATATAACAGTCGTTCAAGTGTTCTATTTACTACCATGTCGCAATTTAGAAGTCCTGCCCTGCAGGTTGCTGAACGTAGAAATAATCACGCTTTTCTTGAATCATGTTATGCTCATATTTTGAGTCATTGTATATGTTGTAAACGAGTTAAAGTGCTTTCACTCTGCAACCTAGTGGTCACGAAATCATTTGGTGCTGAGTGGTATTCAGGATTGAGTAATACCTCCCTGGTTTGGGATTCTAGGTATTACAGTATTCATTGCAGTGAAATTTTGTATTGTAATACAATGTCCATTAAGATCCAGACTACACTACTCCGAGGTGAGCGCCATAGCACCCGGTACAGCAGGTCTCCTAGCCCTGTGTCCTCTTCATGGCCCCGACTTTCCCTTGGGTGGCCGAGGTGCGCCGGGAATGTCACCTCTCTTGGACATGAGTATGCCCAAATAGAAAAAGAGACACTGGGCATTTTGGTTACGGCTTCTCGTGTATAATTGAAATAGATCACAAACCACTGATCACTTTTTCATGCCAACAATTCTGGAAAGCAGCACCAATAATTAAGAGGCAATTGCTAAAAATACAGAAATAGGAATACGCATTGGAATATATCCCGGGATGGCAATTGTTAATTGCTGATGCTTTTTTCACAAATTTGGTCTGACAGTTGCTGAGAATCCAATAATGAAACTGATTCAGATATAGAGGCGCTTGACAGTGTCAAATTTTCAGGTCACATTTCACAAGCTGCGTAAAAGTGATTACAAATAGCAACAGCAGAAGATGAAACACTACCTACTGTTATTCAATCAGTAACGTCAGCAAGTAAGAAGGTATACATGTCCAAGCAGTATTTAGCCCAGATGAGCCCTCCCTCCTGGATTGTGTGCTCCTGAAAGGAAATAGATTGGTTACTCCCACATCACTCTGGAAAGAAATGCTTTAGATATGCAACAACTGATTGATAAATGTAATAATTGATTTATGAGATTCGTTGTCGGAGAATTTTATCATCAAGTAGTTGACAGTGTGCTACTTCCAGGTTATGCCAGCCCTCGAAAATGATGTGGGTGTGCTAATCGTATCTCAGCAGCTTCCTAGCAGAGCTGCAACACCTAATAAGCATCTGCTGCTCTGCGTATTTCAGGTCACACTGTCTGTGACAGGCAGTACACTATGAGGCTGGGGGTGCAGAGCGGCAAATTCCATTTTCCTTGGGCAGCAGAGCGGTCCTCAGTAGGACTCTAGTAAGCTATTTAGGATCGCTCAGCTGCCCATGGAATGCACTGAAACACCAGACACATAGTGCACTGCCTGCCATAAGTGGACAACGGATCAAAATGTTGCCACCAGGTAAAAGGTCTGACTTCTGGAGCCTAGGAGAGGGGAATGAAACATACATTTACAAAGGAGGGTAATGGGCCAATGACATTGGGAAAGGGGTGTATTAGGGTAGTTGTCAGACAGACCTCATGCCAGGCCTGGCAGGTCCCAGTGCTGCTCCTCGCAAGCCTCCTGTCTGCTGCGTGCCTCTCGGCCGTCCGCTCGTCCTATGTGGGCGAGCCGCCGGCTGCAGCGTCTTTATGCCACCATCGGCCGACACGCAGGTGACGTCACCCGTCCTGCGGCGGCTGCTCCCAGTGTCACGTGACCCAGCTAACCAATAACGAACCAGGGCGCTGGATTTAAACTTCCTCAACCCTAGATTCCTCGGCCTTTCATGGTTCCAGTATTTACTGACCCGCAAGTGCCTTTTGTTACTATTCTCTGTACCTTATCTGACTGATCTACTGTCATGTTTCCACCAGTTTTAGCCGTGCCCCCTGGGGGTGGGAGAGATCCAGGCCAGCTTTTCCCTGCCTGGGTTTAGCTATTCTGCCCTGTGCCTCTGTCACATTTCAGCCCTGCCCCCTGCTGGTGGATGCAGGGATTCCTCTGTTTTCTGGTGTTCAGGCTCTGCAGACCATCTCTATTGGGCTGATAGTGTGCGGTCACATGACCTGCTCAGCCCTATATATAGGGCCAGCAGTACTCTTGCTCCTTGGGTCTGGATAGGTCAACACCTATTAAGTTCCTGCTCCCTGTTTTGCTTAATTGTATTTCTGATTTCTCTGTGTATGACTCTCTGGCTCTGGCTCTTGGAATAATCTTACGTCTGTCCCCTAAAGTTGACTCTTTGGCTTTATCGTGTATGACCTGGCTTGTAGAGATGTGCACCGATTTTTTTTTTGGTTCGTTTCGTTCGGATTTTGTAATTTTTCGATTCAGCTCGTTTCTGCCAAATTTTCTTTTCGGCTCGTTTTGTTTCGGCTCGTTTTTCGTATCAACTTTTTTCCCGTGATTTCGGCCATTTTTGTGTTATCGGATCGGCTCGTTTTTCGTATCGACTTTTTTTTCTGTGATATCGGAAATTTTCGTGTTTTTCGGAACGTCTGTTCTCCTCGTTTTTATTCCTTTTGAGTGTTTATTCCTTTTGACTGGAACCAATGGTTTTTCGGATCCGATATTTCTGTCGATACGATATTTCTGTCGATACGATAATTCTGTCGATACGATAATTCTGTCGATACAATAATTCTGTCGATACGATAATTCTGCCGATTCTATCGTTTTTTTATTAAATAAAGATCCTTTTTATCTTATGAATATGCATTGCACTACTTTATTTAATCATATTAAAATGGTATGAAAGGAACAAAAATGAACAGAACGATTTAAAAAACCCAATACTGACCCAAATGGTCTAACTTTAAAAATAAAAACCAGAATAAAAGGTTTTAAAACAGAAAAAAAGCTGAACAAAATTATCAGAAACGAAAAAAAAAAAACAGAAAAAATAAAATGATTTAAAAAATAAATAAAAAAAAATTAATGCAGCATATGATTCCGCACACTGCTGGGAAGCGCCTCTCTGCGGTATAATTAAGGCAGCATATGAATAAGCACACTGCGGGGAACAAGCGCCTCTCTGCGCGGTATAATTAATGCAGCATATGAATACTCACACTGCGGGGATCAAGCGCCTCTCTGCGCGGTATAATTAATGCAGCATATGAATACGCACACTGCAGGGAACAAGCGCCTTTCTGCGTGGTATAGTTAATGCAGCATAAGAATACGCACACTGCGGGGAACAAGTGCCTCTCTGCGCGGTATAATTAATGCAGCATAGGAATACGCACACTGCGGGGAACAAGCGCCTCTCTGCGCGGTATAATTAATGCAGCATATGAATACGCACACTGCGCGGAACAAGCGCCTCTCTGCGGTATAATTAATGCATCATATGAATACGTACACTGCGGGGAACAAGCGCCTCTCTGGGCGGTATAATTAATGCAGCATATGAATACGCACACTGCGGGGAACAAGCGCCTCTCTGCGCGGTATAATTAATGCAGCATCTGAATACGCACACTGCGGGGAACAAGTGCCTCTCTGCGCGGTATAATTAATGCAGCATATGAATATGCACACTGTGGGGAACAAGTGCCTCTCTGCACGGTATAATTAATGCAGCATATGAATACGCACACTGCGGGGAACAAGCGCCTCTCTGCGCGGTATAATTAATGCAGCATAGGAATACGCACACTGCGGGGAACAAGCGCCTCTCTGCGCGGTATAATTAATGCAGCATATGAATACGCACACTGCGGGGAACAAGCGCCTCTCTGCGGTATAATTAATGCAGCATATGAATACGCACACTGCGGGGAACAAGCGCCTCTCTGCACGGTATAATTAATGCAGCATAGGAATACTCACACTGCGGGGAACAAGCGCCTTTCTGCACGGTATAATTAATGCAGTATATGAATACGCACGCTGCGGGGAACAAGCGCCTCTCTGCGTGGTATAATTAATGCAGCATATGAATATGCACACTGCGGGGAACAAGTGCCTCTCTGCGCGGTATAATAAATGCAGCATAGGAATACGCACACTGCGGGGAACAAGCGCCTCTCTGCGGTATAATTAATACAGCATATGAATACGCACACTGCGGGGAACAAGCGCCTCTCTGCACGGTATAATTAATGCAGCATAGGAATACTCACACTGCGGGGAACAAGCGCCTTTCTGCGCGGTATAATTAATGCAGCATATGAATACGCACGCTGCGGGGAACAAGCGCCTCTCTGCGCGGTATAATTAATGCAGCATATGAATACGGACACTGCGTGGAACAAGCGCCTCTCTGCGGTATAATTAATGCAGCATATGAATACGCACACTGCGGGGAACAAGCGCCTCTCTGGGCGGTATAGTTAATGCAGCATATGAATATGCACACTGCGGGGAACAAGTGCCTCTCTGCACGGTATAATTAATGCAGCATATGAATACGCACACTTCGGGGAACAAGCGCCTCTCTGGGCGGTATAATTAATGCAGCATATGAATACGCACACTGCGGGGAACAAGTGCCTCTCTGAGCGGTATAGTTAATGCAGCATATGAATACGCACACTGCGGGGAACAAGCGCCTCTCTGCACGGTATAATTAATGCAGCATATGAATATGCACACTGCGGGGAACAAGTGCCTCTCTGCGCGGTATAATTAATGCAGCATATGAATACGCACACTGCGGGGAACAAGCGCCTCTCTGCGGTATAATTAATGCAGCATATGAATACGCACACTGCGGGGAACAAGCGCCTCTCTGCACGGTATAATTAATGCAGCATAGGAATACTCACACTGCGGGGAACAAGCGCCTTTCTGAGCGGTATAATTAATGCAGTATATGAATACGCACGCTGCGGGGAACAAGCGCCTCTCTGCGCGGTATAATTAATGCAGCATATGAATACGCACACTGCGGGGAACAAGCGCCTCTCTGCGGTATAATTAATGCAGCATATGAATACGCACACTGCGGGGAACAAGCGCCTCTCTACACGGTATAATTAATGCAGCATAGGAATACTCACACTGCGGGGAACAAGCGCCTTTCTGAGCGGTATAATTAATGCAGTATATGAATACGCACGCTGCGGGGAACAAGCGCCTCTCTGCGCGGTATAATTAATGCATCATATGAATACGCACGCTGCGGGGAACAAGCGCCTCTCTGCGCAGTATAATTAATGCAGCATATGAATACGCACACTGCGGGGAACAAGCGCCTCTCTGCGCATTAATTATACCATGCAGAGAGGCGCTTCCCCGCAGTGTGCGTATTCATATGCTGCATTAATTATACCGCGCAGAGAGGCGCTTCCCTGCAGTGTGCGGATTCATATGCATTTTTTTTTTTTTCCATTTAAATCATTTTTTTTTTTTTTTCGTTTCTGATAATTTTGTTCAGCTTTTTTTCCGTTTTAAAACATTTTGTTCTGTTATGTTCTTTAAAGTCAGACCACTTGGGTCAGTATTTTATTTTTGCGTTTTTTAAATAGTTTTGTTAATTTTTGTTCCTTTCATACCTTTTTAATATGATTAAATAAAGTTGTACAATGCATATTCATAAGAAAAAAAGGATCTTTATTTAATAAAAAACAATAGAATCGGCAGGATTATCGTATCGACAGGATTATCGTATCGACAGAAATATCGAATCATTGGAAACGATACGGAATTACGGAATCAGCAATGGAACCGAAAAATACGATGTCCGAAATTACCGAAATGGAACCGAAATCACAAATGGAACGAAAATGACTTGCAATTTTACACATTTCACGTCCATACAAAAACTCAAATCTTTTCGTTACGGATCGAAAATCGTTTCGTATTGGACGTTTTTGGATCCGATCCAATTCGCAAATTCGTCCAAATCCGAAGCCACGAATCGGTCCGAATCTAAACGCACATCCCTACTGGCTTGTATTTTTGGACCTCTCTTCTATATGTGCATAGTTAATGTGTTTTTGCTCAGTAGACCTTTTGGTCACAAAATCAATTGCTACTGAGCAGTATCTAGTGTTTTCATTTTGTCTGACCTCCCTGGATGGGAGTGCTAGGATCAGCAGTCCTGTTTGTTGTATTTACAAGTACCAACGACTTCTGCCCTGCAGGCTGCTGAATACATTCAAGTCTCATTTTGTCCTGTTGAGAATTACTGTGTGGTCTCATTCTGTCTACCCTTGTCCTGAACCTGTATTTAGATTTAGAAATTGTACCCAGTGCAGGGCTCCCTCTTGTGCCTGTCAACTGCACTGTCACCTCTTGCTCTGTTTCTATTTAAGTGTAGTGTGTGCCAGTGACGTGCGGTGAGGTCAGTGGCTGGTGAGGCACTGGCTAGTATCAGAGCCAGATATATCTCATGGATACACTGCCCAGCCCCAGCTCTCATGGATATACTGCCCAGCCCCAGCTCTCATGGATACACTGCCCAGCCCCAGCTCTCATGGATATACTGCCCAGCCCCAGCTCTCATGGATATACTGCCCAGCCCCAGCTCTCATGGATATACTGCCCAGCCCCAGCTCCCAGTTGATGCATTAGAATACCACACATGGATGATGACCTGAGTCAGGGGGTCCCTGTTCCCAAGGGAACTTACAATCAGGTTGGCGTTCCATGATTGTAGATCAGCGACCTGATCGTTAAGTTGAACCTGCTTCTTGTAAAGTTGAGACTTGCTTCTCCATTGGAGGGATGTGCTGAATAGGATTTTGAGTTGCTTCTCCGCGGTTGAAGGGTAGAGATGTTACCACTGGACTCCACAGCTGATATTGTGTGGGTGGTAGGCAGGTATGTACTGTTAGGTGTCCTGCCCAAAGACACTTACTGGAGAGGTCCTCTGGCCGGGATTCAAACCTGGGTCTCCATGGTTATAGAGCAGTGATGTTGCCTCTACTCCACCCAGACGGTACTGTTTATGCTGTTATAAACAAGATTCTATTTGAAAATATAGCTGTTGCCTATTTCAGTTTGATACACAGGAAGGAGGAAGCTATAATGTGAAAAACACTCTTACATAATAATATATTGTGATTGCTTGTGAGATCAATTATTATTATACCTAATATTGCACAATTTTCTTTTTTCATATTATCTTTTGTTGTTATTGTTGATCTGTCTATTTTTGAAATTGGTGATAAAGGATTTAATTTAACACTTGATTACCCAGTATCCCCTTTGAGGGGGGTGCACATTTTGAGCAGTGTATAGATTATAGATTGATACTAGGGATATTGTTATGTTTCTGGAAGATCTAGCCATTGGTCTAATCTAATATCTTGGTGGATGTATCTTAGTCATTCCTAGTTTTTACAGGCTACACCGGCTTAAAGTTTGGTTCAAGCTTCATGCTAACTATTTTAACTGTATAACCTTTCACCTACTTCCTCTAGCAGTGATCACAATCTCAATGGAGCAGCACAGCCCTATCATTGGTAGCTGCTATAACCCTCAGACAGCTTATCAGTAAGCACTTCTTACTCAATTTAGAACCTAAATAACTGAATCTGTATACCGACTATGGAGGATATATTGAACAGAATATATGAATTTTTCATCTGAGACACAGTTACAGGTATTTCTAAAGCGCTAACAAGTTCCATAGCGCTGTACAATGGGTAAGACAGAATAACAAATATACATACAAGTTAAACACACAGAAAAGTAGACGAGAGGACCCTGCTTGAGAGATTACAATCCAACAGGTACCTACCTACTAATAAGCTTTGTATGTGAGCACCAGTATTTTGAATTGGATTCTAAAGGAAACAGGGAGCCAGGGTAGAGATTGACAGAGGGGTGAGGTGTGAGAGATGCTGAGGTGATGTGGATGAGTTTAGCACAGGCATTCATACTGTGGGTAGGCAATTTACCACACAAAACATCGGAAAATAAATGAACCCAGTGGCACATATAAGGGGTTATTCAAAAGCACCGAAATCTCACCTAGATTTCAGTGCTCTCTCGTTCAATGACCGCTGTACAGACCGCTGAACGCAACTGACGATCCGACGAATGCAGCAGACGATCCACCGAATGGACCAGCAAATGCTGGCGATCAGCCACCGAACGCTGGGGAAAAAGCCAATAAGTCGCCGAATGCTGCCAAACTGAGGGTAAAAAAAACGCCAATTTTTTAAAAGGCTTTTAAAACAATAAAAAATACATGGAAATAATAAAAGGTCCTATAAAAATAATAAAAAGTTCTGTTACAGAATTTAAAAAAAAATGGCATAAAAAAATGGGAATCAAACATTTTGCCTAAAAAATCATGAAAAATTACTAAAAATGTTCTAAAAAATAGATAGATAAAAAGACTTTTTGTTGCAAATGAAAATAATAAACTGTGGAATAAAAAAAGAGTACAAACGGTAATTTTATTTTACATTGAAACCTATGGGATACGTTTGTTTAAACATGTCGAACTGAAACACCAAAAATCCGGGCATGTCGCCAACATTTTGGTGCAGTTCGGCAGTCTCTGAAATAAATTAACCATTACTTCTCTATTGGAGACTTTCACTGCCGCCGAAGGTTGCCGAATTGCAGCGATCTGAGGTGAACTGCACTGTATTTTGTTGCCAATTTGCCAATATTTGCCATACTGCCAGCTTTCTGAATAGCTGAACTGCCATGAAATTGCACTCTATGGTGAAATTCACCGTTTGGTGCAATTTAGTAGCAAGATCGGCTCTTATTGAATAACCCCTATAGAGTAAAATATATTTTTTTAACTTAACTTACATGTTTTTCTCTTGTATGTTATCACCACCACCAACATAAAATAAATACAATAAGGACATTTCATTTATTGGTGGTAGTGGCCCTTAAAGGTTCGGTAGCGTATACCCATTCTTAAACTAAACAGAATGCCTTCTTCTCTCTGAAGGAAAGCTTTTCATTCAGATTTGCCAATTCCATGATTATATACCTATTTTTTACTAGACTATTAACAGCTCCAAGAGCCCCTAAAGAAAAGGTGTGATAGCAGATAGCAGTTAGCTGATGATTGTGACCTCAATTTCTGAAACTATTCCATTAATGTTCTGTGATACATACATTGCATTACATTACACCCTGCTGTGCAACCTCCATAAACCAGAATATGTCACTGATTATTTGACACTTCCAGATCTGGGTAGAGTTCCATGCGGGCACTGTATGGCTACAAAACTGCAGGACCTTTTGGGATGAAACGCATTTTGCGTATGTATTTTTAATTCACTTATCTGCATATCATTAATAAAATGCCTTTACATAACACATTTAAAAAGTTAAATATAATTATTAAATATATGCAGGGTAATTCAAAGAGAATCGAAAATTCACTGCGCGTTCGGTGACTTTTCGTTCTCTTCAATTCGGGTTAGTTTTGCCGATCCCATTTCGGCGACCCTGCGGTGTATTCAGCGAGCACCACAGGGTCCCCGAATTGCAGGGAAAAGCTACCGCAAACCCGACGAAAACTAAACGCAAAACCCGGCGAATGCACGCTGAAAACCCGCAAAAACATCTGGATTAACCCGCCGAAAACGCCAGAAAAACCAGAGCAGGAGCCGATCACACGCAGCGAAGCTGCCGGAAAAAGCCAACACCGCAGACGAATGGAGTGATTAAATTAGCAAAACAGTTTGCTTGAATGTTTGAAAAGTGAAACGCTGTTTGCAAAGAAACTACTGAGCGAAAATGGCTGAAATTTACATATGAGGTCCAGGGAATGATAATAAAAAGGTCTGTTACAGAAAAAATAAGTAAACTTTAAAAAAAATATATATATATTTTTTTTAAAAATAAATAAAATAAAAAAAATATCCTAAAAAATCTAAAAATGAAGAGACTCTTTACTGCAGAATTTTATAACGAATGGTTTATTAGATATTGAATTAAAACGGGAATATTTTTAACATTGAAGCCTATGGGATTCGCCTGAATAAACCTGCCGAATTAAACCACCGAATGACAGGGCATTTCGGGAACCTTTCACTGCTGGTTTGTGCTCTCTGAATAGCCGAAGCAGTGCTTTTTTATGGGGATTTCACTGCCCTCGAACAGGCACTGTATGTGCAGGCAATTCGCCAGGATTTGGCGAATTGCCTGCACTCTGGATAGCTGAATGGCCAAGAAAGGTAACCGAACGCTGATTTTCAACGTTCGGTTACCTTTCTCCAGCCATTCGGATCTCTTTGAATAACCCTGATAGTGTTGGTGTAAACACCTATACCGATATGATAAATAAATAAACATAAATGAAGACAAAAATGTCAGTGTAAAGATAATTTGTGTAGCTAGAGTATATTATAAAATTGTAGATTACATAATAAAAATTCAAATAAAACAAAATACAAGATCTGGCACACAAATGATATTGTACAGACAAATCTCTTATGTACAAATAGCGTATGTTGTATTCGAGCGTAGCCATGTTGTTTTTAGACAGATCCAATATCAGATATTTACTAGTACATATAGTTCATTATTATTACATTATAGAGCAAACAAGTGTGTACTGCTCGACCAATATCACCAGTCGAAGCGTGAAAACAAATATGTGGTTCAACACTTTTATAAGGGTTAAAACACACAAATATACAGGTTAAAATGAAACGTCAGTATACCATTTTATTTTTAACGTAAAAAACTTTGGGCCCTATTCCTTGGCTGCCATTAAAAAGTACACGGTAAGTAAAAAAATGTGTGCCTGCATACTCCGTCTCCCTTTTAGTGTACCTATTCCAAGGTAGCCGCTTTATTAGCACCTAGCCTTGGAAGGAGTTGCAGCGCAAAGTGGCCTCCATGGAGCCTTGCTGTCAGACCTCAACTCTGCGTGGGGAGGGACCTGGTGCAGGGTATCATGTCGGCAGATCTCCGGTCCTTCGCCTCCAGACGGCAGCGCTGGGGCGCCAGCGGCTGCTCTGCATTCACTGTGCTCTAGCTTCTATGCTGTGCCAGGCCTGAGCACCTTCCATTGTCTGAACCAGTGGAAGGTTGCGGCGCCCAGCAAAAACGGCGTGCATAGGGGCAGCCGTATGGTCTCTGCGTGGGGGCGAGGACTCTCGAACCAGTGGTCAGCAGTAGCCAGAGCGTCTCATGACCCAGAGGACGTGGTTTCTATCTGTATGGTTTCCATGGCAACATGATGCACCCCAGACCTCTGGAGGCTTCAGCTGGAGGTAAGGACTCCTCCACTGGGGTTGTCTGGCTGGTTCCCTATTTAAACCCACACCTCCATTGGTGGGGTGCTAGTTTGTCTTCAGGTTCTCTTGCTGCTTTACCCTGCTTCTGCTTTTTTTGTCCCAGACCTTTTGGCTTCCCTTTACTGACTTTGCTTGTTCTCCACCTGCCCTGACCATTGGCTTACCTTGACTACACTCCCTAGATTTCCCTTTGGATACTATGCCTTGATCTTCCCAGTAGCCTCATCTTGTAGTGGCAGACATGACAGAACAATCGAGCCAAGACATGGACACCGCTACCCTCAGTTCCCTGTCCCAATAAGTAGGGGGCACTATCCCAAACTGTACAGGGCCTACAGACCAGCAACATGCTATTGCTAACTCAATTACAGGGTCTATGGGGTACCACCCCATATGGATCCGCCACCCTTCCTCTGCATTTGCCAATGCCTGCTAGCCTGTCTTTCCTGATGGTCCCCCACTTCCGAATTACGGTTCCCCTACCAGAGAAATTTTCCAGTGACAAAAAGGCTTATAGTGCTTTCATAACAAATTGTCAGATGCTTTTCGTGGTTAAGCCATGCACCTACTGTACCGATTATGTTAAGGCCCAGACAGTGATCACACTCCTTAGGGGAGAAACCCAAACATTGGCCCACAAACTTCTTTGCGCACCCACAACCCCATTCTGGATCCATGGGCTACCTTTGTTGCCGCCATGAATGTCCTCTAGGAGGACTCGTTTCATTAAGATACAACACAACGTGAAATACACACCCTGCGGCAAGGACACAGGCCTGTAGAAGAGTATGTCTCGGAGTTTAAACAATATGCTATAGACACGGCCTGGAATGAGATAGCGATCATTTTTCAGTTCAGTTGGGGTCTGGCTGATTCACTCAGTGATGAACTGGCACGTGTAGGGCTCCCATCTTCATTGGAACAGCTTACACAATTCTGCATCTCCATTGACTGCGGGAGAGACACCAAGAAAGGAATGCTGCCCAACCTCTGCCTCCTCCTCGTCTGCCTGCTCCACCTGCTCCCCTGACAAAACCACCACCGCAGTGGTACATTACACTGCACCTGGAGCCAATGGAGACCCTATGGAAATAGTAGCCACTAACCGACGTATTCCTGCTGTAGAGATTAGCAGACGTAGGAACAATCGTCTCTGTCTTTATCGTGGCATCTAGTACGCACTTGTCCGAAAAGAACCCTAGAAGAGGTAAGATGGATTCCCTTTCCTAAGAAATTGTCATCTTGGGCAGACCCCCAGGGCTGAATTTCCATCCCTGGAGCCTATAGGCACAGAAATGTAGAGCCCCCCCCAAAAAGGAAACCTGCCAAAATGACTTTTTAAACTTTCCTTACAGGGCAAACTTAAAATAAAAGATTTTAAAAAACTATAAAAAAAAATTCTTTGTGCTCAAATCAAAAGAAGAGGCAGAATCTGTTGCCTTATTTGAGAAAGTGCAGCGGCATGTTTGTTTTATATGTAAAAGCATTTATTGCCTCTGCCGTAGAACAGGGGAAAAAAATAGTTTTGCATTTATTTTTTTTAACAGAGCAAGGCGCCCCCTTGTGGCAGGTGCCTGTAGGCACATGCCTACTCTGCCTAGTTATAAATCCGGCCCTTCACACCCCTTCCTCCTGTTCATCTCTCAGTTCCTATCTTCCTACAGTGGTTTGACCGATGTTTCTCAGTTCTGGTGGTGATCAACTCCGGAGAAAGTGGATGCTTTATCGATATTGATTTTGCTAAAGCTTTATCTATGCCGGTAATAAATAAGGCAAAATCTGTTAGCATTCAATCAATTGAATGCTTTTCTTTAAAGTCTCATCTGGTCACATAGGAAGGTCTCAGTCGATCCTAAACATCACACAACGTTCTCCTTTGATTGGTTTCATTCCGAGTAATAACCCTCGTCCTAGAATTAGCATGGCGTACCCTACATTACCCTGTCATACATTGGGAGCAAGGTTCTGTGTCACACCCCTCTTCCTATTGCATACAGCAGTGTTTAAACACTACCTCGCCTGTTGTAAAGACCATGAACTCCATCCTGGATATTCATATGAAGAAAAATATGGTCGCCATAAGAAATGCCTATCTCCAGTTCGCAGATGTCTTCAGTAGGAGTAGAGACCCTTCCTCCTAAAAGGGCCTCCAACTGTCCTATTGACCTCCTCCCTGCTTCTTGAATCCCCTTCGGTTGCATCTACAATTAATGTAAGGCGAAAAGGCAACTTTTTGAGACATTATGTAAAATGTCATGAGACGTTATTGCCAACATTGGAATAGGGCCTGTTAGGTCTTACAATGGTCAAAAGGAGCCTCCATAATCCATGACCATGTATGCTCTTGGGTCATAGTGCAAAGAGGTCCCCTGTCCCTCTTTCCCTGCACTCGTTGGCTCATTGCTGGAAGGATTTCATAATATAATCCATAAGCCTCTTTCACTGACCTGAATGGATGCTTTTTGCTAAAAACAAGTTATGTATTAAAAGGTTTGTCTTTGAAGACACCTGCTTCTTGGCTGTTATTTAAAATTTAAAAAGTTTTAATTTCGTTGACAGTTCAAATATTAATTAAGAATTACAATTTTTTTTTTAGATTGTTTGGTTTATTTTTCTCACAATCAATATTTTCCCTTTAGAATGGCACATGAGGGGAATATGGCATTGATTTCATAATAATCCTACAAATTTAGTTTGATGCATATGAAAATAGTAATTTATTAAATTTTTAAAATCGCTTTATTAAAATGTTAAATTTGTACATTAAGAATTTTTCAATCCAAGCTACAGCTTTCATTTTTGGTATATAAAGTAACATGTAATATAACACTGTGATACTGACTCAGGCATATTTAGAATTTTGATGTGTCATTGTGACTGCAGCAGTTCCGGGCACCTAAATTATCAATGCAAATTCATGCTTTGAAGTAATCACTCTCCAAGAGATGTCCAGTAAGCATGGTGAATGCATGTGAATAGTTCTTGCATAGGGCAGATGCTTTGTTCCAATGTCAGACTAAAAACACATTTTCTAAAGAAGGATGGTATTCATGCTGCTTGTTCCTGTTGCTGTTTTAAATTTCGAATTTAATTTTAATTTCTTTTTTAAATTACATATTGATTTTCTGCAAATCTGCATAGATTTTTTTCACTCTCTCCATTTATCTTGTTATTTTACTGAAAAAAATAATCAAATATAGACAATATACTAATATGTGATTAATATAAAACAGGGACTATTGAAGTTATCACTAAATGCAGCGTTCGACTCAATTTCAGGCCAATTCATCTATTCACTAAGCTGTCAATTTGCCAAATACTGGCGAATTGACAACAAAATATGGTGCAATACGCCGCAATTCAGCGGCACTGAAATTGCCCCATAGAAGACTATTGTGTCTTCTAACGCTTGACTTCACCAAAATTCCGGCGAAATGCCCTAATTTTCAGTGTTTGAGTTCAGCAGTTTTAAACAGGCGTTTCCCATAGGTTACAATGTAAAAAACTTTTTTTTTTTTTTAAATTTAAGACTGTTTTTTTGTTTAATTTTTTGTAAAAACCCTTTTATTTTTTAAAAATTTTTTAGAAATCCTTTTTGTATTTTTTTAAATGATGTTTTGTTTTTATTATTTTTAAAAGACTTGGGGCTAAACTATATTCTCCACGCTAAAATGGGGGCGGTAAGGAGAAAAAAACTGCGCCCGCAGTTTTCCTCTTACCGCCCCCGTTTTAGCGTGGAATTACAATGCAGGCGCTTAAAAAGCTGCCTGCATTGTTAGCCCGCGCTACGACCCCGCGATGCTTGCGGCAGAGCGGAGCGCAGCTGCGAGCATCCACTCGATGGAGTCCATAGGACTCCATTGAGCCAGACGCCGGCGGTCACATGACCTGCCGGATCTCACCTTGCGAGATCCGGCCGGTCAGTGAAGTGATATGCAGGGAGAGACTGGGGGGACTTTACCCCCCAGTCTTTCCCTGCTCCTGCCAGACAGAGGAGGGGTTTGGAGCCACGGTCCTCGCCGTGGGACAGGAGGTGAGTCTCTGATTCATTTTTTTTTTATTTTTAGGCTGGTGTTAACACCAAGTCCTGGCTCTGTTTAACGTTTTGCTAACCATAGCCAGATGTTAATCAGCGCTGGGACTTTGCACTCCCCTTGTTAAGTATAGGGAGCGCAAAGTACAGTAACCTCGCATTGAAAAGCGCAAGGTACCAAACGCAAACGGGATACTTAGCCCATTTGTGTTTGGATTGTAATGTGCGGTAGACACCGCGACTAACATTAATGCTGACGCAGGTGAGCGTTAACGTTTGTAATGTGGCCCTTGTTTTATTTTGTAACTGACCTTTCTATTCTTTTTTTATATGACCTTTTTTATTGTCTGTACACATTTTTATTGATTTAAACTCCTGTTAGTAAAATAAGGTCTTTCCTTTTTTTTTTTTTGCAGTTTGGATTTCACCGATGTCAGTTTTCAGGCAATTTCAGCAAAATACAGTGACCATTCAGTAAATAGAGAATTCACCGTATTTTTGGTGGTATGGAATCGCTGAAATGCGACAAATTGCAGCAAAACACAAAATTTGTTTGTGTTCATTTTGTGAATAGACCCTTTTATGTGGATGTATATACAGTGCCTGACCAAAAATAAAAAGTCACCACATACAAGGGCCAAATTACAATCTAGGTGCTAACGTTAACGCTTACCTGCATGAGCATTAACGTTAGCCGCGGTATCTACCGGATATTACAATCCAAACGCAAACGGTTAAGGTACCATTTGTATTTGGTACCTTGCGCTTTTCAGCGCGAAGTTACTGTACTGTACTTTGCGCTCCCTATGCATAACATGGGGAGCGCAAAGTGTTAATCAGCGTTAGGATTACAAAGTAGCGAAAAGTTAACCAGATCCAGGACTTGGTGTTAATGGATTTCGCTTCTGCAGAATCCGTTAACACCAGCCTAAAAAAAAAAAAAAAAAAAGGATCAGATACTCACCTCCTGTCCCGCGGCGAGGACCACGGCTCTGTCCGCCTCCTCTGTCTGTTATGTAAAAATGCAAATCTTAGCAGTAGCTCTAGTTTAATACACAATGCTCTCAGTGTGAGTGTTTCGGTTTGCTACCTCACATACTCTATCATGATGAAACTGCAGTTTGTATTGTATGTCCTTGGTCAGAAGTCAGTCATCTGGTTAGAATTGCATAATTGTGTAGAAACCAAACAGCGCCTTAGCTCCAATTATGTTGTCAGAAATGGATGCTGTAATTGTTATGAACTGTTGACACATTGTACCGATTATTTCTCTATTGTGCTACAGATGTTAAGCTTGCGTGATCTCATTGATGATTTAGTATTTCCTAATCATTACCTCACTTTTGAAATCATAACGAAACAGCAGACATTCAGTGATTTAGGCTGGCGTCAGACGAGCGCGCTATGTGTGCCTGTACAGACGTGTTTACTGGCATCTGTCGCAGCGTTGTGATGCTGCATCATGGCCGGTCACCCGCTTGTGCGCGCGCACAAAATGCGCGCGTGACAAGCGTCTGTTATCCAAGCCTCTCCAGCAAAGCGCTAGGACGCTCGTTGACGGAGCTGCAAAGCGCGATTCTCCATAGGAGGATCGAGCCTTGCAGTGCTGAGCGTACTGAGTGCGCTCAGTGAGGTGGCCAGACAGGCGTCCAAAGATGCTCGTCTGACACTAGCCTTAAGGAAAAGCACTGAGATCACTTCTGTCAGGGATCAGTATCTGTGCATGTGCAATAAACCAGGCCTCAAAATTTCCACTCGCCTGCTCGCATTTGGCGAGTGGAAATTACATGAGGGCGAGTGGAAATGCAGAGGCAGGGCAGGATAAGGGGTTAGGTGGGGCAACTAGTGGCGAGTAACTCGCTAGTAACTCGCGAGTAACTGGCTAGTAGCTTGGGACTTGAAATTTTGAGCCCTGCAATAAACCATACCTAAATGTGTGCATACATGAAAAGTGCTGCCTCAGTCCAATCCAGCACTGAAGGGGGTTAACAGTGAAGCACAACCACAAACACACACCACACCCCCTTGTCTATCAATAAAAGAGTCACTCCCCCCTATGCAACTTGACTTTGCATTACAAGTCAGTGTAACGTTGGGGGCTTCCAGCCTTTCCGATGTGCTTGAGGGCAGCATGTCTGATGCTGCTCGCTCACCAACACCCGGTTTAAATTGAAACAGGCAGGGAGGCGGCTGCATGAAGTGCGGCTTGAGAGGGGGGCGCGGTCTGGTGAAGGTCTTTTAAAAACCAACAGTTCCTTCTAAGCAGTGCCAGATCGTGGTTATCCATACCTGAGCTCCTTGTACCTGAATTCTCTTGTGATTTAATCTGTTATTGACCTCTGCTTGTTTTCTGACTATTCTGCCTTCCGTTGCCCTAGACTATTTCCTTGTACTACGCTTCTGCACTGATATCGACCTGGCTATTCCATTTGACTATTCTATACTCTGTATTCCTGATTCTGTCTCGTCTGACTACCCCCGTGTTGCTGACCTGGTTTTGTATTACGACATTGTCTTTGATTAACCCTGTCTAGCTAGTATACCTGGCCAATTCTAAGGACCAGACAGTTAGGGATTCTTCTACGGCTACCCTGTTGGTAGCTTTTGGGCTCTGTTTAATGTTGGGCTTTAAGGACTGCGTAGTGGGATCTGGGAACCGTGACATTCAGTCTCTGATGCTGTGCAGACCTGTCCTATTACTTAAGCTATACCGTGTACCAGACCACCTGCATTTACCTACTGACTTTGCCTACTTGCCGCCAGCCCTTGATCTACGGACCGTCCTGACCACTCTATCTCTATATGCTTATGCACCATGCCATGGATTATTCCCTGCATCCATCTGCCTACCCTAAGGTACAACCTGCATATCCCTACGCTAAAGGCTCAAACCCCTTGAACTTGGGTCCCACCCCAAACTTCTTTAGATTGGCAAGACAAATGTCAGTTTTTACCCAAGTATAAATACATTCTTTTCACAGAATCATAATTTCATTTGTTGAGAAGATCTACCCGAGGAAAAGATATAGGGCGCTATTCTGAGGTTGATACAAAAAAAGGGAGACGGTAAGTAAGAAAATCTGCACTTAAAGATTTTCCTTACTGTCTCCCTTTTTGCGTGTCTATTTCATTCTAGGCACTTAAGTAGCAACTAGCCTCAGAACAAAGTGCTCCATGGAGCGTTGCTCTTCTTGGCCATCAGCTCGCTCTCGCGAGACCACTGATCGCCACTGAGGAAACTATTTTTTTCCAGTCTCACTCTGCTCCCGGTGAGAGGAAGTGACGTATTGCGTCACCCTCTCCACCATGGGATGACAGGTGAGATTAGGATTTTTAGAAGGAGTTAGGTTAGTGTGTTAACACCAGCTTTAATGAGATGATATTTCTGTGAGAAATACCATCTCACGAATGAAAGTGCAAGTACCTTGGAATAGCTTGCACTTCTATTGCGAGGTGCAAATTAACACCTCCTATACAAGACGATTGGATAACTTCGAGACCTTATGTATAATATCTTGATAAGTTATCTTAACACCAACCTTGTAATAGGGCTCATAGTATGAAGTGTCAGGCACTTTATTGAGAACCCAATATGTGCACTAGTGAGGGGGCTACTGAGCATTGAATTGGTGGAGAAACACTTGACAGTTGTCTCAGTCAGGTGGTGACTTGGTGGATGTTACACATCTTGCGGCCTAATACATCTGCTGACAGACTAGTGAAGCTGGATAAACTTAAAAAAATCATGGGCCCTATTACATTCTTTACACAAAAACGCACGCGCAACGAGTGAATTTTTGCACGAAGCGTTAAACAGTAACGCGCGTAAATCACCGCTGGTATTACAATCCTCGCACATTTTTTCATCCGTAGAGCAATAACTCACGTAAAACGGACGCGAAAAAACGCACACACAGCAACGTTGCGCACAGAAATCAGTGTGCGGACTGTTTTTTTCACACGATTCAGCCAATCAAAATTAAGAACCACAATTGTCTCACCTTAAGTTTTTGCACCTGTCAAAGTCAATCTGCGCATATATGCTGCAGCAATAAAAAAAACACACACAACTTCTCAATTTTTTTGGTTTGGTATGTGTAACTATACTTTGCTGCGTATTTTTTTTTTGGGCTGGTGTATTTGTTTTCAGCCAGGTTGATAAAAAAAAGCTGGTGTTAACGGCAAATATTATTATTATTATTATTCTTTATTTATAAAGCGCCATCATATTCCGCAGCGCTGAACAATGGGTATGATACAGACAGGGTTACAATACATTGAACAACATTTGATAAACTGATACATGAGGAAACGAGGGCCCTATTCCCGTGGGAACTCACAATCTAGAAGAGTTGGGGTGGACACAAGAGGAGAGGACTGCAATGTGAGAGTGATGGACTGGTTGAGGCAGTGATGTGTATTAGGGAGTTGGGTGGCAGACTTCCGCGTATGGGAATGTCTTATACGAGAGGGAGAGATGAAAATACTGGAGGGGTTGGTGGTACAGAGGCAGGAGTTCCATTTTAGGATGAATGCAAAGTAAAAGAGTAGAAGATACAGGGAGCGCATTGTGCAGCAGTATGTCGACCTTGCAGTTCCAATTCCAGCAGGGGGATGGGGAGCTGGTGGCCATAAAATCACTGCAGAGCTTGCATGGGAGAGACCAGAAGCCTGGTATTAGTAAGAGTAATTAGAGAGAAGTGGAGACAGCTGGAAAGGATGCCTGAAATTAGAGGCCGGTCCTGAGTGGGGGGATGGGACTGATCAGTGTTGGAATGAAACTTTTGCTGCTGTGTGTTTCTGTGTGAAAAGGAAACTAATTTAGGTAAGTATCTAGGTGTCAGAGGCCTTTGTAATGGGGGAGGGGCACTAGTGAAAGACTAGCTACATATTCTATCTAAAAATGCAGCAATTTAGAGGATAATCAGCCAGAAATTAATACATGCAGACACAAAATACAATTGCGCTGATAGAATATTGCAGCTTTTAGGAGTTGCTAAAATTATGCGCGCAAAGGCTGTGCGTTACAACCTGTGCATAGATTGTAATACCATCCGCGTACCAGCGCACAAACGCATTTGCGCTCACAATGTTAAGTATAGGACGCGTGAAGTACAGTAAGTTCGCGCAGGTTCACCCGCGGTAGACGTATATGCGCGTTTGTTGCGCTGACATTGTAATACCGCGTTCTGCGCAAAGGGTTTTGCCCCTCACGTTAATGCGTTTTTGCGCAGGCGCAAACGTATGCGCGAAGATTGTAATAAGGCCCCATCTGTTTTGGCCTAAAATCTGTGTGTCACCTCTCAACATCCCTAAAGACATTTGTTTCGGTTTCATAATGTACTTTTAAAGGAGGGAAATGCAACTTTGTGTTCCACTAACTCTTGTCATTTGCAGAAGGGTAAAAACAGTATATGAGGATTTTCTACAGTGGATGTAGTTGAACACACAACTGTCACAAGTGTTATAGTCACGTCCAATGTTTTGGTGTCAAGATAGCCTACCCAACATTATTGACACACACAGGGTTATTCAGAGAAAGGTGAAAATTAAAGCAGGAGAACTGGCAGGATAAGAGATCAATGTAGACCAAATAGCCGATTTGGAAAGTGAGATAAATGGGAGATTTTTCTGGTTTGGCTATTTTGACCTGGAATTTTCACTTCTCCAGTCAATGCTCCTGAGTTTCACCCTTCTTTGAATAGACCTGATAGATTAATTATAGGACTGTTGTTTGTATAGGATCACAAACAACAAAATGTAAGAACTAAAGTACCAGACAACATTTGTGTATAATTCATTAAACTATTTCTTTGTTATATGAATTTACTATTAAAAAAATAAACACAGTGCTTTCAGTAAAATATAATTTTATTTTTCTCAAATAAAATTAGAAAATTACTTGATACAAAACCTCTAGTGAAAAACATGGAATTCCATTAATTTCTTATAATTGTGTTTAAACGTGTTTAGAAAACCATTTTCTATAGTATCTTAGTACAAAACATGGCTTATGTATGTAAAGACTGATGCTCCTCAACAGGGACACCTCACTACTATTTTTTGTAAATTATTAACCCCTTCGCTGCGGCGGACGCGCTCAGCGCGTCCAACCGCATGTCACGTTCCATGCGGTGGACGCGCTGAGCGCGTCCTGCCTTTGGGGCCAGCGTTCGGCCGGGTTCCGGTCAATCACTGGCCCCCCCAGTGCGGGCTGACATCCTCGATGTCAGCCCAGCATCCGGAACCACCGCCGGAGTAATTAGGTGTCATCGCGGTGGCGCAATGACACCTAATTCAGGCACCCCCCCCCCACATGTGCGGAGGAGGCGCCTGAAAGGGAGGGTGGGAGGTCCTTCGGACCTCTCTCCCTCCTGATCGGCGGCGTTGCGGGGGTTAACCCAGGCACCGTTTGGAAGGGCACAGCCTGCCCTTCCAAATGGTACCTGTCATTAACCCCTGGGGAGACGGATCACGAATCGGCGCTGAAAAGTGCCGGTTCGTGATCCTTTCCCGGAGCTGGCCGACATCTTGGATGTCGGCCAAGCCTCCGGGAACTCCCCCTGAGGACTGGCGTCATCGTGCATAGCACGATGACGCCAGTCCTGGAGTTAACCCCTAGCTGCCACCAATGGTGGAGATAGGGGGTTCCAATGAACCCCCTATCTCCCGATCCGTGGCAGCTAGGGGTTAAAGTTTGGTATTGTTGGATCGGCCAGAGCATGGCCGTTCCAACGATACCAAACACGAATGTGAAAAGGTTTGTAAAAAATAAAAATAAAAATAAAAAAAATATATATTTTTAAAAAAATTATAAAAAAAAAATAAACAAGTTTTTTTTCTTTTTTTTGGTTTGTTAATGCAGCAATATTGTTCCCATTTCAATTATAATGTGAACAATGATGCTGCACTAACGATTTTTGTATGCGGTGCGTCTGTTAAAAATCGTGTAATTTTCCCCAAAAAAAATGTAACAAGACCCCATCTCTAATTTTTTTAACAAGCGCACCCCATACAAAATATAACCGCAATTGCTTGCATGTTAAAATGTAAAAAAAAAACACTTTACACATTGTAAATTATTGAAAAATCATATTTTATTGCATTTTTTGTTATAATATACAGACAGGTCATGACGTATACATATAATAATGACATATTATGAATCTGCCGAGTCTGACGGAAAGAACGATCTATAATATGTCTGGGTCATATACTAAAATGAGCCTTCAAAACACGTTTAAACATGATGAGCAAAACCGGTAAAAATGACCTCAGCACAGGGGTGGGAAAAGCCTCAGCAGCGAAAGGGTTAAATAAAAGATTTACTAGTACTAGTAGAAAAAAAACTATGGATTTCTTTTAGCTAATGTCATCCAGAAAGAAAATCTAAACATCTGGAAACATTTAAGTCAATCACAGTAGAATTGAGACCTCCAAAGATAAAGTAACCCTGTGTGTGCTGAATCTGGAAAAACTGTTATGTTTACCTCCTCATTGTAGGTTTGTCAATGGGATTAAAATCAATTTGATTAGAAACATCTTTATTCATTAAAAATATTGTGCTGATTCTTGAAAAACTGACAAAACTCTCCATAATCACGGGCTTATCATTGGTGTTAGATTGCATGAGAAAAAACGTCAGTGTTTAAAATCTTTTTTTCTGGTTTATGAGGCACTTGATACGTAACCTATTATATGTGCGGAATCTTGAAAAGCTGACAGAGCTTGCCATCACCATGGGTTTATCAAGATATTAGGTGTGATAAGAAAACACTACAGTGTTTAAATCCTGTTTTTCTGGTTTATGGGGCACTTGATATGTAATCTATTACGTGTGCTGAATCTTGAAAATCTGTTACATTTACCGTATTTTTCGCTCCATAAGATGCACTTTTCCCCCCAAAAAAGTGGGGGGAAAAGTGTGTGCGTATTAGGAGCGAATACTGCACGTTGCAGTGTTCGGCTCCCTGCGAGCATCTGAAGCTATGGAGCTTCGGCGTTCGCCTGGGGGAACCACGTGACCAGCCGAGTTCTCGCGAGATCGCGGCTGGTCACGTGGCTCCCCCAGGCGAGCGCCCAAGCTCCATGCCGCTGGACGCTCAGAGGGAGCCGAACACGTGGCCGCGGTGGCAGGAGGTGAGCTGGGGCCTGGGGGCAGTATATCCATGAGAGGAGCTGGGGCAGTATATCCATGAGAGGAGCTGGGGCAATATATCCATGAGAGGAGCTGGGGCAGTATATCCATGAGAGGAGCTGGGGCAGTATCCATGACAGGAGCTGGGGCAGTATATCCATGAGAGGAGCTGGGGCAGTATATCCATAAGAGGAGCTGGGGCAGTATATCCATGAGAGGATCTGGGGCAGTATATCCATGAGAGGAGCTGGGGCCAGTATATCCATGAGAGGAGCTGGGGCAGTATATCCATGAGAGGAGCTGGGGCAGTATATCCATGAGAGGAGCTGGGGCAGTATATCCATAAGAGGAGCTGGGGCAGTATATCCATGAGAGGATCTGGGGCAGTATATCCATGAGAGGAGCTGGGGCAGTATATCCATGAGAGGAGCTGGGGCAGTATATCCATGAGAGGAGCTGGGGCAGTATATCCATGAGAGGAGCTGGGGCAATATCCATGAGAGGAGCTGGGGCAGTATATCCATGAGAGGAGCTGGGGCAGTATATCCATGAGAGGAGCTGGGGCATTATCCATTATTACACGATTTGATTCAGAATATTTTTTTTCCTGCTTTCCTCCTCTAGAACCTAGGTGCGTCTTATGGTCATGTGCGCCTTTATGGAGCGAAAAATATGGACCTTCATCATGGGTTTATCAAGAGGATTGGATTTGATGTGAAAATACGAAAATAGTTAAACCCTTGTTTTCTGGTTTACAAAGCACTTGCTATGTAACCTCTTCATACTGGACTGCACACTCTTTACCGTTTAACTTGCTCTATTCTGGATTAAAAGGCATTTGCTATACCTCATTAAATGCTGGCATGCAGCAAAAGATGATATTCTTAGATTGTAAGTTCTGTTGACCTGGGTCCTACTTTCCTAGTATTCTCTATGCTTCAAGCTTGCCTCAATTTCATGTTTGCATTTTCTTACCCATTGTTTTGCTTTGAAGTATATGTTGCTGCCAATTATAATTATAGAGACCGGTATAGAGTTAAGATCCAGTCCTCCATCACCTTATGTTTCAATTATTTGAAGGAAATCAAATTAATAAATAATGAACCATGTGAATTAGATATTTATACTCTACACCAGTGGTTCTCAAACCTGTCCTCGGGACTCCCAACCAGGCCAGATTTTGCAGATCACCTTGGGGAAATGCAGACTGATTCCTTCAATCACTGAGCAGCAAATTATATCACCTGTGCTGTGCTTCAGATATCTGCAAAATCTGGCCTGGTTGGGGGGGTCACGAGGACAGGTTTGAGAACCGCTGCTCTACATCACGGGTCAACAACCTTCAGATGTTTTGGAACTACATCTCCCATGATGCTTACTGTCACGGATCCCCCTGATACTAGAGTAGTGGTCCCTATACGCAGGTCACTCTCTAACCTTCCGATCCTAGAGTGGTCGGCTCTACTAGACAGATTACTAGAATGGCAGCACAGATCACATACAAGAGAGAATACCAGATATTGTCACGGATCCCTCAGCTATCTGACTAGTGGTCCCTATACGCAGGACACTCTCTACCCTTCCGATCCTTAGGTTGGTCGGCACGACTAGACAGACACAGAATATGACAGGATAGTGTATCCACAAGAATGACACTAGAACGATACACAAGACCTAGAATAATTTAGCTCTTCCCAAGATCCTAACCAGACAAGAGGTAGTCTGATGTGTGCTTAGGGTGCCACACAGACTGACCTCAATACCAGAATGAGAAGAGTTAATGCCAATACCAGGGGTTACGCACAGAATGGTTCGTTTGCCAATGCCAGGGGTCACACACAGAATAATTCGTTTGCCAATGCCAAGGGTCATACACAGAGTGGTCGTTTGCCAATGCCAAGGGTCATACACAGAGTGGTCGTTTGCCAATGCCAAGGGTCATACACAGAGTGGTCGTTTGCCAATGCCAAGGGTCATACACAGAGTGGTCGTTTGCCAATGCCAAGGGTCATACACAGAATAGTCGTTTGCCAAATATTACAAGAGCTCTGCGGGAAGTAACTACCACGTCAGGGCACCGGCGTCTCTGTGAGTCTGGGCTTTAAACCTGGCGGGTCCGCGTCAGCACGCCAGGCCGCGCCCCCCAGCGTCCCACGTGTGCGGAACCGACTCGGCGCCTGGTCAGCGAGCAGCGAGGAAGCTGCTGCCAGGCGCCGGGGGGTACGGGGGGCACGGGGGGGCCACCGTGACAGAACCCCCCCTCAACGGGCGGCCACTGGACGACCCCCAGGAGCACGGGGATGAGCCAAATAGAAGGCCCTCACCAACCGAGGAGCATGGACCTCAGTAGCCGGGAGCCAAGAGCGATCCTCTGGACCGTAGCCCACCCAGTCAACCAAGTACTGTAGGACCCCCCTAGATATCCTGGCGTCCAGGATGGCCTCAACCTCAAACTCTTCCTCGCCCTCCACAGAGACAGGAGGAGGGGGAGCACGGGCCCTGGTGTACCGATTACACAAGAGTGGCTTCAAAAGGCTCACGTGGAACACATTGTGTATCCTGATATGGGGGGGCAGTGCCAAAGCATAGGAGACCGGATTGAGTCGCCGCAGTATCCTATAGGGACCTATGTATCTGGGTGCCAGTTTCATAGAGGGTACTAAGAGCTTGATGTTCCGTGAAGAAAGCCAAACCCTGTCCCCGACTTGATACACGGGTGCCGGCCTCCTGTGTCTGTCGGCCTTGGTTTTCTGGATAACACTGCTATCTTCCAGTGCCTGTTTAACCCTCCCCCAAGTCTCTGTCAATGACGCCAAATGCTCATCCAGAGCAGGAATCGTGGTATCAGGAAACGTAGCGGGGAGCACGGGAGGATCAAAACCGTAAACAGTGAAGAAAGGGGAATGACCTGTGGCTTCACTCACTGCACTGTTCAAGGCATACTCTGCCAAGGTAGCAGGTCTGACCAGTTATCTTGTCGTTCAGATATGAAGCACCTGAGGTATTTCTCGATATTTTGATTTGCTCGTTCTGCTGTTCCGTTAGTCTGGGGGTGATAGGCCGAAGAGAAGGATAAGTCTATTCCCACATTCTTGCAAAACCCTCTCCAGAATCTGGAGACAAATTGGGTCCCCCTATCAGAGACAATCCCAAGAGGAATACCGTGTATGCGGACCACATTGGTAATGAAAATGGGCACCAGTTCGGCTGCCGAAGGTAGTTTCCGAAGAGGAACATAGTGACCCATTTTGGAGAATCGATCTATGACCGTGAGTATTACAGTATTCCCTCTGGACTCGGGTAACTCTACTATAAAATCCATTGCTAAATGCGACCATGGTCGTTCGGGGATTGGCAGAGGCTGGAGTAAACCAATAGGCGCTGTTTTGGGACTTTTATTTCTTGTGCACACCTCGCACACGGCTATGTAATCTTTAACATCCCGGCGCAACGTGGGCCACCAGAGGAGTTTACGTATACTAGACACTGTTTTGGTGATCCCCATATGCCCAGAGGTTTTATTGTCATGATAAATTTTTAGTACTTCCTCTCTTTCGTTCTCAGGTACAAAGAGTTTCGCGGGAGGTCTCCCCCAGGAGCTGTACCCTGGACGGTCTGCAATCTTATCATCAGAGGAGACGAGACACTAATCGTGGTAAAGGCTATAATCCTTTCCTGGGGTACAATGGGATGCTGATCTTGGATGTTATGTTCGTAGGATTCATACTGTCTCGATAATGCATCTGCTTTAATGTTTCTTGACCCAGGTCTATATGTGAGGACGAAATTAAAACTTGAAAGAAACAATGACCATCTCGCTTGTCTGGCATTTAAACGTTTAGCGTCTCCAATGTACGTAAGATTCTTATGATCGGTTATGATAACGATGGGGTCCCTAGACCCCTCCAATAAGTATCTCCACTCCGCCAAGGCCGCGATAACTGCTAACAACTCTCTATTTCCGATATCATAGTTCCTCTCTGCCGGGACAACTTCCGGGAATAGAAGCCGCATGGATGCAAGGGTTTGTCGGGTGCCTCCCTTTGGGACAAGACTGCACCAAGACCGAGTTCGGAGGCGTCAACTTCAACTTGGAAAGGCAGAGCCGGATCTGGATGTCGGAGAACAGGGGCAGTAGTGAATGCCTGTTTGAGTGCCTCAAAGGCTTGACTGGCCTGGGGTGTCCATTTCTGATTTCCCACCCCTTTCTTTGTCATAGCCGTGAGGGGGCTACCAAGGCTGAAAAGTCTTTAATGAATCTCCGATAGTAATTGGTAAACCCCAGAAACCTCTGGATGGCTTTAAGCCCTTGGGGTAGAGGCCAGTCGAGGATTGCTGAGAGTTTTTTAGGATCCATTTGAAAACCCTCAGGGTTATTATATACCCAAGGAAGTGCACTGTTTCTATATCGAATAAGCATTTTTCTAATTTACAATATAACCCAGCCTTCAATAGCTTCCTCAACACTTGTTGCACATGGGCGTGATGGGTTTCCTTATCAGGAGAGTATATCAGGATGTCATCCAGATACACTATGACGAACGCTTGCAGAAAGTCCCTTAGGGTGTCGTTTATGAGGTCCTGAAAAACGGCTGGCGCGTTACATAATCCAAAGGGCATCACTAGGTATTCATAATGCCCGCTACGTGTATTAAAAGCCGTTTTCCATTCATGCCCCTTTTAACCCTTACTAGGTTGTAGGCTCCGCGTAAATCGAGCTTCGTGTATATACGGGCCCCTTTTAGTCTGTCGAATAATTCTGTTATAAGAGGTATGGGATATGCATTCCTTATGTTATCCTATTCAAACCTCTATAATCGATGCAAGGTCGCAGGTCTCCCTCTTTTTTGGAGACGAAAAAGAAACCTGCTCCTGCTGGAGAGGAGGATCGTCTGATGAATCCTCGCTCTAGATTCTCCCTTATATATTCCTCCATAATGTCGTTTTCCTTTTGTGACAAAGGGTATACGTGTCCTCTAGGAGGCATAGTACCAGGGAGTAGCTCTATAGCACAGTCATATGGACGATGTGGTGGTAAGGCCTCAGTCCTGGCTTTAGAGAACACCTCCTTTAACGCCAGATAACATTCAGGGACTTCGGTGGACAAAGGAGGTGCTGTGGCAATTTGAGGCTACCAATCACATTGACCCTGCCCAGGCACTTTGACTGGCAACTAGGACCCCAACATTTTATGTCTCGCTGGACCCAATCAATCACCGGGTTATGCTCTGTTAACCATGGAAACCCAAGAACGACAGGACATGAGGGAGAGTCGATAATCTGAAATCGTATGGTTTCACGGTGCAAAACTCCTGTTTTCATGCATACATCAATGGTGTCGTGAGTGATATGGGGACATGACAGGGGTTTTCCGTCTATGGCTTCCACCATTAGAGGCCTCTCCTTTAGAACCAGAGGTAAGAGGTTTTTGGCGGCAAAACATCTGTCCATAAAATTACCTGAGGCTCCAGAGTCTAGGAATGCCTCAGTCTCAAGGTGAACCCCCTCCCAGGTTAGGGAGATGGGTACCAGAATCCGGGATTTTTTTTTTTTCATTATCCACAAAGGAGGCATACAGAGAACCGATAACCTGGGTATTAACTGTTCTTTGACCCGATTTGCCATTCTCACCCCTGCTACCCCTGGGTCTCTGAGGACATTGAAGGCGGAAATGATCTGCCCCGGCACAATAAAAGCAGAGCCCCCTTTCTCTTCTGTGAGCTCTTTCTGCCTCTGAAATACCTGTTTTTCCTATCTGCATAGGTTCAACGACCGGCACATCAGTTTTTGCGGTCTCCGGGTTACCTGACGTACTGGTGTGTCTGGGTAATAAGGGTAAAGGAGGCAGGACCCTTCTGGGTCTGTCTCTGGAGTGTCTCCTTTCCCTAATTTGATCGTCCATGGCAATGCAAAAATCAACCAAATGGTCCAGATGTTCTGGTAATTTTAAGGGAGCCAGCTCAAACATAAAAAGCCTCGTTCAGGCCTTCGGTAAAGGCTAAGGTTAAAACGTCGTTCGGCCAGAGCACCTCAGAAACCAAAGTCTTAAACTCTATGGCATAGTCGTAGACCCTCCTATTACCTTGTTTAATGTGAAACAAGGACCTACCCGCATTGGTAGCCCTTCTAGATGGGTCAAAGGTACGCTTTAACTCAGAGGTAAAACCCTCATAGTCATAGATGATGGGTTTCTTATTTTCCCACAAGGGCGTGGCCCATAATAAAGCTTTTTCAGTTAAATGATTAATCAGATAGCCTACTTTGGCTTTATCAGACATACAGGACCCTGGATTGTTCTCGAACAAGATCTCGAGTTGGGTCAAAAAACCCCGGCATAAGTTTGGTGTTCCATCATAGCGTAAGGGTGCCTTCATACTGAGCCTACATCCCTCGGGAGCGGCCGAACTGACCCTAGGCAATACTGGGTCTGGAGGGCTTGCAGTTCCAGTATTGGATCGATTTAACAGGGTTTGCAGGGCAAGAGCAATCTGGTCCATCCTATGGTCCTGCTCTTCTTGTCTGGCTGCAATACGTGTCAACTGATTAGAGAGGTCTGCGGGATCCATTGGCCCTGACGTAATGTCACGGATCCCCCTGATACTAGAGTAGTGGTCCCTATACGCAGGTCACTCTCTAACCTTCCGATCCTAGAGTGGTCGGCTCTACTAGACAGATTACTAGAATGGCAGCACAGATCACATACAAGAGAGAATACCAGATATTGTCACGGATCCCTCAGCTATCTGACTAGTGGTCCCTATACGCAGGACACTCTCTACCCTTCCGATCCTTAGGTTGGTCGGCACGACTAGACAGACACAGAATATGACAGGATAGTGTATCCACAAGAATGACACTAGAACGATACACAAGACCTAGAATAATTTAGCTCTTCCCAAGATCCTAACCAGACAAGAGGTAGTCTGATGTGTGCTTAGGGTGCCACACAGACTGACCTCAATACCAGAATGAGAAGAGTTAATGCCAATACCAGGGGTTACGCACAGAATGGTTCGTTTGCCAATGCCAGGGGTCACACACAGAATAATTCGTTTGCCAATGCCAAGGGTCATACACAGAGTGGTCGTTTGCCAATGCCAAGGGTCATACACAGAGTGGTCATTTGCCAATGCCAAGGGTCATACACAGAGTGGTCGTTTGCCAATGCCAAGGGTCATACACAGAGTGGTCGTTTGCCAATGCCAAGGGTCATACACAGAATAGTCGTTTGCCAAATATTACAAGAGCTCTGCGGGAAGTAACTACCACGTCAGGGCACCGGCGTCTCTGTGAGTCTGGGCTTTAAACCTGGCGGGTCCGCGTCAGCACGCCAGGCCGCGCCCCCAGCGTCCCACGTGTGCGGAACCGACCGCGATATCACTCGGCGCCTGGTCAGCGAGCAGCGAGGAAGCTGCTGCCAGGCGCCGGGGGGTACGGGGGGCACGGGGGGGCCACCGTGACACTTACCTACTCATTAGGTTTGCAATGTCTCATGGGAAATGTAGATCCAAAACATCTAGAGGGCCAAGGTTGACCTCTGCTCTACACCATATGCTTCTTTATTGTTCCATTACACTTAGAAATTGTGGAATTATTTTCCATATGTTTTGTATGCGTTTGAGGTCTGATTAAATAAAAGGATATTAATATCCTGAAAAGTTATATATTGTTAGAATAGTAACTATTGACGTTGGGCTCCGTTGATCTTTTTTTGTTCACGTGCAATCTAATTTATCAACCAATGCATTTGGCAAATGATTTACTTTGGCAAGCATGGGAAGTCACAAATCCTTTCATAAAAGGTCTGTTGAACTTTGGGTAATAATTGACTTGTTCAGACAATTATTGTATCTGTATTTTTTTTCTATTTAATCCATTACTGGTCCATTCACCACCTTCCTGAATTTCAAGTGCTTTCTAACAACAACCAGCATACTTTCCATAGCGCCCTATTTCAGACCTTTTTTAATTCTAACAATTTAATCTAGGTTTCCATTAGTATTTTTTTATGGGGTTAAGCAGAGGAAACCATTGGTGGGCAGCGCTGTGTAAAAAACACATTGGTATTGTATCAAAATATTGATGGTCGAAGTTGTGGAAATCACCCATGGCTGTTGCTGAATAAATTCATTTGTGAACAGAGCTGTGGAAACAATCAGTAGGTGGAGCTGAGAAAAATATTTGTACAGTAGTTGGAGCTGTTGAAACAGTTTGAGAAAGGACGTGTAGAGACCATCGTTGACCCATTTAACTTGGTCCCTTTTGGCCAAATGCCCTCAAGACTAACCTCCAGCCTCAGGACTTTCTCCACCGTGGGCCAAAATATCCCCTTTATTCTGTTTCCCTAACAAAGCTGTGAGGCGTAGGTGCTTTAGACTAGTCAAGTCTGTATTTGACCAGTACTCACACGATGAAGTTCGGGAGATAGCTTCAACTCAGCAAAACTGACACGTAGAAAGATGAATCCAGTTGAAGCGTTTAATGATCAGACTGACAATCTTTATAATAGTGTACAGCAATGCAGGTAAAAAGACATTAGTTTTGTCCAGCAGTGAGCACAAAATGGCTGCTATGTAACCAGGAAGTCCCTTAGAACAAGACACTGAGCAAAGGGGTGGAAACTAGCTGGATACAGAAAGCTAAGGAAACCCAGCAGGGACAAAATAGCTATGAAATCAATAGCATGTAAGCAGCAAAGGCAGATTCAACGCAAAACAGAAAAATATACAATAAATACTAAATCATGGGGCATGACACCCTGCTTCTGGTCTAGACATCTCATCCTATCCATAAATATTCCCAGTGCATACTAAATATGGATTCATTATGGAATAAGGAATTATTTTTATTTTGTTATTCATGATTTTTATTTTACACTGAATATGGTCATGTTGGGTATCATTGGAATTTCAATTTCACCTTGATCAATTATGTACGATGGAGGGGGGATGGAGATACAGCAGTCTGAAGTGGGGGAAGCTGGATGCCGATCCCTGGTGGGGTGGGGGGCACATTGCAGGGCAAGGAATAACGTAGGGGGGGGGCAATGAGTACCGGCTGGGTGGAGTAGAAGTAACATCACTGCTCTGCGTGGAGAGAGCCTGTGGAGACATCGGTTCGATCCCAGCAAGAGCACCTCTCCGGTAAGTGTCCTTGGGCAAGACACCTAACGGTACATACTCACCACCCAGGACATACGTGAAAACGAGAGGAATCTCAATGTATCCTTCCTGTTAAAATCCTTTCTCAAAAAAAAAAAAAATAATAATATGAGAGAAGGTGAGAGAAGATGGGGTACTCCTCACATCCTGACCACTTTACCTCAATAAAGTAATCAGGATGAGTACAGCATCCATTCAATAAATCTTGAGATGGGCACTAATTAAAAAGGAAAAATCTTTAGTATATGCGTGGGCACTCCTTATTTTGGGGTGTGCACACATGTGATATTTATTACAAACTGTAAATAATCGCAAACTGTTAATTTTCATGTTCTTTCTCATGAACCAAATATGAAAACCCCAAAATGTGTAGGTGTGGGGAAAAAAAGGAAAAAGGTAGCAAATAGCCAAGAAGGCACACCCTTCTGTGTACACCTGTGATTGTTAGTATTTCTAATGAATTGCTGTACATTCAGTTTTAAGATGCATGAAGGGTGGATGCTTGTACTATCACAGTTCCGTTGATGCTTGCCAAGAGCTGTGTTTATCTAGCCTCAAAGTATTTTTTGAAGGTTAAATGAGGACACATTTATTTCATGTGTGTAAGAAATAAAAGCTGTCATCACTGTAGGACAAAAAAAAATAATTTCTAATTTTGGTATGCTTTACAAATCCCAAAATATACTTTATGGAGCAAGTATTACTAACAAATGTAATGTGTACTGAGTAGATCAGATGAAAATTGCCAGATCCAAGTAACATTGTTTATGTGACTGAACACACTAGTGAAAAAGAATGAATGCATAAAAAAAATCTGCTCCAGCAACCCTCTTCGAATCAATTTTCTCTTTCCAAATTTATGTAGACAGACTTCTCCCAAGCATCGGGATTATATTAATTTGGATTTTAAGTAAAATAGGTCACTTATTTATTGTTGGATAGAAAGAGGGCGAGAACGAGAGAGCAAGCTGTGACTGGTTTCCACAATATACTGTATCCATTGCAACCTAATCAAACCAACATGCACTCCTTCTTCCTGTTTACCCGCTTGGCTTTGAATCCATAACTTGCTCCTAGATCGAATCCAATACTCCGCTGTACAGAGCACAATGGAAACATAGTGCATTCATGATCCCATGACTGCAGCTTACAGTACGCGTCTGTGTTTTTCCACCTGTCATGGAGCTGATGTAACGCTCCATGCTTCAAACCCCAAGAGACTTTATGTTCAATTGTATCGTGTGATTTTAAATATATTTTACATCATTTGGTTTTAGTTTAAATTAGTTTAGTCTAAAATGGCGTAACTTTAGTTTTAAATATACTTATATTCCTTTAGGTAAATGTGTTTCTGTATAGCCAGTAAACAAGCTTTACTGCTGTGTAATTTATGCAACAGGGCTTTCCCCTTTATCTGGCTGCATGTTTAATTCAAGGGATCTGTGATAGTGTTTGTCTTTAATCTGATGTGTCAGAACAATAGGTTATGCAAATGTTGTGTGAGCTAAAGGCTAAAGAATGTAAAGAGGAATGTTTATTGTAAATATCTAACTGACATAATGTAATTAGCATATTGGTAGGACGAGGTGCGTCATTTATGCAAATTATGACTGTTGGATTTCAGCATTAATGGTGGCGTTTTTGTTCATTAAAAAGGTCAGAACTCTCAGAGCTCAGAGAGAGAGAGAGAATCCGGTTTTAAAACATATAGCCGAGTCTGGTGTCTTATTTCAAACTACGCTACACTCCACACTCAACCTCAGAAGGCAGAGAGCGGCCTTCTGGAAATTCCTAATGGCTCCAGGGCAGAGGAACAGAAGCAGGCGGGTCAAGCTGCTCGAGGCGCTGAGGACAGCGCTCCCAGTAGCCGGGCTGACCGCAATGAAGGGGTGTCTGAAGAGTCAGGACAGGCGGAAGAGAACGGTTCCGTCACACCACCCTTGTTGGGTTAGACTGGCGTCTTCATTGCAAAGCATCTGTTTATGAACTTGATATAGTCTTATGGATCCTGTGTGTATAGGACTGATGTCTATTGAGAAACATAGAACTACGCTTAATAATTTAACAATTTAATATTATAACAGACAGTGAGAGGGTAGAATACAGGGAGAGCTCTGGAGTCACTCACTACTGTACAGGGGCAACTTTCAGGGGGTTATGAAAATCCCTGTACAGTACAGATACAATGTATTACTGTAATTTCCATATAAAGGCAATACGCACTATACGGATAATATTTTTATATTCTATTGGTATTTTATGGAAGTTGCATTATTAATAATCTCCCTATACTTATTCTTATTGCCCATTATGCCTATTGGCATGTAGGACAGCAACAAAGGTTCGCCACTCCTGTTTATTCTGGGCCAGCTTTTGTCTGGTACCCCACGTGTGATCCATAGTCTTGAGTCCTGTCCACCATTCAACGCCAGGTGCTCTTTGGTCTTCCTCTCTTGTGTTTTCCTTCTGGTGTCCAATGAAGGGCAGTTCTGGTGATGTCCCCATGCTCTTTTCTGAGGACGTGCCCAATCCATCTCCATCGTCTTCTTGTGATGATAGTCTCCATACATTCTTGTCTACACTGAATGAGGAGTTGTTGGTTGCTGATGGTTTTGGGCCAGAAGATTCGCAGGATTCTTCGGAGGTTCTTTGTGTGAAATGTTAGCTTAGAGAGGTCGTTTTCGGTCATTCTCCAGCTTTCTGAACCATATAGCATGGTGTATGATCACTACAAATCACCATAAACAGAATATCTGAACATTTTACTATCTATCGTTATCACATTTACTGTAGCTGACACAAAGGACACTTTTGTTTTACAACCGTGAAGTCGCAGGTTCGAATCCAGGTCAGAATGACTCCAACAAGTAACCTTGAGCAAGAAATCTATTGATACATATTTGCCGAATATCAAATGCATATTAAAGTGATAACATTTCTGCTCTACAACTGTGGAGAAGCAGGTTTAAATCTCAATCAGAATATTTGATCAGCATGTCTCTCCTCTACAACCACAAAGATTTAGTTTGCTGCCTTAAAACTGTGGAGAAGCAAAGCTTAACCTCAGCAGAATGTCTCTAACTGTGGAAAGCAGATTTGGATCCAGCTCAGAATACCTCACCAGCAAATGTCCTTGGGCAAAACACCTAACAATATGCCAACACTATAGGGTCTATTCACAAAGCATCGAAATTGCGAGCACTTTCGGTGCATTGTGTTTCGCCGCATTTCAGAGCACTTCGGCGTTTCCATTTTGCCAAAAATAAAGCAAAATCACTATTTAGCAAATGGTCACCGTATTATGCCAAAAGTCGAGTCACCCAAGCAGTTATCGGACATTGCCAATAACTGCCAAATTGCTTTAAAAAATAATAAAAAGGTGTAATACAAAATAAAAAAGGGTTTAAAAAAAAAAAGGAATTTTTTTTTGTCTACAATCACAAAAAATAATAAAAGGTCTTTTAAAAATTAAAAGTGTTTTTTGCAAAAAAAATAAAAAGAATAAATGGTCTTTAAAAATTGTTTTTTAAAAAAGAATTTCCATTTATTACATTAAAGCCCCGTTCACATTGTGCGATTTGAAAGTCGCGTGATTCTCCGCGCGATTTTCATATTCGCGACATAGTGCGATAATGTCGCACGATGTCACATGACGTCGCGGTTTTGTGCGATTTTTGCAAAGCACCACCAATGCAAATCGCAAAATCGCAGATAGCAAATCTCAAAAAAAGGGTCATGTACCAGCGAAATGATGTCGCGCGGCAAGATGTGAACAGCTCCATTGAAATGCATTGGAGAAGCTACACAGTGCGACGTTGCGTGGATTTTGCTGCGATGTCGTGGCAAAATCCGCGCGATAAATAGCACAGTGTGAACGGGGCCTAAAACCTATGGGATTCGGGGTTGCGTGGCTGGCTCTGCGAGGGAGAAGACGTGTGTGAGGAGAGTTTTGCAGAATTTGCCTGGTAACAGTGCTTTTAAGCTGGTGTCTCTCCACAAATTACCCATTACTGGGGTCCCTGCACTGCTGGCCATAACGGGACATGCTCCGGGGCCCGTTCCTGTCCCCCCCGCCGGAGCACAGCTGAGAATTTGTCGTAGTCCCCTGACGAGTCAGAGTACCGGTCGGCAATTTTGAGGCCTACCCATCTGCTCCTGGACGTTTGCTTCCCCGCACGGAGAGCCCAATCTGGGCGTTTGGAGGTTGCGGGCTGTGGGGATGGAGGGCCCCCATCTTCCGGCCGTGATGGCTGTCCCCTCGGTGGTGATATCAGGGGCACGAGCGGAGTGGCACAGTCTGGAGCAGACCCCCCCGCCAGGGGCATGGAGGCTGCGATTGCGGCCCTTGAGGCTTGTATGGTGCAGCTGCCAGGAAAGGAGGAGAGCCCGATTCCTCGTGGCTCATGGAGGCGTCCGATGGCTGCGTGGAGGTCTGGCCGGGAGGCAGCGGACCTGACGGAGGAAGACACGAGGAGGTTTCGTCTGCTGGCAACGAGGGGGAAGCTACCTTCTTGCAGAGTGAAGGCGATGGGCCGGTGCTTGCTGAGTTGGAAGAAGTGGTGGTGGCCCTGGTGCTGCCTGCTGCTGGCCCCGGGGAATGGTCAGCAGGGATGGAGCTGCCAGGCACAGCGGGTTGCTCCGCTGTTGAGAACGGGTGTGTACCCCAACCCTGCTGCGTGGTCCCGATCACGACTGGATCGTCTCGAGCCCTGCCTGAGTATCGGATCCTACGAGAGAGATCAGTGCGTGGTGGTTTTTCCTGCCGCGCCATGTGGATGGACACTGGCTGAATTGGCCGGATCCGCTGCACTTATGGTTCCGGGCATATCTCCTTTTACACCCCGCTGCGCCATGCTGCCGTAGTTTTTCCTTTTATTCCTCCTGTACACATGACGGACTAAAGTGGTCCTGATGACTTTTTCTTTTTTTATTACACTGCAGTTCCACTTTTTGATGTGTATTGCTTTCGCCCCCACCAATCTTATTCCCCCCCATACTGAGACTTTTCCTTTATTGATGAGACCCCCCATCCAGGGATGTCCCCCCCCCCATTTTTACTGCGCTGAGGACTCTGTCTTTATTTTGGCAGAGATTCTGATCGATGTTCCCCGGCTGGGGACATTATTTGCTGTCCTTTTTCTGCCTGCTGTGCCATTGCTGCTGTGATATGCTATATCTTGCTTTTGTTACTTTCCTTTACATATGAGAATGTGTAGCTGACTTTTGTTAGCCCTGTGCGGCCTTTACTTAATGTTGGTTGTTCACACTGTGTATAAATTCAAAAATAAAAAAATAAATAAAAACTATGGGATTCACAGGTTTAAACTTGTGGAATTGAAACACAGAAAATCAGGTCATTTTGTCACAATTTCTATGCAATTCGGTGTTCTGAGAATATGACAGTCTTCTATGGGACAATTTCTGTGAATTATTTCATATTTCACTTGTATTTAGTAAACTGACAACTTACAGGGTTATTCAGAGAGGTGAAAACCAGGAGAATTGGCAGGAGAATTAACAATCTAGACCAAACAGCGGATTTGAAAAGTGAGAATTTTTTTTTGGTTTGGCTATTTTGACCTAGAATTTTCACTTCTCCAGTCATTCTCCTGGTTCTCACCTCTCTCTGAATAACCCTTTTAGCAAAGAGATGAATTGCCCAAGTTTGCACGTACTGTGAAGTTCACCGTTTGGTGCAATTCGGGGCCAATTCGGAGGTTAGAGAATAACTTATATATTTCTCATGGATTATAAATTCCGTCGGTAACAGGGTCTCCCAATCATACCATATCACCCTTGTCACGTTATGTCTGTTGTTCTAATGTATCATACCCTTATTTTCATATAATGTACAGCATTGTAGAATGTATCCGCTATATAAATAAATTATTATAATAATTTATGCCTGTATTCTAACAATGCAGACCCATTTTAAATTGGTAAATGTCTAGAGTTTGGAACTTTTCATCCCAGCAATATTTCTGAAAAGGATAAATAAAAAAAAATTGCATTAATCTAAAGTTACATTTAGGTTTTTCAGCTAGGAACAATTTTTATGCAAAATTGCTACTTTACTTTATATTTAATGTTATGATACTTTTGTTTACATTGAAAAGAACTTGTTTGTGAAAGGGTTAACCCCTTCATGATGGGCAGGCATCGCTCGTTGGGCAGGGGTTAATGGCAGCGAGGCATAATAGTACGCCTCGCCGACAGGTGTCGTCGCGGGCCTCTGACTTGGCCCACCCATGCAGCCGATGTGCAATGTGCGTCATTGGCTGTGTCGCGACCCAACTACGCGCGCTGCTGCGCAAAGACGCCGGGTTAAGCCGCGCACTATCTGTCTATCCTAGACCCAGACAGGAGACGCAGGGCTTAGCAACCGCACTATCCTAGACTCTGACAGTGACTACGGATCTCACAATTCCCTGCCGTTTCCTGACGACCGCAACACTCAATTTCTTATATATAACCGAGCTTAAGGTAAATAGCAATACTCCCAATCTCTTAGTTAGCATGGATTTCATCAGCCAGAGTCAAAATTTAAATATTTTTTGGTTTATTTATGATAGAAAAAGAATCACAGTGCTTGGTTACATAAAAACTTATAACTAGAATAAATCAATTACTTATACAATACACAGCAAACGAAAGAAAAAGGGTTAATCACAGAGCCTTACTTATGACGGACTAATCAGTCGCGGGCATCGGTGCCTCCTGGGATCTGGAGATAGAGCATGGACAGATCAGTCCTCTTTAGAAGGAACCCCAAGTGATCAGCTCTGAGCCATGCTTGATTCAGAATATATATACCCTTCCTGATCTTTCCAGCCCCCACCCACCAATGGCCCAGTGTCCTGGACTCCATTTCCCAGAGTGCAATTCTCGCTCGTGCTCAGTAAGCTTGTCAATTAATCTTTAATTGCCTAAAGGCGTCCCTCTTCCCTCCAGACCCCCCTTAGAGATCAAGGATGTGCTTCCTGTCTTTGAAGATTGGGTCCAGCTCTCTTGGGGCCGACCTGGCTGCTAAGGTGTGATTTTCTAGGTTAGTGTACAAAGAAATCCCCTTTTTACAGCTACGTGTTATATCCTCCCCCCAAGGGAGAAAGATAAACATTTTGATTACATTTCAGCTGTGAACACAGGGCTTCACTTACCAAATGGCCAGACACAAATATGAATATACTCCATATGGAGGAGATATGTATGAACCGGCAGATAGACACATATATACAGGCAGACCCTTATATAGATAGAAATACAGGTCTAATCTGCCACAGGCTGCAGGTAGCGTTCTAAGCTCAGGCCGTTCCACTGCAGCCAATTGCACACAGCGCGTGTCGGCTTTGGTGAGGCGCCGAGGCTGCCCATTGAAATTAGCAGGGCGTACCTATATGCCCCGTGTCTTCAAGGCCCACCCACCACGCAGACGGCATAGCATGTCCTGTGGCATTAAAGGGTAAAGCTAGTAATATTTATCTTAAGTGATGTAAGAATTTCCTTGTCTGCTTTAGTTACATAATTTCTAGGCCTTACTGTAGCAGACTTGGTATAAAGTTCACTGATATGTTACATAATCTGGTGCAATGCAATATCTTTTAATGATTCTACTAGCTGAGAAAGGTATAAATGACTGTTTCATGTTAAAGGGATACTTTATTGAAAAATAGGAGATCTTTTTTGCGTTTAGCAGCCTCTGCCCAATTATTATTTTTTTACCTTTTTAGGTGATTTTTCTCACTACCTGCACAATGCTCCTCCTCTTCGGCTCAGGGACTCCTGAACCTGTAAGTCCCTGACGCTTTTCAATTTGAGCTTCTTTGGAACTTGCGTTGTTTAGGAGCCACAACTCACGTAGAGTAGGAGCCACAAATTGTGCAATGCTACAGGACTTCACACTTTACGTACACAAGTTGAGTAGCGCCTGTGCAGGATGATTGATCAGAGCTGCACACATGGATCAAATCTGCCCATCGACTGCCTCTCCAATTAGAGAGTGACATTGGCACGCTCTCTACATGCTGACGTCACTAGTGACTGGCAGCTGGGAAATTCAAAAATCGCTACTTGTGATGCTGGGTGTGGTGGAGGAAACTCTACCACTTCATCCAGATTTAGGGGCTGAGAAGGGGGGAACTCCACACATTCTGACCCCTATAAAGTGGTTAGGATGAGTAACTCAATTTACTGACACCTTTCTGGAAGCTGTGTACATTATACCTGTAATGAAGTGGGACCTTCTAACCTCTCTAACCAGAAAGTAGACAAAAAGTAGACAGCAAACTTCTCCAAAAATAAATTTTACAATAAATTTATATAAAAAATAATAATTGTTGTTATTGTCAAAGGGTGATCATTATATATAATAGATCTATTTTATGAATTGTTTTGTTTGTCCATACATAAAGGGAAATTAATTTCAGTGCCTCCAGGCATAGGAGTAGCCAGTTTTATTTCCTAACTGGTCAGAAGTTCCTTTTATTCAACCTGTGCACAGTTGGAGAAACAAAAGGGGTTATTTCAGAGACATCCGAAATGTAACCGGACACTGAAATTCAGCGAACAGGGACATTTCGGGGCCATTCGGCTATTCAGAGAGCAGGCAGTTTGCAAAATTTTGGCAAATTGCTTGCACATACAGTGCCTGTTCGAGGACAGTAAAATCCCCATAGAGAAGCAATGGTTCATCTAGTCAGAGAACACAAACCAGCAGGGAAAAGTTGCCAAAACAGCCTGCTGTTCAGTGGTCTCATTCAGCAGGTTTATTCAGGAGAATCCCATACGCTGTAATGTTAAAAAAATATTCCCGTTTTAATTCAATATCTAATAAACTTTATTATTTTATTCTGCAGTAAAAAGTCTATTTTATATATTTATTTATTTTTTAGGATCTTTTAGCCATTTTTCGGTATTTTTTTGGCTAACTTTTTTCTGTTTGTTTTTTTAAATTGTTTCATTTTTCTGTAACAGACCTTTTTATTATCATTCATTGGATCTTATATGTAAATTCCAGACATTTTTGTTCAGTAGGTTTTCTTACAAACGGCGTTTCAATTTTGAAACTTTCAAGCGTACGTTTTTTTCTTTTTCTCACCCCATTCGTCTGCCTGTCGGCTTTTTCCAGCGGCTGCTCTGCGCTGTGATTGGCGGCTCGCCGGGTTTTTCCGAAGTGTTTTTTGCGGCGGTTTTTGGGGAGTGTTCGGGGAGTTTGCGGCAAGTTTTCCCTGCACTACAGGGGCCCTGCAGTGCTTGCTGAATACACCGCAGGGCCAACGAACTAGAATCGCTAAATCGCCCTGAAGTGCGGGGAACGAAAGGGCACAGAACGTGCAATGACATTTCGAATCTCTCTGAATAACCCTTTAAGAGAGATTCAGACCACATTTTTTGGGCAGCCAATCTCTTCCTCAATATGTGTGCACATCAGGTCTTGATTACTCATATGTTTTTTGGTTGGATAAGTAGTGCATCCTTTCATAAAGAATACAATATAAAACAAGCAGGTCAGCGCCACAAATCACGTCCACCACCAATCTCCCAAAAGCTTGATCAAACACAGTGGTCTTCCCTATACCAGGTGAATGAAAGAAACATATACGTATCTTCAGTGCAATAAAAATTGCTATCAGGATCTTGGTGTCAGCAGACCATATTTTGGTACATAAAGCAAAATATAAAAATGCACTGGCTCTAAGTGGAACTGTACGTTTTGGGTTGTTTTTTCTTCTATATTGTTCACAGTTGACCCGCACCTTACACGGCTGTTTCCCTTCACATAATCAAGGAACCATAGAAGACAAGAAAAGACAGCGCAACTCTCCATGTGCAGAACGAAAAATATAAGTGTATATATGCTTTTCAGCCAATTTTTCACTTACACTTGTTGGAGCTTCAATAGCTCTAAGGTTTGAGCATATGGATTTTTTCAGGCTCGGGCAAATCCAAAAACCACCAAAAAGACACAGGCTGGATCTTTTATTTCGAAAGAAAATTTAATAAAATAAAAACATGTAAAACAAATGGATAAATCAGGTACCCAGGACGCGTTTCGTCGCACTAGGCGAGTTCCTCAGCTGGTTAAGGATCAGTGTCCCCTGTAAGATGTTTTATAGTCCTCTAAATCAAGATCAACCATATACATGTGTCCCCAGACGTCTTCTGGCGTGCGTTCCACACCTCACTTTCGTAATCCACCAGAGGGATTTTAGAATTGCGGCCAATGTTTGGCCTGTTGGTCTACGGGAAATAAAAAAAGGCTATAGGAACACGTACATTAATCAAAATAAAGATCAATGAGGTATTGAATTGTTGTTCTAAGAATGTAATATATATGTTGGAATGCCCCTGTGGGTTACAATATATAGGTCGAACTAAGAGAGCCTTAAATGTTAGAGTTTCTGAACATGCCAGGAACATAAAAAATAAATATGAAAAGCATTCAATTCCTGTGCATTTCAAGTTGAAGCATGAAGGTTCACCCATAGGTTTGAAATTTATAGCCATGAAAAAGGTCCATAAAAAAGATATAGAAGATGACATAATTAAACGGTTGGGTCAGGAGGAGATGAGAAGTATCTTTGAATTGGGCACATTGACACCTGGTGGACTGAACAATGACTTTGAGGTGTCTCAGTTTCTATAGTGTAGCCATTGGCCTTTCTCTCCTGACATCTGTTGTTATTTGATGGGATATTACATTAACAATATTTAATTTATGGGGAAAAACAAACAAACAAAAAAAAACACACCTTGAGTATATGGTTTTTAGTTTTGACATTTTTCACAAAATATATTAATACAATATACCTAATTGATTCATAATATTCCATAAATGATTCACACATATATAAATAATAAAAATAATAATAATGAATAGCACACTTCATGTCCAATTATAGGACAAGATGGGATTAGATATACTTTTTCATATCCCCTTATGTATATATTATACACATTTAGCACTTTTTTGCTTAATAAGAAATGAATAATCTTTATCATCATATTATGTGGAGGTTATGAGAGAAGGGTTAATGAGACACACAATTCAATGCGGTTATGTATGTTTAACTGTAAGACCAGTGGCGTAGCGTGGGTTGTCAGCGCCCGGGGCCAGCCAAGAATTGTGCACCCCCCCAACCTGTGGACACGTTATCGATATTGCCGCAGCTCTCACATGGATATTGCCCCAGCTCTCACATGGATATTGCCCCAGCTCTCACATGGATATTGCCCCAGCTCTCACATGGATATTGCCCTAGCTCTCCCATGGATATGCCGCAGCTCACACATGAATATTGCCCCAGCTCACACATGAATATTGCCCCAGCTCACACATGAATATTGCCCCAGCTCACACATGGATATGCCGCAGCTCACACATGGATATTGCCCCAGCTCTCACATGGATATTGCCCCAGCCAGCTCTCACATGGATATTGCCCCAGCTCTCACATGGATATTGCCCCAGCCAGCTCTCACATGGATATTGCCCCAGCTCACACATGAATATTGCCCCAGCTCACACATGGATTTGCCCCAGCTCTCCCATGGATATTGCCCCAGCTCACACATGGATTTGCCCCAGCTCACACATGGATTTGCCCCAGCTCACACATGGATTTGCCCCAGCTCATGGATATGCCCCAGCTCATGGATTTGCCCCCAGCTCATGGATTTGCCCCCAGCTCATGGATTTGCCCCAGCTCATGGAT